>OX421894.1:21203856-22443856 GCA_949128065.1 Beris chalybata | reverse complement strand
TTCCTACACAATCGTCAGTTAAATTCTAACCGGAACTTCAACTGGAATTTTTGTATGCGAATCTGTCAGTTAAAGTTCCAGTTAGAGCGTAACTGATGATCGTAGGATCGGGCATTAGTAATTTGTATAAATCGGTCAGTAACTAAGTTAGCAACTAGGTCAGTAGCTACGTCAGTCAGTGATTCACGCAGTTTGAAACTAAAGCAATTGGAATTTTAGAAAAGGTAATTTTAATATAGAAACCTTTTTAATGCCGATTAACCAGCGTCCTCTCGAGCGCCAGGACAATCACGCTACTCAGCATCGAAAGAGGCTAGGCACCCAACAGTTGCAACGAATCTCGGATATCAGAAAGTTGAATCGAGTTCTTCACACAACATTATTTTGGTACATCACGGGCAACGAAGCTGCGGATGAACTCGCAAGGAGAGATTCGGCACTGAATGAAGCGCTAGCTCTTCCAGTGAGGACGCCAATTGAGGACATTAAACAAGCTATCGACGTGACGGCCATGTCGGAGACTGACACCAGGTCTCACATCGTATCTCGTGGCCAGGAAGCTTTGGTTCTGACCGACCCTAAGTGCGAGCAGGACAAAGTTTGTCCTATTCGGAAGATAGGAATACTCTTCGTATCCTAATTTGTGTGCTAACGGGCCATTGCCTTATCGGCCTGCACAGCAGAAGATTAGGTGTTGCGGAAGAAGATCTGTGCCGCAGTTATAGTTAATCCGACGACGAGGAAAGTATTTTTCATATGCTTTGCGAATGCCTTGGTCTAGCTAGCTGGCGAGAACATACCTTAGGTACGCGCTTCGCCATGGTGTTGGGAAAATTCGCAAGCTGCTGCAGTTTTCAGGCTGGTGGGATGGATTACCTAAGATGTAGTCTTATGGGCACACGGGTGCTTCTTCCTGTACATGTGGGATCACAACGGACCCATTGGCAATCTATGTGTTTAACATAAACCTAGAGTGAAGTCCATACGGTAATTGGACAATGCCATAGCATAGCAAAAGCTGTTCTTTAGATGTGTTGAGAGTGCACTATCCTAGTGATATTACAGTCAGAAAATTTGCGTCGAAAGATACGAAGAATTACTTTAGAATGAACCTGAAAAGTTTTTCCGGTGTTCGTTAGAATGCCGCAGTAAGAAACAGAGAAGAAGGGTTTAAGCGCCTCAATAAGAGACGCAAATTACCTTTAAGTTTTTCTGCTGAAAAGAAAAATAAAAAATAATACCAGTTCCGGATACTTACCGATTTTCGCCGTCGTCAGGTAACAAAAAAGACAAAGTTGAGCTATGAAATTTTAATTTAAATGTCCGACAGCGGCTCGTCGTAGAATACAAATTGACTGAGAGGGAGTACTTACTTTCTATGTCTTAAATACTAAATTAATGCGGCCTATAAAAAACGTACATAGGCCAGTCGTCCAACCCAGCACAAAGTACGCGTAGTGGAAAAGTAGCCGATCGAAACAATCGGCAGTTTCGAGTCACCTGTCACAAATGGTGCAATAAACTAAAGGTGCAATACGCCCATTTGTGGGTCGCGACAATTTTGTATTCTACTCAATTTGATCGCAAGGTGAAAAGAAAGCACAAACAAAGCATCAACTCAACCATTCCCAGTACATGTGGCGCGCGGCATGTTACGTCACAGCACTAGAGGCGAATCCAGTGGAATTCCCTCGCTGTCACGTCACGATACCGTAGCTCAGACCGAGCGTTGTAACTCGATCTGTTATGATTGAGTTGTTAAATTGCTGTTGTTACGTTAATTAATCTGAAAACAGTTGGGCGTCGAACGACTGGTCTGACTTAAGGGGGCTCATATGAGTAGAAAGCTGAAAAATTAGGTGAATTTTAGAAATTATTATCTCAAAAACTATTTGCTCGATTTTATCCAGATTGGTTTTATTCGAAAGTATATATGTTGAGGTACGTTAATAATTTTTTTTTTATAAATATATATCAACCAGCGGCGCTGCTGTCAGGGTCGGCACAAAGAATGTCCGTCGCTCGCACGCTCTGCGGTTCCCCCGATTACATTCAGGCGGTTTATCCAAAATAAAATGATTCTGAAAGTGTAAAGTATGATGCCCTGCGCCACGTAGGGGTTTTTTGAAGAAAAAAATTTTCACAAAATGGCGGCCGATTGAACTTTATTTTCAGTTTTTACCCTCGAAAAAAAGTAAATAAGTTAAAAAAAAAATTCTACGTGGCGCAGGGGAAAACCTAGTCAAGAATAATGTGTGAAATTTTGGAAGTAATCGGTTCAGCCGTTTTCCGGAGATTTTGGGAACGGACTTTGAAAAGTATGTTTCGAGATAATCGCGTTTGAATGACGGCTATATAGAGAATTCACGAAGGGCCCCTCCTGGTTAGTTGCCCATAACTTCGACAATTATTGGAATTTCAATACGAAATTTACAAACAACATTCTTAAGACTATAAACTTTAAGACGATCGAACATTTTTTTTTTTTAAAAAACAACAGTTTTTTAGTCATATGAGCCCCCTTAAGTTGGTAATTGTCAAGAGTAAATCCAAACATGGAATTTTAGCACCAGTAGGGTGCTGGCCACCATAGATGATGGGAATCCGGAAGGAAGCTACCCTCTGAATGTCTTTCATATTTTGTCGACGAAATTTTAGACTGTTTAAATTTTTGTGCCTGAAAATATTAACGTGTTGCGACCACTTCCTTCTTCCAAACTGTGTAATGAACGACACCAAAGAGACGCCAACGCAGGATTGGGTTCTCTGAATTTTCATTCAACAGATAACTTTTCAACTTTTTTTTAACGATATCCTCTGATGGTTCAATGCAACCCTATGATGCAACAGCACCTTCGGACCTCGTCCAGGGTCAGTTCTTAAACTGACCTTCCCAGTAATGGTTTTTCTATTGCCCTGTCCAGAACCAAGAGTACCGTTATATTTTTCGGAAACATCTTCCTCTCCACTCGGGTCATTTTTCAGCCTTCGTGATTACCCCGCGTATCTATGTGATAAATTTAAATGTCTTAAAAGTGAAATATTAATAAAAACTTTACAACTAATTAAGTAAATAAAAACGAAATATTTGGTGATTCTTTGAACTGATGAGAATGTGTTCCAATGCTAGAAGAAAATAGGTGGGTTTTTTTCAACTGGATCAAGATCATAATTGAAAAAAACGCTGTGGGATGATCCAAAAAAAAATCAATTTAAACAGTTGGCATTCCTGCTAGAAATTATAGGTGGGTTTTTTCAACTGGATCAGATCATAAATGAAAAAAACGCTGTGAGTTGATCCAAAAAAATCAATCTAAACGGTTGGCATTCCTGTATGAAATGTCATGTATTTGTGTCAGCTGACTGCCATGGTCAGCTGTCTGTCAAATATTTACTGATATATTATTGGCAGATACTAGTGAAAATAATGGATATAAACGAAATAGAAGCAGTAAGTACTTAAAATTACTATATATTGAACCAATACTGTGCAGATATTTGCGAATATTCTTTAATAAATACGGAAAATATTTATTGACGTTTGACAAATGTCAAGTATCAGCAGCCATTGCAGTTGAGTTGCAGGGCGAAAATGCAGCGTAGAAACGCGAAAATTTTGTTGAATTCAGAAGCAGCTTTATGATCGAACTATGATCCCATTTTGATTTTGAATCATTTCAATTATTGTTGTTTTCAATGTAAAATAAATGATCTTGATCGTGTTCCAGTTGAAAACAACACCTAATATTTTATTGAAACTTCTCATGATATTGAAAGAATTTGCTACAATTGTGCAAACAGTTTTTGGGAGAATTTGTAAATAAAACGAATGTGAAGGCAATGCTATTTGCACAACTGTAAATTGCGCAAAATGCGTCACTTAAAACGACTCATGCAGAAACAAAATTAATAACATTTGGTTAAGTCCACAAAAATTCGATTAAATGTTCCAGGAAATAATTCAAATTTTCCACTAAAATAGAAAAAAACAAATAAAATTACCTCGCATCTGGTAACCCGCGAAAAACTTTGTTCACGGATAACGACGGCACGGCAAGCTCTCTATCGTCGCCATTGTTATACGTCTGCGGCAAAGAAACGAGACCGAGTGCAGTGGGAAGAATTTTTTTAGCCAAATTGTGGTGTTAATACGTAAGAAAGGACTTGTAAAGTGTTAAGGACATAAACGCCGTGTTCCTTTTTTATTTAAAAACAGTGTTTTGTGCGTTCTATTGTCCTGGATTGTGTGAAAAAAAAAAGTTGTGAAAGAGAAGACGGTGTGCACGGGAAAGGAAACACAAAAAAAGACGAGCAAAAGTTTTTTTTCGACGACTAATTATCGGAGGGGAAGTTTTTTTTTTTACCATCGCCAATGTCAGCAGGCGTGTCAGACCAGGTATGTGTGCTTGCGGCGAGGAAATGGTCGTCAGGCATAAAAAAAAAATTTCGAACGATTTGTTTATCCGATGGTTTTCTTGATTAAGCCGCGGAAACAATGAGATCCGTGACTAATTTTTTGTTTTCTTTTCTTTTTGTTGTATTTGCAGCGAATGAAAGGACAAGGCAACCAAGGTAAGGAACTGAAATCACCTTAGCGTAGCGGGTAGCGGCCCGGTCGCTTTGTCACAAATCTTGAGCAATCTTCGGTCAGCGACATTTTTTCTGGTTTTTTTTTTTTTGTTTTTCCATCACACATTCGCATAATACGGCCCAACGCACTAACACACTGTCATGTTTTCATCTTATTATCTTGGGAAGGGGGGGGGGGGGGGCGACAAATCAAAAGTCCCGTTGGATAACCGCTGCGAAGCGATACGAAATTTTTTTTTCCTCCCCCCCGGAACGTCAACGGAAATATTTCGACGTAGAGCGGCGTAATGCGATGCATATAAGTCGCCGCCGTCAAAGAACAACATTTCTGTCATCTGAACGAAAACGAAAAAAAAAAATTTGAATTTGCGGCGAATAGTTGGAAAATGTAAAAAGAATAGAGAGGGCGGATAAAAAATCGAAATATGTACGCGCGGTATTTTGTGCCGATGATGGCGGTACAAAACCGCTTCGATAGCAACATTTAGTCGGTCTGTTGTTCTGGCACTTGTCGTTTGCGAAAAGCCTTTGTTTTGTTTATTTCTCGTGTTTTTATTTATAGCGCGGTTGGTATATTGCAACTTGAATTGGGTAGGGCAAATAAACCAGCAAGCGGACCAACAATTCGAAATCGATTGATTGCTCTGTGCAGCCTTCGAGTTCGATATCTTAGCCGGCGAGATTTATCACAATAGATAATGCCTTTATTACGCACATTCCGACATACTTGAATTCGTGAATATTTTTTTCCTGCATCTTTCGTAATCGAAATTTATTCGAGGGTTTGCGAAATTTATTTAATCAAACATAAAACTTTTTCACACCTGTTGCATGGCCCTGAAAATGCACAAGTTGCAATAAGTATCCTTAAAGTAAGTGGCTAAGGGCTTCCGTTAAACAGACCTATCAGTCATGACCTACGGCAACAAAATGGTACCCAAAACAAGAACTAAGGTGCTTAACCCTTTCGTATCGAATATGTATGTACATACCAGTAAAATTTTAAGTTTGTGGATAGTGTGTCATACATAGAGTTACCCCAAATACTAAAATTAATCATATTTTATTGAAGTATCACAACACGAATATAAAATTTCTTTATTTATAATGTTTTTCGATAGTTACAGTTGTACATATACAGTGCAACGCGGTTATAACATACCTTGAGGGGACCACAAAAGTAGGACGTTATTGGGGATTGAAAAAAGGTACGTTGTAACCGAGAGTACGTTACAAAAGTGCACTTTATAAGTGGGTTGCACTGTGTGAGGGTTTTCTATGTACACTATCTTTGTTGGTGCATATGTGTACCATTAGTCATACAGGTATTATTTATTTGATAGAATTGTGCACCTTTAGTTTTCGTGAATATGACTAAATTTCTGACTTCATAGGGTTTGTCCGGTGATGATAGAAGCCCAAGAGGTCTCATAGTAATTTCTACAGAAGGGATGGTACACTTGTTTAACAGTTAATAAGGCGGGTGGTACTTGCATTCATATTTTGATACGTATGACATATTCCACTTATTCAGTTTATCTTAGGTTTACCATTCGAACGGCGGATGGAAAGAGTTAATAAGCTTAGGAGAAAATGGCAGTGTTTTTAAGTCATATTGGTGATAGCCTGGCCGGTTCTATTGGACAACGATCTTCGAAAGACTTCGGGTGCAACTTTATTATTTTTGGTTGAAGTCCTAAATGCATTTCATGCAAAGATTAGGTGCAGGTTACTAAATGGCTGCTGAGGGTATGCTAGGCCTAACTATCTTTTGAGATATGAGACATGATTGCGAAAAAATGTTCCTCCAGATGAACTTGCTTGAACAGCCTCATATATCTTTTTAGTTTTTATCCTTCTGATTATCTAGTAGTAGCCTGGGTGGCTGAGTGCCTAAAGCATTTGCTTTCGGTGCACCTGGTACCAGGTCGACAAGTAATTTTCGAGAATGGGATTAGGTGCCAGACTACTATTTAACTCAGCTGTAAATGAGTAACCTGAGTTAAAAATTGGGGAAATAATCAAGGACGAGCGTGTAGCTGACCACTTCACCTCCTAGTGTTCCGTTGGTCTCGTAATGAAGTAACTGTAGCATTACTTAAATACCTTGGCCCGATTTGGGCTGTTGCGCCATTAATTATTATTATCCTTTTCATTCATCTGTCAGTATTCGAAAAAAATTTTGATTTTTTTAAGATCAATAGAAAAAATATAAAAAATGGAGCACTTTTCGATGTCTCGCAAAATACGCCTAAAGGAATACCTTATAAAGCCTCTATTTTGTTTTATAAAACAAAAAATTGTTGAAAGTTGTAATGTCATCTTTAAAATGTTAAGATGATGCTATTATTTTATCACCATAAAAAATTCCTTATTTTCGGGCGTCTAAAGGGTTTGCTACCCTTGATTCAGTCACAATTCTTTATAGTAATAGGATGTTAATAAATAGAAGGAATCGGAGGAAAGTGCTCTCTATTATGTGGATTTTAATTAGGACTGTAAAAGCATAGTCAAACTTTAAAAGTTATGCGCAGCTGATAACGTTGCGTAGACTAGTCACACATGTGAAAAAACAATGAATATCACTAATAGTTTTTACTGCAGCGCAATCATAAAACTGCAAATGTAGTCACACATAGCCTGCAAATTTACTGGGTTTTGAGGAGTGCAGCGGAGCCTCCTCCGAAAATATATAAAAAAAATTATGCGATACCTAAATATGAAATTGTCTTGTGGTGGAGAAATATTGAATATTGCGAAAAAGCTGAACTTTTTAATGTGGATTCACCAAGGTTAAGAAAATTCATGTAATGCCCAAAATCTTATTATATTTTTATACTCTATATGAACATATAGAGTATTATAAGTTTAATCCAGCCCACAAAGTTTGTAACGCATAGAACCGAGCCTCGGACGAAAAAAAGTTATATATTATTTTGTGTTTATTTTTGGCCAAAACCCCCAAATCCGTTTGCTGTCCGTCCGTTTGCACGATAACTCAAGAACGCGTTGACCTAGGAAGTTGAAATTTTGTCACAACTTGTAAAATGGAAAAAGTGAAGCTAAGTTCGTTAATGGGCGATATCCTTTCACTCCTTCGGGTACCTCCCATACAAGAGTCCTTAAAACACGTTTTCACAATTATTGCTCGAATGCTTCAAGTTAGGAACTTGCAATTTTGCATACTTAAGGTTTACAATGTTTGAATCAAAAGTTCCGAATATGATGCAAATCGAATGAGTCCTTCGTGTAGCAGCCTAGAAAAGTCCTTCAAAAATGTATGCATGTTACTGAATCCACTATAACTCCAGAACGAGTTAAAGCAGGAATTTAAAATTTTACAGGAATTAGTTTCATACCAAAACCAAGACAAAGTTCATAAATTAGCGCCATCCGTTGACTCCTTCATGTAGTTGCCATACAAAAATTCTGTAAAAAGTCCTAACTTACTTTATGGAACTCACTATAAATCAAAAAATCGAGTAGCCACTATACAATAGTTTCTACCTGTAAGTAAAAGGTCATGTAATAATTACTTGTGCACTCCTCATTCTTTTGATATATTTCCAACTAAAATATAAATCGGAGTTCAGTATTTCATCTAGAGTATAATACGATTGGCTTGCAGCCGATCGTGACTGCGTTATATTTTTCCTAGCATTCAAAAAGATTAGGCGCGCGTGAATCAAACAGTGTAAATAATTCGTCGTCTTCTGAATTTGTTTAAAGGAAATACTAACGAAGTATGAAAACTGCTAAATATTAATGTATTTATAAAGCTATTACTTAGGTGATGAAGGAATTCTGTAGAATTTTTGTCTTCTTCATCTGTGCCACTAGCTTTAAGGGTAATATCTCACCGGGATACCACGCTACGTCGCCAGCAGCGTGGCCACACGGATTATATGACGCGGCCACGTCGCCAACCAATGGCCAAGTTAGATACCCGCTATACAATTTCGTACATTCTTTGTGGCCCCACTGCTGGCAACGTAGCTATGGCATCCCGGTGAGATATTGCCCTAAGTGTTCCTCGGACCTCTTTATATTCTCAATCCTAATCCATTGCTTCTAAGACCTTGTTTAGAAAACGGTGTCATTAATGAACCTTTAAGGGGCTCGGTGCAAATTCCTGGCTCTAGTATGGCGAAATGCGTTCCAATTCGGTGCCTGAATTTAAGCTTCCACTTAATTCACGACAGTCAGATTTTGCACAATTATTGTTTAGTGTACTTAAAAGTTTAGTGCATGAGTAAATTAAAAAATCTTCACTAAAAGTTGAGATATTTAAGAAAAAAAGAATGTATTACATTTTTTACACTGTTTATTGTTTGTATTGTTTCATATTTGAAAAAAATTATAGTTAGGTATTCGTGAGATATGTTCATTTGTATGAAGCTGGTCAACGTTATCACAAACAAATTAAGACGATACCGTGTGTGGTTACTGAAGCTTGTATTACACTGTTTGACCAAGTGGTCAAATTGCAGTAATATGCGATGCGAAGTAGGCGAATACAAATAAATCTCACAGTATTCATTCGGTCAAATTCACTATTTTGCATTGCTTACTACTGCAATTTGACAGCGTGGTCATGCAGTGTAATACTAGCTTTAGAAACGTAAATCGAAAGTTGCAAAAGTACTACTTTTCCTACTTTTCAGGAGAGCCAAAAAAAAACAACAAATTCAGTGTAGAATAACAATAGAAAATAGAAAAAATCAATTTTTTTTTTTAAATTCTTTGCACCGATTTTCTTATAGTTCGAAGGATTTCTCGGTGTATTGGTTAAGTTTTGATGTTGTGTTTGCCGGAAAACAAAAAAAAATGTTATTGCTCTAAATTTTATTTGTATCACTGATGGATAAGGGTTGACGTTTATCGAGAAAGAATAATACTTTTTTACTTTTGACGTTGAAATTTAAGATCCGTCGTTATAATTCGCAAAGCGAAAATTTCGTCAGTGGCCTTGAAAAACCTCAAACAAAAAATCCGAATAAAAAACCTACCAAAAAATTTAATTTGGAATAAATATTTGGAACCTACCTTAAACTGTAATAATTTTTGAATGAAACTAGCAAGGAGAATATTTTCGCTGCACGAGAACCATATGTGATGAGGATGAGTCGATGTAATAAATCGATTGTTCAACATTTTACACTATCTTCATGAGAAGTTAGGATTTCTTAGATCGTGGTCCTGGAGAAATCCTCGTCATACCAAGTGTGGCATAATTCTAGTCAATCAATATTAGCTGTGTTCAAAGATCATTTAGTTTATTTAATCAAATTAGCATCTAATGATCTAGCCACACAATCAATGTAACCAAGATGTACAGCGTTACTACGAGAGTTTTTTCCAACCGGCATTAATTATTTAGAATGATTTGATTAAGAGCAAGCCAAAAACGTCTAACGGTTCTTTCTTTTTTAATATCAGTTCAAGCTACCGAACATTATATGCTAAAGTTTTATATACTGATTAGCATTATCTAACTAACTGCTGCTCTCGCAAAGAAATAAACTATAAAAACGCACTCAATACGTTTTCGTATTGCATCACTTAATAGCATATTAAATTTAAATTGCATACAAGACTGCACACTGGTAAATCTCCCCTAGTTCTGCATAACATTCAAATAGGAAAACATAATATAGAAATTTGTACTCTACTGCAACCGTTACAACAACACATATTTAGATTAGCAACGTAATATGTGTCATAGGAAACAGACTGCGCTTCAAGCAACTTGATAAACTGCTTGCTGGCCAGCTCGTCAGATAACAAAATCATTAAAAAATAATAATGTAAAAATATTCCTCTTCATTCTCAATAGGAAAGTGGTAGGAAATTGACGTTAAAATCTCGTTAACTAACGTGGCGTGATAAGCTGGTATAATATTATTACTCTTTTTGGTTAAGACATCATTTAATTATAATTTACAAGTTATTCATTGCACTCTCTGTCAGAGATACTCGCAACAACAAATAAAACAATATTCTGGTTCTCGGTCATTTGTTTATAATCTGATTACACCTTTTGAATTACCGAACAAAGAAATATTGTAGATAACGTTATCTACTTAATAACACCACTGATATTTTCGAGTTCATTGTATTCTAGGTTGATGCCGTAGAAATGTATAAACATTAAATTAAGTCTGGAAATAATTATTTATAGTAAATACTATTGGTATTTGCTCTAAAAAAAACTTGAAACAAATAAAACCAATATTTAAGCCATCAAATTTATTTCACAGTGAAATAAAACGAAAACTGGAAGTATCTGATAAAAAAAAGTATGAATTTAAGTGTATGAGTAATAAAAAGTAGATTAACAATTTGTTTTTCCTGCGTAGATATAGTTTACTGGCAGTTGACGATTGTGTCTATTTTTTTTAATTGTACAAGTACTAGTGATGGAAGTTACTCGGTTTCAGCTTTATCTTCAAGTTGTACGAACTCCTTAAAGCTAATATCTGATGTTGGTCTCTCATTCCTCATTGAAGTTTTCGGAACGGAAATGTTATCCGATAGAATGGAATGAGTAATCTTGCGTCAAGTCCGCTTTGTTGTGCGGATGTACCACAGTTTATCGAAAGACTTATCAGAAAAATGTAAACTTGGAAATAAAGATAGTTTTTGGAGGGTGACTGACCAGATTTAGATAGGCTCGGGCCCGATGTTATTGTTCCCTTGGCAATAATCAATTCGAGTTTGTCCATTCATTCGTCTGTTATTGTTATATTGAGACATTTATTAACAAAAGTGGCAAAGTCGATTAGACAGAGCACGATCTGTTTATGCTTTTTACTTTAGATTTAGAAAAAAGTAGAATATCTGTTTTTTTTTTATTCCAGCACACTGAAAACTGTTGACTGTAGGAAAATATTGTCATAAGAATTTCAATATTTGACTTGTGGACTTAACTAATTTAATTTAATTTTTGAAGATCGTGTTGGCGACTACATAGAACGAAAATACCTCCTTGATCAAAAAGTTCCCGGAATTTATTGAGAAAATTTAAAATACAAGTTTATTCATCTAAATCTATATTGTCCCCTTCAAAGTAATCCCCATCGACTGCAACACACTTATGCCAGCCATCAAATCCTCGAAACATTTTTTATATTCGGTTTTCGGTATGACCATCAGTGCTCCCTGCGATTTTTCCATTACTTCCTCTCGGCTGCTGAAACGCGTTTCCTGTAGTGGTTTTTTTTTTAACTCGATTGAACAGAAAGAAGTCACAGGGAGCCAAATCAGGAGAATTCGGTGGCTGTTGGATGGTATTTGTTGGTTTTTTCGTTAAAAAATTACGAATAATAATGGCACTGTGCGACGGTGCGTTATCATGGTGCAAAATCCACGAGTTTTCTGCCCACAATTCTGGTCTCTTTCGACGAATTGCTTCACGCAAACGTCTCACAACGCCCATATAATACTCTTTGTTTACTGTCTGGCCTTCTGGCAAAAATTCATGATGCACTACACCGTTGTTATCCATGATTGACTCACGACTGATTCACGATTGACTCACACCACTTTTGAACCGCTCGTGCCACCGGTAAACGACTGTTTTTAGAGAATCGTTTCCGAAACACTTTTCCAACATTTCCAACGTTCGCGCACCATTAAATCCGTTTTTTACGCAAAATTTAATGCAAGTTCGTTGTTGCAAATTTAAATCCACTTCTAAAATTGTAAAAAATCGTCGACACACACAGAGATAGATGTACTCTTGGCTACGTAACTTTTGCAAATGTCAAGCTATGACGCTAAGATTTAGAGGGAATGTCAACAACAAATGTACTAACTTAACAAAAAAAAAACAGAACTCAAATCGGAACATTAAAAGCGCCACACGGTGGTTATTCCGGGAACTTTTTGATCAAAGTGGTATATGCTTTTTAGCAAATTATGAATTAACTTGAATTCTACCGCAGTTTTATGCTATTTTTTTTATTGAGAGTCACCAATTTTTAATCGATGTTTATTGACGAAGATGTCTTTCAGGGGAGAGCTCCCATGAAACCCATTGCACATGATCTCCGTCTAATGAAGATGCCACTCGTTTGGTGACAAAGCTATCCTATACCATTGACATGATTAATATGTTCTGTATCAGCTTTTACATTTGAATTAGACTTAAAGAAACTACAGCTGAATGATATGCCGTTGATTAATATTTTTTACCTAAATATACATACATATGAAAACATTAACTGTGATTACTTATTTTCGCTTTCATTTAACTAACAAACTTCCATAATTTTACTCACATAATTTTTATTATTATTTTAATTATTTATTCTGTTTTTAAAGTTATAAATTCGACGAGCAAAAATGTAGAAACAGACGAACGTTTTATTCCTTGGAGTCAACAAGTCGACGATGCACCATTTGAACCTTTGCCTTCACCCACGGAGGGGAGTCACTCAGGTCAGACACAAATAATTTTTTATGTTCTTTTTTCTTATTCTTATTTCAAATTTGATTTCATATATATATAAAAAAAAACTATAATTTTATAATCTAAAATATTTTAATATAACGTCGTTAACGCCATATTCGAAAAACAATAATTAAAAAAAAATGTTATTTTGTACTAATAAAAAAAAGAAATAAGTAAACAAAAAATTTCCAAACAGGATGTTATGAATCGTCAAGTGGTGGTGGTACACAATTTCAATATCCCCCTTTCAAAGTGAAAGAAGGTGGTGCTGCCTGGTCAGGCGAAGCCGGAATTTCTAATAAATCGTCGAGAAGGCTATCATCATCAAATGACAACTATGATAATGATGGTACGGCTAAGTAATTAAAATCAAATAAAAAAACAAATTAATAAGCAAAGGTATATCTTCAAAAGTAGAGCTCTTTATGTCTGTTGTTCGATCAATTTATTTTTATTTTGTTACGACGCTTTTTTTTTTGGTTCACATTGTTAATAAATAAAATTCGAAATTTCAACAAACAGAACAAGAGATGTGATTAGCCTATATAGACGATCAAAGTGTACACCATTGAATTTTACAAAATTATTGGTATATTAGTTGATGAAATGGAGTTCTATTTGACTGCGGGAAATAAGTTTATAAATTTCTTTTACTTAAAGGATATGGACAGTCCTTTGGACAGCAGTCATCTTATAATTATTTCCCGAAAAATGGGGACTATAATAATTCATGGAGCTCACAGCAGCCACCACAGCAACAGCAACAGATGAATAATGTACCTCAACAGCAGCAGTCTAGAAAATCAAACAATTATGATGAATATTATAGATCAGATAGAGGCAGTTATCAAAATGATAACGTTAAGGTATGAATGTTTTCAATAGTGTTTAGCTTGAACTAATTTTCTTGCATTAATAGTCAGTTCAAAGGGGTATGCAAAATATGGGTATTGATGGCGGTAATGATAACCGCTCATCAAACTCAGCGAATACAAGTGCTGCAAGAACAAAGTCTACTGGCCAGACCTCGGCAGCTCCCAAACCGATGACATGGGCTTCGATTGCATCTCAACCGGCTAAACAACCTCAACGAGCAAGTAGATTTGTAAGTATTCTAAATAAATTAAGAAAATAAAAAAATCATATTCCACTAATACGGTTTTTTTGTTTTTTTTTTATAACAGACAAGTTCGACATCATCCACCCTTAAAAAGAAGGGTCCAGGAATGCCACCGCCGCCCATGGTGCCTGGAAAACACAATATGGACATAGGAACATGGGATTCACCAAAAAATGCTCCAGTATTAGTTCCACAACCTCCACCCCCTGTCATTCCGGTTCCGATTATGGAGCCTACTCCTACTAATCAAAATAAAAACAATCCAGGCCTCTCAAATAACGGCCCGCAAACATCACAGGCCAGTGGTGGTGCATCATCAAATAACACACAGCAAAATAAGCAGCAAGGATCAAATAATCAGCCGCATCGAAATTATAATCAAAGCGTATCGTCTGGCTCATCGAATAATAATAATATTAACATGCGTCCATCTTGGGCAGATCAACGTGATCCCCCGCATATTGTGAAGAGTTTGCAAGCATCTCAATACCAAAGGCCTAGTATGAATGAAGGTATATAAGTCTTTTTTATTGCAATTAGATAATTTATCAATAATTCAATGAGTATTTAAATGCTGAACTACATTTTGGAATTCGTTTTTACTAGAGAGAAATAATTCATCAATGCGTCAATCAAGTCGTGATGACTACCATGGAGGACGTCAAGCTATTCAGCAACAACAAGAGCACCAGCAACCGCAACCCACATCGCCATTGCCTCCAGCACAGATCAGTCATCCTCCACCAGCACCATCGCCAACTTTAAGCAATTCCTCCTCCAATTATCCGGTATTAGATGAGCTTAGAGACCGAAATAATTACAATCCAGCTGAAATTGATTTGGAGAATGCGTCAAACGCACGGTACGTATTTGTTATTGATTTCAGTAGTCACTATAATAATTTGTTTCAACTATTAGATTTTTTGTCATCAAATCATATTCGGAAGATGATATTCATCGCAGCATTAAGTATGCAATTTGGTGCTCAACCGAACACGGCAATAAACGACTTGATCAGGCATACCGAGAACGTGAAAGCGAAAATGGCATTGTCAACTTATTCTTTTCTGTAAATGGTTCAGGTCATTTTTGCGGAATGGCTCAGATGATGTCGGCCGTCGATTACAATTCCGTATCAAGTGTTTGGTCACAAGCTAAATGGAAGGGAACATTCAAAGTGAAATGGATTTATGTAAAAGACGTACCGAACGGACAGTTTCGACAAATTCGCTTAGAGAACAATGAAAATAAGTCGGTAACGAATTCGAGAGACACTCAAGAAGTGCCAAATGCTAAAGGAGTTCAAGTTTTAAAAGTTCTGCATGTATATAAGCATATAACATCAATATTTGATGACTTCTTTCATTACGAGAAACGACAAGAAGAAGAAGATTCGAAAAAGTATGAACCGCCAGCATTACAAAGTCCGAATCATTTCGAAGGGCCGCCAAATATGTCGCCACCGAGCAAATCGCATCGTGGTGGTAGCGGTGATTATGAGAGAGGTTATGATAAGGGCTATCATAGTAGCGGTGGTGGAAGCGGAGGAGGAGGTGGGGGAGGAACCGGTGGTGGTGGTGGTGGTTACAGAGAAAAGAATTACAGTCGTGGCGGGTACCATAACTACGAAAATCGTCGACAACACGATGATCATCGCGGTGGTGCCGGTGGCGGTAGCGGATACGACCGGGAAAGATTCCAAAGAGACGGCGGAGGACGCGACAATGACGGCGGAGCAAGTGGTTCAAGTCATTATAATAACATACGCGAAAATAGTGGCGGCGATTATCATAATAATCGCGGCTTTCATCGAAATGAATTCCGACGGGACGATCGTGGTAATTCCGGTTTCAACAATCGCGATCGGGAACGTGATCGCGATCGAGACAATTACGACGGTGGATTTATGAGTCGTGGTGACAATGGTGGACGTGGTGGCGGAGGAGGCGGTTTCAGAGGAGGAGACCATTATAACAGAGTAAGTTCACTTTGCAGCTTATTAAAACAAAATTTCGATAATGTAATTTAAAACGGAAGTTATTAACTGCGTTGGTATTTGAAGTTTAACTTTTCAGGACTGAGTACTTTGATTTATTTTGAATTTTATGTGCTATAACGTTCTTAATTTTATTTCTACATAATTAGAGTGAATGCTTGCTTTTAAATGGTCTTATTTAAGAAAGGAAATTAAAAAAATTCTTTAAATAATTTAAGCATGTGATGTTTGTATGAAAAATGTATTTTTTAAGTACGCTCACGATCACGTCATGAAATTTTTTAATGTAAGTTCAGTAAGATGAAGCTCGCATAAAAAATATCTTTCTAATGTTTGTCGTTAATCATTCGGACTCAAATTGGTCGTTCAACAAGCATTTCGAATTACCGATGCACCAATTGCAATTTTAATTGCTTTTTTTCGCATAATATTGAGTTATATTTTTGTGTTCTGAGGCCTTTAAGTCCTATCTACTTTCATTAGAGAATCGGGAAAATTATGTGCATCCTATGGTAAAAAACAATTCCTCCGGTGGTACGAGTATTACAAAGTTGTACATAATACGGGCCCTATTACGAAATTCGACCCCAGTGAATAAATGCGTGGCGTGTTTCGTAGTAAAGCCGATAATTTACCGTTTTGTGGTCTCCTATCTCTTCGTCGTGATGAGTCAAAACAAAAAGCAATATGTTTGTATTTGACATGTAATATTGACGATGGTAATGGTAATGCGTTCATATCATAACCAGAAGAATATGATTATTATTCTTATGCTAGGGCCTCACCTGCATAAAAAGGCACGCTAATATGTCCCGATAAAAATTCAGCGCTAAACAAGTCAAGTAGCGTTTTATCGGCTATCGTATATGACATTTCGTGCCATCCATCTGATTTAGAAGCGAAGACAACGAATTTTAAAATGGATTGTGAAGAGCCAGCGGTTTTCTATTATTTGACTGCTTGTAATTTTGTTTTACATCTCAAAAATCATTTAATTATGCAGAAATATCAACTGGCACATTCAAATGTGGCCACATTATCGCGCAATGCGAGACGCTAAGCCCTTTGGTGCGTGCACATAGACCGACATTCAGTTAAGCGGCTATCGTCTAGTGGAACGATAAAAAATGAGGAGTAATAACGCAGCTATATTAGCATTGCTCCGTCCCGGAATATGTCAATTACTGTCCCGTTAGGAGCAGGTAAGGCCCTAGCATTAAAATAACATGCAACAGAAACAATCCGATAGCTAGCTAGGTCGGAAAAAGGCTGCTATAAATCAGCTGTCGAGTTTAATGTTTCTGCTTCGGATACAATCTTCGGATACAATATGTGCGAAAGGCAATACTTTAATTGGATATCGCTCTTAGGTTCCGTTATCTTAGACTAATCTTGTCATTGCTCCTCTAGTGCTCGTCCTACAATCCTTAACAATTTTAATACGTCCACACAAACCGTCCTTGCATATATAGTAAATGATAAATGTAAAGTGGGTCACAAGAATTTCAAATCTGCGAAGAACAAAAAAATGTGGATAGCAAATTTACCTCGCAATCAGAAAATACTATATATGTATAACATTTTTAATTCGAAATCATAATAGGCCCTCACTCTCCAGGCAACAATTGCCTAGTGCTGATGTTCCGTAGCTCCGTAGAATCGGGGCATTTCTGATCACTGTTTTGATCATTGCGGACAACAATTCTTTCCGGAACTGGCTCCCAGCTAATTGTTCCGTTCTCTCGGTGTCCGTTTTGTGTTGGAAAATTTTCCACAGTGTCCACTCTTATTTGAAATATATTTTCTTTAAATTGAGTATGCCGGATTATTCTTTTCTGCAAAGAAATCGATTCATCATATATTGGGTCTGGGCAAAAAAAAAGGTCGTGGTGCTTTCCCCAATAGGTTGCGTCAATTGCAAATAACTCAGAAAACACAGATCGCAGCGACACCGTATTGATGCGTTTGGAAAGGTGATACAATGGGCAGGTCATGTGGAGCGAATGGATGACGGAAGGATTCCCAAGCGCACAATGAAAGATGGAGCTCATGGCAAGCGACCGGTGGGAAAACTGCGAAAAAGATACGAGGACTCAGTTGACGCAGATTGCAAATCGCTTCTTAGATGCACAAATCGAAGGACGCGGGCGCTGAACCGAGATGACTTCAGACAATGTATCCCGATTTGGGCTGTCGCGCCATTGATGATGATGATGGAAAGGTAGGATAGAATAGTTCGATTTTTAATTGGAGTGTATAAACATCGAAATTGGTGCAGTCGTTTTAAAGTTGTTTCTGTTTTAAAATGACGAAAAGTAATGACAGATTTAGCTATATTTTGCAATATTATTATGACAAAGGGCAGAACGCTTTAAAGGAAGGGAATCGTTCACCATAAGCTACTTCTAACTGATCAGACGATTGATTCACATGTCTATTGTGATCAACTAGAAAGATTACGCCAGTCAATTGAATAATAAGAAATGCGTTGTTTTCACACTATTTCAAAATCAAAAATTGTTAGAGCTTGGCTGAGAAGTTTTGATGCATCCACCGTATAGTCTAGACATAGCACCCTCAGATTATTACTTGATCCGATCTCTGCAGAACTCTCTGAATGGAATGAAGATGCTTTCAAAAGTAGCCTGTGAAAACCACTTGATTCAGTTTTTCAAGAAGAAACCACAGAAGAAAAAAAACTGGGAACGAAAATCAAGAATTGTACTAAAACAATACTGTATAAAACGGAAACCTGCTACGGAAGTAAAAGCTGGGTACCACAGCATTCCGTTTTAGACAGGTTTTACTTGTATAAGAAAACCAGATGAATTTTACTAAAAGAAAACGCCACGAACTTTTTTCCCAGACCCAATATTTGAAAGGCCCGAGAGCGAGGACTAGTCAGACCCTTCTACGGGGACCTGATGGAGATTTCGGGGAAGAAAAGTTATTGCAAGTCATTCGAGAAGCAGTAAGGCTTCTACAAATAAATAATAATAATGTCTGCATGTGGATCGATGTGCTAATCTCCTCTCGCCATATCATCGTTTTTTTTTTTGCGAATGGTTATAAATTGGGTTTGCCGGAAAGTAACTAGGAAACGTGTGCGTGCGTATTTGTTACAAATCGTTCAAATTGTGCTTGATCATATGCTTTTACTTGTCTATACAATATAATATAAATAATTTATTCTTCATTACACATCTCTGTAATATTTGTATGTTTTTAGGATCGTGGTGATCATAATTCACGTGGACGCGGCAGAGGAGTAGGTAATAGGAACTAAAATTTAATTCGAAGCCGATTAAAAATCAACAATGCGTCATTTTCTCGGAACTATTTCGAAGTGTTAAAAGTGATTTAATAAACAGGTTTAGAAACATGCATATTAAAAACAAGAAAACTCTTATAAAAAAAAGAAACATAAAAAAAATTATAAAACATAATAAATATTCATAACAATCGTAAAATCATTGTGCATTGATGTGCGCTTGAAATAGCGACGAGTGTTAAAACAATTTCAATTAAGTCAGCACTAGATAAATTGATGGTTCCAGTTGTTTTTTTATTTTGAAATTTACTACAAGCATTAAATCGATAAAAATAACCGAAACTTTAAAGCAACTTTTGCATGACACACAGTAATTACATGAATGTGTAAACGTAGCTGCAATAAGTTTTATAAAAGTAAGTGAAAATAAACAGCACTTGCAAAAAAAAAAAAAAATGTTCGTTGTTCTATAAAAAGTAAAAACCTAATGCTGATAAAAGTTTTCAGATAGTTAATAAAAATCACAAAAAAAATATGTAAACAACATCATATAAACTCTTATAATAGTGCTAAATATTAAATTAAATATATAATAAAAAAAAAAAAGTAAAATAAAAATTTATTTAGTAAAACAATTTAATAAAGTAACACAAACTTTAAATTGATTTTTACACAAAGCCTTATGCATTAAAACTAAATAATTTTTTAATACCGATTTTATATAACTTAAATAAAAATATATATATAAACACTAAAAATAAAGTGCAACGTATATCCGATAAAAAATAATTGATAGAGGAAAAAAAAACATACAAATAATATAACTGCTAGGGAAATTAAAAGTGTTGAAATTTGGTTAAAAAAGAAGAAGTAACATTTGACATTCAATAATCGAACAGTTTAAAACATTCACAAAAAAAAAACAAGCTTTCGCCGCGCGTTACAGTGCAGTGAATAATAATAAAAAAATAATAATTCTTCCAAATTCTACATAATAACCAACACCGGACAATCCCGAACAAACATTTCTCCCTTTTCATTAGATAAATTCGAACGTATGGAAATACAAACAACGCCTGAATGATATAAAGCAGATTTTTTTTTTTTTTTAAATAAAAAGGACAATATTTCTATGAAACAAGAACACGTTCGTCGATTTTAAGTTTAATGTGAATGGACTCCTTAGCAATCAATATTTCTATAAACAGTAATAATTCCCTTTTAAGTTTCACCCGTTCATATTATATTTTAGATTTTTTTTTACAAAATAACTATATTTTGAATGTTGTCTCTTATTACAAACAAGTAAAATCAAACAAACAAAAATGACTACGATTGTATCAATTTCGTTCATATATTGTTGAATTAACACAAAACTTTTCGTTATAGGATAATAATGTTCTATAGTTTTACTGTACACATGCATATATAAATATTATTAATTGTTTAATCGTTTAAATTACATTCAATACATCTTTTTTTATATATATATATATACATTTATATAAGATCCATGCAATGTAAATTTCGTTATGAAATGGAGTTATCAAAGTAGAACAAATGTGTGACAACGAAAATATTATATTCAATTTTATAAAGAAACAACAAATACAAATATCGGTTTTTATCATTTTTAAACCAATATACAAATTAAGTATACTATAATTTTTATTAATGAAATGTTTTTATTTTCTCTAGACAATTTTACAGTCTGTAAATTGACACTGAACTTGAACTGGTGAGGAAGGTATTCTAGAATTATTTGGGCTTATAAGGGTAGCTCTTTATAATGCAGAATTTTTAAATTAAGAAAATAGAGTAATCCTATAGTATCTTTTCGCTATAACAAACATTCGATTAGTGGATAGGCGCTATGGCATGGTGCAGTCTGTAGAAGAAAAAAACTGTTGTATTTTCTTGGTGCGTTTACACTCACCCTTGAGAGGCGAGCCTCTCCTTCCATCATGGTGCGCTTACACTCACCCTTGAGATGCGAGTCTCTACTCCCATCAGGCCATTGCAAACCGGTTCTCGTTGGCGAGGCGAGTCTCTCCTTCCATCATGGTGCGCTTACGATCACCCTTGAGAGGCGAGTCTCTACTCCCATCAGGCCATTGCAAACCGGTTCTCGTTGGCAGTGTTCTTTGCTGTGTTAAAAGCAATTTACACTCAACATGCCCCTGCGGCGCAACTTGCCTGTATGTGCGAAACGACAGAAATATGATGGGCTGCTAATTATGTGGTACCACAGCTATATTGTATGAGTGTACACATGGAAGCGTGCGTCGAAGAAAAGTCGAGAGCTGATGGACTTGTGCGACTGCACGAGCTATCTAATTGGCTGATTTGTTGGTGGGGATCGCAAACGTTTAGTGTAAATGCACCGACCATGCCTATGCGGCACAACTTGCCTATAAGTGCGAAAGGTGCAAAACCACAGAAGTACGATGAGCTGTGAATTGTGCGGTAGTACAGCTCATTGTATGTGTGGTGTGTACCCATATGGAAGCGTCGTAGAAAAAGTTGAAGAATGTTAGACTCTTGCGACTGCACGAGCCATCTGATTGGTTGATTTTATGGTGGGGATAGAGGCTCGCCTCAAACATTGAATATAAATGCACCATCAATGGCAATAATTGGGAAAAAAACCAGACGTCAGCACAACATTTGTTGATCGCTTACAATATAATGCCGCCAAAACATGCGTTCGAAAGATCCTGAATAGCGTATTCCGAGCGATAATATCTTAAAATATTTGACGATTGTGGTCATATATGCGCGACAGTCTTATTCAAAGTGCAGTACCAGGCCCGTGCGCACAGGGGGGAGGGGGGTCAAACCCACCCCCCCCCTCCCATCTTCTGCCGGGAAGTGAGGACTTTTTTTTTTTTTTAGGTCATCACATTTAGTATGGGGGAACTTGATAAAAACCCCCATCACACATTCCTGTGCAGTACCTTAAGGCTCGTGTCCACTGGCAAGTAACTTGCGACATTTCTTGCTAGAGTAATTTGGTGCGATGTGTACACTATCTGTCAAATTGCAGCAACTTTACTCTAGCAAGTAGCTCTACAAAAATCTTGCAAGTAAAACTTGCGCTTCCGTGTACACTTCATCATCAAAATTTCGTTGAACTGTCAAAACGAAAAAGAAAAATACCACAACTCTGGATAAAGTTCCACATTGGAAATGAGCAAAAACGTGTACTCGGAACTCCACTTGGATTCTCCGTTCATACTTCGCACGTAAACTATGGAACTACGACTCCTAAAACTGAACTTAACCTCACACCCAATGCAATTGTACTGACTTGCTGAAAAATTTCGGAACCGATCGGAACTTTCTTGCGAGATCTCAACTCTCGCAAGTTAGCGTGTACATTCACAACTTGCTTGAAAAGGCAAGCGTTTGCTGGCTAGAGCAAAAACTTGGGCAAATGCGCTCTCGGAACCGTGTACACATGCAGCAATAAATGTCATAGAGCAACTCTAACAAGTTTTGCTTGCTAGTGGACACGAGCCTTTAGAGACCTCGGGTACATTGGGACCGTCAGCACACTGTAAGCGAGTATCAATTTTATCCGTAGGTTTTTATCCTTAAGCTTCTGGGTTCGGAACCTTTCAAGTTTGTCCATTAAAACGAAGTATCAATCAAAAGCATGTCCAATATAAGAGTGCTCTCTCCCGTAAAATAGGAAAAATACAATTTTTAAATGCATGGTACACTTGAAAATTGAACAAAGAAACATTCAATGCAAACAATTTTTAATATACAAACAAAAAATCCATCGAATTCGAATCGCTTCACCCTGCCTACCAGCATACATTGGAGTGGTAGGTTTAATTCAAGTTCAAGCTTTGCACGAAATCCATAAAAACGGCATGTGTAGGCTTACTGACCCATATGAAGTCAAAAGTTTACCAAGTTAATTTTGTAGGTCCTCGGTGGCGCACTAATTTACAAAACACTCTCAGTCGCGTGTATGAATCGCTCCTAGCGATTGATTTTTCACCGTAGTTTAAGGAAATAAAATTATACTTGAAGCTGTAGTAGTGCTTAGAATGGTTCGTACAACAATTGATTAATATTTTACTTTGTTTAGTAATTGCGTGTCGCAATTTTATCTTCTTAATATGTTGGTATATGTGTGCTGTACCCCTATTAAAAATTGATTGCCGGTGAACTGAGGTATGGCACAATACGAGTTATACTCTCGTACTTAGACGTGCTCGTCTGGAGCTGGTATAACTGTTGGATTAGTGTAAAATACCGTAGACAACGCGAGACAAACTTTATACCGAAATTGAATATTCTTCTGCAATATAAACAAGAGAGGAGAACAAGCAACTTAGTGTGTTGTGATCAATTAAAGTTTGAGGGCTTATAGCAGTCTACATTTCAAGAATTCTATCAAAAAGTTGGCAATAAAACCTTTACAAGCAGATGGTTATCTAAGCGAAGCTCACTATTTAGAAACTATGCCTCATGATAAATATTCCACCAAATGTAATGTTGTTTTCGATCACGAACAAAAGACATAATTCCTAAGATAGGGGATTGCAGCAGACCAACACTCAGGCCCGTTTCTACGATCGTCAGTAACGTTCTAACTGAAACTTTAACTAACAGAAGCTCATATGAAACTTACAGTCAAAGTTCTGGTTAAATTTTAACTGAAGGTCGTAATAACAGCCCTTAATAATAGCGATTTTTAATGTTTGTCTTAACGACCGTAACATGAAACACCGCTGGTCAAACGACATTGTTACGAAAAGGGAAGGCTGGCTTTCCTGTATAACCGTCAGTTACTTGGTAACGAAACGCAGGGTATTTTTTTTGCTCTTGTACTCTTTTTTTTCAAGACTTCATATGACAATTTTTTTACGATTTATTAACAACGTTTTTTTTTTTAAAGTGGATGTGTAGTAAAGTCTGTGAAGGACTGTTGCAATACTTAATCCAATTGGAGGATTTGTTACTCGACGATAATCAAAACGTTTCGAGCAAGGGAACTGATACAACTACCCTTGCTCTAAGTGAAAATCAGGCAACTTGCGTTTGAGTGGCCATTTGTAACATATCTTGCCGGCATGAAGCATTTTAGTCGCGGTACATGGTTCAAAAAGTCCCGGAAAAATGATGAAAACACAAACTTTTTGATACAAATCGATTTTATTCTTCAACATTGTATCTCCCTTCGAGGGAGATACACTTCATCCAACGATCCTCCAACATTTCTATACATTTTTTGTAGTAGTCGACGTCAAAATAATCATCAGTTTCGAACTCGACCTCCTGGTTTGAGTAAAATCTCTTTCCCCGGAGCCATCTTTTCAAGTTTGGAAACAGATAATAGTCGCTGGAAGCTAAGTCTAGAGAATACGGTGGGAGGGACAGCAATTTGTATCGCAATTCTTCCATTGCTTTGAGCGATGAATGAGCCGGTACATTGTCGTGGTGAAACAGCACTTTTTTCTTTGCCATATGCGGCCGTTTTGTCTTCATTTCATTGTTCAAACGGTCCAATAACGCTACGTAATAGTCGCCCGTGATGGTTCTGCCTTTCTCAAGATAGATAGTCGATGAGTATTATTCCATGTGCATCCCAAAATATGCTGGCCATTACCTTCCCAGCCAACGCTTGCGTTTTTGGGCGCTTCAGACGACTCTCGCCCGGTTGTAATTCCGGTGTTTAGTGGTGGATCCATGTTTCATCCATTGTTACGAATCGACGCAAAAACTCTTTCGGATTACGCCGAAACAGCTCCAAATTGGCCTCCGAATTACCGACACGATGTTGCTTTTGATCAATTATCAATAACCGCGGCACCCATCCCGCGCACAGCTTTTTCATTTCCAAATGCTCATGCAAAATATTCAAAATACTGCCGATCGACAACTTCATTATGTCTGCTAGCTCCCTCGCTTTCACTTTCCGGATTTTCTTGATGTTTTCTGGAGTGGTGGTAGCCTCATTTGGCCGGCCCGAACGTGGTGCATCGCTGGTACTCGTACGACCCATTGTAAATTCAGCAAACCATCTGTAAACAGTTGTTTTCGACGGAGCAGATGTGCTGTGATGTTTTCGGAGCCATTCCCATGCTTACTTCTTGTTTTTTCCGATCACAAAACAATGTTTTATCAAAATGTTTGTTGGGATTGTGCTCCGCATTTGAGGATGATAACTCCTGGAACTTAAAACCATTTAATAGATTTTATAAAGTTTTCTATGTTACATAGCTTTCCCGTATCGATATCACCAAGGTTATCGAGGAAATAAGCGCCGAGGTTCCGTCTTCTCGTTTCCGATAGGGCCAGACAGTCGCATGGGACGTGGAAGATTGACTCTTCCACTCTTTCAACCCCTAATAATTAGAGAATTCTAGTACCGTGTCTGGTCAACCATAACTTTGCAATAATGAGAAGTCCTTTACTGAAAAACGTACAACATGCATGTTCTTGAAGAATGCTTCGATAATAGATCTCTCGACAATACTATGTGCTATTTGAACTTTCCGCATTTACTTGCCAGACGACAAATGAAATAAACTTAATGGCACCACGCCAGCTCCTACTTTCAAGATTCAATAGTGTTAATGGGTTACATACAGCTGGATAGTTGAAAAAAAATCTATTTTTCAAAAAGGTTCTTATTCGAAAGTACAATCCTTTAAGTGTCTACCCTCAAAATTTCATAAATAAATTCGCTGTAATGATAAAATTACAGTGTTTTTTAACCGACCTGGTGAGCAACGACTAATGGTTTGCGCGTAGGTATTCGCGGCCTTTGTCATCTGTTTGACTATGAGCTTTTTTAACTTCAGTTTTATGCACGCAAAAATATGGGTAAACATAGCGTAGTTTTAGCCGCCCCAGGTGCATGTAACCCCTTAAGAGGTTCTAGGGTGTACATTGCTACGTGCAAAGCAATTACTTTTCATGTGTTCAGTATAATTTTATTTTAAGATGCGTGGCATCTTGCAGTGTTGATAAACAAAGAAAAATAAAGAAACATTACATAATACTGTTATGTGCGTTCAAAGCTAATTTATAATATGAACGGGTGAAATAAAATGTATTAAAAGAAAACGTTTTTATTTTATCATTTTAAAAGAAAAAATTAGACTAGTTTTTAATTTGCTTGTATAAAAAAAAAACTAAAATAAAATTTTGTAACGATTAAATACAATACATAATATTATTTCTAATCATATTCATGTATTACTCTCGATATCTTTCTTTTTTTTTATTTTACTAATGATCAAACAAATAATGAAGTTATTATTATAAATAAACTCGAATTTTTTTATTTGTTAAATAAATAAGAGGAACAAATTATATTTGTAGACTGAATTGTGGGGTTTAAAAAAAACAAAATGAATTATTAAGTGGTAAAACAAAAGAAGAGAAGAGTCCGTTTTAAATGAAAACGATGTCTGAAAAAACCTAATGTTATTATTGACGCTACAAAGACAAATAAAAAGATCTATATTATGAATAATATTTTTATTTAATTGATTTCATATTCTTGTAATATTATTATTTGTAATATATGGACCTATTAAAATCTTCAATGTCTCTTACTTCACGGCCTCAACTGTGGTTAGATGCTCTGATTTCCAATTTAAAATATCGATTCGCACCAGAAAACGTTTCAAAAATGGTCTCTGACACTGAAAAACTGATGTAAATCTTTTGTGAAACTAATCCAATTCTTGTATGGTGCAGCTGTCTAATTGAAAACTTCTTAATAGTTTTGTTTTTGGTACGAGTTTTTAGTCGATCGCATAGCTTTAAAAGATACGGTGTACAAAATGATAATTTTGAGTTGATATTATTGACATTTAAAGAAAATCACAGAACCATGTCTTGAAAGTTTGTTATTCAAATCTGAATCCATGTACTTAGCTAAAAAAAAAAATGATAAATACTTTTTCAAGCACTACATAATTGGAATGGGTCCTGAACAATTATAACAAATAAATAAAAAAAAATGTACAATATCAAAAACTTCAACAATGGCCCCGTATTTACCGCAATCGTTAATAAGTATTAAACTGTTCTCGGTATTAAGTTAATGCGGTTGCCGTTTATACCGCCTGAGCGTACTAAATTAATCCGCTTTGCTTTAAGGCCGTCTTCTGGTCTAGAGAGCCAAAATTTGGGGGGGTTTTTGAGGTGCGATAACAAAAAAACAACATATATTTTTATACTCTAGATGAACATATAGAGTATTATAAGTTTAATCCAACCGGAAAAGTTTGTAACGCATAGAACCGAGCCTCGAACGAAAAAAAGTTATATATTATTTTGTGTTTATTTTTGGCCAAAACCCCTAAATCCGTTTGCAGTCCGTCCGTCCGTTTGCACGACTACTCAAGAACGCGTTGACATAGGAATTTTGTCACAACTTGTAAAATGGAAAAAGTAAGGCTAAGTTCGTTAATGGGCGATATCCTTCCACTCCTTCGAGTACCTCCCATACAAGAGTCCTTAAAACACGTTTTCACAATTATTGCTCGAATGCTTCAGGTTAGGAACTTGAAATTTTGCATACTTAAGGTTTACAGTGTTTGAATCGAAAGTTCAGAATATGATGCAAATCGAATGAGTCCTTCGTGTGGCAGCCTAGAAAAGTCCGTCAAAAATGTATGCTTGTTACTGAATCCACTATAACTCCAGAACGAGTTAAAGCAGGAATTTAAAATTTTACAGGAATTTGTTTTATACAAAAACCAAGACGGAGTTCATTAATTAGCGCCATCCGTTGACTATTTCGGGTAGCTGCCATACAAAAGTCCTTAATAAACATGTTCACCAATATTGAATGATAACTTTAGAACGCTTTAAGTTACGACTTTGAAATTTTATACACATTAATTTTATAATAGTCGCAGCTGAAACTATTAATATGAAAAATATCCCATAAGTCCTTCATGTAGTCGCCATACAAAAATTCTGTAAAATGTCTTAACTTAATTTATGGAACTCACTATAAATCAAGAAATCGAGTAGCCACTATATACTTGTTTCTACCTGTAAGTAAAAAGTCATGTAATAAATGTTCGTGCGCTCCTTATTCTTTTGATATATTTTCAACTAAAATATAAATAAGAGTTCAGTATTTCATCTAAAGTATCATACGATTGCCTTGCAGCCGATCGTGACTGCGTTATGTTTACTATCCATTTTTCTACCACATGTTTATTTATCCTTTAATATTATGTACAAAATTTGTACAAAAAAAAACATAATTTTGAGAGTTACAAGCGGTCAAAGTGGGGGGTGGAAAAAAAACATCATCTCCTGGTTGACACGATTGCGCCTCTCCTGGTCATCTGAAAAAAAAATGAAAACAGATTCTTAATTAGTAGGGATGTCATTATAGTCCCTATGTTAGGCAAAAAAAAAAAAAAAAGTTCGCAAAATGGCGGCTGCTTAAAAAAGTCATTTTCTTCCGTTTTTTCTCACGACTTTCAATTTTTTAAAAATAGTTATAAACAAAATTTCACTATAAATTTGGTAGGGACTATAGAGGAGTGTATAGAGAAGGTTCATTAAAAATTTCAAGTAAATCGGTTCATTGCAACTTAAGATATCATGTCAACCGTATCGAAAAAAGTAGTTTCTAGAAAAACGCGTTTAAAGATTCGAGTGAAGTTTCTTAAGTCATATAATGGTACATATACTTACATTTTTTTCCTGGTCCATACAATCTGCCTTCGGTTACTTCAAAATCAAAGTTTTCTTTTGTTGTTTTTGCTAGACGAGTAGTTCCGAGCTTCCTTGGAAGCATTAGAAGTCCGAAGTTCAGAGCGGTGAATCCGCTCTTTAGTTTAGTTTCCACCTCACTTATATTACTGTAACTCTACAAATAATTGGAATTTTGAAATTTCCTTTAGAGGGTATATTCTTGAAAGACTAGACATTAATTTTTTCAAAATTCTAGACCAGAAGACGGCCTTAAACGTCATATGTGAGGTTGACATGCAGGTAAATGCCTCGGATAAACTGTATGGACAGAGCTACGCGTAGTTTCCCTTTATTGCATGTAGCGGTGAAACTCTTAAGAAAATGCTCAGAAATACCAAGGCTGTTTCAATGATTTTGAACATGATGTATATTACACATAGACTTAAATTTCCGTAAAAAATATATTGATTTCCCATGACTTTCCCACACTATTGTCAAAGACTATCTATAAAAAGACTGGACACTACGCAGTATATTTCTAATAAAAATTTGACCTTGGTTTCTTTATTTAATTAGGTGAGGGAAGTAGATAGAAATAGCATGATGCATGGTTAAAAAAGAGACAAAAAGTGATAACGAGTCGCTTTCACCAATACAATGACATCCTTACAGAACGCCTCTAAAAAAAATGACAACAATTCATGTGCAGATACAGCTCAGCCATGCTTGTGTGATTTCATTTCTCATATTGTTCCTATAGATTCCTATGCTGGAACACTGGAGACTGGAACAGCGTTCTGTTACGTGCATTTAGCAAAAACAAGCACACAGATGCAAATGTGTAATCATTCATTTTTGCATCTTTGCGTACTCTTTTCTTTGAACTTTGAATAGGAATATGGAATTGAAACTGTGCAATCGGATTTCTTTCTTCTGCTTATGCAATGATTTTTTATTTTTTTTTTACACAAAAAATGTGTAGTAAGTGTCCAGTCTTGTTATGGATAGTCTTTGCTATTGGGTGCAAATACCTGCTACAAATGGAAGGATGCCATCTGTGAAGATGCTAAAATAGGGAATGAACTGTGCTCGGTTTAATTTAGTCTAGTTCTAGTCCACATGCGGAACGGAACTAACTTAATACCAGACGTTTACACCGCTTCTTAATACGGCTTTACTCTTAATACCGGTGTATACGAGACCAGTCACTCACGGATGCGTTATCGTAATGCGTACAAATCAGATGGAATTCAAATCGGAACGGGTTAAAATACGCCAATCGGATTGTGTAATGATAAATGGAGAGGGTACACGATTAAAAATGTTAACTTCGAAAAATAAGAAGCACCCTTTTGTATAGTAAATTTCATCCGACGTCTTCACAACAAATATTTGAGAATTAGGTACTGTACTTTTATAATAGATCGGTTTGTCTACAGTCAGAGTTATACGGTAATTTAATCTATGCAAAATTTAAATATGTAATTTCTTATGAAAGATACAAAAATAAATTAGAGATATTCTAAATTTTATTTACTTCAAATTACAACAGCTTCAAATACTAATAAACTATTTTCCGACGGCTTCAACTTGCTTCATGATATCATCAGCGGATTGATTTGTAAGAGGAACCGACGATTCTTTGCCCTTTTCTGAAAAATTAAAAGAAATCATATTTTTAATTGTTTTAACTCTCAATGTAATATTCAAATTCACAGCAAGTGAAAAACTAGACTTATTAATCTATAACTAAGTTCAGCTGTGTTGTCGTGAATTTTTCCTAATTATAGGTAGTTACAGACAACGATCGATATTAGATACTCAAGAAAAAAATTACTTTTTAAGGTTGCGTGCCCTGGATCGGAGCGGAGAGGTCGGAATTTTAAGGCTGGTTTACATGACGAATGCAAACAATTTTTACTGAGATTGTGAGAAAGCAGGAAAATGTCTAACGATAAATTGATTAGGAGTGAAACGAACAGATATTAAATCCTCAAAAAATATTGACGATATTTGTGTGAATGGGTTTGTACCAATATTTTTTGCAGTGGTTGCTTTCTATTCAATTGAAAATTCGAAAGCTAGCTCCCTTACAATCTTATTAAAAAAATATTTGCATTCGTTATGTAAACCAGCCTTTACAAACAGAAACAAATCTTTTCCGCACATTGCCCCGGAAGCGCCGGTAGAAGTTACGTTTTGTTTTTAAACGTTCTTTGCGAGGAATTGTCCGGCTTCAAAACAGTTGCTGCACGTCATCTCCAGTACATATATCTATGGTATTGACTAATCCTTTCAGCTAGCGATGGAAAATATCATAAAAAAATATACCAATTAACACCACGAGAAGACTGCTATTAAGTTCACCCAAATTGGTGCATACGTCGATGTCATAAATATTATGGCACAATCGATAGACATCGCTAAGACGATCTTCTACCTTGTTTCAGCAGCTTAAGAAGCCGGGTTACGGATCAATGAGCAAAACATCGGACACATGTGAACGATTTCATTTAAACCGCTAACGAAAATGACAGAATTTATCGAAGATAAATTCAATGGTGTGACCTCCAGAAACCCCAATTAAATATTGTGGATAGGAAACCGGAGGCGTAAAAAAATTAGTGTTTAGAGAACCTTTAGAATGAAAGCTGCGCTATTTAAATTCGAAACACCTCAGTATTCTTCCGATCCCGAGCATAACGAGATATAAAGAAAAGTGAATCAATTGTCGAATAGTACACAACCGGTACATTATCAGCGAAGCTGTATAACAGACGATGTCATTGCTATAAAATCTTACCATATCTCGCCCATAGTCTAGGCTGTACTCCTTCACATTCACGAATCAAAATCGGCAATTCCGGATTATCCTTTTTCAATTTAGCATAATGCTTTTGAACAAATTCCCTGCAAAAGACATTGAGGTTAGGCACTTGTTGTGTAATACAACTGAAAAAAATGTTTACCGTGCTCCCTTCGATGTTTCACCTGTTTGGCATAAGTGCAGTCGCAGTTCTTTTAATTGGGGCACCAATTTTGCAGCTCGAACCAAAGAAACTCGCATTTTTGTGAAATATCTTCAGCAGCTATTACCTGACACTAGAACAAAATATTGAACTGTCAATTGTTTAACGTCAAATTATTTATTCGCGTGTTTGTTATGTTGGTATCTCTTCTTTGTGTTTACAGCGGATTAGTTTTGATAATAAACCCAGTAACGGAAATTGATCCGCTCGTCGTAATAATTAACGTAAATTTACTGATCTACTGGAAATGCCAGTAGTGTTAAGTATTCTTAATCAATATTGCTAACTTGCGGATTCGGACTTAAGCGTCGGTTCATATTGCCCGGTCGAGGTCAAAGCTACAAACAAAATACATACAATTGTTTGGAGCTTCAGATTTCGTCACGCAATGTGCGACCGAGGCTATAATCGCGAGATTACGGGGCAGTGGATATAGTGCATTACGGTTACGATCGTACCCCTCTAATTTCCCATACACATTTTCACTCACCATATCGTCAATAATGAAGTTTTTTTAAATCTGTTTTCTGATTTGAAAAGTAGGCAACCACACCTTTCCCCCTTTACATTTTTGAGGTACGTGGGGGTACGATCGTACCCCCCACATACCCCTCTAATTTCTCAATCCACATTTTCCCTCACCATATCGTGAATAATGAAGTTTTCTTAAATCTGTTTTCTGATTTGAAAAGTAGACAACCGCACCTTTAATATAATGCAGTTACTTGTTAGAATCTAAGCTTTTAAATTTTTGAGGTAAGAAATACATCTCCTTTCCGATATTCATAACAAATAGAGAACTAAAAATTTTATTTAAGCAATATTAAATTCAGAATGTGAATCAAAGGTATTATTGTTGCACACGCAAGGGATGGCTATCACAGCTTATACAAAGTATATACATATGTAATTAAAATCACGAAGAAAACGAGGGTAATCCAAATTCCTCTGGTTGAAAATCTTCCAGAGACCTTAATATTTGTGTAGCTCCTTGGCGCATTTCATTTGGTACACGTTCGTTCGGTACCATAATCACTTGCATACCAGCTGATTGGGCTGCCTTCACACCGTTCGGTGCATCCTCGAAAACTAGACAATCGGATGGGTTCGGATGGTCCGGAAATCGGGATGCTGCAACTAAAAATATATCCGGAGATGGTTTACCAGATTTCACTTCCGGATCCGAAGATCCGCATACTTTATGATTGAATAGATCGAAAATTGGCACATGTTTGCGGATCTTAACGTTAACCATTTCTTCGTCGGAACTTGTTGCTAGACATATTGGAATTTTTTGTTTATGTAAATGACGAACGAGATGTTCTGCACCTGGAAAATTAATGTTTAATATATTAATTTCGCCTGAAATACAGCTCAATGGTAGAGGCTTCAAATATCTTGCAAGCTGTTAAAATCTCTTCAGGACAATGAGAGCCGACGCCTCATTGTCGGACTTTCAACCGAATAATTTTTCTGAATCATCACTAACCTTTAAGTAAATTCGCCTGGGCCAAATTAATTCGACTGAGTTCAAAAAGTTTAATTAAAAATTGATCAGCAGAAATCGGAAGACTAAGCTCTGAAACTAATATTTGTGCAGTTATTGGTTCCGTTGTTCCCATAACTCGCATGCGTAGATCGAAGGGATACGATTTGTTGTAAGATTCCACAATTTGTCGAATCATATCCTCATAGATAGGTTCGGTGTCTGGAATGTATAAACAAAAGTAGATTTGAGTAGCCTGTGATATGAACATTTAAAATCATAAAAGTATAATAATACATTCCTTCTACTTCTAATGTGCTTCAATAGACACTGTTTTTGATGAATCTATAACCCGAGCGTCCTCAATTTTACACATACTATATGTATACGTCGACTCTAATTTCTTTTAATGGGAAAATTAAAAGAACATGGATTGTAATCGATAAACTTACCAACAATCAGACGCAGAAGGTTGCTATGTTTTTTTAATGCGTACCCACACTGTACAGGATCTAATACACTATTACACCCAACCGCGCTGATACTATCGATTGAATCTTTTTTAATTAGAGCATCGTTATCTGTTCTCTAAACTATAAATTATAAGATGTTAGACATAAGTGGATAAACTAATAAATATTGATCGATTGATTGAATTTGCAAGGAAAAATGGTTACACATTTAAATAAATAATTAAGTCGTGTCAAATATCTGTGTATAAATAAATATACGACTTCTCTATCGAAAAAAGTACCCTACGTATTTTTTAAAGTGAAATATCTAAAAAAGATTGGTTACTTAGTATTTTTGTTATTGAATTTCTAGAAACAGAGATAACCTCCGTTTTGGTTTTCATTTGAACCTTTTAAGGGGAGGTATCAGTTAAAAGGCCCAAAAAATGCCTCAGTTCCAGGATTTTTTTGGATATAAAATAAATATATGTATATGGAAAAAAAACTATTAATGGGTTATAAAGAGTTACAAGTGAAGAATAATTGTGAATTTAAAAAAAAATATTGCTTCAGCTCCTAACACGTAAAGCAGCGATCGGCGTGAGTTGATGCACGCGGTATCTACAGCCTTGTCAAGTGATCTGAAACCAAAAATTCAAAAAGTTTATGAAACTAGATTAAATTTGTGAGGCCCCAACTTTTTCTGATTTTGATAAAATGCCCTGAGACTAAAATGGCATCTATTTAATAAAAACACGTTTTTCATTCTTTTTTTGGCTTAAGAACTCAAAAAAAAGTGGAATAAAAATAAAAAAAAACTTGACGTTGGGGTCCCTCAAATTTAGTTTACTTTCTTTTAAGCTTTTATTCAATAAAATCGGTTCATTCGTTAAAGCTGTAGAACGTACCGCGCTCCGCAAAAAGTGATTTCGAGAAAAACGCGTTATAAAAAAATCGTATTGAATATCGGCCGACCGTTCCACAAATCGGTATGTAACTCGTGAAATACATTGGATATCGAAATATCCTTTTGTTCACGTATTCTCAACATGTTAAGGATGAAAAATAAAAAAAAAAACATTTTTTTTTTCGTCAAGAACTGATACCTCCCAAAAGCTTACCGTTCTCACTTTTGAGTTTCTTTATGTGTTCCGAACAAACAGCGTATCAGAAAAACTATGATTTGTGTTTGTAAAAATGGTACGTATTCAAATCCGAAGTGCAGAAGACTTATTATTGAAATAATAAGGTAAAGGATCGCATCAAAATCCTTCCCCTACTCTTGGTTCTCAGCTTAACAGATAGGGAAGCTGGTCAACCTACAATTTCGGAATTCATTGATGAAAATGATCCGACCACACTACATAGCTACTGTGACTAAAGATGCGGCTATTAAAGTGCTCTAAGATGACGCTAAGTCTTAGAACATCATGCGATTCATATTAAAGAGATAGAAAGGTTCAGGGGTCTGGATCGAGAAACGGCCTTTGGAGGTTCCTAAGAATACGCCAGACCCAACGTCAACCTCAACCGTTAGTTAACTTGTTAACTGCCATTGAATCCATTAGCTTTTGTGCGGGTCGTTTATATTCTGAAATTTGTCTATGGAGGCACGCGACTAATCAGTGTGCTTTGTGCTTTGATCATTGAATTGCTATTGAAACAGCAGTCACCATATATGTACTGATATACCACTGATTTAAATGATCCAGATCTATCACAATCACGTCTTTCTGCTCGATACCATCACCGGAAGTCATATATAGGAAGGGCCAAGGCGCGATACATCTGTGTCTGTATTTTGATTCTCGACTGCGTTTACGTACAATGCCAATCAAGGTCGTTTAACCTTGGCGATTAGAAGCAAAGGGCATTGACAACATTGACAATGAACTGAAGAGTTTAATTATGAGATTAGTTATATGATGTGTGTACGAGTACATGAAAAATAAATAAGTTTGATGAATAATAAAAAGTACCGACCTAAAAGCAGCCCGTCCATATCGAAAATTACGTGTGTTACTTTGTGGAATGCCATGTCTAATACCGTCGATCGACCAAAGAACTGTTTCACTGCTGGCTAAATACTGAGCAGCTAGCTCATTGATCAGAATTAAAACACACTGAAGACTGAACACTAGGACGAGATTTGTTAGATCTTTAGATACACGTCACACTTTTACGTATGTAATTCGGTTTTGCTCGGAGTTGAACACAACAAGCAAACGATCCGCTTCGACAAACTTTGATCGAATCGAACTAGAAGTCATTCATATCTAATCAGCTGACTTCTAAAACTGTTGCACTAATAAATTAAAAAAAAATTGAATTTAAGCAACACAGACTTTTATCACCAAAAGACCTATGAGTTCACATTGTACATGAAGTACCGTTTTATTTGATATTAGCATAACGTACGAGGGCTGTTTGACAATGACCTGCAAAAATTAAGAAAACACGTCTTTTTCGGGATAAGGAAGATTTGGATAATAGAAAACCTACCGGGCATTTATAGAAGAAAATTGATAAGTATTCGGAGAAAATGGACGGAGTTGTGTTAGGAGTAGACACGTCCGACATTGAGGCAGAAGGTGCACAGGAGCAGTCTCCTATTCGTGTTGATGGCCTTAATGATTCGATACGATCCATCATACTTATTCGCCAGTTTCCGCCCTACGCCAACACCTGCCTTGTTGGTAGCCGCTTGTCACCTACTTTGTGACTTGTGACTCTGATCCTGAATAGGCCTGATAGTCTTATTTAGCTCGATAGACTTAGTCCACCGTTTTTCCAACTTTTGGATCCCTTCCGAATAATATGCTTTCTCAAACTCTACAAAAAAAGTCGTTGGTTTAATTGATAACGTCAGTATTTATGATGAATCTCTTTCCAGCAAGCTATTTTTTTTTTTTAAGTCTGGAACCAAAAAAAAAAAGACGCAGGAGGCCAAATGTGGAAAATACTGTGGGTGAGGGAGCAATTAGTAGCGTAATTCAAGCAATGGACGTGTGACAACAGTGGACGTGTGATCCGGAGCGTTGTCGTGATGAAACAACTCTTTTTTCATCGCCAAATGAGGTTGTTTTTTCTTGATTTCAGCATCCAATCGATCCAATAACTTAGTATAATATGCTCCCGTTATTGTTTTCTTTTCTGCAAGTAGTCGATGAATACTATTCCATTAGAATCCCAAAAAACTACCGCACCTTTATAAGCCGATGGAACGGGTTTTGCCTTCTTCGGTTCGCTGGAACCGGCTTCCATCCATTGAGTGAGTTTTTTACTACCTTAGCTATCCCAGGCACTTTCGACTTTCCTGGACTTGGTATATGCTCGTACGACCACACTTGAATTCAAAAATCAGTTGTAAATCATTTGGATTAATGGTGCAGAGTCCCCATAATGTTCATCTAATTTTTCTTTGGGTTTTTTTTAGCTGTTTTCTCTACGAAAACATGGGACAAAGTTTCAATAACGTTCCTAAATTTGATCTTTGGGTGAACCACCAAAGTCTACTCCAGCAAATACAGAAATGTCTCAAGATTATAAAGGCGTTCGACTGCACTCCCTTCTTTCATTTACTGTTGAAACTTGACCAATTCGGAACTTCCGGCTGTCCCCTGAACAATTATATTAAAGTATGCAATTTGACCGCGAATACCAAATTTTAATTCGGTATAAATTGAATTCTCAGTTCTGTGTTGTGTTCTACAAGAATCAGTTGTGGGCCAATGCTTTTCATTATTTATACTTCTGACTGATAGATTAAGTGCTTGCGGATAAAATGAATACTTTTAGAAACACAGACATAACCTAAATATTATTACTATTACAAAAAAAAAATATATTCAAGTATTGCAGTATGCGAATTGCAATTGATTTACACGCCAAATGAGGTTGTTTTTTCTTGATTTCAGCATTCAATCGATCCAATAACTTAGTATACTATGCTCCCGTTATGTATTTTATTTTAAACAATGGGAATTAGTAATTTTGTGTATACTTTTCTTCACTTAGCTTCGTCCCTTTCATCTACACAGCTTTATACCCCAATTAAATTTCTGCCGGTTGGATACACCTATTTAAATAACATGCTTTAATAAAAGTATCGTTTTTTTTTTTTACAAGCAAATATAATAAAAATTCTCTTGTCTTACATTCGCTATTTTACATTATACCCTTTCACATTTAATCATTAAAAAATAGAGCCAAACTTAAAAAAAAAAACCTGGAAAATATTTTCAATTCTGTGCATCATTTTAAAATTGTCTACACAATGTTTTTGCTATTATCATCCACTCGGGATCATATTTATAAATTAAAATCTTTTCCATAATTACACTACTTAAGAGAACGCGGGTAGTCCAAATTCTTCCGGTTCAAAATCTTCCAGAGAGCTTAAAATTTTTGTGGCGTCTTCACGCATTTCAATCGGGACATGTTGATCAGGAACCATAATTGATTGCATACCAGCCGCTCGTGCTGCCTTGACACCGTTTGGTGCATCCTCGAAAACTAGACAATCGGCTGGATTCGGGTTATCGGGGAATCGGGCTGCAGCAACTAGAAATATGTCAGGAGCTGGCTTACCAAATTCAACTTCGGGATCCGAAGAACCGCAAACTTTATGATTGAATAAGTCGAATAGTGGCATATAATTGCGGGTCTTGATTTTAACCATTTCTTCGCCGGAGCTTGTTGCTAGACAGATTGGAATTTTTTGTTTATGTAAATGACGGACAAGACGTTCTGCGCCTGAAAATTTATTGATTTTATTAAATATGATCGTTTATGTATTGAAGATGAGATTCGACAGTAACACGTATTGAAAGAAATTGAGATATATGCTTCGGATCGAAAACGAACGATCGGGATGGAACGATTCGGAACTTTACGATTGGTTCAATGCAGGTAAAGAACGGAGCGGGTAGGAATAATCAACTGGCATGATCAAAATGTTTTTTATTATTGCGATTGAATTTGCTCCTTGGGACTTATGATAAAATCGTTTCCGTTCGTAAAGGTGCCTATTCCGATCGTTCGCTTGCGCTTCTATCGGGTTCGGTGGGTTACAAGATTTTTTTAGTGCGATTAGATTCAGACTGAATTAATTCTTGTTAAAAAACAAATCGTTGTAAGCTAGCTGCAATTATAATTGATTTAAATTTAAATAAAGCGCGTCCTTCAACAAGCAAATCTGAACTTTTTGTAGAAACGATTCTTGTGATAGATAACAAGAATTTATTGTCATCGAATCTTTATTTCGTTTCTACACTGTGGCGAATAAGCTTCAGCGACTTTTCTTATTATAAACAATGTTATATACATTTTTTAGTCTTAGTTTCTTTCAATCTATTATACGTGTTACATTTGAAATCCAATTATTTTCCATATTCCAAAATTTGAGCCTATCTATCCTCTAAAAAAAATTGCTTGTTATCACAACTAAAGAAACAAAACAGCAGAAAAAGCGAGCAACAAATTTAGTTTTATACTAAAAAAAAACTATCTTCGTGAATAATTAGACAAACAAATATTATCTTATTTTTCGCACTCATTGATTTTTAAAACTGTACCTTGAAGTAAGTTCGCTTGGCCCAAATTTATTCGACTGAGTGCGTTAAATTTGTCCAGAAATTGATCAACAGAAATCGGAAGATTAAGCTCCGTCACTGCTATTTTTGCCGTATTTTGTTCTGTTGTTCCCATAACGCGCATACGTACATCGAACGGATAAGGTTTGTTGTACGATGCAGCAATTTCTTGAACCATACTCTCATAGATAGGTTCAGTATCTGGAATGTAAGAAAAAAACAAACGATTAGAATAGTTTGGAGATATTCTTACCTGGCATTAGTACAGCATTGGGCATTAATTCTTCGCAATACATTTTTTGTAAGGCAGAATATTCTTGCCACGTTATAGGCAAATCGTATTCCGCTACGATACTTTTCGCCACTTCTTCATTGGAATGACCCATTATTGTTACTTTAAATTCCCACGTATACGTTTTTCCATACTTATCCAATATTTTTTGCGTGGCTGCAGTATATAGTGTTTCGGTATCTGTAAGGGCGAGTTATCCAAAAATAAATAAAATTACGTATTAAAAAGAACGACAGACTGGAACAATAGACGTTGGTTGTCACATGCCATTGCCATTGCGCGCTTCAACCTCCAATGAAATTCGAAACTTAATATGTAGTAGAAAATGGTCTTGAATTCGGTAGAAACTAAGTGTGAGAGTCATCATCATCAATGGCGCGACAAATCGGGCCAGGGTCTGCAGGTAGTGTGAGAGTGGCAATCCCGATATCCTCCGTAAGCGCTGATTTGTGTCATACGATAAAATTAGCTTTTCCCAAAACGTATGAGTGTTGCTTCAGCTCACGATATATTGTATATTCGGTTGTGCTAAAATTCAGAAGCTAATGTCTTGGACGTATATTACATCATATTCTGACCAGATGTGATCAACAATGATTCTTTGAAGGAGGAATGTACACTCCAGTTCCTGTGTGACCTCCAAGGAGGGCATAGTTCAGCCTTAGTGCTCCACACTCTTAGAGATGTGAGTAAAACGTAAAAGTGAAAATCACTGGGTTATATCATGATGAAGAACAGTCCCAAACAGGCTTAAGAATAGAATCTACTCTTACTTAATCATGAATCTAATCTTACTTAACCATGTCTAGCAGGTGGCGTAGCGTGAAAGTTCGTTGATGTAGCGCAATAATACGATCATCAAATTCTATGAATTCTATAATCACAAACACGTACGTACTTTTCATTCAGAAATAAAATTTCGATTGCTAAATTCCTGGGAAGCAATCAAAAAAATTCTGCAAAATTCAGCGATCGTATCGTTGCGTTAGCCCTACGAAGATTCACACTACGCGCCTGTGTCCAGGCTTTAGGATCCTGGGCGGATACATTTACCAATTTAAAAAGTTTCCAGACACATTAGTAGATAATATTAGTTATATACGAGTGCAGTCCCTGGCCAAATTTTTAGACTCACTTAAAAATTATACCAAGAACTGGATTCAGATCCTTCTAAAGCGCTTTATTTGATGTTTGGGATGCGTAGATCGCTCTCCCTAAATTCGTATTTCTTTTACTTATTGGTATAACCGAAAACGTTGAGTCTCCCAGGACTCCCTTGTCTATAAATTAAAACAAGTGGTGCTACCTGACTCAGTCTCCGCGACGGGTTTGAACATGGACGTATTTTGGATTTTGCCTTAGTATTGTAGGATTTTTGTATATTTCTTAACTGTGTTGTAATTTAGAAGTGTTTCTTATTATTTTCTAAGGCCCGTTCCTACGATTGTCAGTTAAATTTTAACCAGAACTTTAACTGCAAGTTTTGTATTAAAATCTGTCAGTTCCAGTTAGAACGTTACTGGTGATCGAAGAAACGGACCTAAGACATTTAAGTTGTGTGTTAATTTTAATTAAAGTTTAAAAAATGGCTAGAGCCACAGATTTCACGAAGTTAAGGTCTTGATCTGTATGCTGAGGAGGATATTACCCACATTTTGTGTGAGTGACAGGCGGTTGAAAGAAGGCGCTTGAAGTGGTTGGGCAGTCTCTTCTTCTATAGTTTGATCTTAAATTGATGATAAGTTGGTCAAGTTTATTAGGGATTTGGGATGTTTTGGGGGTGATTAACTGGTAAGTTCCACGATTTTATCCGAAGGAATCGCTATGGGCCCAGCTACGAACAATTATCCAGGAAGACAACGCTGCAATCTGGGCCCATAGCACAACCTTTCTGAAGTCTCAGTGGTCACAGACTTTATATCCAGTCTAAGACTTCACCATTCCACGCAGATTAGCCACAATTCTAGTTAGATTAAGACTAGGCCACACGTGGCTGACGAAAGGATACCTAATTTAAAAAAAGATTCACCATCATGCCCCACTGTCAAAATAGACTTACCACAAAGCACATCCTCGAAGAATGCCCAGAAACTTCATCATTTTTTCACCATCACATCCCCCCTCCCCCTCTTAGATGTCTCTTTCAACTCCCATCTCCCATCTAAATATTTTAAACCAAATTTAATCGACTTATCTTTCCAATATCAATAAGTAAAAATACGAAAATTAAGAAATAATGTACTAAAATTTTTTTTCTGTAAATCAGCGCCGCATGTACTTAGCTTACAAGGCGTTTATATAGCTCTGTCTTATCTTTTAGGCTGTAGCTCAGAAAAATAAATTTACCTAATAGTCTGCAAAATGGAAAAATATTTATTTTAGTAGAGTCCTTCTACAGAAAGTCTTAATTTTACTCCGTAAAGGTAAAATTTTAAGAAATTTCTGGGTGCGTCTAAAAATATGGCCAAGGACTGTATATGTATAGTTAGACAATCATGAATTTATCACAAGAGATATCTAATCATGGATACAAAATTAAAACTCATGCAGTTAAAATAAATCGCACTACGAAGAAACTGTTGAAAACAACATCCAGTTTGATAACAAAGAATTGCCCTCGAATGCATAAAAATAAAAATTCAGTTCATCGAAGCTATATCTGAAAATTATAATTTCTCTTCAGAATGAGGTCAAAGTATATTTGGATCGATGCCAGAACATCAAACACGCTTTCGTCTGAACAAGAAGTCCATAACCTCCCTCTATCGGTCACTATAAATCGTAAACATTTAACGCTGAATACAAAATTTTTTCTATTATATCGTATGAAATTCTAAAGCATGTTTCGAGATCACAACGTCTCGACAAAGTCCACTCCTTCCAACTTTAAATTTGTGTGCACGTACGATAAAGCAACACCATTGAATCACGGGGCTAACGTTAATTCTTATGTTATCTTTAGGTTTGTTTATTTTTTTATTAATATCCACTAAATACATAATCGAAGTTGTTTTAGCAATACTTTTATTAATATCTGTTTATGACATACAGGATGTTAGGGTAATATAAATCCAGTTCCATTCCGAGATTTACAGCATTCAGTTCTGATTTTCCCAGATTCAGAATATCACGCAGTGAATCAGACGACATTTATTTATTTTCATATAATGAATTGGGTATATTCATGGAATTTTGTAAGCGCACGACGCTCAAGCATGCCTGCATTTTCCCACTGACTAACTTGCATAAAAATGAACATATGTAGCACGTTTTAGCTTCATGCGATACAAAAACATTTATTTTTGTTACTTCGTAAAATATACTTAAATTTAGGAAATTATGAGTTTTAATTTCAGAACTTTGATCGGTAAATCCTTTGAGAAAAACATTGGAAATATTTTTGAAGCCGTAAATTCGTTTTTGTTCTGTATTAAATTTAAATTTTTCAAACAGCTTTTTTTACATAATTCTTTTAAAGCTGAAAGTGCTGTCTGTTCATTTTGCGGTGACAATTTAAAATGTTTAAATGAACAATTTTAGTCATTTTCACCGTTGTCTGGTTTTAAAAGACAAAATTTATTACAACACCGTGAAAATCTAATATTAGAAAAGCAATCAGGGTTCAATATTTAAATTTAATGACATTTGATTTGCCTAAAATCGAATCTCAAACATTTCCCGCTATGTGCTATAAATAAATGTCGAGAAAATACTAAAAATTAATCAGTGAGTTGCTAGAAATTGGTGACTACAATGTTTGCGCCGAAATGGAATAGATGATAAAGAACCTTGATCTTAAAACAGAAATTTAGAACAAACTATAAAGACAACGGTTGGACATTATAAATTTCGTCATTTCTTTTAAATTAAAGTTAATCAAAATAAAACACATACCAAAAATAAGATGATGTAGGTGAAATCAGATTTTCGATGAGAAAACAAAATTTGTATTTGTGAGCAGCAAGAAAGTTCAGATATAGGGACTGTTTCTTATTTTTATAGTTCCAAGCAATGGTTATTAATAGAATTTAAAGCGAATTAACTTAAATTTCAGAACAAAACCTTAGAAAACCATTAGCGGGAACCGATTTACCAAACTCCATAAATCGATTAAACAATTTTTTGAGGTATATCCACCGAAACAGCCCTCAGCAACAAGTAGTTACAGAATTATTGAAGGTTTACACATTGACTATGTACGATACCGAAATAAAACGTTCCTTGTTGGCAAGCCGAATGATGCTCTGGATCAATATTCGAAACCTTGGCATCGGTTCGATTCGAAGCGATACACGTGGTATAAATGTGTCTTGTTTCAAGGTCCTGTAAACGAATATTTTGCGAAGGAACATCGAGAAAACTAAAGTTTAAGGTCGAAATAATCGAATGTTTTATGTTTGTATGTTGCCTTTAGAATTGTATAGTTTTGTTTAATGGAAATGTACGGATGGATTTTTGTAAATCATCTCAGCTTAAATAGCTTGAACCGATTGACTAATATATAGTTCAAATGAAATGTAATTAGCTAATTAGCACCAGCTTGTTCTTGAAGACAACATCAATTGAATTAGAAGAGAGAGAGCAATTATCACTTATCAATCATCGCGTTTGGAAATATCTTTATTGTTTGTTGATAATTTGCTTTTGTAATGATTTAATAGTGGAATTTTTGGCGAATACACCGATTCATTGTCAAATAGACTCTGGGCCATGGTTAATAATACATGAAAGAGATTTCGTATGACCAACTGTATGCCACATCATGAACGAAACAGGACAATTTCGCCATGGCCTGACGAAGACAATATTTAGGGTAGAGGAAAATTCAAGAAGTGAATTAATCTTGGCGACGTAAAAGGCCAATCGTAAAGCATCTTGTTTCTTGTAGAGGAGGTTGTTGATTTTTTGGTGATGTACAGTGAGGAAAATATGACATGGTAGTGTTATCATATGAATGACTTAATCCACAAAATAATATAAAAAATAAGTTCGGGTTTTTTCGGAGGTATTCAGTACTGGAAATAAATATCGTTTTGCCGAAATCAAATCATTTTGATGGTTTTCATCATAGAGATACATAAGTATATGTAGTGGAGACGAGGAGCAGCGACTGTTTTAAAGCCTGACGATTTCTCGCAAAGGAGCGGCGATATTCACTATGCTACTATCAGCATCTTACTCACATGTGTGTTATACTCCGGTCTTGAAAAGAAAAAAACCTTTGAATACTACTACATATTTGCATTTCGCTGTCACCTGGCATGAAACGCTCTATACAAAAACGTTCAATTTTGTATCAAAATGCTTTATACAGAAACGTCGGCTTGCCGTCTCCGTTATTAATATCTCTATGGTTTTCATTGTGGCGTTTTTCAGAACTGAAATGCAAATTTTCAATACTGCAGGACCATTACCTAAAAATGTTATTCGAGTTGAGATAACTATTTCCTCTAAAATATTCCTTAAGTTGGCCGCGAAGACTAGGACCATTCTTTACTAAAGTTTAGATTACTCTAAGAAATTGAATGTTATGTTAACCAGCTGCATCTTAAACATACCACGAAGAATAACGTTACAAGTAAGGCTACAAATAGATAAAAAAAATAAAAAGTGCGAATTGTAAATTGTAATAAACAATAATGTGATCAGTTTGGATTAACACAACAAACACATGAACTGCTACAAAATCTAGAGTGAAACCCGAGGAAGCAAGACGAACTTGATAACATCAAGGGCTCCAAAGCACAGTTACCATAAGATAAGAAACAAATTTATGTAATTAGATTTCAGTAACAACTGAGCAACAAACAAACACACAGTTTCTTCCCACATGCATATATAGATGTAATTTTTTCAGGGCGACTTAGTTTCCTGGCTACAGCTCCTAGTTACGGCTATAAAAGTAATTAGATGAATTAGGAAATATAAATGAAAGGCAGCTAAGAGGCCATGTGAAGAACCTGGAAGATTGTTCGCGGCAGGGTTTAGGTCTCTCACAGCATGGTATGTTTTTTCAGGTTCACGTTTTAGCGGAGGACGTTAAAAAGGCTACTCCCGCTCATTCTTCGCAATTTTTTTTTATTATAATAATTTTTTTTTTTGCATACCACAAAAATAGTTTCTTTCGCTGGATCATTTCCTTACTCCCTACTCCCGTGCTCTTGAGTAGCAGGCGAATATAGAGGAGATATCGATGAAGCATTTATGTACATCTCATGTTCGAATATCCGTGCATTGCTTAAGGCAAGGTATCACTTCTCGACGGGAAAAAAATGGATTTTTATTTTTTTTTTTATTTTTCATCCTTAACATGTTGAGAATACGGGGGCGAAAGGATATTTCGATATCAAATGTATTTCACGAGCTACAGATTGATTTGTGGAACGGTTTTCCCGATATTCAATACGATTTTTTTTATAACGTCAAACTTTAAACGCGTTTTTCTCGAAACCACTTTTTCCGGAGCGCGGTACGTTCTACAGCTCGAACGAATGAACCGCTTTTAATAAAATAAAGCTTAAAAGAAAGTAAACTAAATTTGGGGGCCCCAACGTCGAGTTTTTTTTCCACTTTTTTTTTATTTGAGTTTTTAATCCAAAAAAAGCGTGAAAAAGGTGATTTTTTTTTTCAAATAGCTGCCATTTTAGTTTTAGGGCGTTTTTCGAAACTCGGAAAACGTTGGGGCACCACAAATTTAATTTAGTTTCATATACTTTTTGAATTTTTGGTTTCGGATCACTTGGCGAGGCTGTAGAAGGTACCGCGTGAATCAACTCACGCCGATCGCGGTCTTACGTCATAGGGGCTGGAGCCGCCATTTTGAAATATATTTTTCTAGAAAAATTTACAATTATTCTTCACTTATACCTCTATATAACCCATTAATTGTTTTTTCCATATATATTTATTTTATATCCAAAAAAAAATCGTGAAATTGAGGCATTTTTCGGGTGTTTTAAGTAATACCTTGCCTTAAGGAGCTTGTACACGAGTAATTTTTCAAGCAATTAATTACCTGGCGACTATTGCCAAAACAAGGGAAGCAATTATTGGAACAATACCGGGCAATGTCGTGCTAGTTGCGACAACATTTCGGCAATTTGGTAATGTTTTCACAGATTGCTCGTACTGCTCGCCCTATAGTTGCTGTATTTCTACTATCTTGGAAAATTCCGAGCAATTGTCCTCGTTCGATGATTCAGTTGTCAAATTTTGTTTTCAGTTGTCAAGTTTCGTGTGATGACGGCTTAGAATTCAAATATTTCAAGTTTTATTTTAAGTTTTAGATTTATTTTTAAAATTTGTTTTCGTGTTGTTCATATACTGAATTGTCATTGCCAAATTGCTGAGTATTGCTTCATATCGCTAGTCACTTTTGATCAACGAGTTGACAACCAATTGATCCATATCATCAATTGCTGATGTTGCTGAATGTTGCTGTATGTTTTCGTCTAAAATTGCTGCAAATTGAGCTATTTTAATAGCTCGTGTAAAAGCACCCTTAGATACGGCTATCAACCGAAATTACGACGTACCGCATTTTACCGTTTTCATAAATATGTTACAAGACTTCTTATTTTGATTTAGGTTAGCCGTTTGGTAAAATATTATATAAATTCTAGGATAGTTTACAACATTTACGGAATTTTCTATCGTCAATTTCGAGAATGTCACGAAAATTTGAAGCAACACACAGCAACAATAGGAACGGGCGATGTGGATAAACTTTTCATCAACTCGTTTCTGAATTGTTATGAGCGATATTGATCAATACCTAGCAATTTAGCAATAAGGGCTTACACGAACAATTCAATCAATGAACAACACAAAAGCAAACTTAGCAAAAAAATCTAAAACTTACGATAAAACTGTTTCCATGCTTTATTTTAAGTTTTAGATTTATTATTTATTTTTAAAATAATATTACTAAAAATATTAAATAATATTAATAAAACATGGACAAAATTTGAATTCCAAGCCATTACAATATTTAAAACAAACTTGACAATTGAATCGCCGAAAAAGGACAATTGCTCAGTGGAAATACAGTTCCTATAGTGCGAACAATACCAGCGATCTGTGAAAACATTATCACATTGCTGAAATATTGACGCAACTGGCACGATATTGCCCTGTATTGCTCCATCAATCGCTCCACTAGTTTTGGTAATATTCGCCGGAACATTAATTACTTTGAAAATTGCTCGTGTACGAGCACCTTTATACGAGCGATTCAAATTGCTCAATTTGCAACAATCTTCGTGAATTTTGAAGTTACGAATATATGAAGCTGCACACAACAATAATAGCAAAAGGAGTTGTGGATCAACTTCCCATCAACTCGTTGCTGAATTGTGATAAGCGAGATTGACCAATGTTAAGCAATTCAGCTTACACGAGCAATTCAGTCTATAAATAACACGAAAGTCAACATGACAAACAAATCTAAAACTTAAGATAAACCATGGAAAAAAATTTAATTCCAAGCCATTGCAATACGAAACTAGACAAATAAATGCAAAATTCAAAACAAAACTTGACAATTGAGGCCCTTTCCTACGATCGTCAGTTACATTCTAACTGGAACTTTAACTGACACATTTTCATACAAAACTTGCAGTTAAAGTTCCGGCTAGAATTTAACTGACGATCGCAGGAACGGGCTTAAATCACCGAACGAGGACAATCGCTTAAAATTTTCCAAATTAGAGGAAATACAGCAACTATAATCGGGAGAACAATACCAGCAATCTGTGAAAACATTATCACATTGCCAAAATAGTGTGCAAAATTTGAACAAGGTCGGTTCATAACTTTTCGAGAAATCGTGTCCACCGACTTCAAAAATACAGTTTTGAGAAAAACGCGATTAAAGTTTTAAGTTGAGACTGACGTGGCCCGATGGGCGGAACTTCCGAAGGCTCTATCTCTTAGAGTTTTACTCGGATCGATTTAAAATGTTGGGAGAATATTCTAGAGATGTTGTATTATTTAATAAGACAAAAAACAAAAAATTCATTTTTAGAAATTTTCAAACCCACCTAACCCTTTAATTATTCCAGACTTGGCCAAACTCCCCGACTTTTCTAGGCTTGTAACCATCCTACAACCGGTTTGTTTAACTACTCACATTCATAAATTTCTCGATGTTGACCGCGGTTAGCCTTGTTTTTTTTTTTAAATTTTGGCAAAACAGCACCCTTTTGATTTTCAAATGGATTACCTTTATTGGTTACAATTAAACAAAATTCCATCTCAAGTCTATGGATTTGCGAAGTTCCACCGACTGATTCCAAACTTTCAATCCTCGGGTAATTCGGAGTTAAAATTGCAAAATTTGCTGGTTTGTTTTGGTTCTCCAAAAAACGAGTGGCAGTTAGCCCGGACGTCACTAAGCACGCCACTCCGGCACCATGAGAATTTGGCCATCAGAATTCAAGACGTTTTTATTTCCTTCAGCCTATAGACTGGTTTGAGTTAAAATAACCAACCTCAACCTATGTTCACAGCATGGCACTCTAAGTAACATAGTTAAGTAGTTAATTGTTCTAGCAAATAGGCACCAACTTCAAGAAGAGTCATCAAACGTTAAAGGTACAATGAGCTGCGATTTTTGACTTAATTGAATGGACGTAAGATCTATTCTAGTTAAAACACCTGAAGGGGAATATTAGAATATGTTATTTTAGATCAATTTCAAGAAACAAAATAATCGAAAGCCTTAAATGAACAGCGAACAACATAATTTCCCTAGAAGTATGGAATACAAATCGATCCATAAATAAGTCTCGATAAATGTTAATTCACTTAAAATTGAAACATTGAATCAAAAATTATGCAATCCACCACTATCGAAACGGAAACTTCCCACCAATCGATTAACGACCATCGACATCGAAAAAACCTGGCAAGGAATGGAGATGGTGGTACAATGAACCAGTCAGTCTAATTTTACTGAAACCATTAAATGCATTACACAATAATTGACAAGCGGCTGACTAACAACGTCTCGTCAGTCGTCACAAAAATAAAATCAATTTGTTCCACCCGCGTTGTGGATGCAGACACTTGACCTTGAACACCGGAAAGGATCAAAGTTTCGAACAGATGATTGAAAAGTGCACACACAATTTTGCCGCAACAAGCCCAGAAGCTATTCAATTTGTCACACTAAACACAGTTCGATAAATTAATAATGAAAAATGTACCTAATAACAGTCCGTCCATATCGAAAATTACGTGTGTTACTTTGTGGATTCCCATGTTTCTGACCGTCGCCGAAAGAACTTTTGTAGTACTGAGCAGACGAGACATTTTCCGGCTTTTAAAGACGCTTTCTCTGTGCCAGTTGCTGACGGATTGGACGTTCTCTTAAATCTGGAAGGCGCAGGAGACGGAAATCGGAAGTTTTCAAGTTTTTCTCTCTTTATATAATTTCCGCGCCTGCTTAAGACCCAAGTGGTGGATGTGGTCCGGTGTCTAGAAGTAGCAGGCAAGCAATCAAAACGATAGTCAAATTTTTAGCAGTCAAAACAAATTGAATTTAATGTGGACCTTACCAATTTCAAACGGAACCACAAACTCAAGGATTTGTTGTTTAAAAATACTGATTTTAGCGCAGCGGCAAACGTAAAATGTAAACGGCAAATTTAGCGGAAATCCATTCAACTTTCAAGCGGAATTCGCGTGTCAAATTCGTTGACGTCTGATCAGCTGAGCACACTTAGCACTTCTAAAACTGTCGGGCCGGAAAAGGTTGTATTGCTTTCTAGCTGGGACTTAAACCAATCGACCAATATGCAATAAAAAGGGAAACTACCGATTTGTTTATTTCCGTTGGTTGAGTGTATTAAAAAAATTCTGTGCAGAAATGAAAACGGCGGTTTCAGAAAAGCAGATACAAAAAAAATCAATGAAATGAACAACAGTCGACTTTTTATTAGCGGGATTAAATTGAATTCTTCAGATGAAGACATACCAGTGATGAAACTAGTAAAAACCCTGAAATTTTTCAATTATTTAAAATAAATTACCAAAAACAGCTTTAGTTTTATTAATTTCGTTTTTACACAGAGTATAAAACTCTATTCTTATCAAACAAACAAGGATGTAAGGGATAATCGGGTAAAACATTGAGCGAGGAAAAGTAACGATGTGTGTTTCGCTTGAATTGCTGCAAATTATGTTCACTAGGGAAAACAGAAAATAATACGATTATTCCTCAAATGAATTGTACAAAGAACAGTGTACTCCCAGAATGTCCTTTAAGAAAAACCTTGCGAGCACCTCCAGCAAGCACTACAAGTAATCGCTGGTAAAATCGGACCGTGGGGGAATTAAGTTAGCGAAATAAACAGAAATTTATCACTCTTTCCAAATACCTCTGTCCGACCTCCAAACGCTAATGAATGGATTTTTACCCGAATTGCTTTTCCAGTATACATCTACATATACTCACCAAGTTTCAAGGTCTTAGAATAAGACGTTCCTGAGATGGGAAAGACATGCAGTTACTATAGCCCTTCTTAAAATCCAAGTTTCAATTTTCTCTCATTAGCGATTTTTTTCCTTTTACATTACTCCATCCGCATCTTAATTTTGTTTGCTGCTAGGAGTCTATCGTGCCTACCTCTTGTATAAATTTCAAGATCTTATTTAACAGTTATTAAAATATGGTAAGTGAATTTTTAGATAAATTCTTATTCCCAAAAACTTCCATGTTCTAACGTCCCCTGAAACATTTTCTATTCTACCCTTTAACGCTTATCCAGGGGCCTTATTACTGAATACGATACGATCAAAATCAATCGTTAATTCGGCATGCTAAAATATAGAATTTACGATTGATTTTGAACGTATCGTATTCCGTAATAAGGCCCCAGATGACGAATTCATCTTATTGCCATAATGTAGTTTTTCATCACTCACAGCCCATGGAATTCGTGAAACTATCGAGGACATAGAGCAGCCACTTCGCGATTTGGTTATGAAAAATTTCATGGAAAGGATATGGTCGTGTAAGCGTGGTCGTGGTGGCCATTTGGCTGATGTTGTTTTCCATTACTAACGGCATACCTTCCTCTTTACAATGAAATAAACATCCGATTATTTATCTCAAAAAATGCCGTTTTTCTTTGAATATCAAAATAACACCTCTTATTGGATAACCCTTTAGTCCACAGCTGCTACCAACGGCTGTCTGAATGACTTCGGGTTGTGGTGGCGTCTTTTACAGCTTCACGCGTTCACGTTCAGCCCCGTTCGTGGAGAACAGTGAAATTTAGGCAGTTCTTTATCGCCCGAACATCAGTAATGTGGAACGCATTGCCAGCCGATCTATTCCCTGATAATTATAACCTTCAGCGGTTCAAAAACAACGTTCACCGACACTTTAGACGCGTCCCTCCTGTTCCACCGACCTAAATTCGCTACCACACCATTTTATCCCCACCCTATGTCGTTATAGCTGTGAAATCGCATTAAAGGAAGGCCCTCTAAATTATAACGAGGGCCGTAAAAAAAAAATATCCTTAAAACGGACCACAAATTGCAGTCGACCGGATTAAGGTCTGAGGTGGCTGCTGGCCAATATTCAGCACTAATAAACTCAGGTACATGATTTGTAAGCCACTGTTGAGTTATTTTAGCCTTATTTGTGGGAGCAGAGTCTTGTTGGAATATTAATGGTCTGTTTTGGAACATGGTTTGATTCAAGGGCTCCACTACATTCCTTAAAATGTCTCGCAGATAGTTTCTTGCCGCTGTTTTAACATCCTTTTGACAAAAATATAAAGAAGTAATGCCGTCATAGGATACTCTGCACCAAACCATCACTGATCCCGTATCAATGACTTCGTTCAATCCTTAGCACTAGTTCACTGGCTTCTTCGGAGGATCGCGCATAAACCCTACTATTCTGCTTACTAAAAGATTTTTGAGCCAGTATACAGGATTTTTTTGTGATTCTCTTTACCAAGCAGCGATAGCAGGTGTCTTGATTTTTTTTTAATTCAACGTTAAGGCGCTGTTTGTCGTTTGAAAGCCCCAAGTCCCAGTTCTTGTTTAACGATGCGGGTCATGGTTCTTGGCGCTATATTCATTTCACGAGCCATGATTTTTTGGCTGTGGACAGGATTTCGACCAGGTATAGTTTCCTAATATGCCCAGAAAAAAACCACTAGGATTTTGCTTCGTGGCGGGCACCACTCAGAAGATGTGGTTTTTAGAATGTTTCCATTATACGTTTCAAGTTCTTCAGACGCATTATTTTTGTACTCTCACTCCAGTACCCCAAATTAAAAACACAGGTTACGAAGGCGTGCTTCACAGTCTCTAATGTCCTATTGGGAAATACATTCCAAATTTATGTAAGTGATTATAGAGCAACGTACCCTCTCCCTGCAGGTAGCACAGACGCCGCTTGTCGCTCCTGCTCGATAGTCACCAGTTCGCAGAATTGATCCACTGCATCCCAGCAGTTCACCAAATCGTCGATCGTTTTGATTTTCAACTCAAAATAGTCACTCCGTGGCCTCCTCCGTTCAACAACTGAAAAGAAGAAATTTCTTTTGCACACTAAATCATACAAGACCGGAGCAACCAAAGTTGAGACTCCAAAATCGCACAAGATTGAATGAGGACATTGACCACTTTGTCGTACGGACCTTTAATACCAGTAAACGCTGCTAGCTAGACATACACATTTCCAAAAAAAAAAAAATTTATACATGAACGATAGCTTGTGGCAGGTATACAACATTGACGAAGGATGAAAATGTTGTGTATGGACCGAAAAAAGTGTAAACTTAACTTCGTGTTCGTGTAATACATACTGTAAGTCCTGCCGGTATTCATTGCAACCATCACCATCAAAATAATTAAACCAAACTCTAACCAGCATTTGTTAGTTAATTTTTGATACGAAACATCTTATTGTTCAGCAGCACATACAATTCAAAATTTCCATATTAGCATTCCATTCTTGTAATATGGCAATATCAATAAATTGTGTGCAGGAAAATTCCAAGATGCAATTGCTGACATAGTAGTCTGTGTGGCTAGAGCACTTGCCTTCGGTGTGCCTGGTACCAGGTTCGAATCTTCTTGACGACAAGTAATTTTCGAGAATGTGATTGGGTACCGGGCTACCAGTTCACTCAGCTGTAAACGAGTACCTGAGTTAAAATCGGGGTAATAATCACGGACGAGTGTGTGGCTGATCACTTCACCTTCTAGTATCCCGTTGGTCTCGTAATGAAGTAACTCTAGCATTACTTCAAGGCCTAGGCCCGATTTGGGCTGTTGCACCATGGATTTTTAATTGTTGACATTGCCATAACAATAATCTCTCACCTGGAGTCTTAGTCTAGAATGTGTGTGGGAATATGATTTCATCGTCAAATGTTTGGTAATAAAATCCGGACGTTTATGGCCAGCAGAGACGTCTTCTCATGCTCATGCAGACTATGTTGATAAGGCAATTAAATATTATAAATTGAAGTACATCACATGAATTCGATTACAAATCCTGTTTAGACTAACTTATTTCTGCGGTTCAAGTGCCCTAAAGTAAAAGTGATAAATAAGAAGTTGCAAGCAAAGAGCATGCCCGGTTAACAATCATTGGTAAAAAAAACCGAACACAGTTTGAAAATTTCTACCTATTTATTTTTAGATTGTATAATAAATAACATACATAACATATTTTTATTTGTAGCATATTAACACATTTATAGCTATAATATTTCTTGTTTTCACGTAATGTAAAAAAATTGTATATTTAATCCTTTTTGTATATAACACCTTATTAAATGAATGCAAAATTTTGGTATTTTTACACGATATAATAAATATGAACATTTATTTCACTTGAAAGATATTTCGTTTATATTTAAATTTAATTGTTTCCGATAGAAATTTATCTAAACAAATTGTTGAGTTCTTTTTTTTTGTTGATACACTAACGTATTTTTTTTTGTATGAATAGGACAACTCATAGATAATAACTTTGTAATATTGGAATAGAAGTTTGTATAGTTACATTTTATCTTATTGAAGACTTGCTTGAATTTTTTCAATCCATTCCTGAGCCATTGTTGCATTTAGCGCATAAAAATTGTACGTTCGTCGACTTGTTTTAAGCTGTAAATTAAAAAAAAAAAACAATTATAACTAATTCGGGACAGAAGTGAGACTGCCTTACATCAAAGAAAGCCTTTTCATCAATTTTCTTTGTACCAACAGCTGCAGGTGGAGCAGGCGTTACTGATTGAACATCAACGAGATCTTAAAAAAAGAAGTTTTTTGTAAAATACAGACAGAGTTTAAAAAGCAATATTTTCCGCTACATACCTACGAATCCTTTACAATTTGAATCTTCGACTGCATCATAATATCGCAATTGATGTTTGATTGAATCGAGTACAAACCATCTTTGCTTCCATCCTTTCAGAAGAGCTCCTCGTTTATAAAGATGCCTGAAATTAAATTCATCGATTTAAAAAACCTCTTGCTCCAGTCAATAAAAGTATAAATCGGGTACCCTTCATGAGTTCGATTCTCGGCAACATTACTGCTAAATTGCTCGTAGAAATGCTGGCTAGAAGTCTGTCCGGTAGTTGCGCTCGAAGCTATACTCCCATTGTCACCTTGTGATCTTGTCAATGTCGGTGGAACGCCTTCGACCGATTTATATTTTGTACAATTTTTCGGTACCGAATCCGCACATTTCTCATGATATGAATTGCCGCAGTCCATACAACGTATTCCAATCGGTCCCCAAAGTAATTTGTCGCAATGATTGCAATTGGTCGGTGTCGTGTACGAATGCTTTTCGAAACGATGCGGATGCGAGAAGTTATCTTGATGATAGCCGGCAATCCGTCCTCTCATTAGAATTTCAAGAGTCGATCGCTTATGCAATAGACGACCGTGCGATCGTACCAATGCACTACTGAACGACGAATGACGAGCCAACGAGTCGGAATGCGGTAGCTCGAGTTTGTCCCAAACTTGTCGCCATTTTTGTGGAAGCAAACCTCTTTCGGCCTCGGCCTGCTTCAATTCTTCCAGGAGACGTGTAAATGCATTCGGATCGGACTTTTCAATACTATCGTAACTGACTGCAACGACTTTTCGTTTCGATTGCTTTCCCGTGTACTCTGTATCGTCATCTAAAATATCATTGCCTACGAGTTCCGGATCGTACGGCGGGCCCTGTGCTAGTTCTTCGTCAATATAATATCGCCACAATTCCAGAACGGCAACAGAACTTTGCGGCCGCAATACAAATCGATCCGGATCGGGCGAATACATAAAATTGAAAAATATCGGTGCCTTTGCATTCTGCCTTTCGATATAATCGAAGACCGAGTGGCCGATTTTTTGCGCATTCGAATTTGAACTTCGTATTCCGCCCGGGTAAATGTTATCGTCATCGGATCCCGTACCAGTTTCAACAACGTGCCGGGAATTCAATGAGCCACGCTTATCTTCTATTGTTGCTATTCCTAAATCAAATCTCTCCAGTTCACAGTCAAATAAAAATGTTCGAAAACGACACGATACACTATGATATGCCAAAAAGCGTAAATAAAATTCGTTAAATTCAAATGCAAGTGGAAATTGAGTTTGTATCTGATAGACTGCGTCTAAGAATTGTAAAAATGTTGGTGCAAACTGTGAGTTCGAGCTACTGTTCGGTTTCAAATTGCTACGATGCGCGAACCGATGGCCGAAGGCGAGCCATTCTTTTTCGATCAAGACGCGAAAACCTTCGATTGTTCGGTAGTATGGATCTAAGCATAGTTGAGCTAGAGATGAAACTTGTGCCGTTATATCCCAACCGTCTTCGAATGCCAGCGTTACACTGGATCCTTGCAGATCGATTAGATCAACAACGGCACCAGATAGCTGCAAAAGACCGCGTATTTCTTGCAACCAATCCGATTGTTCCAGTAGTTTGGCGAAGCTTTGATCGGGCTCCATACTCAGCGTCGAAGGCAGGCATGCTCGCATCAACTTCTTGAATGCGACTCGAGAATGTCGAATGTCCGTGTAGTCGACCGGTATAAACTCGGCGCCAACTTCGGCAAGACGAGCAGACTTCGATTGCGACTTCTCGCCTAACATGTACAACGGTACTCTATGGAAAACATATTGATGATTTTCGCGCTCATCTCTTGCCGGCATTTGACTATTGTTTGGTTTTAGAGAGCCCCATTTAGTGGTTTTCGGCACGTGTGGACGGCCAGTAAAATTCGAAAAGGATTTCACCGTGTGAAAACCAGTGTTGACTTTTCTGCTAACATCGGGCGTCAGCGTTGACAAATCCGATCTGGTCGTCAGTTGATGATCGTCGGCAGCTAGCAACAGTGAATTTATCGACAGAGTGGAATCGGAAAAGCCAAACTGATGTCGCATTGTCATTGTACTCGGCATTGTATCTATCACAGCAATCAAATACCTATCCTGATCTTGATGTCCTGTTGAATCCGCCGAAGTATTAGCTGATCCCGGATGTCCCTTCAACATTCCAATAACTCCTTTCGGATGCGGCACGGAGCCACGTAACAGTATTGCACCGCTTCGATGTCGCCACGTCGCTACCGGTATTCGTTGATTCTTATAGCATCGACTTAAATTTTTCAACGAATCATCGGTTATCAGACACGGCGATATTATGATGGCAGGATACGTTCGACAGAGACTATAATTACAGTTAACCGTTGATATACGATATCCGGAATGACTATCACCGAAACCTAATCGTTGCCAATCTTTCACATAACTGCGCTCTTTCAGTCTTTCGATATCTTTCATTGTAACACGAGGCATTGTGTCGGCATTATCGTCGGAACCTTCGTCGAAATCGTTCAGATCGTTCGAAGCGGTTTCATCGAAATCAATGCCGGACAGTACATACTTTCGTTTCGTCGTGCTCTTTTGTTTGAAGCCAGCCTTCTTAGCTGTTCGCAGTAGGGTCTTTTTCGCAAAACCCTTTAACGTTGCATTTTTCTCTTTAACTTTATGGAGCGGAGTATGCGCTACGATTCCATGCGATACGAAAGCAAAATGACCCAATTCGTTGGCCGGATGGCGAGCTTTATTCAACAACTTTCGAAATGATTCAATTGTTTCGATGGTTACCTCCTCGTCAAATGCAATTTTGAACAATTGAAACGTACACGATCGCAACTGCAAACCTTCCGGTATTGTTTGATCCAAATGTCCCAGATAAATGTCAGAGATTCGTTTCTCTTTCGTCAGCGACGACACGGGAAAGGCTCGTACGATACTTTGTTCGCAGGCTAGCTGATCGCACGGTGAACCTCGAAATACTACGCGATAATTTGTTAAAAATAGAGCTCCTTCTGCCGGTAGCAGCACACTTTGACCATCTTCACGACCATCAGGTACCAGATAAACTCGCAACGGTTCGCCTAATATTTCTTCGCCCGTCAATAAGCTTGGAATTTGAATTTTCGGTTTCTGTACCGGTGGAATACGTTTTGATTCACGTGCAACCGCCTCTAAAGTTTCTATATGCATGTGCACAACGCCCGGCACCATTGTATGTAAGCTTCGTACATGTTCGGACGTTACACCGCCTTCGGTACAGACGCGATCAATAAAGCGACAAACCATTTTGGCGACAGCATTTCCAGTCTCACCGGGATCACTCTCTTCAAATCCTTCGTCGGAATGTTCGCTGTGGCTTCGTGATTCAACAACACTAGGTATTTTAATGAGAATGAAAATAATTCTGCTGTTAACAAAGTCTCAACGCTTACCTATTCGAAACACTGGTATCATCGTCTAGATGATAGTCGGTTCTTTGAAATCTTCCGCCCACCTTCACATCAGTTGGAATGAGAAGTGCAACCATACGATTTGCATAGTGAATTGCTTGACTAAACAACGTAGATTCCTCAGATATCACATATTCCTACAATACAATTAGCCGTCGTAAGATACACAGTAAAAAACTCAAAACTATTCACACAGCACAAACCTGTAACTTTGCAGGTTCTATTGCCGGAGCTAGCCTCATTTGTTCAGCTGCTATTTCTAAAGCTAACGGCTCTTGTACTCGAGAAATAATCGATGAACGATAATCGTTCATGTCCCGATTTACAGACGGAGTATGATTGCTTTCGTTATACCACGAACCGTAATTATTTTCGATTGGAGTTCGCGGTAAGTATAAAGCTTTAATTTGCGTTTGAACATCCTGATAAAAGGCAGCCTCCCAAAATTGTTGATTTTTCCAAACAGAATGATCCTGAATGCACGTGTATGCAAACTGCATTACGCCCGTGCAAAGCTTTCGACAAAAAACAGTCGATAGCGGCAATAAAGAAGCAGCCACGCCGTGTTCGTCCATCGATGAATCGTCTTGGAGTGCGCGATTCATGAGCCTAAGGTTAGATTAGAAGGAAGTAGACAAAATTATTCTAGCAAAAGTTAAAGCAATTACTTGACAACTAAATCGAACGGCTGATGGTCCAAAACGGCTTTGTTGCCATGCACAGTTCGAGCCAGTTCGCGACATAGAGTCAAGCGTGCATCACGCTGCTTCAAAGTACGCATCACAGCAGGAAAACTCTTCCTCGCATCAGTTATTTTATTTTCAAATATACAATTTACACAGGTTCGAAGTACCTAAATCGATTCAAGTGTTACAAATGATCGGGGCAAAGTTAAAACTGTTCGTGCACTTACTTCTAAGCGTCTTGCCGTATTTAAAACAATCGGTCGACCGTCTGATATGCTTTGAAGGTGTGGTCCCATTGGAACAATTCGTGGTGGATTACGAATAGTTTGAAAACGCGATTGTAAATCGTTCTTGGACAAACCTTCTTTGATAATGGATTCAACTTGACCCGAATCGATGTTTGGCATCGATGGTTGATGTATTCGAGCGAATGCTCCTTCGGGCGGTCGTAGAACCTTTTGCGGATACATTTGCGGATTCGGATTTTCATTTGTGTATAGGACTTGCGCAAGTTCCTGTATATGAGTAAGAGTCTGAAATTTAAGTAGAAAATTTTAGCACAAATTCGATCACGATAAAGTCACTCTGTCCTACTAAGTTATAATCTTGAGCTTCCGATTTCAGTAGATCAGTCATTGAGCTGTAGAGTTCGTCCCATGCATCACATGGCCTCCACGGTGGGCCTCGTTCAGTTACAAATCCGGTAAAAAACATACTGTCTAAAACACGCGATAAAAAGTCGCATTCAATTAAATCTCTAGCACCCAGGAATCCTGCCTTATGGAATGTGATTACAGGTTTCGGGTGTATTCGTATAAGCGTCAAACAAGAACGATATCTGCCAGTAGATTCGAATTTATTCACTGATCACTTCCAAAATTCTTCTCCAATCAACTTACCCTTGTAAGAGTTGTGCGAACATTCTCATAAATACCGCCCTGATTTCCTTATCGAGCATTGCTTGCGATCGCATATCTTTGCCGGTTCCGTTCATAGGAGCGAATGCCAAATCAGCTTGTGCTAGTTCCGGTTGCAAGACTAGAGTTAAAGCTATCTGAGTTGTTTCCCATAGTGGCGATGGAAACGTTGCCACAGGTGGTGCCAGACTTTCTGGTATATAAATCGATCCGCCATCAATGTCGGCTACAATTACATCGAAAACATCCGTAATTTCATTCTGCAATGAGCTATGCACTCCCATTATAAACGGGGTGGGAGTCGATAAGACCTCGATTAGAGGTGCCGGAAGAATAGGAATATAAACATGACTATAACTGAAAATGGAAGAAAAAAAAAAATTTTCATCTGTCGACAAAGTGCTAATGTTTCTGAATTTACCGAAATGGATACATGAGTGCTGCAAGTGCTCTACAGCTTTCTGTTAATCGAAAATAACTTTTCGAATGGAAGAGAATTTTATGTTCAGTCATTACTGCACAAAATAGTAGTAGAACATTTTTTATTCCTAGAAGAAAATGGTTCAATTGCATGAAATTGCCTTGTGAACGACGGAATCGACTTACCTAACTGTTTGAATAAAAAGCTAATACAAGTTCCTGTAACTGGTAACGAGGGCGACAACGGCGGTTGTAGCGCCTGTTTATCACTAGCTCCAATCGAAAATCGTACTTGTGGACCTCCAGGTGGCGGAACCTGAATACAACCCAATATATTACCGATTAGAGTTTCGAGTGGATATGGCAAGCTTTCAATATAAGCGGTATAAATAGTTCCCAGGCAGTTCTAAAAGAATCAATACATATTTAATAAGTTTGTTCGACAAAATTGCCGGTAGTATTGAAATCGTACCCGAAAAGTTTCCGTATAATCCAATCTAGAAACTAATACTAAACACTTGGGTGCGTACATAACACTGTGATGTGTTATTGTAGCCTGTGGTCCAAGTGATGTTATACGGGCTGGTGTTAAGTTCTCTTCATCTTCGTCGACGGGCTTGCTGGGCGTTATTGCGACTGTTTCGTTGAAACACAGGCAAGCACAATAATGTCGATTTGCGTCTATATCTGTAAGAACCGACACGAAAAATCGTGGTTCTTGTCGTTCGGTCGAAAGTCCCCATCCTAATGGTTGACAAAACTGAAAAAAAAAATCATTGAAAAGTTAGTATTACTTTATTTATTACTCATTCATGAGCCGTGCTCCACGGACTACAAAAGTATACAAGGGTAACACTACAAATAAGAATTTATATCTATACCAATAAATTGATAACCTGGGAGCAATATAAAAGTCAATTTCAATCGCTTATAGAATTAGAATTTGGTTATCATTTTCTCAATAGTTCATTCAGCTCGTCTATGTAATCTAATATATAAAATAAAGTCAGTTTTTTGGTCGATTACGATTCAAGTCTACGCCTGTGAACCGTTCCTTCCCAAATTTTGCATGGATATTCTCGAGACTACCGGGCAGCTACTGGACATAATTATATATTCCCGAAATTAGTGGTTCGCGAGTTATTTCAACATTTGAGCTTTTTAGTAAGTTAAATCAGATTAAGTTGACATAAAAATAAAAGTTTACAACTGCAGTCGTAGCCGAGCGGGTAAGGCGTCTGACTAGAAATCTGGGAGCGTAGTTTCGAATCCAGCCGACCCCGAACATGTCTGATTTTGAATCTGAATTAGGTATGTGTTTCGATTTTACTACCGGCTGCGAACACGTGACGTGAGTAACAGGGGCGGTGAAACATAATTATATATTACAGAAATTGGTGGTTCGCGAGTTATTTCAAAATTTGAATGGATAGAGTATGGAGGATGAATGAAGGATGGTGGATGGAGGATGGTGGATGGAGGATGGTGAACATAATTATATATTCCCGAAATTGGTGGTTTGCGAGCTATTTCAACATTTGAGTGGATGAAGTATGGAGGATGGTGGATAGAGATTGGAGGATGAATGGAGGATGGTGGATGGGGGATGGAGAAAAATGAAAAGTGAAAAATGAAAAATTAAAAATGAAAAGTAAAAAGTGAAAAATTAAAAATGGCTTTAATGTCTCTCTTGAGCTGAAAAAGTGTATTCGAAACGGGAGTAATGTATCAACGGGAGAAATAGGACCAATGGATAAACGGGAGTAACAGGGGCGATGGAACAACGTGAGCGTAGCCGCGGTACGCGGCATATTACAGGGGGCGATGGAACAAGGTGAGCATAGCGAGCGTAGCCGCGGTACGCGGCTAGTTGATTTTAAAAATTTTGAATCCCTGCTTTATTTAATTCATGGATTCTGTAACTTGCATAAATTTTTGAAGGATTTCCTCCTACACGAAGGACTCATTCGATTTGCATCATATTCGCTTCAACAATGTAAGCTTTAAGGCGGTACTTACATCTAGCTAACAAAAAAAAAAAGACAATTTACAGGATTTGTTTTTTAAAGAGGGTACAAATAGAATACTGGGGATTTTTTGAAACATATTTATTAAGTATTTAAGAGGGTCATCCCGTGTGCAGGCTCTTTTTTTACGCCATTTTTGAGGATTTTTTTTTGGCGAACTTAATAATGATACAACTCTGAAATTTTTACCACATATTTATGAACATGTTGAGCACACTTTAGAAGTTTTTCAGACCCATATTGTCGGTCATTGTTTAGGTATACGCCAACTTAGCCACCCATTTTCAAAAAATCTTGTTTTCGGTAGATACGATTGCGGGCGTTCTGCTTATCTCAAATAAAAAAAATCTGCCAGTTTATTATTTTTCCGGCAGAAGTTCAGAACGCGTTCAATTCGGGGATGCGGTGTATGTTACTATGTGACTGAAAACCTAACAAAAAGTTCGGGAAGCGGTTAGAAAAGGGTGTAACATATGAATTAAATAATTGGGTCATATTCCGGGATGCGGTCTAGAGGTTGAAAAAAACCAAAATTAAAAATAGGTGATTATTAAACAAGCCTGGGGAAGTGAAGAGATATTCGATATCTGATCAGACCTGAGAAACATGGTGGAATTCATGAAAAAATATACAACCAGTTTACACCCTCTTAGGGGTCGAATTTCAAAAAATCTTGAAAACACATTCTAGGTATTCACATGAAGAATCCGTAGAATAAAAATGAATTCAATATTTCGAAAGACCTAGTAGATATGACGAAAATCGTGAAAATATATGCATTTTATATTAACCGATATTTTTTTTTGCCCCCCCCCCCCCCCCTTCTGAACGCCAATGAATATTCGAATTTTTTTTTATCAGAAATTTAAACTAAATCTCTCAAACAAAAGAAGCAGTTGCATAGAAATAAATACTACAGATACTAACCGCAATTTATATACGGCCAATTCCCGCTTGAAGGATCATTTCAAAAGGATGGGAATAACTTCTAACCTGTGCAGGTTTTGCCTAACGTAGCCGAAAATATATTGAATACTTTCTGCAATTGCAACTTGGCGGTACAGATTCTTGGAGAACACTTTTTGGATGCAAGTATAGACCCAAGACCATAGGAATATATATGAGCCATTTATTTTTAAAGTGGCATAAGTCACTTTCGTTTTTAAATCGACATGTTTAACGGTTTACGTTTTAACATATTTAAAAATATTCATGCAAACTTTCGGGAAAATTTACTTGTACTTGTTAATAGAGTGATGAAATAGTTGCATCAATAGATTCTCAGAAAGTTGCTTCGTGTTGTATAACACATCGTTATCAAAGAACTGTATACAAAACCGGTGGCTTGTCATTTCCAGTAGTCCTATGGTCGAGGCCCTAGACCATAGAGCTACTGGAAACGACATGCCACCGGTTTTGTATAAAGTGCTTGAAATCAAAAACACGATGAGAAGTGAGACAAAACAGGGTCGTTGTAGCCACCTTGGTATTCATTCGATAATACTTTCTGTATACGGCTTAAATCGATTCTGAAATACTTTCATTAGTATTTTGGAGGACGTACACAACAATGATAAGCCTCTGTAATTTTCATATTGCAGTTTCATCTCCTTTCTTATAGATTGGACATATAATGCTCTGGCGCCAGTCGTCTTCAATCCAAATTTTTGTCATGATTTTGTGTAGGGGATTGGCGAAGTATGGACCGCCTCCCTTTAGGAGTTGCATCATCTCCAGATTACTTATGTATTTTTTGGTCACGCAGGAGTACTTCCACTTCTCTGACAGTGGGTACCGCAAATAGAGCTAGTGGAGACGACAAGCCACCGGTTTTGTATAGTGAGACAAGCCAGGTTCGTTATATCAGATTGTTGTTATTTTAGCGTGTGAGTGAATGAGACAAAAAAGAAGAGTTATGTCAATTTGTTGTTGTCGTGTTGACGTCCGCCTTCAACTCAATCCCTGCTTGTCATCTCCAGTATATATATCTTTATGGTACCGCAGTTGATGCCAGCTCAATAGATGGCGCACTTGGAATAATAATTGGATCGGCGGTCGTCACTATGTTCAAAGCTTTTTAGAGTACTCAACCCACCTTTGTTTAATTTATTCTGCGTCACTAAAGTTACTTCCTTCCTTGTATTTACAGAGGTTTGTTCGGTGTTTATAGCCTTGTCTTATTCGTTTGACGGCAGTATATGCGGATCGTAGATTATGGAGAGTTCTTGTCGGTATTTAGGCTTATAATTATGTCATTGTGGTGTTTTCGTTTCTTTCGTCTGCAGATTTTTTTAGATAGTCGCCTAAGCTTGTCGTATCTTTTCTTTTTGGCTCTCGTCGTCCTTCAATGTATTTCTTGTAAGCTTCATTCTTTTTCGTTATTGTGTCACTACAATCATTATCGAACCAGTCATTACGTTTCTGTCACGATTTTAGTCCTATGATCTCTTCTGCTGTCGTTTTGATACCATCCATAGAGCTAGTGGAGACGACAAGCCACCGGTTTTGTATAAAGCGCTTTGAAGCCAAAAAGACGGTGAAAAGTGAGACAAAACAGGTTCGTTATATCAAATTGTTGTTGTTTTAGCGTGTGAGTGAGTGAGATAAAACAGGAGCCTTATGCCAATTTGTTGTTGTTTTGCGAGCAAGAGAATGCGACGACGTCCGCCTTCAACTCAATCTATGCTTGTAATCTCCAGTATATATATCTCTATGATACCATCTCTCAACTGTGTCCACTCTTGATCGATGGTTGTCACTTCGTCAGTTAGTAATTCTTCAAAGCGTGTTTGTAGCGCTGACTCATAAGCTAACGCGACATTTTTGCCCTTTAGTTTATCGTTATCATTATTATTTGAGTGTCCAGCCGTTGGATATTTTAGTATTTAGTCTTAACAATTAAAACTTCAATCAGTTGAGAGTCCAAGTTGACATCATCATCTTTTTATGCTATAGGATAGTCGAGACGGTTGTGACGTTCCATTCGCCATACTTTCGTGAGCTGGAGCAAAAAATTGCTGGGCTGGAATCTATAAGGAAAACAACTGAAGGCTCGCCAAATGAAAATTGCCAAATAAACGCAAATAAAATGCAGAAGGAACAGTTTTACTGTTACTTCCCCGATGCCTCCACAAAGGGAATGAAATCGACCTCATTGAGAACAAAGCGAGATGCAATTCTAAATCGACGAACTGTAATTACAGTTTCATAGCTGAGTTTCTCTTATGTAAAGATTTCAATTTGTTAGCTGCTCATATAAAAAAAAAAAATATTCAAATGCAGTTTGATTGGAGATCGCATCGTCAGGCACCAGTGACTGAAACGATCGGGAACGTTGCAACCGACCGGCTAAGCACATAACGCTCGTATCGGATGACGATAAATGGATTTTTTTTTTGTGGTCAACAAACGATTCATAATCGTCGTCGTCTCGTGCCCTTCGCTTCATATTCGTAAAATTTGTATTGCTTACACTGCGTGTGATGTGTGACACACTTTACGCATATCTCATAAACTTAAAAGTCTATCTCATGACTTATAATTCGTAGCCTCTGAAACTCGTTCGAATTCGAAAGTGTTCGCACACGGGAACGGCGTAGCGTAAGACAAAAGCCGATAACCGAAAAATGACAAAAATTTCAATAACAAAAGAGCAACAACTGGAAAAGTTTTTGTGGTAAAAAAAAAGAAACAGTTTTACCCATTCGATTCCTTCGATAAACGGCGTATCGGACCAGTCTTTTTCTGGGAATCTCTGCAGAATTTTTCCACTGCGTGTTTCAGTTCCTGAAAGAAGCGAAAATCAAGTTGAATTAATGGAGAAAATCAAATCTGCAACTTGTTATCTAGTTCCGGGCGGGTGTGAGGTTAAGTTTAGTGGCGATTGGGATGGAGAAAAAAAATCTCTAGCTGTACTTTTCGGCTGGTTTTTTTTCCTCTGTATAATCGCTACATCACACCCGGGAGACCGTAACAAATTTTTAACTACTTACTTTCTTTTTCGTGATCGTATCCAACAATAACAAAATAATCGGCAAGGCGAGACATTTTTAGACGGAATCGTCGTCTTCCTCGCGCCGTGGACGTTCCTTAATAAATTCCCGTCGATAAAAACTTATCGGTGATTTCGATTGTTGAAAAAAAGTCGAGCACATCATCTCCAGCGGCATTTCTCCGGGACGAAGCGGTGGCGGATAACGCGAATTTCATTCCAGAAAGTAAAAATAAAGTAAACCAAACGAACGGAACGAACGAAACAAAAACAACACAACACTAAACTCCCGGCGGGGTCAAAATACGCTCGCGTTGTCGATTCGGAATTTCTGAAATTCCATTAATCCGGACGCGGGGCGAGATCGATATCGCACATTAATCGCGTTATGGAGACGAAAAAAAGAAGAAAAGAGTTTGGCTACGCGGCGCACACAATTCAATCCAGAAAACAAAACTTCCAATTGGATTTGGCGGCGGATTCTTGGTGGTTCTTTTTTTTTCCCCCGGTTTTTGGCGAGACCTCGTCTCTTTACGGCCGCACCCTTGAGACGACGAAACCGACACTTTTCTGCTGCTGCTGCTGCCGCCGTCTCGATTCCGTAAGAAACACTTCTTTTTTGACTTTTCCTCGCCTCTGCGCTACTGGCCCCGTGGTGTTCGACGACCGCGATTGACAGGTGCACACTCGCGCAACACAAAACACTTCCACTGTGCGCCCCGGACGGGAAACGCGATTCGATAAATAAAACCCGCTTTGCCGTTACGCCATCGATTGCATTTACCGCTAAAAGCTAAAACTATGAATTATGTCACTAAAATTCGTAAAAAAATCGCGTCTTGTTGGGCGAAAAGCGGGCAGGAAAAAGTAATCTCGAAGACAGCACTCACACTCGCGTCAGCACTTTCTGAAAATTTTACTTTCGCCTGGTCGGCGCACGAACTGCGTTCGACGATGTTCTTGTTGCTTTTGACCTTTCCGTTTCGGTTTTGTATCGAAATCGAACGGTTTTGATTAATTCGTTCGGGCTTTTAATCGCCGATTGAGTGGAATGATCCGCAGCTTAGTTTTTGGTGTGTTTTTGTGAATTTCTTTTGTGAAATGTGATATTTTTGCTTTGTTTACAACCGTGCAGAGACATCATGCGGTGACTAGTGAGTGCGATGATTCGTCTAACAACTATTTCTTTTTAATTTCAACCCTCTAATTTCCATTTGATTTTAGCTTGCTTAAAGTTGTTCAAAATCAGAAAAACTAACAACTTTTGGAATATTTTTAACAATTAATATTTATTATTTATATTTTTCATACAATCGCCGCTTTTTGACTGCGAATTTCCTATTCAGCAAATATCCCAAACTATCCGCTGAACTGAAAAACATCGCAAACCAATCAGCCAATGGTGGCGCTTCAACTTCACTGACAAGTTTGGCAGTTGAATGGCGGATTGAATTTATTTGGTAATATACGTTTTATTTTTTACTTGGACTGATTGATTTGTTGCATTTTTCGTTCGTTTTGATAAGTTAAAAAAAAAAGTCCGAAAATTATGTTCGAAAATAAAAATGTGACGACGGTTAACGTTGAGTGCGAGACGGACGTTTGGACGGGGATGTCGGCAGCTCGAGTCCTTGTTGGTACGATCGAGTATTTGCTGTTTCAACGAAATCAAATTCCGTTTGTGTTTCAAACTTTCAAGTATATGACCTCGAAATGGTCTAGCTGTGAGGTAGACAGCTATGCGAATTTCTTTGTTGAGAAACAGCGACATTTGGCGTTGTCGACGATTGCAGGAATCGTTGAGTTAACAAAGGTAAGTTTGGTTTACTTTGTTTTAGTGCTCCTGCCGCATCAGAAGGGCATTTTTAGCGGCAACATATTGTTTCATGCTATGCGCGTAAGTTATCAGCTTTGAGGTCTTCTGTTCTGTTTTTTTAAGGATACCGAATTGCACTTCGTGTGGTTAGCCTTTAATACAACTAGTGTGCAGTTCAGTCAGCTTAGGGATGGAAGGTTAGAAATTGGGCCGGGTACGGCAGTGTTCTAGTGATGTTAATAATTTTATTAGTGTTGTTAGGCTGCGATATGATCTACCAGAACAGGAATGTTGTGATCTGCGTTAGAGGAATTGATCTACAACTGTATTCTGCCGCATGTTACGATTCCGGGCTACGAATCGAGAAACTTGGAACCTCGCCTTGCCAATTTCAATTCATAGCCAGTTTGAAGATGTTTTGCCTCTGGTTGAACATATTTGTCTTCCTTGGTGGTGCTGAAGGGGCTGTGGAATTCTCTTTTAGGGTAAAGCGCCGGCAGGATTGCCACTAAGGAGAAGAGCAGTCGGGCTTTCGAGTCGGTGTTTCACACTAGAAACTCCTCTGATGCCGGAAAACAATCAAAAATATTAATTTATTGTTTTTTAGCCTCTCGTTATGCAGGTTTTTTTAAATCTTCTCTTTTTAGTTCTTTACATCATTTTTATTTCAATCTACTTATCTCTATTCATTTTAATTTAACCGCACGAGTGCGGCGATAATTTTTTTCTTTCTTTGTCGTATTAGCAAACAACTTCTGGGTCCCGAGTCAAATGATCTTTGTCGTAGCTGCGGTGACCCATGCGAATGTCTGGCTTTATTGAAAACGAGAAGACAGAACCTCGGCGTATATTTTCTCGGTGATATCAATACAGGAAAGTTGTGTAATAAAGCAAGTTTCATTAAAACAACAAAATGGTTTTTGGTTCCGCGAGTTATCATACTCTAATGGGGAGCACAACGGATGGACACTAACGTCTATGTGAAGGATGATGACAACATCACCACCGCACACACCATACCATACCAAAAGCAAACAACTTCATTTAATTTCGACTCAGATTTCGTGGCCAGGTTATTTTCCTTCTTCTTAAGAGCACAATAGCACTAGTATTTTTACACATTTTTTTATCGGCCGATTATTTTTTAAATGAAGAACAAACATCACAACAGTTCAGTATCACCTTTCAATCCCAATCGGCACTCGATTATCAATTGGAAACCTAAGGACGCGAGGAGATATCGAGACCAAAACAAAAAACTTTATTGGATGAGACGAAATTGCAATTATCCAATTGTTATTTTCCGTCGCAAACTAAAATTTATTATTAACAAATAATAAAGTGAAAAAAGTCAATCCATCTCGATACTCGCGTCTTCTACTCTCTTTAAAAAAAAAACCCTTTTTTTCTATTTCCTTTAATTTTTTGTCTTTTCATATTTTTAAATATTTTTTATTCACTTGCTTTATAATCTTTTTTTCTTTTTTTTTCCTTTTGAATTTTTTCTATTTTCTTTTTTATTTGTCCTCCTTTTTTTTCTTTTTTTCTTCTTTCTTTCTTTTCGTTTTTCTATTTTCTTTTTTTTTCCTTTTTCTATTTTCTGTCTTGTTCTTTTTCTTTTCTTTCCTTTCCTTTTTTTCCCTTTTTCTTTTTCTTTTCTTTCCTTTCCTTTTTCTTTTTTTTCCTTTTGCATTTTTTTCTATTTTCTTTTTTATTTGTCTTCTTTTTTTCCTTTTTTGTCTTCTTTTTTTCGTTTTTCTATTTTCTTTCTTTTTTTTCTATTTTCTGTCTTGTTCTTTTTCTTTTCTTTCCTTTTCTTTTTTTCTCTTCCTTTTTTTCCTCGCTCTTTTCTTTCCTTTTTCTTTTTTTCCCTTTTTTTCTTATTTCTTATTTTTTCCTTTCTTTTTTTTTCTATTTTCCTTTCTATTTGTCTTTTCTCTTTTTCCTTTGTCTTCTTTCTTTTTTTCATTTTTTCCTTTGTCTTCTTTCTTTTTTTCATTTTTTATTTTCTTTCTTGTTCTTTTCTTTCCTTTTTCTTCTTTTTTTCTTGTTCTTTTCTTTCCTTTTTTTTCCTTATTTTTACCTTTTGCTTTTTATTTTTATTTCTTTTTTTTTATTTTTCCTCTTCTTTTTTATTTTTCCTCTTCCAAAAGTTTTATTTCTTTTTTTTCGTTTTTCTATTATTTTCTTTCTTTCTTTTTTTGCCTCATTCTTTTCTTTCCTTCTTTTACCTTTTTCTTTTTTCCTTTTGCTTTTACCTTTTTCTTTTTTCCTTTTGCTTTTCTTTCTTTTTTCCTTTTTTGTCTTCTTTCTTTGTTTTCTTTTTTCTATTTTCTTTCTTGTTCTTGTTTTCCTATTTCTTTATTTGTTCTTTCTTCCCTTTTTCTTTATTTGTTATTTCTTCCCTTTTTCTTTTTTTTCTTTGTTCTTTTCTTTCCCATTTTTTTTCCTTTTTTTACCTCTTGACTTTTTTTTTCTTTTTTCCCTTTCCTTGTTCTTTTTTTGTCCTTTTTCCCCTTTTTCTTTGTTTTTCTTTTTCTTCTTCTTCTATTTTTGTTCTTTCTTTTTTTCCCCTCGTCTTTCATCTTTTACTTTTTTTTCCTTTAGCTTTTTTCTATTTTCCTTTTTTTATTTTTATTTCTTTTTTCCTTTTTTTTTATTTGTTCTCTTACTTTTTTTCCTTTTCCCTTTTCCCTTTTTTTGTTTTTCTTTTTTTTCGTTTTTCTATTTTCTTTCTTATTAATTTTCTTTTTTTCCTCGTTCTTTTCTTTTCTTTTTTTTACCTCTTTCTTTACCTTTACATTTTTCTTTCCTTTTGCTTTTTTTCTATTTTTATTTTTATTTCTTTTTTCCTCATTTTTAGTTTTTCTTTTCCCTTTTCTTTCTTTGTTTTCGTTTTTCTATTTTCTTTCTTGTTCTTTTCCTTTTTTGTTCTTTCTTTCTTTCCTTTCTTTGTTCTTTTCTTTCCCATTTGTTACCTCTTACTTTTTTCCCTTTCCTTGTTCATTTTTTTGTCCTCTTTTTTCCCCTTCTTCTTTTTTTCTTCTTCTATTTTTGTTCTCTTTCTTTTTATCCTTTTCTTTTTATCCTTTGTCTTTTTGTTCTTTTTCTTTTAAATAGCCCTCTTCCTTATTTTTCCTTTTTCTTTATTTTTTTTATTTATGTTTTCTTGTTCATACTATTTTTTCCCCTGTTTTCTATCTGTTACGCATAACAACTATTTAAATTTCTCTTGAAGAGCCATCTAGACGTATACTCTACTACTACTACTAATACTACTACCACTCCCCTCATTTATTTTTTATTCAAATGCTGATTACATATAACAAATATACAAAATAGAAAATAATAATCATAGATGCCACTTAAAAGCCACCACTTAAAAGTCTGTTGCAGAAAAACTGAGTACGGAAAACATTCGACGTGGTAGTGCAAAGGTAGCCATGCAACGTGCAACACTATCTTTTTTATCCGTTCTCTTTTTGTTTCTATCTTTTTTATTAATTTTTTTCTTTCAATTTTCCATTTTTTTATCTTTTACAGGCCTATTATGAAACTCGAGTCGAGTGAGTAACTCGACTTACATTTAAATTCAAATTTTGGATCGTGCACGAAACTTATCATTCGAATAGATCGTATGCGACCAAAATCCGGATGAGCTCGAGAATAGGGACCCAGGTCTATACTTCGTTCCGCTACATTCGTTACCCACCCTCTATTTTAACATAACGCACGCTAAGTTTCTGAGCCATAAGATTTAAAATTCGAATCGTTAAAATTTGTTTACATTTTTTGGGGGTTTTTCGATTTTTCTGTTTTGTTTCTATCACCTTCTAATCTCTCGTTTTTGATTATAAAACATTGTTAATTATATTTCCAGAATATTGAACAAGAAAGCAAACAAAACAATATTTCAACTGCACGGATAATATTCGGCGCGACACCACTCACACCAAAAGAAGTATATATAATAAAAATGCCGGAAATTTCGAAACAGCATTCTCCAGACAATCACAAAAGATCATTGGATGCGATGACAAAAAACGTTATCATGTACGAAAATTAACAAGACTACTAATTTTTGTACTAATTTTCCGTTTCATTAATTTCAGGTCTTTGCTCACATCCGAAGATCTGTACAAAGCATTCTCGAATAATTTAGGCGTGACCAATATGTACTTGGATATCGAAACGTTCGGTGAACAGCAAAACGATTGTGACCATTTTTGTGCAAAACAGGATTCAGATTTTCCGATCAAATGTCCAATAGTATTCATTAATTTAATTCATAAACAATCTGATGACAGTAACAGGAACTGCTGCCGTGACATTATAGTGTTTCAAAGTATCAACGAACTGAAGTTGAGTGACGACGACAATATTGCAACAGATAATGATACTGAAAACTTCGAACGCCCAAACTCTTGGAAGGAAGCAAAAGTTTTCGTCAAAGGATTTAAAGATATATTTGTTAAGGGACGAAGTATATGGTAAAGACTGAATACGATCGTTATTTTTTTTTCTTAAATTAGTAAAAATATTGCTAATGTAGCTTGTTCAATTTTTATTTTGTAAACCGTTTAAAAGAATGCATAGACAAATATATGGCATAACGAATATGTAATTGAGATTACTTCTGTGTTTTATCATTGGTCAGTATAAAAAAACTTATTATAAATTAACGTAAATAAACTTTCGAATCAAAATTGATCGTAACATGGGGCTTAAGCTAAAAACAATTACTTCTGGATGAGTTTTCTTGAACGGTGCGTGATCTAGTTGCTGGTCGATTTGTTTGCTCTTCATTCCAAATTGATTCATCGATACAACTATCATCCGGAAGATCTTCTTCACTGTCTTCATCAGCTGCGGCACTTATGGATGAAGTCTTGCAAATAGAAAAGATAATACAAAATGAAAACTAATAATAAATAATTTCTTTATTACCTGCGAGCGTATTTCATCTCCTTGAAGATCTTTATTTCGAAGATTTCCCATAAAGAAAACCGACGAACAGTTATTAGCAGCTAAAGCTGCTTTAACACGAAATACTAAATTTTCGATTGTTTCTCGCAAAGCAGGCACTTGTGCAACAATTGCTGTATTTTTTATAGCCTGCAAAAAAAATATTGGGTTTTGAATTTTTCAAATAATTTTATTTAAAAAAAAACTATTACCTTGGAGTGACAACATAAATTATGTAAAAACCGTGTGGTTACTTGCAGTGTCTTCAAGAGTTCATTGGTTCGTTCCGGATCTTTTCGAAGTCCACTCTCGAACACGGACAGTCCGTGCTGAAGGAATATTTTCAGGAATACATGTGCATACTGGAAGAATTTGTTCATTATAAGAAGTTAGTCTAGTCCCGGCCATGCAGTAACTCATTTTCATTCAACTATTTGGAGTTGTAGATATCAAGAGTATTCAATTTTTCTACTAGTAAGTAGTGGTAAATTCTGTCAAACGCCTAAATTCGGGAATACAAGAGAGCCTTTTGAAGCAAGTTCTGTAATTCTCAGCAATGGGCTTTCTACCTCACTTATAAATACTGATACTGATAAAACTGATGAGTACAACAATATTAATGCATTATTTGCTTCTTTTTTTAACTCTAAAGCTAAAAATATTCATTTAATCAGGTTCGTAGCTGGCGTCCGTTTGTGAGCAATAATGTGGCGATATTGAATATCATCGTAAACTACTGTATTCCTGAACCTACGGGTTTTATCTTATCTTCACAAAAAGCGACAACTGACTGGAATTATTATTAGATGGCTCATGGCTATAATTTTATCTTCGACACTTAAGACCATCTTCTGGTCTAGAATTTTGAAAAAATCGTTTTTTTGTTGCATATTTTCAATGTCTAGTCTTTCAAAAATATACCCTCTAAAGGAAATTTTATAATTCCAATTATTTGTGGAGTTACAGTAATGTAAGTGAGGTGGAAACTAAACAAAAGAGCGGATTCACCGCTCTGAACTTCGGACTTTTAATGCTTCCAAGGAAGCTCGAACTGCTCGTCTAGCACAAAGAACAGCAGAAAACTTTGATTTTGAAACAACCGAAGGCGGATTGTATGGCCAGGAATCGCCGATTAATAAAATGTAAGTATATGTACCATTATACGACTTATGCTGTTATGACATTGGCTATTTAGCGGCTATTTCTTAAGTGCAATAAAAGTACAATAACTGCCACATTGTGCGACAAGGCGAACAACATTAAAAAAATGCGATATACTTCAAATTTTGTATGAACCTTCTCTTTACACCCCTCTATAGTCCCTACCAAATTTATAGCGAAATTTTGTTTATAACTATTTTTAAAAAATTGAAATTCGTGAGAAAAAACCGAAGAAAATTACTTTTCTTTTAAGCAGCCGCTATTTTGCGATTTTTTTTTTTGTTTTCTTTGCCTGAGGTAGGGACTATAATGACACCCTTACTAATAAAGAATCTGTTTTAATTTTTTTTTTCAGATGACCAGGAGAGGCGCAGTCGTGTCCGCCAGTAGAGGCTGTTTTTTTCCACCCCCACTTTGACCGCTTGTAACTCGCAAAACTATGTTTTTTTTTACAAATTTTGTATATAATATTAAAAGATAAATAAATATGTTGCATAAAGGATTTCAAACCATTTTCTCTCTTATTTTGGAGGTAGCAATAATTTATTGAAATATTTACACATGATTTGTTTTGCTAATACATAAATAGAAAATTTACCACCGAAAAAGAAATTAGAATAAGAAACAATCAAATCCGCTGCATTGACACCAAACTTATTTTGATTTCCTCAAAGCATAAGTAGCCCAAAACACATAAAATAACCGCAATTAATATCATCGGCAACATAAGAGTACCATAAAATCGTAGCAGATTAGCTTTCTTTTCCAAAAGATTCAAGAGTATAATGCCGCATCCTCGATGTGCTTGATTAGCAACATTAGAACAGAACTCTATTTTTATTCCCAATTTCTGCGCAATTTTAATTATTTGTTCCGCAGGTATTTTAGGTTTTGAAATCTTACCGATAACCAAATCTTTCAACTGATATTTTTTGTGATTTTTTAGCTTCTTATCCCTTATATTGCGATCTTCGAATTGCAAGTCTTGAAGTGTTCGCAGTATAAACAAAGACAAATTTTCAATTTTTGTAATCGAGATGTTAAAGTCATTTAACAGATGTATATGATCTTCGATATTTTCTATTCCACAACATTGATATTGACTGTGTATTCGTATCCAGTTGCTTCTATGGAATGAATCATTTAAGGTCTTACGAAATGCATCGATAATGGAGTTTTTGTGTTCAGGACCGTTCCATGTTGTCATTCTACTCATTTTGGCCGATAGCATTAATCCCGATGTTACAAGCGCAATAGCAAGTATATGACCAAAGAGGATTGTCAGTAAAAATTTACCTACAAAGACCAATGTTAACAGCCATTAAGACTAAGACAAAAGTTATACAGACCTTTCGTGGTAGTAACAGCGCACGTAAGAACTCCCGAAAGAATTGCGACCAAACTTGCACACAGCAAAAAGGCTGAACCGTAAATGAAAGCCAAACATTCGCCGACAGCAAGAATATGATATTCCTTCGATAACATATAAATAACTGCTCGAGAATTAGTTATGAATAGTAGTTATGAAATTTTTTACCTCCAATCGTTACTAGCAATCCTACGCCGATCACACCAAACGAACTCACCCAAAGAAATAGCACATAAACTCGTTCATACTTCTTGGTTTCAATTGCTTTGGCAAATTCAACGCTTCTTCTTATTGCTTCAGGATCATTTAGAGCGGATTCGTCCATTGATTTCGATATTTCGATTGAATTTGTGTGACTATTTGTCAAACTTTTTATGGTTACTTGTTTTAAATATTATTAAAACTGTTTTACGTTATAAAGCAGGATTCAAACAACTTTTACGTCAAGTCATGGACTTGGTATGGTATAAGGGGTGGTGATGCTATCATCCTCCTTTACTTAGACGCTATTGTTTGTCCATTTTGCTCCTCGTTTGAGTGCGAAAAACTCCTGGAACCTAAAACCATTTACTAGATTTTATAAAGTTTACAACATATCAAACTAACACTAGCTTTCCCTTATCGATATCAACGAGGAAATAAGCGTTGAGGTTCCGTCTTCTCGTTTTCGATAGGGCCGGACAATCACATAGGACGAGGAAGATTGACTCGTTCACTTTTGAGTCAGCGCAGCTAGGTTAGGTGGGTAGTTACATAGAGCAACCAGACACATAGACCGCCATTCGTTGTGATCCCACATATACGGGGAGATTTACCCTTATGCCCAAGACCACATCTTATGTGAATCACCTCGCCAGCATCAGCTTGTCTAGCTTGATGTTTGCGAATTTACCCAAGTCCATTGCGAAGCGCGTACCTAAAGTACGTTCCCGTCAGACTAGGGCATTCGCAAAGCATTGGGAAAATGCTTTCGTCAGCATCGGTTTCATTACAGCTGCGGCATAGATCCGCAACAGCTATTCTTCTGGCGTGCCGGCTGATAAGGCAATGGCCCGTCAGTACACCAACCAAGATACTAAGGGTATTCCTATCTTCCGAGTAGGACAAATTTTGTCCTGGTCGCACTTAGGGTCGGTCGGAGCCAGAGACTGAATTTGAGTTCAATGAATTCCTTCAACTATGTAGGGTATGGTACCCAGTTGCGAGCACTGCGTCTATTCCGATCCACCGTCTTTAATTCCACAAATAGCTAAGAATTCATTACAGTTTTTTCTTCACTACCAATTTTAGCCATTGCTGTTGTGACATTAGAAATAGCTAAAATTATTAGTAAGAAAAAACTGTTATAAATTCTTAGCTATTTGTGGAATTAAAGACGGTGGCTCGGAATAGGCGCAGGGCTCGCAACTGGGTACCTTACCCTAGTTTCTTTTTGATCGATGTTATAAACTAATTCATCGGTATCCATACATACTACACGCTCTTATACTCGTAATTGTCCTAAACTTTACTGTAATCGTTTTTGCCTTGCAACCGCAATCAGTCGGCGCACGACACTTCGATCCAGCTTGTTGACAATCGTTGCCTCGCTGGCGATTTAGAGACTTAATTTACGAGAGTTTTTGCGTCCCTCCCTTGAATTTGAAAATTTAATTCAACCGTGATATTTTTTCTAGAACGACTATCTTCAAGGGAGTCTAAAAAATGTATTTGCTCATTAAACAGTGCGTGCGCGAGTGAATACACGCCACACCTTAACACCGATCCACATGTATATATATACAGTATCAGAAATTCTGTTCACTCCCATCCGTTACCAACTATTTAAAGAGCTCCAGCAACTTAAAAAAGAAGAAACCAGAAATCCGCCACTCGTCGTATACGAAGTTCTGTCGTATCGCATTACAACGCTACTCAACAGTGCGCTGTCTTAACTCTGCAAGAAATATGAAATGTATCGTCAAGTGAAGATTAAATCAGTCATGCTCATGAAAGACATTATAAAGCCAACGCCTTGTCGCAAGTTAACCGATGGCGACTGCCAGCGAGATTCAACTGAGCATGAAGCTAGAGAGCGTCTAGGTGTTTCTGCGATTTCGTTAATTCTAAGAGAGTTTCAAACCTATCTACATATTTCCTATTAATTTATGTTCTCACATAATGACAATATTTGGGATTTTTCTACTCGATCGCTACACCAATTAGCTGAGATACCGCTAATAGAAACATTTACCAAAAAACAAGAAGAAAACTTCATTGCAAAATGTGCACAGTAAATCCCATTGATCCTCTCTTTCATTTCACCATAAAATAATTTACAGTAGGGTAAGGTACCCAGTTACGAGCGCTACGCCAGTTCCGAGCCCCCCTTGGTTATTTCACGAATAGTTAAGGATTCATAACATTTTATCCTTCACTATAATTTTAAGCGATTACTTTCAACTGTTTTTAGTGGTTCAGCCGTAGGCATCGTGTTAAATATTTTTAATTGTGGTCAGAATTCGTAAAGAACAGACGTGTTCCACAAAACGGCAAGTTCCTTACAGTTTTCGTTAAGAAAGTTCAGTCACAAAATAGTGCTTAAAACATTAGTTTTATATATTTGATGAAAGTATTGTCACAATATGGAAAGCGTATTTCACAAAGATTATTATGTAATTTATTAAACACTGAAAATTTTATATTTAACTAGAATAATAAGGAGGCTCGAAACTGGCGCAGTATTTCTGATAATTTCCATTTCCGAGCCGGGGGGCTCGCAACTGTTATTTATGTATGTTTTTCATCGACCCAGTTACGAGCCCCAAGTTTTGAGTCTCCTTCGAATTATAAGACAATTTACTTAAAAATGCAATTTTAATTAAAAATATAATTATAACGAAAATATTTTAATATAATATTGTTAGAATGCATTATTCTATATTTTTTTCTTTACGAAGTGTGTTTACTATACTAAAGTTAAAAAATACTCTTTTGTTTTAGAAAATAAGGTAATTGAATATGCCGAATTATACACAGAAGCAATTGCAGGTTGGTTTAGAGGAAATAAGGAGAGGTTCAACAATTCGTTCTGTAGCTAAGAAATATGGGATTCCACGTGGTACTATTCAAAACCGTTTGCATAATCGAACGAATAAATCAATCAGTGACCCTCCACCTATTTTTTGACCTTACCTTTTTGTGACCTTACCATCGCCGATTCTTTTAAAAAAAAAATTGCTTGAAGAAGTAGTGAAAAAAACAATATAATTTCAATTTTTTTTTTCATCTCATTTTTTTTGTTAGTTATAGTATGTTAAAGATTTGGCAAAAATGGTGTCCAAGTCCTCTTTGAAAATTCATATCTCTGTTAGTTTTTATCATAGAATAATAAAGTAGGACTTATTTTAAAGGGGAAGGTTGTCGCAAAATAAGAAAAATACAAATAAATTTATCCTTAAATTTTTTTCCAAGAATATCGATTTTGTCCTTTATCTTTAAATATCTCAAAATGCCAATTTTGTTTATTTTTTATTTTTTTAATCTTTGTGTATTATACTGTTTTTCAAAACATATCAAAAAATTAAATTATGTTTTGAAAAACAGTATAATACACAAAGTATAAAAAAATAAAAAATAAAAAAAATTCCATTTTGAGATATTCAAGGATAAAGGACAAAATCGTTATTCTTGGAAAAACAATTTAAGGATAAATTTTATTGATATTTTTATTATGTTGCGACAACCTTTCCCTTTAAAATAAGTCATATTTTGTTATGCTATGATAAAAATTAACAGAGATATGAATTTTCAAAGATAAGTTGGACACCATTTTGGCCAAATCTTTAACATACTATAACTAACAAAAAAAATGAGATGGAAAAAAAAATTGAAATTATATTTTTTTTTTCACTAGTTCTTCAAGCAAAAAAATTTTCAAAAGAATCGGCGATGGTAAGGTCACAACTTTTGCTGTTTTTGATGGAATGACCCTACAAGAGCATGGGGGCTCGGAACTGGCATTAGATGGCTCGGAATAGGGAACAGGGAGGCTCGGAACTGGGACAAAGGCCATTTTACACTTTATATTGATTTTCTTTAAACTATAATAACAATTTTTTGTTGAGTAGGTGATATAACAAACAAGAATAAAATATTAAATCAGAATAGTAAAGTATCAGATTGGTAACTGTATATTCTGATTTTTAACGATTTCTCAAAGTCTACATTTCTCTTAAGGGGGCTCGGAACTGGGTACCTTACCCTATATGAATTCATATCTTAATCAATTTAGTTTAGTTTTAGCCTAGTTTTAAGTACGTTTAAGGCACCAATAAGATTTTTGTTGTTCTAAATTTCCTTATGAAAATTAAATACCAAACACAAACAGTCTTATTAATTTATGCACAAAAGAAAAACATTGAATTACTATGGCTGAAAATATATGCGATCTGAACACCAACTCAACAGAAACATTGTACAATTACTTTTATAAATATTTATTTGGAACGAAATAAACATCTATCTATCTATCTAGCTATATTTTTTTAAATATATGCATTAATTGATCTGAAATTAGTCGAATCCCCAACTTCCATATAATAGCACACACCCTCTTGTATTACCATATTCACCTCAATAATTTAAACAGCAATTCAATAGTTATTCCAGACTCGACGTCGTGCTTTTTTAAGCAACATAAAATCAAGTTTAGAATTAAATGGTAACTTACCTTAAGAAATAGGGAAAAATTTCGTGGAATGTCCAATGATTTTACAATATCCAACAGCATATTTAAAACTTCACAACTCTGTTCCCACTTCTTGAATAGATTAGCTTTACTGTGTTCGGAGATCGATTCCTGTACAATATTTATAAGGCATTCGCACGAAGATCTAAACAGCATCGGGAAGTTCACTCTGCAGTAATTATTTAATTAGATAACGAAATTTCAAAATTTTCAATAATAATATACTTGTGGAAATTTGGAAAAATTTTTAAGCAGTCATCGCGTTTCTTTAAGAAACCGACCTCATCAAGAACCAATTTCAATGAATTTTTCAATCGTTTATAATCCGAATTACTTAAGAATCCCGTTAGCAATTCGTTTAAAAGTAGATTGCATTGTGCACCCTTTTCGATTGCACTATCGTATCCGTACCATTTTCGACACAATAATTTTTTACACAATATTTCTGCAAAAAAAAAATTATGATTATGAAATCGATTGAAATAATTATAAAATAATTACTTATTGCTTTATCCGTATCGTTGTCCTTCGCGAACCGTTTAAGCGATATAACAAGATGATATAAATGCACAGCTGATTTTATATCAACGATTACTTCCTCCAGTGAAATAAACTTATTAAAAGCGAGCAAAGCAAGTTCTTCGATAGATTTATCGGGTGTCGAACCAAATAATGAATAGTTGTTTATCCCACGAAGGGCTTCTATAATTTATATTATAACCTGAAACAATAAATTTTATTCATTACTTGCCTTTTAAAACTGGTTTTTCGGCTTCCTCTTCGAATCCCGCCCAGGAGAAAAGTGCAGCAAATAAACGCAAACAAAGACCCAAACAGATTTTCAAATAGTTTAATTCATCGGTAAATAGTTCAGCATTGCCCAGAGCACCTTTGACTGATTTAAGCGTTGCATCTATTTTATTGGAAATCTAGAAAATTTTGCAAAAAAATAATTAAATAGACTCGTAATTTAAATCTTATTACAGTACCAGTTTAAAATGTTTCATAAGTTTCGGCAAAAATTTAACCAAGTCCTTGATGAGATCGGCTGGATAGCAAATATACTGTGGTACCTGATCAGCAGTGAATTGTTTAATTCCAGCAACTGATTCTATTTTATTTACCAAATCAGATAAAATAAATCTGCAATATTTTTAAATATGTTTCAATGCTCGGTTGATACAAGTTCTAAGTTACCTGAATTCTAAAAGTCCAATACAAAAGCCAAGTTCATTTGATGGAATGGGATAGTTAGTATTTAATTCTTCTCGTAATATGAGCATAATATCTGGATCCATTTGCCTGAAAATGATAAGAAATCTGGTATAAGTTTTATGGTTATTTATTAAAACGTTCCTTCTAAAATCGATTGACTAGGTAGTACATTCAAGCCTAAGTTAATGACCCAAACAAGAAGAATCACGTCAACTATACAAAATATATCCATGGCTGTTAACAACCTAGAGAATTTTTCATACTTGGGATCACACCTTGTAACAGACCGCAACGATCGGGACGAAGTAAAAGAACGGATCACACTAGCAAATAAGACGTATTTCACAGTTCTCTCCCGATCTTAAAAAGAGAGTGCACAGGCTGAGCAAACTTCGCATATACAAGACCATAATAAGACTTGTACTACTATGTGCAAGCGAAACGTGTAGTCTCACCCAAGCGTCTGAAAAATTCTTCGAAGAATTTCGGGCCTTGTTTAGATATAGTCTGGCAGTCGCAGTCAGCAGTAACAACCAACCTCAACTTTGCTTTGCACTCACAACCATCAACTGCCGAGTAGTCGTAAACAGATATGACAGTTTGTTTTGGCTGAAGCAGTAGTCTACTCCCGGCAGTTACTGCTGAAGGCGCTGGTCGGCATCACCAGATTATACCTTAAGAGAAGGCACTGAATGGCGTATCCCGTACAACAAAGAGTTGTATAACATCTATGACGACCCAGCAGCATCGACCCTTATAAAGCCTACGTAAGCTACAATGGGCAGGTCATGTTGGGCGAATGGATGACAAAAGAATTCCCAAACACACACTGAAAGGTAAAGCTCAGGGCAAACGGCCGATGGGAATAACGCGGAAAAGATATGAGAACTCAGGAGGACGCGGGCACCGAAGAGAGATGACTTCAAACAATGTATCCTGCAGGCACTGGCCCGATTTGGGCTGTCGCGCCATTGATAATGATGATGAGCACAAAATTATACTCATTTTAGCTCTCTAACAAAAATCAAAGCCTTGATCAGTAAAATCTAATACATGGATCTGTTATCTAAAAGAGTATAAGTTTTATGTCGAGACACTAAGAAACAAGATTTGATTTTATTAGGACCGAATACAGACAGAATCTTATAATTCACTGGACACCTTGGCGTAGTATTCAAAAAAAATCCTTAGAAAAATAATTGCAGAGCAACTGAGGAACATGGCAAGAAAGTAACCCGAATTTGTTCGTATCTTAACTCATCTAAAGTCTTATGTACTTTATTTTAGTGTAATGAAGAAGCCATACCGGTAGTCAATAAGAATTTCGAGAGCTTTGCATAAAACTGCTGAAACTGAGATCGTGTAGAAACATTGGGTCGAGCGCGTTGAAGGGATTATGTCGTTAAAAATATAAGTTTTTTTTTATTGCTTTTTAAGGTTTGATTATTGCTTCTTTATCAAGCCAAATGTCTTGTTGAACTACCGCCGTAGTCAAGAGAAAGAAGATAGGAACAATATTTTGAGCATATGAATAAAATCCAAAACACCAGACCCGTAAAGCATAACTCGTTGAAACTATCAACTATCTAACGTTGGCGATTCAAATATCTCACGTTGGTGGTTTCAAAATCTAGTATCGCACTATCTGCGGATCGCATAATGATTATCCTCAAATTCTCTAGTCAGAACTGTCTCCTAAAAATGATTTAATTCTATTTGTCAGAACTACACGCCTTTTCAGAGACAGTAGCCTCCTCCACCTGCCATATGACCTCTACTATTCTAGCCATAATACTGCAAGGATTTTACTCAAGTACTTTGCTATACAATACTTTAAGGGCGGATGTTTAAGACCTCCCTCAATTAGGCGTATAATTACTCATACCTGTAAATAATGCTCCTCATATGGTTATTGTCTTCCAATACTATTTTACTGGAATTAGCATTCTTCGTTTTTGGCATGTTAATTCGAGCAGCTAATGTAGCGTTTTGTGACTTTGCGGTTGCTATTAATGACATGCCTTCAGTTTCTGTGTTATCATCAACGCTTTTATTATTTGGATTTGATTTGCCTTTGACAGCCTTTTTAGCTCTGCCTATGGAATATATAAAATATGTTTAATCATATATAAAAAAACGCTGGACAAATAATAACGCACCAACAGGTCTCTTAAAATTTGAATCACTTGGTACATCTATAACGAAATTGCTTGTCGGCGGCAAGTAGTCTGATGGGATTTTTGTCATTATCTTACGAATAGTATTCTCCAATTCGATTAATTCAGTTAATCGACGCTGAATCTATTTAATAATATTCAATGTAAATTATTCATAGCAAGCTTGTCGAAATAGGTACCTTTGTTCGAATCATTTCTTCATTTTGACTTGCAAACGAGCTAATAACTTCGCGATACCAATTCACCAAATGAAAATGAGTATGTAGAATTTTTTTCGCTGTAATTTCGTCGTATTCATCAAATATATCAAACTCGCCTATTGCTGCTGATAATTTCGGTAGAACTATAGCGCAACCAATCAGAGCATTAATGGATTCCAGGCTTCCTTCATTTCGTATGAAGTGTAAGGAGCGAACCAGATTAAATAGTGCTGGCAACACAGTTATCGACGACGTAGAACTAAATAAGAAAAATCATATAATATTTGACAAAGATATATTTGAAAAATTACTCAGCATTAGGTTTAAAAGATGGACCTGCTATGTTTACAGCAATCGGAATCAATTCGCTGTCGCCGCTAACATCTTCTGCAGCCACATTAATACAATTTTCGTACACCATTTCCATATTTCTAAAATAGATCGAAACAATACTCTAAGTTATTTAAAAGGTCGAACAATTAAAAAGGAAATTACAATCCGGTTGGTACTTCTTCAACAACAAAATTATTTTGAAAATGATTTGTGGTCAGATCACACAGCCACACTAGAAAGTGTCTATCAATCGCATTTAACGTCACGTTTTTTCTCAAGTTGCTCGGTGAACAAATTGCGGCCATTTCGTCATAAAAGAGAGCCAACGAGTTCGGACAATAAACCGTAGAAGCATATATACGACCTACACGACAATTAAATTAATAATAAATTCTAATTTTGAATATAAGGAAATTAGTAACCGATATAATTAGCTGCTACTTTTCCTCTGCCATCCGGCAATTCGTCTGCTGTTGTGTAACTTGCATCCAAATCGTAAATGTTTCCATTCGAATGTTCTTCTGTTCGGACGATGTGATTAACTAGTTGCACCATTCCAATAATTCCTTGTTTTTTTGTTCTAAATATTAATAAAGAAATATATCTAGGAAAATATTATCAACTCGACTTTACTTACAGTGGTGTTCGACTGATAACTTGCTTTTTGACCAGCATATCAATATGATCTTGCAGCATTGGACATTCCGTTAGGGGAGGTGGTGGATACGCTATCGAGCAGAGTAGTTCCATTAACAACCGGTATTGTTTCAAATTGAATTCTCCGATTCGATCGAGAAGAGGCTGTAACATAAATATGATTTATTTTTTATAATTGAACAGTAGAACCATTGGCTAGTCACTCGTGGCGAAATTAGAAAACAGGAACACTGTCACTGATAAAGCTGGTTATGACACTAACTATTTTGGTAACTTAACAGAATAATTTAATTAACGAAGAATCGGTCTTGATGGGAAAATCTATTACTCAGAACCAAGGTGAGAAATGGTAAGCTTCATCAATGGTAAAAGCCGCAATCGAATATAGGGTAAAGAGTTAGTTAAGACAGAAAAGAGGTGCAGACACTAGCCGCTAACTTGCAGGCACTTGAAAACTGTTTTCTGACTAATGGTGTATTTGAGGAGCGCGGAAAAAACTTCATGAGTGACCGAAGGCACACGACAAAGAATTCATCACGTACATCCCTAAAAATGTAATAATAAACGAAACTGATAATAACTCTAAATTGCGTTTACGGCAATTGAACGGCCATAAAACACATACACACCTATCTGAGAATAATTATTAGATTCTGACACTGTAGATAAATTCCGAACTATCCTTTCCTACGCATTATTCTTCGAGAGATGGATTATAGGTTAAAAACCTTTTGTCTTAAAAACCAACAATATTGCGGAGTTTCGATAGAAAAACTCAGAAGGGGCAGGGTGATGTCCCTAAAATAAACGGAGGAAAATTGAGGAAACCCAGGAACGTAGCGTCATAAAAGAATGCTGTGTGTCGACAGCAGTCAAAAAACTTAAATAAAAAAATTCAAGTTTCAGGAAATTAGAATCAAAGCAAAGCAAATCTCATATTTTATATCTCTTCTAACTAATCGTGATTCATCGCTTGATCTCTTTAATATAACTTCTCATGCTTTATATGCACATTGGCGCTGAACTGAGATGACTTCAGAGAATGTATTCTGGCCCGATTTGGGCTGTCACGTCCATTGATGATAATGATGATTGGCAATAATTAAATTTTAACTTAAATTGAACTCACCAATAAAAGTACTCCACAATTTTGCATCTCCTTGCTGTATTGCTGATTAAGATCTTTCAGTAATTCCAGTGATATGGTTGTTGAATCAGTAAGCGATTTATCACATGCAAATTCGACCAATTTTGATAAAATCTTTTTCTGATATGTATCGTCTATTCCGAAAATAATTCTGCAAAGAAAACAGCAAAAATAGATCTGGTCTAGAACTGCAACTTTAAATTTTAATATGTTTGTTAAATACTTGTAGCTATTTATCGCGAAAGATGCTACCACATGATTTTTTTCCTTCATAAAGTTGTGTAGCATTTGTAAAAGTAAGTCAGCATGTTGATCGAATATCGCCGACAATTCCTTTTGAACTTCATTCAGAGTAGATACCGTGAAATGTTCGAGCTTAATACGTCGACGGAACTGTAATAAAATTCTGATGTAGTGAATTGATGGTTGACTATTTTCCCCGAGTTTCTTTCATACCAAATTTTCTATGTATATGCTTTTATCTTCTCTGATTGACAATAACATCAGAAGTACAACGAAATCAATTGCCCTGAAAATAACATGAAATTGTCATGAGCACAGTTTAACTGTGTAGAATTAAAATAGACGAATGTGTATCAAAAAACGTATGCATGAGGTACACCATGAGGTAACACCACAACATAATTTAAAAATTTTCTATTGCAATGGTACTTCAAAATTTACACACCTAATTTCATTCGGCAGAACATTTTGAATAACTTTCTGCCAAGTATCAAATATTTTTTTCGACCTTGTTAAAGCTTGTTGAATATTTATAAATGTGTCCAGTTGGATTTTTTTCCCTTCGTCCACCTGATTACAATCAAATTTCAACGATGTTCGTAAGTCTGATATTAACTGAAAGTATCATTAAAAAAAACTGAAACAGTTGTCATTCGAAAAGTTCTAATTACACTTGGCAAAATCTCGTCATCATCACAACCAGGTTTTAAAAGAAATTTGGTAAAAGTTGGGAACAACTGCAAATAAATAAATAAAGTTCCGAATGCTTCAGAAAAAACTTCAATATAACTTACCGAAACAGAACATCCTTCTTTAATGAAATGCAAAATTTTTTTCCTGAGTTTACCTTGAATTTTAGCAGTTAAATACATATTTGTAAACGTCTGAACGGTTTGAGGATTAAGTAGTTCCTCAGAGGAAGCAGTGTTGTTTCTGAAATAAAGTGGTGTGAATGGAATTAAGTAAGTTGTTGCGAGTTCTTTGGAATTTTCGCGTCTTTTATGGTGAAATATCGACGAAATTGATTTTTAGGCATTTGTATAAAGAGCAAGTAAATATGAAAGCGAATTCTATATCCTGTCGGACCTTGAAGATATGGCAGAACTCGTTAGTCACTGCCTTACAGCTTGAACATTAAAAAAAAAATTAAAAATCACGTTGAAATAAAAATGATTATCAGATATGCAACAATTCGTGAAATTGATTTTAAGGTCGGAGAATTAAAAACCAATTCGATATCCCATCCAAACCTAATACGTATGGCGGAATTCGTGAAAACTTATACTCTTCAAGAGCTCGTAGAAGTAAAACTAATAAATCATAATCTCACCGGACCTGAGAAAGGTAGTGGAATTTCTAAAGGTGTTTAGTTCCTCTTAAGGATCAAATATCGCAAAATCCTCCAATTGGTTTTTGGGCCTTTATATACAAAAAGCTCGCATAGATAAAACTTCTTTGCCTGGACCAAATCTTAGAATCTATTTTTTATTACTTTCTATCTGGGTGCATAACCCGCCGAATAAGCTTTTGAAATATTCCAAAACCCGCCCGAAAGCTTGTAGCCCAAATGCCGCGCTCAACTTTGAAATTTTTTATTACTTTTACCTACTTTTTTTATTTTTATCTAAATATGTGTGTGAATATATAAATTCGCATTTATCACAATTTTCAAAGTCTTGTTTAAAAAAAATATTTGGTGCAATTCATGAAAAATAATTTGTAATTTTCATAATTTAATGGGATCACAATCTTCAGCGAATTATCCTACATGGAAGTTGTCAGGCAAAAATAAAAGATGGCTTTTTACTCTTATGAATAATAATGTATATTAGTTTATGTTAAAAGATGCACATCAATATTTAATAATGTAAACTCCCCATAATCACCCTCGCTTAAGTAATCAGATCCTGAGTTTAAAGAAGATCAAGCCGCCTTCCGACTAGCGTCATACATTGTTGCATATAAGCGGTTCAACTTAATGTTGCGAGCTTGAGGTTCGTTCGCCATGATTTCAAGTAAAACACAGTTCGATTTTATTTGGTACTTGATCGCCGCTATCGATGAAAATCACTTTAAAATATACATTCGCGTAGAACTGATCGTCGTGTAATTCTCACAGCAGAAAAACATATCCCCGGGCTCTGCAGCGCTTATATACTCAACAGATTTCCAGCATATTTGGTAGTTTGTGTGGAATGCGCAAGAAGTATCTATTACATGCGAGAAATGTCTAGAACATGCGAGAAGTATATAGAGCTATCTACGATATTGCAAGGTTGTTGTTTTTCTCTAGAAACTTTAATATGTACTAGGCTTGCGCATTGTAGTTCACCTTAGTGACCGCGAACGAACTAGTTCCTTAGTCTTCGCGAACTAGTTCGTTGTTGTAGTTCATCGTTCACCAAAAAAAAAGGAACTAGTTCGTTTGAAGTTGGGATTGAATGTGAGGACCTAAAAAAAAAAAAAGGTCGCCAGGCCAGAAAGAACTAGTTCGTTTCAAGTTGGGATTGAAAAGGTCCCCAGCCCGGAAGGAACTATTTCCTTTCAAGTTCGGATTGAATGTGAGGACCTAAAAAAAAAAAGAAGGTCCCCAGCCCGGAAGGAACTACTTCCTTTCAAGTTCGGATTGAATGTAAGGTCCGTCCCCAGCCCTACTACTTCTGGGAGCGATCTTCCGAACTAGTTCGTTCACGAACTACACAAGCCTAATATGTACCAATAAAAAAAGAAGTTGTTGGGATTGCCAGAGAACACATGTAACAATAACTTTAATTTTTGCAACACATGTAACCCACCAATCCAACAAATATAGTACCAACACGATAGTACGTTGTAACCAACATAAGAATCATTCACATTTGTGAATGGGAATTGAAAAATGTTACGTTATAATCGAAAGTACGTCATAAAAGTGCTCTTTATAAGCGAGATGGGTGTCCCTAGCTTGAAAAACATAATGAACACAAACAGCAGAAAGGTATCGTGTGAAGTATTAGGTGTGCAAATAAGTTCCCGGCGTTCTCGTATAGATCAGACATATTACAACGATTCCCCATCATTACATTTGTACAATTTTATCGGAGTCAGTTACTTGTGAGTCCTTAAACATGTCGGAGTTCGAGCCAAATAAGCGCCATTTACGGGATGTTTTCTTTTTTGGTTTTAATGCAAAGAAATCTGCGGCTGAGATTCGTCAGACGAGTAGAGAAACTTATGGCGAGTCTTCTATGTGCGAATCAACGTGTCGCGAATTCATCGCTTCAAAATGGGTGATTTCGGCGTGGCAGACAAGGAGCGTTCCGGACGCCCAAAAAATTTCGAAGACGCAGAATTGGAGGTACTACTAGACAAAAATTCATGCCAAACACAACAAAGTCTTGCGGATTTATTGGATGTGACTCGACAAGCTATTGCACATCGTCTGAAAGCCTTGGGAATGATGCAAATTTAAGGAAATTGGGTGCCGTACGAATTGGTGCCAAGAGACGTCGAACGGCGTTTTTTCATGTACGAACAGGTGCTCCAACGGCAGAACAGGAAAAGAACCCGAGGCGCCAAAAATCGGCTATGCACCAACATCGACTGCAAATCCATGGTTTCAAAGTCATGCTATGCATTTGATGGGACCAGCTCGGCATGATGTATTAACAGTTGTTGCAACCGAGTGAAACCATCACAGGACCTCTTTATCGAAGACAACTAATGCGTTTGAACCGAGTATTGAAAGGGAAAACGGCCGAAATATGAGTAGAGACACGATAAAGCGATTTTACAAACACGACAAAAAACGTGGCTTAAAAAAGAGGAACTAATTTCCCACACTAAGGGCTTCCGCACACAGAATGAATTTCACCATCTTTATCCAGGCCAATTCAAAGTAATTGAGATGTTTTGTACATTATGTTCCGAAATAAAAATGAAAAATATTAGTACATTCTTACAGTCAGAGTTTGTAATTTTCGCAACCGGTTTCCACAGTTTCGTAGTTATTATGCGGTTATGGTGTCTCTTGTTTACCTTATCACACAGCGCAGGCCGCAAGTAAATTTCACTTAAAAGGACTTCCTATTCCATTTTTCTAGCCCAGACATCCCCAGTGTACACTAAAATTGATAAGATATTACTTAGAAATTTTACATTATTTTAGTAGTGCAAATCCCCAAGTGTACCAAATTTGGTACACTATATAAGTCACAAACCAGCAGTAAAAAGAGTTCTTTATTGTTATTTTCGTGTTTATACTGCCCATAGTTGTTTCAATTTTCGGTTTAAAAATTAAAAAAAATTTTTTAGCTTGTCCGGGTTTAAAATTCGGGAATAAAATCACAAATCAAATTACTAAATCAACTGTATAAGCTCTTGTCCGCGACGAAAAATTCAAAAATCAAACAACAGTCAATAGCAGAGCTGATAAGCTCTGATACGCTCAGCTCAGCTCCGCTTGTGGTGGAGTGTTTACTTTCATACCAAAGCATGTGTTTGTTTTCAACGCGCTGATAAGCTCAGCTTCGCTTTCTGTGTGCGTGCGGGAGCCCTAAAGGCTCAAAATTTGATGAAAAACGCAGGGAACTTATTTGCACGCCTAATATCTTTTTTTCATTAGAGAGAACCGGTAAATTTAGTAAATTTAGTGGCAACAGGATATGTGATATATAACACTAGTTGATTTAACTCAAGAGACGGCTAAAATACAGCTTTCTATCTTTTACATTTCTAGGTATGTTTTCCTCATAAATCGGCTCTTTTGTAAAGTAGCAAAATTACACAATTTTCGTTGATCGAATAGCCCAAACAATTATAAGCAGCTTTTTGAAATTTGTACCCGCGAATTGAATATTTAAATCGCGGTAAATAGCCCAATCTGACAACCTTACATTCTATTGATTTTCTCTAAATATCTATAAAAAAAAATTCTACTTACAAGAGAAACTCCACAAATTCGTCGTGATGAACTGCGCTGAGAACATGCTCGGCCTGAGCGATAATTTCCTTCTTTGATCTAGCCGTAGCGCAATGATAGATTTCCATTATTTTCCCGTACAATAAATCTCCATGCAAAGCAGCAACAAATTTTAGCTGTGACAACATCAGCGGTAATAGCGGCGGATCGGAATTCATATTTTTGCTGTAGAGAAGATTCAAAATAAAAAAAATAGAAGAGCCTTTTTAGCAAGTGGGATAATTGTTTAAGGCAGTCATCCCGTGTGACGGTTTCCAAAAATCGATTTATTTGTTTCTGCATAAATTACATCCAAATATAGTGTAGAATATGTGAGCGGAGTGATATTCCGATATTCGAAGCCGTTCGGAAGTTACAGGCCGTTATATTCTCTAAGCTCCTTTGTTGCTTCGAATATAATGAAAAGTTTAGTCGCGTTTTTCTCAAAACTATGTTTTTCAAATCGGTAGACACGATATCTCGAAATCTATCAAACGGTAAACTTATTCAGTACTAATATATACAGTCTTCAAACTAGGGGTAATTGTGATTCACCGAGCCGTTTTTGTTTAGCGACCTGAAGAAGTCGTAAAACACACCAAAATTGACGATAAAAAGTTCAACAAGCTGCCAAAAATTAACGGTTCAATATTTTTTGATAATCCTAGTTCCAAGACTAGTTCAAACTTCACAGATTAAAATGCCGTTTGATTTTTTTATTTGAGATAAGCCGAACGCCAGCAATCGTGTCTACCGAAAACAAGGTTTTTTGAAAACGGGTGGCTAAGTTGGCGTATACCTGAGCACTGACCGACAATTTGGGGCTGAAAAAATTCTGAAGTGTGCTCAACATGTTCATAAATATGTGGTAAAAATTTCAGAGTTGTATCATTATTAAGTTCGTCAAAACAAATCCCCAAAAATGGCGTAAAAAAAGAGCCTGCACACGGGATAACCCCCTTAACAACGAAGATTTATTAGTAAGATAGGCTCTACAGACTGGCACTACTAACGTGATTTTTGTTTTAAAAACACAAGAGGTAGATCCAATTCAAGCACTTTTTGAATTAAATATCTCAACAAGAGCCCTTTAAACACATCGCTCGAAAACTTACCGCAACAATCGATCGTTCATTCGTTTTATACTTACTCAAATTGTGATATAAGTTTGATCTTTTCGGTCAGTGTTTCAATTATATCTTTTTGGAGAAATTCGACCATTAGAAAATTCATCATTAGACTGTCCTGCGATTGAATTGTAGTATCTGTCGATTGAATGTGAATCATGCAGCCACTCATCAGTTTCACCGCTAAGGTATGTGTGTCCATGGCGTCTTTAAGACCTTCCATGAAGTTTGTCACATTTTCCGGATAGTCCTGATGATTGCTCAGTTGATTGCGAAAACGATTAACGAATGCGATATGATCGCAGGCTAGTTAAATGCAAGAATGTTTTTTTAATGGCACACGGTGAAAGACAGGATTGTTCGATTACATAAAATATAGCTTTCCGGATCGTCCAGTTCGGCACCGGCTTTCATTAGGACCATTTCAAAGTATGAATTTGGTGCGCGACTCATTGTCTTGGACTGAGTGCGGCATATCGTACTCCGCTGTGATAAATAACGTCTTTGAGTCGGCGGTTGACTTGCTGGAACTGAACCTTGACTCGATATTAAATCGACTTCCTCTTCCCGATTCTCCTTGGCTTCATGCGTTTGTGTTTTCTACGAGAAAATTTTCGAAGTAACTTGGGAAAAACAAAGTTTTACCGAATGCACCTACCCTCCTTTTAGCAGCAACATCTTCAACGATGGGCGATAAAGCCGATTTTGTTTCTCGGACATTTTCGACGGGTTGATTTTGACCGAGTCCCGGCACACTGGCACGTCCTGCGGCTGAACGATATTTTTTGTTTTTATACATTCCGATTAAATTGTTTTGCAATTCCTGCCGTTATGTTGCGTATTTTTGAAATAGGAATCCTATTTGCGCAACTTGTTGACATTCTAATGACAGTAGGGCCAATTCAGCAACGTTTTCGCGGGAAATTTTGTTCCCTTTCGCGTTGTATCCAAAGGGCGTACGTAGACAATTTCAAGAAGGGGTATATTCGATTTACGGGATGTTTATCAGCTGATTTTGAACTGTCAAAATTTTAGGTTAAATAGAAGGAAAAGATGTCGAGTTTCGGTAGTGCCGTGATAAATTCATTAAAAACATTTTGGACGCCAAGTTTAACAGCCGTTCGATTTCGTTATCATGCAGAAAAAATAGCAAACGGACCTCTATTACGGCGTTATGGCTACAAGGATAAAGTTAAAAATCGCGGACTCTTACCGCACCTCGACAACGGCCAGAAACTTCCTATGCCGGAATATCGTCCGTCGAATGCGTGGAGCGAGAAACGAGCTCTATTCGGACAGAATGACTACATCGATATTCTAGGAAATGATCGTCTTCATCCGACACGAGTCCTGTATTCGGTACCGTCCTGGATCCGTGGTGTCGCCGGTAACGAATATCAAAACTTGTTACGAAAGCGGAAAATTATGTCGCATACATCGTATCCGGTTGCACGACCCACCAAATGGAAGCACATGCAAAAACGCATTTTGTATTTGTACAGAACTTTGAATAGGAAGACTAAAACGGGATTCAGTCGGGATTAGAGTAAGGAAAAATATTTTGTTGTTTGCTAGTTTGATCTGTCGAGGAGTTAAAAATAATAATGTAAATCAAAATCATTGTTTGTTTTCTTATTCCCACGTAGTTTCACTATCAGAACGTTCCTATTTCCCCAAATTGTATCTTTAACTGAACTTGATTTTTCTTGTGGGACTCTCTGCGATGATGTAAAGGACTGCAATAATTGAAGGTGAAAATAGAAGAGAAAAGGGCAACCTTCGTCTTATGTTGACTACAAAATCAATGCCGCTAACCAAGGAACTGCTTAATGATGGTTGGTTGGTTGGTTTGGGTGGCAGCTCTGTCCCTAGGCCGCTTAATGTTACTAAGCCATGTTAAGCTCACTGAGCTGATTGACATCATTGTCTCCAGTTCTTTGGCTGCACCCAAATAGCGACTTCTCTCCCTTTTTGGAATTTGGGATGAGTTGTCCATTGGGCGCAACTTTATTATTTTTCCGGCGGAAGTTCGGAACGCGCTCAGTTCTGAGATGCGGCGTAGGTTACTATGTGACTGAAAACCTAACAAAAAGTTCGGGAAGTGGCTAGACTAGGGCGTAACATATGAATAACATTATTGTGTCATATTCCATGATGCAGTCTAGGGGTTGAAAAAAGAGAAAAACTTGTAAATAGGTGTTTATTAAACAAGCCCGTGGAAGTTAAAAGATATTCGATATCTGATGAGACCTGAGAGATATGAAAGAATTTATGAAAAAGTATATAATAACTTTACACCCCCTTAGGGGTCAATTTTCAAAAAATCTTGAAAAAACTTTCTAGGTATTCATATGGAGAATCCATAGTATAAAAATGAATTCAGTATGTTGGAAGACCTAGTAGATATGACGAAAATCATGGAAAAATATGCATTCTATTTTCAATGATCATAATTTTTGCTCCCCTTCTGAACGCCAATGGATATTCGAATTTTTTTTTCATCAAATTTGCTTTTCGAGTTGATTTACATATACACATCAAGTTTCAACATTCTAGCATAAGCCGTTCTATAGTTAGGAAAAACACCCCCCACCCCCGTACCATACTACCCCTAAAAAAAATATATTTTTCCAACATGCCGCTACTATAGCTCTATCTAAATACCAAGTTTAAGGTTTATATCATTTTAGGTTCTTAAGATATAAACATCGGAACTTTTTCCTTTTCACCCTCACCCTCTACACCCTCATCCCAAACTTTTTTTCCCTATTAGGGTTCAATTAGCGCTACTAATTTTAAGCATCTATCTTACACTGTTCTTGAGATATGAAATTGTGCTTTTTTGAAAAAATTGTATCTTTTATTTGTCTAGAGCAATTGGTTCATGAGATATCGTAATCTAAAGTTTTTCACCCCCCACCCCCATACGCAACTGCCCCCACTCAAATTTTTTTCAATCTGTTCTCCTAGTATAACTACAAATATTTCTTAAGTTTGAATAGTGTGCCACTAACGGTTTAGGAGATATGGATTTTAGAATGTGTCTATCTCGGCTTTTTTGGGCTTCGGACGCACTATTTTCCCCCTACTTCCACACCCCTTGATCAATATTAACAATTTTTATGCAAATGGGTCTACTATCAGAGCTCTATAGAAATTCCATGTTTCAGCTTCCTATCATAAGCGGTTGCTGAGATATAGAAACAAAAAGTTTTCGTCTAAAACGCCTTCACACCCCACCCCTAAAAATTTGGTCACTTCAAGGAGCCTACCCCGTCTATTCGTAAAAAAAATTTTTATTGCTTTTTTCATGTCTACTAGTTATGAAACGAGAAAATAAAAATTTTCAGGGCAGCAAATTTTTTTTTTTTTAAAAATCGATCACAATACTGTATTATTAAAATAATTAAGTAAAATTGAAACAATGCTGTCTGGTATAGCTTCGTTCCTTTTATTTCACGTAACTAGCATGGATAAGTGCAAGGAAGGTGTTTGAACGTCGAACATACTTTTAAAAATTCACCACAGACCACTCTTATGGGCCGGACAATGAAGCGACTTAAACGACGTTGACTGTGTCACTGGAATAAGAAACGGTAGCTAAAGCTACACGGCGCTGTAAAAGGTCCGTCTGCCTATGATTCGTTTCTTATAAATATCAATTCTTGGTAACGTATCTTTTATAGAAAGCGAATCGCATCGGGCTGTTTTACAGCGATTAGGTCAACCAAACGAACATTAAGGTAAACTATTATCCACACAAATAATAAACGGAAGTCTTTGAGACTATTCCTTACGCTGCGTTAGCTGTGGGCTCCTTTTAACAATAAAACGTTAACATCAAGTTTTCTATCGCGGTATAATTCCCCGTTCACGAAGTAAACTCTATACCTCTTCGAATTCCCTCCTAGTTCTACCTAAGAACATATCGATGGCTTAAAGCACACATTAACAGGCCTATTCAGGACCGAGTCACAAAGTAGGTCGAGAGTCTCAAATTTGTATGAATTTTGAATTAATTGAGAATTTTTTTGATATGAGACACTGATCCTGAATAGGCCTGATAGTATGTCCACTTTTGGAAAACGTGTGTTATGTTGCTTAAAATGTCGAAATTCGGCTATACTTTGTATTGCACAAGCCTTGTATGTCCTAACTATCAAACAGAGCACGTTATACCTTTGTATATACTAACAGCTAGTGTACGTTCGTTATTTTGTACATAAACATCTTGTAAAAGTGTGAAAATAGAGCAAATTGTAAGTATGATTTTTCTACAATAAATCTGTGTTAAAACTTTAAAATCGATTTACTCGAAACAACGTTTTTTCGGCTGGCCCTACACATTCCAGCTTTTCTATCCGACCGATCGGGCTGCAATTTGGATATGTTACTCCACACATAAATGGCTATCGCAGGAAGCTCCAACTTTTCTTATCGTCACTAACTTTCCATTTTACAGCCCGATTTCCACTAAAAAAAAGTCATTTTGTTATTTTTCAACCAAATTTTTTTATCCTGGGTCCGACCAAAATTACAAGCCTACAGAAAAATAATATATTTGATTTTTTTTTTCAGATGTCCAGAAGTGTAGGAATGTTGTGGGCCAGCCGCCCACCTTTTTTAAAAAGAGCTAACTTTCGTGTTAAAATAAAAATAAATAAAGATTATTTTTGTATACATATGTACTTCGAAATAATAATAATCAATGGCGCAACAGCCCAAATCGGGCCTAGGCCTTGAAGCAACAGCCCAAATCGGGCCTAGGCCTTGAAGTAATGCTAGAGTTACTTCATTGCGAGACCAACGGAACACTAGGAGGTGAAGTGGTCAGCTACACGCTCGTCCATGATTATTACCCCGATTTTAACTCAGGTACTCATTTACAGCTGAGTGAACTGGTAGTCCGGCACCCAATCCCATTTTCGAAAATTACTTGTCGCCAAGCAGATTCGAACCTGGAACCTGGTGCACCGAAGGTAAGTGCTCTAGCCACTAAGCCACCCAGACTACAGTGTACTTTGAAATACCCAACATATAAAAAAATCAAATTGGTAGAATTTCATTTTTTTCTAAAGAAAAATTAAAGCCTACAAAAACGGGAAAGTTACCAGGGGGGTCATCCCGTGTGAAGGCTCTTTTTTTACAGTTTTTTTTGGGATTTTTATTAGGGAACTTAATAAAGATACAACTTTGAAATTTTTACCACATATTTACGCACATTTTGAGCACACTTTACAATTTTTCAGCCCGAAATTGTCGCTCATTGCTGAGGCCATTTAGCCATTCATTTTCAAAAAACCTTGTTTTCGGTAGACACGATTACGGGGTGCTTATCTGAAATACAAAAATCAAGCGGCGTTTTAATCACTGAGGTTTGAACTTGTTTCGGAATACGGACTATCAAAAAATATTGAACAGTTAATTTTTGGCAACTTTTACTTTTTATCGTCGACAAGAAAAACCGCCTTGCTGAATTACACTAGGATAATTTTGTAAACTGTCTACATGAGTACTGAATAAGTTCACCAAAATTCTCAAAAATCTCACGGGGATGATAAGTCATGGAATTGGTTTTTTTACTTCCATGAACTTTTTATATAATCGCCTAAAAAATTATTTTAGCATTTTTTGATAATCAACCCCCAGGGCGTGTGAACGCTTTGCATAAGTTTTCACAATTTCCAACAAATCCCTTAAAGCTGATGAGACATCGGATTGGTGTTTACGTCCTCCGGCTCTACATGTCATAGTCTTTAAATTAATTTCATAATTTTTAAAAAATTAATACCCATAAAGATGTGTGATGGCTGCATACTTATTCACACTTTTGTATTACGGATTATATAAAACTTTGATTTGTACTTCAACGTGCAACGCCTAAAAACCGATACCAGTGGCCTTATTACTGAATACGATACGATCAAAATCAATCGTAAATTCCTAAATTCGGCATACTAAAATATAGAATTTACGATTGATTTTGATGGTATCGTATTCAGTAATAAGGCCCCAGGATTTTTCCAAATTCAACCCCAAATTGGTCCTATCTTTTACACGAATCTTATGTAATCACTATTAATACGCATGTAACATATAACAGCAAAAAGATAAATATACTTGTATTGTGTAGTGATCTGAACGACCAAAAATAATAATAAACAGAGGCTCCAAAGTTGTATACAGGTCGCCGAAATATTTAGAGATTTCAAAAACATTTTCAACATTATTAAAGTGAAAAATCTTAACGGCTAAATAATGAACACTTGCATTATTTTCTAAAAAATTTGCATTATTTCTATTTATTTCATTTAAATTTTTTTATTATTATATCTACATTTTTTTTTTTTTATAATTAATTATTAATTTATTGAAGATAATACAGCATTTTACTTGTTTAGTATTCAGAAATAAAACTTCGTGATTTGAATAATACTTGTCTAATATCATTTAAAGAGTAATTAATTATAGTGTTAAAGTTGGTTTAATACATTATTCTTATTATATTATTGTTTTTTTGACATAATAATATTGAAATAAATTAGATAACGTGTTTTAAATATAGATAAAGCGGCAACGTTTATTTTATTTGAGAACTCAGTTATAGAGCACTCGGAGTTTTCAAGACATCAACTAGAAAACATAATTCAAATACGGTTGGTATTTTTAGTCAATATATTTTTTAATAGGTTTCTTTATGGTTTCCAGATTATAGCCATTCGTAATCAATGGCGCGACAGCCCAAATCGGGTCAGGGCCTATAGCCATTAGCTTAAGCCTATTACTAACTAGAAGCGAAAAAGAAATTTTCTGCCAAATCATGTACAAAATTCACTAATAATTTTCACTCGAACGAAAAATTTATATGTGAAATTTTGTTTCGCTCCTAGTTAGTACTAGGCCTTAGGTGGTAAAGAGCTTTGTATACCTTTGAAGAGAAGTAGTATAATATTTCGCCAATTATAGCCGGCCAAAAGCGTCTTATGTAAAAATATACAGTAAACGAAAAAACGGGTTAGATAAAAATTGCGGTCTTGAATTAGCAATACCCCGGGCAATTATGCTATTTCATCTTTATCTTTAAGGACTTCTTTCCGACAGAAATATGTCTTTATCGTAAAATCTGATAATTTAATATAAGAAAAAACATATTTTCGGTCGTATGACCTTCAATTAAAATTACATTTTTTGGACCATGAGGTCCAACAACCTGGTACTTTTTGAGACTGTAAATTGAAGGTTTTCATAAGTACCGCAAAATGAAAAATTTCCCGAAGGAACAACGTCTAACCAGGAGAATAAGAATTAGTCATCTAAGGCCCGTTCCAACGATTGTCAGTAACGTTCCAACTGGAATTTTAACTGACAGATTTTCATTCAAAACTTGCAGTTAAAGTTCTTGTTAAAATTTAACTGACGATCGTAGGAACGGGCCTAAGTTATTGACTGGGCTAAAAGACAAACACACTTTGATGGATTCCCATGGAATTAAATCTTTCTATCCTGAATTCTGTGACTATATTTCTAAATCCCATTGTCGCCAAGTATGTACTCGAATTGTTTCCGAGTATGTCCGAATTATTGGAAAGTATCTTCACATCTCGCTTATGACCCATTATAATCCCAATCAACTCAGTTTGAGGAAGCTCTGAACCGAATATTTTTCGCTGAAGCATTCTGCCCTAGCTTAACCGATGTAACGATTTCCACACCGACAGCTCATCGGTAATTACCTAGTGAAACATTCATCTAAATAACTAATACTAGCTTTGAAAAGAAAATAAATCAACTACAGATGTACAAGCAAGACAAAATTATACTCTTAGGTCCTTTCCTACGATCGTCAGTTAAATTCTAACCGGAACTTTAAACGCAACTTTTATATGAAAATATGTCAGTTAAAGTTCCAATTAGAACGCAACTGACGATCGTAGGAACGGGCCTAAGTAAATACAGCAATATAATATCTACCATTATCACTTCGGTTATGATTCTGCCTAAATTTCTAGCACCAGATAATAATTTTTTAACAACACGAAGGAAAGAATTAAATGTTTAGCTTGAGCTGATTTTGGCTATTGTAACTTGATCTAGCTTTGTCATCTATTTTTTCCGTTTTAAAATTATGAGCTCTATAACTAAGATCTACCATAAAGGGTTATAATTGTAAAATGAAAATTTATTTATTTATTTCTTATACAAATCGTCGAAATGGAAGACGTCTCGTCAGCTGGATATAAAAATATAAAGTTGAAAACTAAGTTTGTAATGAAAAAGAATAATAAATTAAGAATCGAAAAGTGAAAAACTTTTATCACACGACAATAATATACAGCGAAAGCCAATGATTGAAAAAACAAATATTCGCGATTATGAAATGTGAAACAAAAAAATTGATGACCGTTAATAATAATCACTATGTTTGTTTACTCCTAATTTATTATAATATAAATTGTTTGTAATAGTTTTTTTTTGTTAAATAGGCACACAATACAATGTCTTTTATTCATTACATTTTTTATCATTTTGTACGAATTGTTTGTTATAATTTTTGTTTAATTTTTTTTTTACTGCACACACTAGTATTATTTATTTATAGTAATAAGTATGTATTAACATTTTATTTATTTTTATGTACACTATGGAAATAAATATAAATATCAAATAAATATATTTTATGTGATTGTAAGAAGCTCAAGCTTTTTAGTTTTGCGATTTCTATTGTACGATTATTTCAAACAATAATATAAAATATTAGTTTGGATTTGTAAAATTTTTTTCTACGTAAACAAATTTCTGCAATGGAAACCATATTATACTAAGCATACAGCTAAACACCTCCGAATGGATATTATAATCCATGCAAGCCCTAGCTAGGTCTCTGTAAAACTATATATCTACTTCACAAGCCCTCAACGACCAAGTTTAACAAGTTGTGGTATCAAAACGGCGCTTCCTGTGCTAATTCGGTCCTGCTATAGGCAGACGAGGTGCTTAGTAAGCCAAAGAAACCACGTCTAACCACCAGACTAGTAGTCTGTCAATTCACAGTCTTAGGCCCATTCCTACGATCGTCAGTAACGTTCTAACTGAAACTTTAACTGACAGATGCTCATACGAAACTTACAGTCAAAGTTCTGGTTAAATTTTAACTGAAGGTCGTAATAACGGCCCTTAGAGTCAAAGTTCTCGTTAAATTTTAACTGAAGTTCGCAATAACGGCCCTTAGGTTTATCCCGCACAACTCTAGCGAAAAAATATTGATATAAAAAAAATCCTTTTCTATATAATGGAAGCAATTCTAAACCCTAAGTTCTGGACAGATAAAGTAGTGCTTCTGCTTACTACAATAGATTTTAAGCCAAGAATAATCGCCGTTGAACATTTATTGGAGGATATTATTTATATTTGCACCAGCAGGAATATGTTAAATGTATGCAGTCAATCCTATCCTGGCATGCTAAAGTGATGGAACATAGGTCGTTGTAGAGTAAAACTTCTTAAAAAATGTTAAGGTCCAGCTTCTCTTGTACAAAAGGCTACTTATATCAAATAGTAACTCTTTAGAACATAAAAAGTCACGAAATGAGAAAACGAGATCCGCTGAGCACAGTCGCATACACTACACACTTGAGCAGATTTGGATATATAAATATATCACAGCTGGAATACGCCTGGTAATTTTCAACTCTGGATCGTAGGAGGCTTTACTCTATTTACACAAATAGGGTTCAAACCGGCGATGAGTCTTATCATTTGGGTCCAGAGAAACCATTAGAGCTACCAGACAGTAGTTGATGCGTTAAGGGGCTCGTTGCAAATGTCTAGCTCCCATACATTTTGCATGGCGAAAGGCGTTATGTTTCGGTACCTGAATCCCAGCTTCCGCTAAACTCACAGCAGTCAAATTTTTTACACTTATTGTTTAGTGTATTTAAAAGCCTAGCACATAAGTAAATTAAAAAAAAAAATTCACTAATAGTCGATATATTTAAGAAAAAGGGAATGAATACAATTTTTTACTGTTTTTCTTCTATCATATTTGAAAAAATGATAGTTTTTCATGAGATATTTTAATTTGATCATTTATGAAACTAGTCATTATTACGACGACAAAATGAAAATTAAAAATTAAGTCGCTACGGTGTGTGGTGACTGAGAAACGTGTACCGAAAGTTGAAAAAGCACTACTTTTCAGGAGATCCAAAAAAGAAAAAATATCTTGCAGTGACTTATTCGACTTCCCTCACTTCAGAGCAAAATTTCAGGCACTTCTCGTTATCCGGTCTTTTGTGTGATGTGCAGAAATGAGTGTAGAAAAATAATTTGAAATAAAAAAAAAAAGATTTTTTTGCAACTAGGCCCTTAAGGCCGTTCTGCTCGTACGAGGCACAGCCTTGGCATTAGAAACTATTCCGGACCATAATGCTTAATATTCGCATGATTAAAACTTATGGACTGTACACTGCTGTATTACAGGTTCAGTACTCTTAGTACAACGATTGATTAGGAGAACCAGCCTGTGTGTTGCTCGTCATTCTATCTACTTGGTTTCTTCTTTTAATTCTCTCTAGTTAAGTATGCCTCGCAATCAGGAACGTCATTTCAGATGCCCGGGGAGCACTTTGCAAGAATTAATTCTATACGGTGATATCAGATCCAGCTGATATTTGAAATCCCTAAATAAAGCACGCGATTTAAGGGAAAGCTTATATATAAAAATAAGACAGTTTATTGGTCGGGCTCGATTGAAATCTACACCTTTGAACCGTTCTCTCCCAAAATTTTGCATGTACATTCTCGAGACTACCGGACAGGTCGGGAACATAATTATATATTCCCGAAATTGGTGGTTCGCGAGTTATTTCAACATTTGAATGTTTTTCATATGATTTAGCGCCAGTTTGTTCATTTTCGGTGTATTAATTTCGCGTTTCTATTGCTAAATGGTAAAGTTGAACTAAGGATGGTGGATAGAGGATAGTGGATGAAGTATGGTGGATAGAGAATGGAGGATGGCAGATGGAGAAAAAATAAAATTAAAAAGTTAAAAAACGAAAAATTTAAAAAATTAAAAATTAAAAATGGCATTAATGTCTCCAGTTCCTGGAGCTGAAAAAGTGTACCCGAAACGGGAGTAATGTATCAACGAGACCAATGGATAAACATGAGTAACAGGGGCGATGAAATAAAGTGAGCGTAGCCACGGTACGCGGCTAGTTTGTCCTAAATAAACAAAGGATAGTTATGCAGGAGAGTTTCGTAATTAGGTTAGCCTTTGCCAAGTAAATCAGTAAAAAATTACTTCTTCGGTGTGAACAAATGATTCGTCGAGAAGAGAATAAACTGACGAACTTCGCTTAGATCGTCCGTTCGTTTTGTCACGCAATAAACTTTAAAGCAGATGGCGAAATTAAGAAAAAAAAACGTTGTAATCAAGAAAGGTTTGCGGCTATGCGATCCAAAACACTTAAGAATGTTTTCAGGTCACATGAGAACATAAAAAGAACGGAAAGAGCTTACTTCAGCATTGACGGGCAAAGGAGAGAATCGCCAGGACTGTAAGAAACCGACTCTTATACGCTCATTTAGATGAATACAAGGCCAGAAAAAACTATGGCTTTCGGACAGTAATCGCAAATGGACAGACTGTGCAAGCAACCACAAGATTGGTCAAATGTAGAATGCTCAAACGAATCTTATTTTGAGATATTCATCTTTTGAAATAATTTTTTAATTCTCGAATTTGTGATTGACATTTGAAGTAAGAAATTTATTTTAGTTCATTGTTTTTTTGATATTTGGTACGCCCAGTGCGTTGCCATGTTCGACGAAGAATATATGCAGAATATCACCCTGACTGCCACCTCCGGTAAAGCCCGGGAACGAACCATTATGATGTGGGACTTCATATCTGTAGGAGAAGCTCTTAAGCGAGGGTCGCCTTAAAAGTGAGAAAAATTAAACGGTTCTCGAAGTTTGGGGACACAAACATGAAGAACGTAAAATTTCACAGAGCCCTTGATGCCGCAGTGGCTGAGCGCATTAGTCTACAATCACTGATGTCGTGGATTCGAATTTCACGACATTTGATGTAGTGAACAGTGCAGTAAAGAGTGCTCTATTCCCTAAAAGGAGCCATATACGATATTACGGAAATTTCAACAACGCAACCAGTCACCTTTATGAAGTGAATGTCTGAAAAGAGCCTTCCATTTTTTTTTTTTTTTTGATTGACTTGCTCAATTTTTTGATCTCAATCTAATAGAGCACTTCAGACAGCAACACAAGATTACTTCAAAGCGTACTCTACTAATAGCTATACAAAAAGAGTTGGACAAAATTTCAGAAGAACAATGCAGTAAATTGCTTGCTAGTATGCCCACAAGAATCGCTGCATTCATTAAGGCAAAAAATGGATATACAGATAAGCCTCCAACAACGCGATACTTTTCCAGCACGGTTTCTCTACAACGCGGTTCAGGTAATGCGTAAATAAATTCTACAACGCGGTACTTCTATAGCACGGTTTCACTACAACGCGATTCCGATAATTTGCAAGTTTCCTTCAAAGCTTTTTTGTTCAGCTAATCTATCAAGGATAGCTGATGTTGCTAGACATTTTAATCCTAATGAATTGTCAATACAAAATATTAAGCTAGCTGAACAACAACATTACACGTTTTGTTGTATCTGCAGCGTCTGTACTTGCCAAAATTACTGTTCATCCAAGACCTAACACAATGAAAAAAAATTGAAGAAGCGCTTGCAGTTGCAGTGTGGGATATGACTACAAAACGGTTACCTTCAGGCACTTAAAATATTTAAATGGGTCAGTGTTGAACTGATGAAACCAGCCATCAATTCCTTGACAGCAATGGTTGTTACAAGGATGTTGCAGCAGCGAAAATAATCCATGAAGGATTATTTGGCACAAAAAAAAATTTACCCTAAAAGGTATTGAAAGAGGCTTGGCGAATAGCGGATTAGAGGATATAGCGAAGTAGTTGAGAATCCTTTTACGGAGAGAGTCAACATTTTTAAAAGAAATCTTCAACAACGCTTATTTTTATTAAAAAATTTAATAATCAAAAAAAAGGAAATTCATCTTTTAAAACTGAACTCCGGTTCTTATATTTTCATATCTCCTACAACGCGGCATTTTCTTGGAACGTATCTACCGCGTTGTAGGAGGCCTACCTGTGATTAATAAAATAATTACTATTCTAAAATTTTTAAAACACAACCTTTTCTTAACACCAAAACATATTGGGAGTGCCTACTACTTTTGCCAGAGACTTTACATTGAAGTTTTTCAGGTGGAAAATTAGAGTTCAACTTAGGACAATTCGAAATACGATGTTTATTTTACGAAAAACTAAAATGGACGAACTTAATCGCATGAATTCTGAGCGACTGTGCGAAAAGTCTAACTTGGCGGAAATGAAATAAATAAATAGGTGATGATTAAATATTTTTTCTGTTCTTATTTGGAAATTTACTTGTTCATGTAATTAAACTAAATTTAATTCGTGTTTTTTTTTCTATTTATTTTTTTTTTAGAGGCATTTGACTCGTTTTTGTTTCAACTTTTTCTTGAGTCAAATAAAAAAAAAGTTTAGTTTAGAATAATATATAATATTGTTTTTTGTTGTTTTTAAAGTAAAATTGAAAAATATAAATAAAATCGTATGTTTTTTTGTTTTGAAAATAAAAGAAAAAAATATACTTTATAACATAATTAATGATCATAATAAAAATGAATAAAAGCATTGATACGAAAATAAATGACTAAATTATTACGAATGAATATTTTATTTATTTTTGTTTAATATTATTTTTTTTTTTTTTTAATTTCCTTTTGTAGCCTCCTTGGCTGCCATTATTAATGGTGTTAAACTGGCTAACGGCCGTGCTAGTTTTAAGAATGGATGCTAAAATAACGAAGAAAGAAGATTGATTTCGGTAAATTTAATAATTTCGAATTATGGGCTCTTATCGATTAACACGTACCTTTAATAATTCGTAGGCACTAGATCTACGATCGACGTCAACTTCTAAACATTGGTCAAGAAAATCTTGAAAGATCGGTGAAAGTTTCTCTTTCTCTTTTATTTCCGGTTTACCATTAGTTGCTATAAGGTACAATGCTTTGAGAGGATTCTCATTTAGGTAAGGCGGCTCTCCTTCGACCATTTCAATAGCCATAATTCCTAGCGACCACAGGTCCACCTACGAAATTCAATTGAAATCACGTCAATTATTTATTGAAGAGCTAGGTAATCGGTAAGAACTTAATAATGAAAAAAAAATTGTTTACCTTTGGTCCATACTGTTTTCTAGTAACGACTTCCGGTGCCATCCAATACGGTGTACCAACCATTGTTGTGCGTTTCGATTGTTCCGGCGAAATTTGTGCACAAAAACCGAAATCTGTCAGCTTAACACTACCGTCCAGTCCCAATAATATATTGTCACTCTTAATGTCTCTGTGTATCACTTGGTTACTATGCAAAAATTCTAGAGCTTGTAATACTTCGCGGCATACAGCGGCTATTTGTCCTTCGTCCATACACGTTTCCGTTACAACATCAGTTAACGAACCGCCAGGTAGATATTCCATAACAACCCATAATTCTTCCGATACTAAATAACTATCCAAATAATTAACAACATTTGGATGCTTATTCTCTCGCATAACGAGAATTTCATTGATAATCAGTTCTTTCTTTGGTTGCTGGCTTAAATTCATTTGTTTGATCGCTACTTCCATGCCCGTCGAACTTTCTATTGCTGTATAAACTGTACCGGACGCACCCTGTCCAATTTTCTCCATTTTCGTATATTTTCGATTCGGATCGCCGACACTAACAATAGTTCGAAGTTTCTCTAAGATTTCTTCGTCAGTCATTTTCTTCTTTTTCACAGCCCCTCGGGATTCGTTTGTAGGCGTCGTTTGCGCCGTTGGTGGTGGTTGCGGCGTTGTTGTTATTGTTGTTGAATTTGTCGTTTGTAGATTATTAATTGGTGAATTGTTAGTATTGTTAAGTGTCGAATTGGATGTCGTTAGAGTTGTCATAATGGGTGTTGCTGTTGTTGTCAGTTGTATTGTTGCATTGTTTGCATTTGCAGTTAGATTATTTGCATTGTTCTTGTTCTTATCGAGCGTTGGACTTTTTATAGTCGGGCTCATATGCAACGGTACCGTGGGCGGTTGCGGTTGATGTTGTGGCGATGGCATTTCTTCGATAGGCCGCGTGTAAATGGATTTTGTTCGTTCGGGACGACTAGCGATTGGTGGTGCGATCTCATCTTCGTTTGTCGAACTGTGAGACGACGGTACTAAATTAAGTGAATGCGATTGACTTAGAGGTATCACTTGTGGACCGGCATGCGATTCGGAATCAGTTGGTGTGCTACTCGGACTACTGCTGCTAACACGACTCAACGACGAACCTATCGATGTTGCTGTAGTTAAAAGCGAAAAATTAATAAATCCGGCAATATTGTGAATTGTTCTTGAAAATTACCTGAATGCGTTGTCGTAGCATTCGTCATATATTTTGAATTAGGCCGCTGCTTGCTTGTATTGTCGTACCATTTCAAAACATCAAGAACTGCCTGAGGATTTTTCTTTTGCTCTTGTTTGCTTATGTTCGAGTTCATCAACAGGCGGGCCCATGCTTCCGGCATTCCCTGTAAAACATATAAAAACAATTTTCGTTATTAAACTTGAAATTTTAATTTTTTTCAGTAGAAAACATCGAAGATCCACCACATAAAGAGACAAATATTGCTAGATTTACTAAATCTGTTGAAATGGTTAGACTAGCTTTTCTTGATATATTATCAATTATTGGTTTGATTTTTATTTCTTCTGATTCGTATCATGTTTGCTAAATAAAAGTGTTTGGGTCTTGGTGACACAGTGGCTGCAGTCGCTAGGCCACAAACATTGAGGTCATAGGTTCAAATTCCACCAAGTCATAAGTTTATAACCCGTGGGCTTAAAAAAACAGATATTTGAAGCAGTACCTAAAGAGTGTCTCAAAAGAGCACTAATACTACCCTACGCCCAGTAAAGGTGAAAAAGGAACTGAACGCAAGAAATTAAATTTTAAATGAAAAACTACTGCTTTGTGATTTTTAAACAATGAACGAACTTCACAGCTTTCAGCTAAATATTTTTAGGTCAACACAAATTAATAAATGAAAAAAGCTGTTGTATCTGCATCGCAATTTTGATTGTTCTTTATCTGGATTGTATCTTGTGGAGGAGCACTGTTTAACTGATCAAACAGGAACTGAAGACAACATCATATACGATTGAAAAAATCCAGATGGTCTTGGGAGTTGGGACTTACTAGAAAATTGACTTCCATCAACCTTTTCGATCATTCATTTTGAGGACAATCTGGATAGGCAAGCTAAGAATGGTAATAAGAGACGAAAAACGCAATAGATAGGTTACATTTTGATGAGGACATAGCACACGATCTTCGGCATAATCTGTTTTAAAAACGGTAAGAAAGGCGAGCGGTAGTTTGGGTGGTTTGCCTTCACTTTAATTGCCTTCGGTGCACCTGGTACCAGGTTCGAATCTGCTTGGCGACAAGTAATTTTCGAGAATGAGATTGGGTGCCGGCATGGAGATATAAATAAAAGAGATGGCAAGACGCCGTTCCTGTATAAAGCACTTTGAAGCATTTTGATGCAAAATTGAACATTTTTGTATGGAACGCTTCATGCCCGGTAGCAGTGAAATGCAAATAGTAGCATAGTACTGAAAGGTTGGGCTTTTTTTCTTTTCAAAACCGGAGTATAACATACATGTGAGTAAGATGCTGATAGTAGCATAGTGAACATCGCCGGTCCTTTGGGAGAAATCGTCCGGCTTCAAAACAGTCGCTGCTCGTCACCTCCACTACATACATCACCATGGGAGACTATCAGTTCACTCCGCTGTAAATGAGTACCTGACTTAAAAATCGGGATAATAATCACGGACGAGCGTGTGGCTGACCACTTCACCTCCTATCCTAGGGTTCCGTTGGTCTAGTAATGAACTAACTCTAGCAATACTTCAAGGCCTAGGCCCAATTTGGACTGTTGCGCCATTGATTATTAAGAAAGGCATGCGGTAAGTGGAATACTACGTGTAGAAGAAAGTTCAAGTAGAAAATAATGTCTGACGACAGGTAAAAACACTGTAGAAGCACTGTAGCTTTCACACAGGATATGAAAACAATTATTAGTGTTACTATTCTATCTATTTTATTATGTAACGACTAAAAACTAACAAAGATCAGGCGAATGAATCTACTGCTCACATCACTTCAGAAAGTAATGTGACCATTTTCCTCTAATGAGTTTGTGGCGCGAGTGTCTAATTTTCTCCGAATATGGTTAGTTTATAATTATGATCCTGAAAGCAAAGAAGAGTTCATGCAGTGTTCAAAGCCACCCAATTAGCTGGGAAAGGTGATGGCTACAGAGCGTTTTGGAAACAAATTAATAAACTAGAAGGGGGGGGGGACAATAAACTGGATACGCTGCTTATGTTGCTATACTGGGTGGACTAAGGGGGGGGGGGGGGGAAATAGAAAAAAGACGAGAAATATTGATGTTTTACTTATCTAAGAAAATACCCTGGTGGACGTGGTTCAAGTTGCCTTGGCAATTTCGTAAGAAGATGGATTCAAAGCAGTGATCATTTCCTGTTGCCAAGTTTAACATAAATTTCTTTGTTGACATTGCCAAAAGACTAATATTTTTCTCAGTACTGGTTCACGATAGATGAGAGGAATACTCATTATGAATTATTTCCAGGATCTACTTTTTCTATATGCCCCATGACTAAGAAAAGGAAGATGAAAGGTGCGTGGAGACATATTTCACGATAATTTACGAGTAGGTCCGACAGACTTCACCATATGGGAGAGTTGAACCACTTCAAATATCTCATTCAATTTTCAGTTCAGGATAGGGGATTAAAGTTCACGCGATACGGAGCATCGGTTACTTGCATATCACATAAAAAGATGATAATCGGCAATTTGTTACGGCGGTCAGTGAAGCAAACGTGAATAATTGTTTCAGAGGCAAAATATGTTGTTTATATAATCGCTATTCTTTTATCTATCAAGGTTTTTACAGACATTCGATCTTAATTGCACCATAAATTATCGCAGTTTGAGGCAAAGAAAGTTTTATTATTCTATTGTTTATATTTTTTCGGGGAACTGCATCAAAGTCGGAAAAGTGCTGGACGGGAGATTTGACCCACTCGGGAGCCTTGAACAACCAGGAGAGCCAAAGATACTAAAAAAGATAAAGAAGATTAGAGCTCAAAGAGTAAAGAAAATTTTGATATATTTCTTTCATTTTACATTGTTTCTTCCCAATGAAAGCACAACTTTATTATTTTTTTTTGCTATTTTATTATTTTATAATTGAATATAATGTATCGAATTTTTTTAATTTGTGTTATCTTAGTATAAAATGAAAATATACTTGTGTGAATTGTTATATTTATAATTTGTTCACGAATTGTCCTCGAATGGTCGAATCTCACGACATGGTGGATCATATCTCCCTGCTATTATTGGGGAGAAATGAGCCGAATGTGATTTAAAAAAAAAAAATTTGGTGCTTCCGTCTATTACGTTATTGAAATGCTAAAGAATTAAAACAGTAGTCAGGTAAGATGGCTGTAACACAAAAGTTGAATCGATAAATCGCATAGACTATGATCTTATGGGCCTTCAAATAAAACTTGGTTCAACTCTCCCGGACTCCCCCTATCAAGCGGAATTAAATACATTAGGGTTGATCTAAAGAAGGAAGAATACAAAAGCAAACGCACCTGCATTCATAGCAATAACCAGTTAATCTCGAATTAATGTTTATCCTACTCATCTTCGTTATCTGTTCAGTTTTGCAGCCATAATCAGCCACTGAATGGGTAAGTGAACTGCACAAGCATTAAAATGGGTATCCAAGAAGATACTGCATGCGACGAGAGTGAGCACTTGACAAAACTTTCGTTTGAAGTGCACAGCGTACTCCCATGATAGTTCGCTTATCTACGATGTTGGAGTAATCGGCAATTGTTGACTACATTAGCAGTTCCTATCCGAAATTGTAAGGTTCTCATACGGAAAGAAACATAGTGGCAGTTTGAACTTAAAGTAAACCAGTAGTCAATGTTCATGCCATTAAACGTCCTTAACGTTGAAAATACACACTTCACGGTCAATTTCACAAAATTCGGTACTTTTAGAAATCACGAATTTATTTTGAACATGGTTCCAATTAACTTTTTCTATTAAAATATAGGCTCATACCACATAATACACAAATTCAAAGATAAGGTATGCAATAACCTTCTAATAAAAAAGGTAAAAACAACACGATTTACTTATCCTTTTAAGGTATCACTTTTTAATCCATGATTCCAACATGTTGATTTACTTAACGAGTTGGCTAAAGTGTCAATTCGATTCAAGGCAACTCTTAAAACAAATAATTTCAAAATTTGTTTACCTACACTGTTCAGATCAATCGGTTTCTCGAATAAAACTATCGAACAATACGTTCAAATAAATAGATCTTAGGCTGGTTTTTCGCAACTATTTTCACAAAAATAAAACGAATAACTGAATTGTTCGATTCGAAAGTAACAACAACTAAATTAAGAAATCAACTTGCCCCGTCCCGTGATTTTAACAAAATTATTTGTACTTTTATTTACGTATCAAGTCAAAAATATCTGACTGATTCACAGATTAAATAAATTCCTGATGTACGAGTTAAGGCCGAAGATTTCATTGCCTTGGTAATTTCAGATCTAAAATTTCTGGCAAAATTTAAGAGCGAGTGTATTAAGGATTCGGTAAAAAGAGAAAACTTGCTCTAAGAAACGAATTACTTAAAAACATTGATGCTGAAATAGCTGGCTTCGATGGTTTAGACGATAAATACGAAACGGAGAAGTTTAAGTTGTTAAAAATATTTTTAAAGACAGATTAAATCTGATTTGAACGTAGCGACTTTCATCAGATAAATCAAGCATAATTTATTTTACTAAATTTAAATTACTTTTTAACTGTAATAAAATTGTCTAAATTGCTATAATGTGAACAATAAACGCGATTTTTCTCGTAAATTAAATAAATTGTGTACAGTATGTGTCTAAATTATTAAGTGAAAAGCAGCGTGAAATCATAAAACTAACAACAATTCCTGCGTGTTTTTTCTGCTTTGAAGCAATATACTAGCTGGGCACAGTACTTTGATTTTACACAAGACAATCCACAAACAGCAAATAATATTCAACTAAGCAATACTTACTTTCATTGGCAGCTTGAAACAGAACAGAAAAAAATAATATAGAGACCACGGTTTCAAAAACAATTAAATACAAACTGAAACAAGAAGCAAAAAAAAAAAAAAATAATCAAAGAAAGATTTTGTCCAGTTTCTTGCAATATTCATTGAAAATAATTTGCCGTTGCTCCTATAATGTGATCGGTTGAAAGAAAAAACAACAGCAACAAGCATGTCGGCATAATATATTACTCATAAAATTCTTGCAAATTGTGTGGGTGGGAGAAGAGCAGTTTGTATTTTTTTAATATTGCGTGGATAGACTATGTCTAATTTAAGCAGGTATCAATTTAATTAAAAAAAAAAAAAAAACACAGACAAGACACAATAAATAAAACGTGAATCAGTTGTAACAGTCAATGAGACTGTATAAAAGTGAAAGGCATCGTAATGTGCAGGTGTTTGACAATACAATAGACGTACGAATTAAAAACATTTTTTTTTTATAATCTTAAATCTAATTTGGGGGTATTGCTAATTTTAGTCGGAATATAATTTTGGTTAAACGAATAATTAATTTATTTATAGTAAACAATTTATCGAATTTGTATATCGACTGGTAAAATCTGGTTCGAAGTATTGAACGGTTAACAGAAATAAATAATCGGATAAAAGTAGTGCCATCACGTTATATGTATGTTTCTGAATTTAAGACTCGCATCCAATAAAAATGTAGAGCTCACTTTCGTCACTTGTCTTCTGGGGTTATTTGCTTAGTGTATTGAAGTATTGTTAGATATTTATTTGCATAAACATATCATTAATAAATCATAGTAAATATATACAAATTTTCGATCGACAGGGTGTTCCAATAAAATGTAAACGTGTTTTGACGATTCATGTGTCATTAGTCTCTCTTTCTTTTTCAGAAGAAGCCGTTTGGAAAAATTGGCTAAAGATAAATTCATTATAGACTGATATTGATAGGCCGAAAATATTCATCATCATCAATGGCGCCCAAATCGGGGCTGCAAGATACATTGTCTGAAGTCATGTCGGTTCAGCGCCCGCGTCCTTCAATTTGTGTATCTAAGAAGCGATTTGCAAACTGCGTTAACTGAGTCCTTGTATCTTTTTTTTCCGAAAGGCCGAAAATATTGCAGAAGTGGTATAAAAGGTAGTTTTGAACGGGAAAATCGAAATACAGTTTGGAGAGTCATTGAATCTTGTCCATCTACAGATAATGCAATTTCCAAAGAGCGATGAAAAATTTACTAGTTCAGTCGACTTGAGTAGGGGTTACAGTGTGGTGTAGTCTGTTAGCACAAAATTCAATTAGATTCTTCGTTTTTGGTTGCATAGTGACTGGTATCAATTATTTGAATTTGCTGCAAGGATTCCGTTATGTAACGCATTTGAGAACTGTTCGGAATTTTGGGAGATGAAGAGAACTGTTATTTTCACCAAAATGAAGCAGTCCCAAATTCCAATCCTACTAAATATGATGTGAGCCTATTTAGAAGCAAGCGTATTCAAAAGTAGTTTGGGTGGAGAGAAGAGATTGGGTATATTTTATTTTTTCTTGCGTTTTTATTTTTTGCTTGTGTCGTTCTCTTTGATCACGTCAAATCAAAAAAAAACGACTGGAAAGTATTGTGATCAACTTCTAGAAATGAAAATATTAAGAGCCAGACTTTAAGCATGTAAACAAGAAAACAAAAGCAGTAGCATTCTCAGATGGATTTGTGATTATGTATATGTATGCGTAGCCGCAGAAAATGCATGGAAAACATATGACAATCAGAGCAATGTCCAGCAACTTCGAGAATACCGCAGGACTTTTTTTTAACAACAAAACCAACTCAAGATAATCAAATGGCATTCTGTTCATACTGTAAGATATTATAGATCTTGCCAAAGCAGGATATAACACGGGAATATCAACGCCACATTAGATGTGCTGACCGGACACTGTCTTAAGGCTGGTTTACATGACGATTGCAAACATTTTTTTACTGAGATTGTGAGGGAGAAGGAAAATGAAAAACTAATCAAGAGTGAAACGAACAGATATTATATTCAGCCAAAAACATTGACGATATTTCTGGGAATTTAGTTTTTTGCAGTTGTTGCTTTCTACTCCATTGAAAATTCGATAAGCTAGCTTAATCACAATTTTCGTAAAAAATGTTTGCATTCGTCATGTAAACCAGCCTATATTATATAGGTAGGCATGCGAAAAGACTACTATGATTTTTGTAGAAACTGTATGGATGATGAAAAGAAGATGGTCCTCCACATTCTCTGCATTTGTCACGTTGTAACCGCTATGGGCAAGTCCCCGTCAGTAGTCACAATGATTATGCGAGTAGGACTGGATTTAAATATGCTGTGACATCACAACGGATCTTATAAGGTTTAAGTGTTCATTTGTGAAGAAACGCGAACCTAATCTAACCAATTCAATTTTTACCGTTTGTCGACGACTTAAAAGAAAACCAAACTAATGCATATTCCATTGGAATAACCTATGACACTACGTTCTCTAATCTAAACCTACAAACGTTATAAAAACGTCGAAAGCTATCCGAACGAATTCTTCACAATGAGTTAGAGTGGCCCTTTTCAGTCAGTTCGAAGCCATTCGATCTTCTGATTTGTTTTATACTAGGAATTAACGTAGCATATTGACGTCATTGTCCGATTAGTAGAATTATTCACACCAGATTCTAGCGCAAAAATAGTTAGGAGTCATTTTCTATAATCATTAAATGGGGCAACATTGAAAATAATGTTGCGAAAAAATGCGTCATTTCGGAATCAGTCGACATTTTATGAATCGTGCGATGAGGTTGTTCCATGACACTGGTGAGTACGTGACCACAAGCATCAGGTCACTGTTACACTTAAAAATATGAGACTCATTGCATACATGAGACTTACTGATTACCAAGCAGGCACGTCGCGTGAATAGTCCTAGTGCTAGCAAAATAACACGATCATAAAATTCTAGGAATTCTATAGCCATAAACTCGTAATTTTCATTCAGAAAAAAATTTACGACTGCTAGGAAGTAATCACAAAATTCCGCGAAATTTAGTGATCCTATAGTTGCGCTAGCCCTAAGAAGATTCACGCTACGCGCCTATTACCAAGATTACAGTCGCCTTACAGCAGAAACGCAAGCGAAAGCTCTACGTTGATGGCACAACGAATTATTTTGAAAAAATAAATATAAGAAATAAGAATATTTTTTCCCGAGGTAAAACCGTCCAACAAACAAAGCAATAGTATATGCTTATCAGGAGTAGCGTTGGAGCTCATTGCGAGACGTGAATGTGAACCTCATCACCCATCTGAGATTGTATACAAAAGAAACAGCAATGACGCCGTTGCCTACCCACATTTTTGTGACAAATGAGTAAAAACATCGACCAAAGTTTATTAATCGACGGTTTTTGGAGACGTCGTGTTCTTAATAGATCAATTTTAGCAAACGAGACTTGAATATTTCTACTATTCCAAAAACGGTTCAATATTGGCTAAAAGAAAAAATGCCAAACTTCTTTCCAACGAACAATTGGCCATCTGATAGCCTAGTAGTCCACTGGAATACAAATTATGGTCCATTGTAGAGTCTATGACTTGCTCTACTCGGCATCAAAGGCTGAGCCTCACCATTTTACATAGGAAAAAGAAGTCAAGCTACTAGTGATTTTTCATTTTGAAAATGTTACGTAATGACTTTCCGCAGCAAACCGAAGTTCTTACTCATATAGTTTTAGTCCGACAAGGTCATGTTTTATCATTCCAATTCAGCTTCACCTGCTAAGAAAGGCATGAGCCGACTCTGCTCGGCACCCTAATATCCTTAAAACGCACACAAATTTTCCAATGTAAGAGGCACGTGCAGGGTCGATGAGTATGCGAATAGCTTCTTGCTGGTCGTTTTCATTTTTTCACCAAAAAACCGCGTAACAATATTTATGATTTGGCTAAGGGCCGTTATTATGATCTTCAGTTAAACTGTAACCTGAACTTTAACTGGAAGTTTGGTATGAAAATCTGTCAGATAAAGTTCCAGCTAGAACGTAACGGAGCCTAGGAAACAATTCCACAAGAATTGATCTCCTAATTGTGTAAAGGTATCAACGATGTCAAACAGTCAACAAAGGATTTGCAATAAAATATTAGTTTTAAAGTAATCATGAGTTAAGTTAGACTATTGAGCTGTGCCCTTTATAAGCAGCGCTGTAAGGGGCATAGTTCCATTCTCGACGAATTCCTGGGAAGCCATGCTGCCGATATTAGTACGGAATACTTAATTCCAGGGTTGGATTTTGGAAAGCCATACGAAATTGTTTATCCTAGTAGAGTGGACTGGGAGAACAACAGAGTGCTACGTGAAGGGGAAATCTCCGTTTATACGGATGGATCGAAAATGGAATGCGGCACTGGCGTTGGCGTCTTCTCTAAGCAGAGGTGAGTGTAGAGAAGTCGTTTAGATTGCCAGATGTATGCAGCGTTTTCCAAACGGAAATTTTGGCTGTGTTACAGGCAGCAAACATCCTGTTAATGGGGGAGATATGCGATCAGAATATTTCGTTCTATATTGACAGCCTGGCGGCATTAAAGGCGCTAGAATCGGTTACCATTAAATCCCAGTTGGTAAAGCGCTGTCGAGAAGTGCTAAAGGTACTCTGTAGTCAGAACAGAGTACTGATTTGCTGGGTGCCAGGGCATAATAATGTACTAGGGAACGATAGATCGGACGAGCTTGCAAGATCAGGATCGGCATCGATTGGTAGAGTAGAGGAGGATATTAGTCCACCGGTATGCGGCATCAAAGAGCAAATTAGTGAGCGCTCCAAAAAAACCGCCGACTCTAGGTGGGCAGGGCTAGGATTGCTGTATACGCTAAACTCTCTACCTTAGAGGCAGTTTTGCGTATACAGCAACTCTAGGCAGGGCTAGTAAGCTGTAAGATTTCTAGATCTCTGTGGCCCGAGTTGGATAGTCAACAGACTAAGAATATTTTAAATTGGAATAGAGGGAGACTGCGCCTGCTCGTTGGGTACTGACGGAACACTGCATGCTGGCGAAACATGCTATGCGCCTAGTGAGCGCGGCGGTCCTAGCACTGCACCCCTTCCTAAACCTAAATCTAATCATGAGTTAAGTTTAATCAGTTCCATTAGTTTTATCCGGTAAAAAATGGGTGTAGATATGAGTTTTTATTATTTTCATCATTATTTATAAACAATAAGTAAAGTTTGCTTTTCAATTTGGGAATGAAGTTCTTTTACCTAAATTTCGACAGTTCTGTTTTTCGGCAGGTAAAATAATTGAAAACTTGAAATTGTTTCAATCGATATAGTAGTTTGAAATTATGAAAAAAAAATTATATAATTTTATCGGGAACGCGAAACATCTCGAACATAAGAGTAACTACAAAAACGGGTTAAAAACAAAAAAATATTACGATTCTTCCTGTGCACGCATGTTTGAGTTTTTATTTAATAACACGTATTAACAAACTTTATCATACTGTTACTGATACCTCAAAAGCATTCTCAAAAATCAAACAAAATAATTCGATTTGTACATAAAATTGAAATTATTTCTACAATAAATAAAAGAGTGTAAGCAATTTCTTATTGTATGTACCAAAAAAAAAGTCTCTAATATATTAATAGCATCAGCAAATGTTTTATCATTAAAATTATAAAATAACAATAATACGAAAAATGTTACATACCGTAAACTCCCCAGTTACCGAATCAAAACCCACATGAACGGTATGCTCGAAATTAGTCGGATAAGAAATATTTGGCTTTGAATCCGTATGTGAAGGTTTCGAACCTTTGATTTTATTTTTAAGTGTCTTTTTCTTTCGATCCGCATCGTCGGGTTCTGTACAAAACGAAATAAACACATTTTAAAATTATTTAAACAAATTAAATAGACAGTGAAAAAAAACCTTTAGGTAATGGTCGCATATCAACTGGTGGTCCACCATCGGCTCGATCACCTCCGCCACGATTACTTGTTAATCGTACCGGAGGTGCTGGAGGCTTATCTTCTTCACTTGACATCTTTTTCCGTAATTGAAGAATGTGTGTATTTTGTAGTTCTCTTTTGATCCTTCAGAACGATTCAAGTCGAAAAGATTCTGATGTGAACCTGAAATAGAAAAAGAAAAAATTAGTGTCTGATTTTTGATTTATATTTAGAAAACTTTTAATATGATAATCTGCTACAAATATATTCTTTTGCTTAAAAAGTTGTGAGTATTTGTATGGTGAGAGAACAATTAATCAAAACAGCAGACAACCATGAGGAACGGTAGGTAAAATACAATTTTGTTTTTATTAAGATTGTAGTTTTAAATAAGAAGAAAAGAGTGAAGATTATTTGTTATGGATCTATGAATAGTGGTTACTAAGAAAAGGAATAAGATTGGGAGAGAAGAAAATATAAAATAAAATATATTGAAACTCATTAGCTTAACGGTTTCAAGTTCAGTCGATTACAACAAATCAGAATTGCTGTATTTGAGCCTCCAGAGTTGGCGGAGGAATGTGTTTTTTAACGAAAGACTATAAAGAACCTTATTAGTATTTGGATGGCTTAGCGCACCAATTTAGCAAGCAGATTTGTATGGTATCCTGGAAAATTAAAAGAAGGCGACTTTCTTTGCTTTCAGACAACGTATCTGCAAGTCCTGTTACAATAAGAGTCTAATACTTACATACACATCCTTTAAACTGGAGGATCTTTACACGAAATCCTTAAGAAATAGATACAAGTTCAACAAACGGAGAAGCCTTAATCGATGAATTGAAAATTCGTAATTCAAATAATATTTAGTTGTTTTTATTATAGTTCGAATATTAAATTAAATCTTATCAATATCGGATGATCTTTGGACGGTGGCCAAAATTAGATCACGTGAGTATTAGTATAAATCTCTGAGGAGTGCTTTATATATTTTATGACTACACGGTCAGTGCCATTTTATAATAAATATTGAGAAAACATTTTTTATGAATAATCGTTATGATTTAGACGATGCTCACTGCAAAGAATGATTTAATGAGTTTGAAAAATATCCTTTACTAATGACTGTACGCCCTACTGATTCCAATTTCAAAAGGCCACGCAATGTAATCCTATCTGAAAGGCAGGATTGAACTACATATATACCACGCAGGCAACGGAAAATAACGACTGTCTAGCTAAAATTAAGCAGATATCATACTCGAAACGTGGTGGGTGGTCTGAGGTTTAAATGTACATAAAGAAGGAAGTCCATAAGATTGTTTTCTCTTGAATGTAACACATAAGAGAATTTGCGAATGTGAATGTGCATGACGGGCTCACAAAAGACTCCAGAATCCCTGACTACGATTGGCAGTGCTTGAATCAAACAGGAACTATATAACTTATAGCTGATATCAACAGCTAAGCGACATCAAAGCGCTTATCAGGGAGCGCGGGCCATAGACGCAGCGCGAACTCAAGGTGCAACTGACGGGCTGTAGAATCTCCAGGGCATTCTGGCCAATGCTGGACAAACTTAGGTCCAGAGAAATACTAGCGTGGAATAGGGAAAGATTGCGGTTACTCATCTGAATACTGACGGGGCACTGCTTGCTAGGGAAACATGCCGTGCGGATGGAGATAGCTGACTCTGATGTGTGTAGGTACTTCTTTGATCTATATGCTGAGGAGGATATTACCCACATTTTGTACGAGTGTCAGGCGGTTTCAAGAAGGCGCTTGAAGTGGTTGAGCAGTCTTCAGTTGGTAAAGTTTATTAGGGTTGTTTTGGGGGTAATTAACTGATAAGTTCCACGATTTTGTCCGAAGGGATCGCTATGGGCCCTCTTTTGGTGCCTAGTGTGCGCTGCAGCTCAGTGTGGTGCCCCTTCCTAAAACTAAAACTAAACTATAGCTGATAGAAACTAGCAACTAGATTTCAAAATTTCAAAAAACCTTTGGATCACCCTGAATATTGAATATTGTGTTACAATTTTTAATTTACTCTGTAAAATTTAGCAATAAAGATTAGATTAAGCAATTAGAAAAAGAAGGAACCAAAAAATGAAATTAATGAATCCCGAGCAAGAAATTTAAAAGTGTTATTCAAAATACGTGACATTGTTCCGAAGTGAACTGTTTCAAAAGAACACTTCATCGAAGTGAAGAAGTGAAGTAAAAGTAACTCAGTCCTTTTGTTGAACTGCAGTTCCATTCGCGACGTGATAAAAACATGAAGAACGACGGCCGCACGACCTTATTTTATTTTGATCATCAGGACGCGGTACGAGAAAATTACCATGAAATTCCATTTTCCATAAGAAAAAAGAAAGAGGAAATGTACCTGTTCATGTATACACCTCTCTTCTTCCTATTTTCCAACACACAAGCAAAACTGTGGTAGTGAGTCCGGAACGAAGGAGCGATGAGTTCCATTTTACCGAGCACTTCAATCGAAGTGACTAGTGACTACAGAATAGAAATGGGTTGTTCAGGAGTTTCTTTCAAGTGAACGCGTGACACTGTTTTTGACTGCTCTTCCGTTGGACACGTGTCAAAAACATAAAGAACGAGGGCGGAAGGACCCGTTTTTTGTGTTGTAGGTCAAGAAATGTGACTGATGGACGTCATTCCTTTCGATGAACTGCAGTTCCATTCGACACGTGAGGAAGAACGACGACCAGAATCCGGAACACACAGTTCATTGGAGCTAGTTCACTCAACTGGTTCGTTCAAGTGAGTGACTCGGAGTGAACGCCTTCACTAAAAAAGGAAAACTGCTTTGCCCATCTCCACATTGAATCTTACGGGGAAATGTGAACGTGGTGAAACAATTAGATCAGTGCTATCCAGACACGTCCACAAAATTTAATCACGCAAAGAGATTTCCTAATGTATGGGAAATCTTATATATTCATCAAGAACTTAAGTTTTCGTAACATTCGATTCGAAATTAGAGCTTAAAAATAATTTAAATGCATCAAAAAGCAGACCGACCCATCTTCTATTCCTATAACGAGATGTTGCGACGTCGATGGCGCACAAATTTCATCTTTAATTGACGTTATAACTAAGAACCATCTAAATTAGACCCAGCTCATTTCTGATGTCACATTTGATGCTTCTAAATGTGTTGGTATTCTACGGAAAGACAAAACTTAAAACATTTTTTTACCGTTAATTAAAATTACTTGTTCTTGGGGATTGCGACTGATCTTTGAAAAAACAAATCCACCGTAAAAAAGAGCCCTCCTAGTACATATACAGTTACTCTAGTCTTAAGTACGATTGGACTCAGCCTCTAACCCGAGATTGAGTGGTCAATAGTCTTCCAAGTATGACATCAACTGAATCGGTAATTAACTAGTCGCTACGTGATGATATATTTTCATTGTAGTTTCAAGTATGCTCCAAGTTATAAATCTAAATATTTATACTAAAATAAATCACTTAACACGTTGAATGCCATGGGGTTGACCGGTGACCAGCACAGAAATTTTGACCCTTTAATACAATAAACCCTCTAGACCCTTTAAATAGCATTGTCAAAATTTCTGACAAAAAGTGTGGCACGCAAAGTGTTAATTTTCAAAGATCCTATTCTCAACTATCACTTCGAAAAACTAAGATCTCTTTTTTTTCCTTCTAAAAACATTCAAAGGATCAAAATTTCGATACTTCACACAGAGTTTATAGGTCTAACAAGCAACTGAATTCAAAGAACTTTAGTCAATACAAAAAAATATAGAGTAGGACAACTTGTTGGCGGTTTAAGAGCCCTAGATGCCTTATCAAATCCTGTCACTGCGACTTGCTCCCGCCGAATACAGTAACCTCATGCAAATCTATTGTCTTTGTACGAAAACTATTAAAAAATATTGTACTAAAAAAATGTTCCCAAACTAAATAGTCCCATACTTTAATAATAGTGTTATCGATTTTTATGCTGCAAACTAAATTAAAAAGGTGATTGACTTGAAAAGAAAAACACCGCAAATATAATTCAGAATTCATTGAACGTATGAAGCTTGCAGACAGACCATCATTGATTGTCATATGCCACGTTAGAATCGATACGTTTTATGTGCTAGGAACGAGGATAACAGAATGAATGAAAGAAGAATAAACAAAAGCTTAGTAATGAAAAGCAAGTAAAGATGGACAGATGCCAACGTTCGGATCGAAATATATTTTCTACTATCCGGCGAAAGAAGCACGTGTTTGCTAGAATCCAGTTGTGGAGAGAAAGGAGTTTAGTAGGCATCGAAAAGTTGGAAAAAAGGATGCACATTGAGGTGCAGGTACTCCGCTATTATAACAAAAAGTATAGGGTATGTTTGAGTGTGTTGTTAATGTGCCCTACATAAATTCACGCTATAAACAGGACGTGATATTGTTGTGAAATTGGTTTTCCAGAACGGAGAACATGCGACACATATGAGATAATAGAAGGTTGAAAAGTTTTCAATTTGAGTCTTAAATATTTTCCGCATTTTTCTACAAAGCTTTTATATGATACAATTAAAAAAAAATTGTTGCTGTCTAAATTCGAGCTAATGCCCGTTTAAGTGTGTTTGATTTTTAGCTCATTGTCAAAGTGAAAGGAACTACTAAAGGGATGGAAAAGGTCTGGACTTCAAGGCGAGTGGTTGTTTATTTGGAACCATGTTTCTCTGCGAACACTGAGCACTCCCCGCAACTTGAGATATGTGAACCTGTGCGTTATCATGTGAAAACAAAAGTTCTCTTTGCTGACTTTAGATCGACACATCGTAATTATTTCTAAAGACTAGTACAATAGTGGATCATCACTTAAGCTCCTTCGATTACCGTAAATCGATTAAATAAATTGATTAGTATTTAAAAAAAAAACAGTGGTCATTAACATCCGTAGTAATCATTTATCACTGACGATTGCCCATCTAGAAAAGAAAAAAATCAGAGTATCCATCCATTCATGGCTGATTAGGTGTAGGATGGTGAAAAAAATATCGATTTTTTTCGGAATTTAAAACATGGCATTTAAGCAGAGCTATAGTGTGGCACGTTCTAAAAACATAATTTTAAATACGGGCAGTATTGTACGGCGGTGGGTTGTAATTTTCAGGAATGGTTTATGCTAGAAACTTGAATCTTATACATCAAGAAACCGTTTGGCCAGCAAACTTGGCTTAACAATAAGGAAAATATGACACAACAGATGGCTTAGTAATGTTTTCGAAGTTACAATGATTTCGTCAGAGTCATTTCCATGAGTATAAAGAGTGTCGTTTGCAGTGATGCGGTTGTTCTGAAGTTGGGTCTCAAAAGAAGAGATTGGATTGTAGATGATTGTAGAAAGCAAAATTTAATAGCTTGTATATCAGTTCTAGGAAAAACAGCCCTCTAGCTGAATCGCAGAGCATCATCTGTGAAAATGCTAAAATAGTAAACATTTAGATGAGTTCAGAAGCAGCTTTAAAAACGAAAAAAAGATGCAACTTTAATCCCAATATGATTTTGGTTCTTTGTTGTTGTTTCAATATAAAACGAATGATCTTGATCTTGATCTTGATCCAGTTGAAAAAACACACCTTTTTATCGCGCCCTGAACTATGACTCAAAAACGTAATTCCGGTCTTAAGGGTATCCACGTAATACCACGTTTCCACTACACCTTAATCTCGCGATTAAGAGAACTAGATTAAGGGGGAAATACCTTTAGGATCGTAAAAAATAGGCATTTACGGAATTTTTTTTAGAGGGGATTAAATAATCGGATCATTGTGAAATTTGGATATGAGCTGATTATAACTTTGAACTTAACAAAAAAAAAAAAAAATTTCGGATGTCCAATAAAATGGCGGCGTTATAGAGATTCTTCGGACGCCTGTTTCTCGCGACATCAAAAAGTGCTGCAGCTGCCATTTTTTTTCTTTTGATCTAAAAAGGATGAAATAAGTTTCTTTCGTTTACTGACATATTATGGGGAAGGATATAACTAAAAAATGATGAAAAAGTGCAAAATTGAAAATTTGGAAGCCATTTTACTTGCAAGGTCAAATTTTCGACCATTTTTTCAACATATTTGACTCCCAAAAAATTATTTATTTACACGCTACCTTAAAAATTTTAGGTATATCCTTCCGGTAATACTACAGAGAGGAACCTCTCCAAATTTCATCCAAATCGGTTGATAACTTGTTGAGCTACAACACGAGCAGTTTTTGAAAAAGTAGTTTCGAGATAATCGCGTTTAAAGTTTCAACATTTTATCGTTTCTAGTACCACATGCTGTCGCCGCGCTCTAAACTATATGCGATAATTTCGAAAATATTCAATATTTCGAGTTATCCTTTGGAGAGTATATTCTTAAGATATCATAGTTTCGAAATATGCAAAAAAAAAAACGATTTTTTGAAATTTCTAAAGGTATTTCCCCCCTTAAGCACGCAGGGACGTTATTTGTGCGGTGAAGGGGGCGACAGGCAGGGCATTTGCCACAATTGTTATATATAATATATGAAAATACCAAATTTCCCCCTCCCCCCAAATGAGGTCCCTGAGTGCTTAATCTCGTTCTCTTAATCGCGAGATTACGAGGCAGTGGAAACATGGCATAAGATTCGCTTGCGCACCTTCACTTCGAAAATAATAAAATTTCGCCCAGTGTTGGAAGATTTTTTAATTAATTTTTGAAACAGTTCATTTTATCTCTTCCTCGAAAACAAGTGGTCTGTTCTATTTGACGGGTGTAGTGTACACCTTCTACACTTTTTGCACTGGCTCTCGAGCTAGTGCAGGAAAGTGTAAAAGGGAGTGGCGGGGAAGGAACAAGAACACTATTTGAGGTTGAGTTTGTGTCATTGATTTGACGTCAAAGGCTGTTTAGAAAATCGAGTGCAAGAAAGTGCAACTTACACCGGGCAAAAGAAACAAACCTAAGGTGTGTTTTTTCATTTGGATCAGATCACAATTGAAAAAAAAAACAAAGTGGATCAACCCAAAAGTTAATTTAGCAGGGTTAACAATCATGTTGCTGAATGCCTTGGATAAATTGTCAGCAGGAAAAAATTCAGTTTTATCAGCGCCAACTTAAACTCAGGCCGCGCACATGACAGTTCGTCGTGAGAAATGCCTCGATTTTGCCTCGATTGGTGACGTCATGGCTCGATCTCCATACAAAATCGTCACTCATCGAGGGGAAATCGAGGCATTTTCGCACGTCGAAAATTCAGTTGCGCGGCTTTTATCCAGAGGGTACTGGTTTTATACTATATGACAAAACGAGACTGTATAAAGCCCGAAACACAATGCACACGTTCCGTTCCGTTCCGTCACGAAAAGTGAGATTATAGGTTTGTTTCTTTTGCCCGGTGTAAGTTGCACTTTCTTGCACTCGATTTTCTAAACAGCCTTTGACGTCAAATCAATGACACAAACCATTGCCCTCTGGATAAAAGCCGCGCAACTGAATTTTCAAAGAGCGAAAATGCCTCGATTTCCCCTCGATGAGTGACGATTTTGTATGGAGATCGAGCCATGACGTCACCAATCGAGGCAAAATCGAGGCATTTCTCATGACGAACTGTCATATGTGCGCGGCCATTGCCCTCTGGATAAAAGCCGCGCAACTGAATTTTCAAAGAGCGAAAATGCCTCGATTTCCCCTCGATGAGTGACGATTTTGTATGGAGATCGAGCCATGACGTCACCAATCGAGGCAAAATCGAGGCATTTCTCATGACGAACTGTCATATGTGCGCGGCCATTGCCCTCTGGATAAAAGCCGCGCAACTGAATTTTCAAAGAGCGAAAATGCCTCGATTTCCCCTCGATGAGTGACGATTTTGTATGGAGATCGAGCCATGACGTCACCAATCGAGGCAAAATCGAGGCATTTCTCATGACGAACTGTCATATGTGCGCGGCCATTGCCCTCTGGATAAAAGCCGCGCAACTGAATTTTCAAAGAGCGAAAATGCCTCGATTTCCCCTCGATGAGTGACGATTTTGTATGGAGATCGAGCCATGACGTCACCAATCGAGGCAAAATCGAGGCATTTCTCATGACGAACTGTCATATGTGCGCGGCCTGAGTTTAAGTTGGCGCTGCACAAACTCAACCTCAAATAGTGTTCTTGTTCCTTCCCCGCCACTCCCTTTTACACTTTCCTGCACTAGCTCGAGAGCCAGTGCAAAAAGTGTAGAAGATGTACACTACACCCGTCAAATAGAACAGACCATATGTGATCCGTAAAAGTTGAATTTAGGTGAACTCGTCCGATCCGTTCCGTTACGACCATTGCGTGCATTTACATGGCCAGCCCATAAGGTCTACTTTGACAGCTAAACGTGACGGAACGGAACGTGAGCATTGTTTCAGGCTTAATGATGTTGGATAATCTCTTTGTTGTTGTTTTCAATTTAAACGAATGATTTTTAACTTGATCCAGTTGAAAAAAACACACCTACTGACTCCGTGGTTTGGTTTTACTTTCAACTGTTTTATCTAGCAATATAGAGCTTCCTCCAACAACTTATAAGGGTCCTTTACGGGACACTGTCCCTTTGAGAGACATGGAGAAAGTCTGGGAATTCCCATGGCTGATCTGTGTCGTTGTGCTGATGAGAATGTTGAAACGACACTGGACTATCTAGTGTGTACTTGGAGAAATTCTCCTTGACCGAAATATCAGAACTTGCAATGGTTTATGGAGAACTACTCTCTTCATAAGGAGAAGCAATATTTGGAATCAGTAGTCTAGAGCACGGTTATTTACAAGGGGACCCCAATGGATCCGCATTGATCTCTTGTGAACTGTGGCACAATGCTTCAGTCCACCCTTCGCAACCGAACCTAATCTTCCTCCAATTAAATTTCGCCCTGGTGTCATTTCGAAAATCCTTCAAGCTCGTAATAGGAATAAATCCGTTGGCTCAGATGGCATTCCAGCATTACCCTTAAAAAATGCTACTCTTCTTCGGCTAAACCTCTTCGCAATCTTTTCTACCGTTCTTATTCTCCTGTTTCCTTATCTATGGAAACTAGCTAAAGTTCAGCCGATACCTAAGAAGGATAGCAAAACGAACCCCGCAAATTACCGCCTCATTGCTATTACTTCTATTTTGTCCAAATTGATGGAAACTGCGATCAACCGTTAAGCCAGCTACAGACTTATCGTGTTTCGCCTATTTCGCGTCATTTTTTCATGGGTTTCTCGCGTTTCGTGATTCGTGAGTTTTCTCTACTGGAGGCGGTTTTTTGACGACATCTAAGTGTTTTGCTTGACACGACAGTAACGAAAAATGTGCGAGACGATTTTTCCGTGACTTTCTCGCCACTTTCATGTGTTTCGTGGTTTCTCCTTGATGATTGTCGATTTGGTTTCGGCCTCGCAGATCCACCGCGATTTGCTGGTATACCTGACTGAACGCTTGTATCTATAGCTTCGGTGAGGGTCAAGTATTTGCACTCGACATAGCGAAGGCACATGACAGAGTTTGGCACAAAGCTGTTCTATCTAAACTCAATGTATTTCGTATTAATGCTACTTGTATTCGATGGATTGAAAGCTTTTTTCGGAACGTACAATACGGTTTGTATTAGATGGCGTTTCATCATCCCCTGTTCTTATCATTTCTGGCGTTCCTCAAGGCTCAGTTTAATCACCTACCTTATTCTTAATTTTTATTAACGACCTTCTGTCGTCCACTCTCAATCCTATCCGTAGCTTCGTAGATGGTAGCACACTTGACAGCACGCTACAGCTTCAACTCGATTACAGAGGCACGCCAGTCTTCGGTACCCTCTCAACGTAATCAGTTATTTGGTTCTTTTTACTCTGTGATCGCATCTCAATCCTGGAATGGGCAGGGCGAACCCAGTAGAGTTTAATGCTTCAAAAACACAAGCCTTTCATCTTTCCCTAAAACACGACACGTCGGTGGTGCCTGATCTTATTTTTGATGGTGTCACATTGATCACTTCGGGAGCATTTCCACCTTCTATGAATGAAGATCAGTAAAAAAAAAATTGATTTGAGTCAACACATTTATGATGTAGCTTTAGACACCTCTAAGCGCCTAGGGTTCCTCCGAAGGTGCAAAAGTTGTTCACACCATTAGTCCTCGCAAAAATCTACAAGGCATATATCAGACCCCGACTTGAGTACAATTCTCATATCTGGGCAGGAGCACCCAAAACGTATCTCTCTTTGGTTGACGGTATTCAGCGATTTGCGTTCCGACTTATTGGAGACGATGCCATTGCGACAAATATTCACTCCCTCATTTACTACAGATATTTCCACGGTCGCTATAATAATGAAATTAGTCGTCTTAGGACCGGACTACATGTTCCATTTTTTTCGACTGCGGAGAAAAAAGGCTTCGCCTTCGGGAAAAAATGGAAACCATGTCCCATAGAAATGTGTGAGATTTTAGCTCTTCGACTACATGACTCCGGAAAGCCGCGCGCTCGGAAAAAAGAACCTGAGCATGCACAGGTTTCGCCGGACGGTTAATCAGGAATTTTCCGACCGATCTGGAATTCAATTTCAAGAATATATAGAGTTGTATGAGCTCGACTCACCCACTTGTAGTCGAGAGCTGTGATTTTGTCACTCGAGTACCTGTGCTCACTCAACATGACCAGTTACATTAATTTTTTTTGTGGTTCTTCCATCCTTTACTGACTAGACTGCACATAACAGTACTAAAGATTGAACCCTAAGTTCAGTTCGGTGCTATAAAAATATCAGTTTTCTGCACGATGCAAAAAATCAAGAAAGAAATGATTCTAAATTCTGAGATTTGTCTAGTGTTTAAAGTCGGGTTCTGGCTAGTGTCGGACAGACTTCCCCTCATTTGCATCTCCACACCTACGGCAACATATACCGTGAAGGGAATACCCAGTCATCGTTGGGTCTTAATCACGCCACACTCCCATAAAACTGACCCTTTCACTTCGTTCAGCCTAGTCTCCGTTGATCGGCAAGTGCGTCCACGAATTGGATGCTAGGTAACTTTCCAATTGGCATTTGCAACAATAAATCTAAGCCGCTTATTTAAATAAGCGCACTACTTGCATTTCAGTATTCAAATGCAGATACTTTACCGCGCACGAATGTAGTGCAACATCTTCGCGTGGCGTAGTAACGGTTGTTGCTATTGGGCAAAACCACAACAAGCGGAAAACTCGATGACTACGTCGCGTTAGCTAAGGTTTAATTTTCTAAGAAATCCAGTCATTGGCGGTATTTCGCACAACCAGATCAGAAGTTAATAGAGTTCGTCATTCATTTTCATTCATTAGCAGCGGCCAGCGACCGCGGTTTTCGATCCGACACGATGGTGTTTCGTTGTTCGGATTGAGACATTCGTCATGATTTTCTCATCACAAAGCCAAAACTGGGATCGTCGATTTCTGATAACAGCTCGGCAATGGGCACGTCAAAGCCGGCAAAGCGACATCGGTTAAAATGATTGCAGTTTGTGTGCAAGACTAAATACTGATTTGGTTGCTTCCGGCAATTTCGTGACACACGGTCAAAGCTGTTATCGAAAAAATGTGACGAAAAGTCGACACGAAACGAAAGATGTCAAGGTTTCTTGTTACAAGCTTTAACGCGAATGTGGCTTGGACTTGAAACGGGCCAATAATTAACTAGTCTTGTTGCCGGTTTATGGCCCGAAGACGAAAGACTGAAAGAAAAACCGCACTCCCAGTTCCCAGTGTTGAACTACAATCCCAACTGGAATTTTTCACACACATATGAATGGAATCGTCGTCAGTTGGGTTGGGATTTTCGATTCGTATCGTCGCGTGTTTTGTACACCCGGCGAACAGGCAGGGAGGGAAGGGTCAATATGTGTCTGAATTAGTCATCATCATCATCATCCTCCAAGAACATTGCAGCCTACACACGGACGGTGCAGCCGCCAAGTTTCCTGCTATCGCGCGCCAGCAGTCATTTACTGATTTATGTGGCCCCACTGGCCAGCAGCAAGAAGTCTTCGTTGCACAACTCGACTGATGTGTTTTGGAGGTTGAATAGGCCCGCCTGGAGTTTGGAATGCAGTCAGCCAGTCGCTCAGCTGTGCCCCGTCAAATTTTCCGCCCGATCCCGGGGCCAATCGAAAGAGGGATAAAATCGTCGTAGTGACGATATAATAAAATAAATCTCCACTTCCACATTCGTCGGGGTCTCGAAATAGAAAAATCTTTCGAAGAAAATAAAATAGAAAAACGAAAAGAAAAGCAGCTTATTGACGGCGACGACGACAACGGAATGACGGCAGGCAGCTCGCTGACCGGCGCGGGTGTTTTATTTTGGTGTCCGCCCGCTCGTCTGTCGCCGAGCAACTCGAAAGAAAACTGCCGCTGCCGCCGCACATCGATCATTCGATGGGGCTGTTTTTACGGGGGCGCTCCAGTATGATTCGCAGTGAATCACCCGACTATAATTTTTTTTAGGCGCCCCTCCTGCTACCGTCCGACTAATGCACAAAACTATATTTACCTGAAATTCTTTTGAATATCCGCTGTCTTATGTCCGGCAAGTGGAAATCATCGGCAGCCAGGCAGCAAAGTAAAAAAAAAAAACAGAAAATAAATCCACGAAGTAGCGGGGTGCAGCAGGCCAGGACAAATCGGAAGCAGGCACGGCAAGAGCAGACTTCGTCCCCGGAGGAAAAAAAAAAGGAAACGATAGAAATTCGTAGCACAGCAGCCGCGGACTACTCGAAACGGAATATCACTCGAGCCGAGTCTGGGGCTCACGAACGCATTTCAGTTTCCGTTTGTGAATGAAAATAAAAACTTGCGTTGGCCGCAAATCGATGCACAACATTTAATCCGAGAGCGCGACGACGTCTGAATGACTTTTACCGATTTTCTACCGTACCGAAATTCGGTTTAACACAATTTTTTCACTGATGGAAAGCACTTTTTTACTCAAGTCCCCGCTGACCGATCGACGAAATTTCGCTTCTTATCCAGTCGCCGCCATTGTATTCTGGTCGAACGACACAAGAACCGAACGACGTTCGATTTGCTTTCACTTTTATTTTGTATGGAGAAATGTCATTAGAACGAGAAGAAGGGATGTGTTCGACGTGGTTCTGTGTTGTTGTTTTATTCTGTGTCGTTCGTGTTCGCCATTTTTGTGTCGCTGGATTGGGCATTGAACTTGAAAAATTGCATGAAGGGATTTTCACGTTGAAAAAACGGTTTGAGTTTGCGATAATATAGGGGCTGGTGTCATCTGTTGGCTGGGGAGAATTTTGTTGAAGAATTAGTCGGGGATTCCCCGGGCGAAGAAATACTTGCTTATATTTTCGAATTGCACCAATTTCTGTACTAATAACATGTCTTAAATACTAACAGAAGTGGACATACATACATATGTATGTGCAAAAGGAAATTTAATTAACCAGTAAATTTGATTTACACAGTACATTGATTTACATTAATAAAGAGAGTCTTTCAGTGGAGACGTTCTATTACTTTAATTTTTTAATAAAACAGTATTGTTATCGAATTAAAAAAATAAAAAATTAGCTACCCTCAAAATTTTACTTTATTATTTTTTATTAATAAAACTTTAGATCACGATAACTCACAAGCCAATTACACTAGAAAAATAAAATTCGGTTTGAGTATAAAGCTTTAGCAGGGGGCAGGAGAGCATAGAAGTGGAGGCAAGGGCGCCCATAGAACTTCTTCCAGGGGGGGGGGGCAAGGCAAAAGTTTTATAAAAAAACGCCCCACTCCATTTAGAATCTGAACTTATGGTTGAAATTTTTAAATTAAGTTCGTTAACGGGCATAATCGTTCTACTCCTTCGGGTCCAAACAAAGGCCTTAAAACATGCGTTCAAGAATATTAGCTGATAACTTCGGAACGTTTAAATCGCTCAAATCCCAGTCATGAAGGTGCTTGTACACAAGCAATTTTTAAAAAAATTAATTTTCCGACGAATATTGTCAAAACTAGTGGAGCGATTAATGGAGCAATACAGGGCAATATCATGCTAGTTGCGGCAATATTTCGACAATGTGGCAATGTTTTTATAGATTGCTGATATTTCTCGCCCTATACTCGTAGTTTCTGTATTTGCGAAAAAATGTTATCCCTTCCACTTCCATGATTCATCACCTCCTTAAAATTTTTTATATTATTTGTCAAAATTTATACAGAAACCGAATTTTATTTTTAAAGTGCAATTGGTTCGTGAGATATTGTTCGATTTGGAAAAAACACTGCGGTCTGCTATGTTGTGCCAGATTCTTCTTCAGTACGCGGCCTTGGTCAATTCCGAAAAAGGGCTAATTATCTAATTCTAAAGCTTGATTTGATATTCATGTCAAATATAATTTTTTTTAGGGGTAGTATGGTATGGGCTGTTTTTCCTAACTGTAGAACGGCTTATGCTAGAAAGTTGAAACTCGGTGTTTATAGATTTGAATATCCATTGGCGTTTGGAAGGGGGGGCAAAAAAAATTTCAGTGAAAGTAGAATGCATATCCTATCACGATTTTCATCATATCTACTAGTTCTTCCCAAATACTGAATTCGTTTTTATTCCACTGATTCTTCATATAAATACCTAGAAAGTGTTTTCAAGATTTTTTGAAATTTGACCCCTAAGTTGTTGTATACTTTTTCATGAATTCTGCCATATCTCTCAGATCTGATCAGATATCGAATATCTTTTCACTATCACGGACTTGTTTAAAAGTCACCTATTTTCAAGTTTTTTTCCTTTTTCAACCCCTGGACCGCATCTCGGAATATGACCCAATTATTTAATTCATATATTATTTATATGCCAGCGGTGTCAGTATTCTAGCGTGACCCTATTCTAACCGTTTTCCGAACTTTTTGTTAGGTTTTCAGTCACATAGTAACCTACACCGCATCTCAGAATTGAACGCGTTCCGAACTTCTGCCGGAAAAATAATAAAGTTGCGCCCAGACTGTTGGCAAATTTTTTTTACGTTTCATGACTAATGAGCTATTGTGCTAACGGACAGACAGACGGACAGACGGACAGACGGACGTCAAGTGGATTTGGGGTTTTTGGCCACAAATAAACAAAAATATATACAGTAGAGCTTGCAGAAGTGACCACCTTCATATGTTGACCACTTGCCTAAAGTAGCCATTTTTTTCCAGTCCCCATGGAAATTACCAATTTTCCATACACTTTTCATTTTGTATTGTGACCATTTCCATATTGTGACCATTGACCACTTTTTAGCCAATATTTACGTATCACATACGTGTGGAGTAGGTACATCCTATAACGTGACCAAAAAATATTACGTCAAATACTAATTAAGACACAAATGTTGCTAAATGCAAAATGAGGCTGAAATAAATGAAGCACGAAGCTTACTATCAAGATTGTGTTCTGGATAAATGCGTAAAATACAATATTGGTAATGTTGATTTAAATTACATATGTTACATTATACTGTACTAAATTATTTCTCGTTTAAAATGACCACTTTTGCACAGTCCCTTGTGTGGTCACTGTATATAGGTTCTACTGTATAGAAAAAATACTTTTGGGCTGGATTAAACTTATAATACTCTATATGATTTTCATTTCAAATTTTAAATATCCATTAGTGTTTGGAAGGGGTCGAAAAAAATGATCAGTGAAAATGAAATGCATATGTTTTCATGGGTTTCGTCAAATCTATTAGGTCTTCCCAAAGCCTGATAAGATATCGAATATCTCTTCACTTTCATGGGCTTGCCTAATAATCGGCTCAAACTTGATTTTAAGTTATCTTCTTTTTCAGCCCCGAAAAGGGCTTAAAGGGTTTTCACGAATTCCGTAATTTCTCTTAGAAGCGATAAGAAATTGAATTGGTTTCAATTTTCTCGGAAAATCGCTATCGACTATAATTGATGCTTTTGAGCCGAGCATTGAAGGTAAATTATGTATTTTTATAGATTATATATAGTATATGTCTATTTACATATAGAAATATATACATACATAACATCTTGCCCTCCTAAAAAACTGAAATGACGTCCCTGGTGCTGGCCGAATATGTGGAGCGCTATAATGAGGAAATTCGATTTGATTTTGTTGTTTGCGTTTTTCTGACTTAATTCAAAGAAAGTTTCAAAATTTTTTTGAGAAAAATTGGCAGGCGGACTTTTTTGTCAAAGAATCAATTTTTTTTTATGAAAGATGAGTAACTCAATGAGAATGAAAGATGAGTAACTCAAAAACAGAATCAGGTCAAAAACAAAGCAGTGCTGGCCGACGATGTGGTTCGGTACAACCATAAAATTTGGCTTTCAAGAAATATCGAAACATCGTCAGCTGTCAGGGTGTTTCGGATAGAAGGCATGATACACCCTCTGAAGAGTCTATGCCTTCCGATGACGAAACAGCTCCTTCGGACCTAGTCCTACACAATCTTATAAAAACTGACTGAAGGTTTTCCAAATGTCATGTCTTCTAAGACAGCGAATTATCAACGGTCGGGGATTTCGAGTTGGGGTTTCACTCCGACTCCACTGTCACCGGAAAGCTACAAACATTTAATCATAATGGCTTCTATGGTAGCTTACCATGAAAAAATCAATTAATAAAATATCGAGTTTGTAAAATTATTTCAGAAAAGTTGGTAAGGAGACCCCTTGTTCGTTTTTACCCATTTTTATGAAAGAGGGTGTTAAGAGTGTTAAGAAGGTGCAAAAGAGATGTATAAGTTTTCACGAATTTCGTCCTATCTCTTAGATCGGCTAAGACTTCCATTTTATTTCCACGAACTTTTTATGAAATCACCAAACCAATTTCAGAATTTTTTGATCTCTAAGTTTTTGCACAATTTTCATGAATTTCAACATACTTTTTAAATCTGAGGAAGTATCGGATTGGTTTTTACTTCCTTTTGTATAATCGCCTAAAAATTTATTTCAGGATTCATGCACCTAAAGCCTTGATGAGATATAAAATTGGATTTTACGGTTGCGAGCTTTTCACGTAATCGCCTAAAATACTATTAGTTACTCGATTTTTCAAAATTCTATCACCTGTTGTGTGCTAAGTAATTTTATTTGTTTTCCCAAATTTTTCAATATATCCTTCATGATTTTTCGATGTGTAGTTTATTTATTTTAATGTTTGTATGGAGAAACACAACATTTACATATGTTGGAAGTTATTTCTTAAAAGGAGCAATTCTAGTGGAAAAACAACAGGCGTTACATTTTGACGGACTATTGCCCATAAAATGATAAAGTTACGCCCAGACTGTTGGCAGATTGTTTTCTAACAACCGCTTGTCTTGAATTCATACTCCATCTATGGACCTTATTTATTCGCTCGTGAATTCGATCTTTTGCAAGGTTTATTAGTTGCGAGGTCGCATTTATTCCTAAATGCAAAGTTCAATATTTGAGGGTCTCAAAGTGGTCCAAATTACAGGCCGATCACAATTATTAAAAAATAATGAAGCATTATAAAGAGGGTTTTGAAGATTAAGAATACGATATTGCCCACCCACAATAATAAATTATTTACCTCTGCTCAAAAATTGTCTTCATCGAAGTGAACAATAGATTTCATTGATACAGAATCGAATTGTAGATGTAAGGCAGTGAACAATAAGTTACACATAATCTCTTTGATCTGATCTGCACAGCATAGTTGACCTTGCCTCCATTGAAGCCAGTTTAGCAAAACTGACTATAGTAGGTAATTACATTTCTTTTTCTTATGTGCATCTGACTTCTTCTACGTCCGCTATGCTAGCAAAAAGTATTCCGCACTTTTCTCGAGTGGCAAAAAATCTGATACGCAATCCAATCGAGAAGTACGAGTACTTGCAATTATAGTAATTATAGAAAAACTTTAAAAAAAAACCTATTGTTCTTCTTTGTACACAAACTTTCTATAGGTAGTGGCTCTCAAGTGTAATCTGCTAATGTGTCGTCTGCTAGCTGCATGTTTCGAATTTATCAAAAAATCAATAAAGCACTTGAGGTAAATAGCATGTTTTGTATTCGTATTACATGTTAGTGATGTCTCCAATCTGTAGAAAATCTTGCGATTCGACGAAATCACACCTTACAGATTCAGTCGGCTAGTAAGTACCCCTTCCTCAATTTTTTTGGCGCCATATCGTATCCGATTTGCCACCACCATAAGAAACGGTTGCGGAAAGCCATATAGCTAAAAACCAGCTAAATTCTCCCAATTATTTTCAGTCGGGTCTTGTCGTTGGTCATTTGCAACTTTATGAAGAAAAAACAACTCTCTGTCCTAAAGTTGTTTTCAGTTCAGTCGTACTAACCGCAACAATTTGGTCCATATTGTACCTGAAAGAGTGTAAAAAATAATTAACCGTTTTATTTGCGTAATTTCTTAACATTTTGAGCTTTCGATAGCAGTTCATCATGAGGTCATTTTCGTTGGTCATTTTATTCGGTCTGTTTGCCGCTTATTCGACTCAAGGAAGAAATAAGGTAAGTTACAAATTTAAGTTGATCAGTTCTATAAAATCGATCGAAAGTGATCATTACTGGTTTTGCATTACTATATCGCATACTCATATGTACCATGCGTGTAATTTTGCATTGCAAAAGTCAAGGAAAAAAAAACCAAGTCCAATTTAGATCAAGTTATGCAATTTGGGACATAGTTAACTGACCAGTTTAAGAATTTCGTCAAAGTGCTGATTGTGTGATAGTTTGTATATATGGTAGCTTTAAGATACACGGATATTTCTACGGTTTTTGAGAGGTGCCAGGCGCGAACGCAGGGGGTGGTTTTGGGGGTTTCCCCCCCCCCCCCCCATTTTTCTGCGTTCGCGCCTGAGAGGTACTGTACTCGAGTTGTATTGATTCTCGGCACATTTGTTTCTTAGTTATTGAATAAACTGTCCCTCAAAAACGTGAAACATAGACTTGAGCATGAAACACTTGTCGCCAAATAAATTACTTCAAAGTTATAACAACATACGGACATGAACTTATTGAAATTTTGTTATTTTTACTGCAGCCGTAATATTACATATTACTATAAAAAACACATTTTTCTTATTTGTTTACTAATTCATAGTTTTGTTTAAATTTTATTTTATTTGAATTGTTTAATTACTATTAACTGAGTGGTGACACTCTAGATAAAGTACTGAGCCTTGCACTTTGAGAAACAAAAAGAATGATGAGTGTGGTTAGTGTGCCTCCTGGGCAAACAAGACACTATATCCACCCCGATGTGCCCTTGCGTACAAAAAGGTCACAGCTATTATGTTTTACCTTCTTCAAGTAAGAGGGCATTTTAAATTTTTAAATTAAAATATTTAAAATTTCGAATTACAATCTTATCGTGTTCTGAATTTGTTGTAGGTACAAAGAGTTTGAGTTTGAGTTTTTTAAGGACTTTTGTATGGCAGTGTGAAGTATTTGGATTTTACATGTTCATATTTCGAAAGATGAGTACGTTTTAAGAATTTTGATCTTAAACTTTTATGATAGAAGATGAAAGGGAAAAATATAAACTGTAGAAAGAAAAATCTTGTGAAAAGAAAATTTCGGATAAGAAATGAACAATTTTTTTCAATAAATAAAATTCAATTCATGGTTTTTTAACTTCCCATTTTCTAAGAATTTTTTTGTTCTTTCCGCCATCAGTGGAGTTTCTGGTGTGAAACCCTAACACAAAATCTCCGACAGTTGAATAATTGCTGTCCCTGACTGAGGACATGACGTGGGTAATGCGATTTGTCGTCATGAAACTTACGAGATCGCATTAAAAATAAATTAAACATCATAAACATAAGCGGGATATTTTTGTATGGCAGCGACACGAAGGACTAATAGGTTTTTTTCGTAATCATAAATTTAGCTCGAACTATTGAAAAACCAACGTATACAAAATTTCAAAGTTGTAGCTTTAGGCATTTCTAAGTTATTGATCGATATTCTTGAACAAGATAACAAGGATATTTTGCTGACTTTATCCCGGTTTTCAGTTCCAAGGGTATGTCCAAGATTCCCTAAGAACCTGGGTTCGGGATCCCGGTATTGAATGCTCTAGTAGCAACTCTGTTTTAAGTTTTAAGTCCATAGCAATACTTTAGTTTGTTTAAAAATAGTAGTTAAATACAATTTAAACCATTTTTTTTTTATATAATCGAAGCATTTTTGAATTATTAGTAGTGACTGTCTTAATACACCCTACCCAAACTTTTGCCTTTAGTCCTATGATGAATTATATAATCATTATTTTATCACTGGTATGAGTGGGCGAAGACAAGCATTAATTTGTAAGGGCTTTTGTATGGCAGCTGCTAGCTTTACGAAGGAGTGGTTAATTGATTTGAACTTAATTTGAAACTCCTAGCTTTACAGGTTCGTACAAAAAGTGTAATTATGGACCTGGATTAAGGACTTTAGTATAGGTGACACCAGCATTTAATGTGGAAACCGTGAGATACCATGCCACATACCATCCGACAGAGAATAGCAGTGGAACACAGTCAGTTCCTGAGACATACCGACCTTAATCGACTAGTTTAATAGACAATCTTTCCCAATAGTCTGAGAGGAGACTTGTATGTTCAGTAGATTTGACTAGATTTCATTGGAGGTTATAACTGATTCCTTCAAACACGACGACCAAAGGTCTATTTTGCTATACTCCACAGATCTTTCTCCAGTTTCAAACTAGAAATCCTCGTCCAACATTCTTTCTCCCAGGAATCTTGTTAATCCAGGAATCTTTGTTAGTGGAGGTATTTTCTTGCAATGGTACTTGCTTCCAAAAGGTGGAACTTCTTTTGTGGTTCCTGTATGTTAAGCAAGTTTGATGAGCAAAATGCTACGATTTTTCTAAATTTACTAACTTATAATTGGTATGTAAGGTAGGCGGTAATCACCTAATACTGTTTACTTTAAAGACTTTGTAAAAAAGTGATTAAAATTCACTTTTAGCTTATTTTCTGAGAAATGATAATTCAGATTATCATAACTTACGGGGTCTGAAAAAATCTAAAGCCTTTACTACTTACACCAATGGTCTTAAGGAGTTGCTGATCGCATTCTTCAAAGGATAATTCAAAAACTAGTTAGCAAAAAGCATTATTCAAGTGTGGTAAAAATTGAAGACCGAGAGATCCCTGCCACCGTAGAATAACTGAAGTCTGTCTATATCACATTTTATGGAACATGTTTTTTCCTTCTTTGATACATTTTACTAAAAAAAAAAAATTGCTCAATTGCTAAAATGGCTTATATTAAACCGTCATATAAAAGGTAACCAAATAGGTTTTAATGATGCGAAGAAAATCAATAAGGTGAACGATCTCGTTTCCAATAAACAGGGACTGAAATAAAAAAGAGAGATAATTTAACGAATTTCCTATCGAAATTCTAAATCTTTTATCGAAAACAAATTTATCGCAGAACATATATCGGAAACAACCGAAAAGGTAGTTGAGCACGATACACAAAACTCAACATTGTTTGTGTCATATGTCAAAATTTTTTGAAATCGTCTTTTAAAATCTTAGATGTTCTAAGAATTGAATTTATCAATGAAAATGATTTTTTCGTCAACGGTAATCAACTATCACAAAAAATTACATTTTTATGGGCTGAATCATTTATAATTGTTTTCTCGTTAATCGAATAATTGCGATATCAGTTGGTTTTTTTTAAACAAACAATAAGAAACTATGTTTGATTTAATCTGGAAAATAAAAACAAGAAGTTGTGTATTTTCTTATCTAATATTTTTGTAAGATGAGGAAGACATTTCATTACAGCGTACTGGTGGATTGGTGGTTGATTGTTCCTTTTTAGAATTTCTAGTTATGTATGTTTACAGCTATGTTATTACAGACAGACTAAATAACAATCGAAATAATGTACGTACCAATTACTTAACAATTCCGGTTACGAGTAACTCTTTTCAAGTACTCTATCACTACTGAAACGTAAAACTGGAATTAAAATAAACTTATTCATATCTTTACGACATCTATATTCGAATTATCAGTACAGATGTAGAACTAATATGTTTGCTTCAATCATTAGTGATGATGAACTGAAAATAATAATGCCGGAAAAGGGATAAATTGAGAAAAAGATAATTCGATTTCTTAATTGAGCTTGTATTGTCAGTACTGATTTCCTAGACTACATACAATACATCTGGCAGATACTAAAGATTCAAATTCTGTATTGGTACCAGTTTGCAGTAATTGCAGTTAAGATTATGAGGAAACTGCCTATCATCAACGAGATGGGAAAATATAATACACTGCCGTTCTGTGCTTTCACGACACATATTACTACCACTAAAAACAATCAACAGGAGGGAGAGAACGTTGATCTTCAAACACCTACCTACTGCATACGCCCATGGGTATATTTGCATGGATTAAAAACGTCATATAAATTTGACCGAAAAATAATATGTTTATAATAATCAATTCATAATTTATTCAGATTAAACACCGTGTTAATAATAAAATAAATCAATTTGAACGAATTTTAAAATATAATCCTTTTCTTATTAAAATTATGTCTATATTTTCAGCTTCAAATAACAATTCTGTACGAATCACTCTGCCCGGACAGCATCAACTTTATAACGAAACAGCTTGAGCCTTCTTACTTTTATCTCCGAGAGTATATTGATTTGGAATTTGTACCATTTGGGAAATCTGATGTTAGTTGATTTTCATAAAGGCTGTATTGGACTGTATGTCACTATGGCATAATATTTGTCTATGACAAATATATGACTATGACAAATGCAATCAGATAGTGTAATTGTCAAATTTTTGTTTGTCATATTTTATTGTTTGATAGGACTATTTCGACTGAAAAATCTGAATTTCATTTTTGGAAAATATTTCTAGTCCTATCATTTAACAGCATAGTATACAGTCCAATACACGCTTTATTAAATTATCTTGTCGTAAAAATTATGATTTATTTATTTATGCATAGAGTCATAAGGATGGTACATTTACATGCCAACATGGTCCTAATGAATGCGCTGGAAATAAAATCCAGTCTTGTGCCTTGGATAATATCCCCAATAAGGATTTGCAAATGGCTTTCATTAACTGCCAGATGCACAGCCAGGATTTGGCCGGTTATCATGTAAGTAAAGCATTTATTTATTCTTTATGTTACTATTTTGAATACATTTAAACTTAAAATTCAACATTTCCATACAGCTCTAGATTAAATGATCAGAAGTCACATTCAAATTTTATTTAAAACTAAAAAATGTAAGCCTTGAAATGGTTCTTAGAATGAAAGAGGAGTTAATTAATTTAATTATCTGTCTGTCCAGCAGTCCAGCAGTCCATCAGTTTATCTGCTCGTTTGGACAGTTATTTCTGTATTAGGCTTCTTAGTACGATTTTAATCTCATTATTACGGCATTACGCCTTGACTTCCTTAGTACATGTACGACTCCTTCTAGGACATATCACTTCTGCGGCCACTCTTGTTGGATGTACTAATAAAATTTTTGAATGTGTGATACACCAATGACTTTCGATTTCCAGTAGCATCCTGTGAAAGCAGTTGCTGCCTTGCACTATACATGCCTTTTAACATTGACATGTCCCCAGAAGGAAGGGCTTCCAACCAGCTCTGAAAGCAAAGAAAACAAATTTTTTAGTAGCCGTCAATTTTTAAATTTTTAAAAGATGCAGCCTTTAAACCTTGTGTTGTGTGGTGTCATGTGAGGATGGTGAAAATATTACGATGAAGAATCTAATAATTTTGTTTACAGATAAGAAATAAATTTCAATACCACCATTACTATGCATCGAAAAAATAAATTGCATGGTTTTTCAGTCGAGCGAATAAGCTTCCCCCTTTCTAGTGTATGCAGTCTAGTTAATCCACTGTCTAGAGCATTACTTCTGATAGTTTGAACTGAGCTATACCACCTTTTCGCGAAACTCCAATCTTACTATTTCATTTGAATTTTTTAGTGTTCTCGGACGTTTGGAATTGATTACTCCACAATACTGTACTGCTACAATACAGAAAAGGGTAGACAACTTCAACTTGAAGCTGAAAAACGAACAAAGGAATTCAGACCAAAATTTGTTCCAACAATTATTTTCAATAATGTAAGTATACCATACATGCATTTTTTCAAACATAATTATGGAAATTTGATTTATTTTTTTATTTCTCTCATTCTAGCAATTTGACCAACATCTTCAAGATAATGCATTTGCCAACTTTTTGGGTCTTACATGCGGTTTAATTCATAATGCAGCTCCAGTTTGTAGACGTTAATTCAATAAAAATATATACATATATGTTTAATAAAAAAATATGCCTTGAAAGTATTTCTTAATAAATTTAATTTTTGAGAATAAATTGCAAATGATTACATATATAGTGAAAAAGTGTTTTCATGGAAGTGCTCAAAGAGTTACAAGTTGGATTTCAACTTAAAACACAATTCGATTAAAATTAATAGCAAAAATAATACAAATTGCTTTGTTCGGTTATCAAAATATTGGCCATTTCCCGATTTCATTTACTACACGATCGCTGTTGACAATTAAAATCACTCTACACATCCACTTTTAATTAAAACTGATTACAGTCTCATTCTTATAGTATTTAAACTGATCCTGTGTACAAACCCAGCGTTGCTTTTAAATTGGATGTGTTAAGTCGAAATATTTCCCCCACAATTGTTGGCGTATTTGTGAATAGGTATGCAGGAAGTGTGTAGAACATGCGAGAAGTGTATAGAACTTGCACAGCTATTCTAATTGAATATGCGAGAAAGGTTATCATTTTTTCTGGAAGCTTCGATTTAATTTTTCATGGTTTTAATAAAATCAACCTCTTTCTTCCGTATAATTTGAACTTTATATCTCTTTACATTGTCAAGTTGGAACGAGTTTTGGGCGAATGCAGGCAACCATTTTTTTTACTCTTTCGGCATTTGAATTCGTTGGAGTATAAATGCTTACGTCAATGTTTATTTGTTCATTGTCATTTGGAATTTAGTTTTAAACATATACATAACTATGTCTACCTTAGACTAATCAGCAAATTAATGCAGGCGAGAGGCTAGATACCGCGATCATTTTATTTGTCAAATTTTTTCGGTCATCCAATCTGCAATTCTTCTAGTACTTGCTTCTTCGATCGACCAGTACTAATATCTCAACTTTTTTGTTTCCTATGAAACCCAACTTTTGCGAAAAAATACATGCTAAATGCTGCTGTTGAGAGTGGCGCTGCAATTAGTCAGGAAGCCGCTCCTAACTGAGGTCTTGTCACGTTTATTGCTACAACTTTGTAATGGAGTGGAATTTCCTAAATTCTAACATTTTTAATAATTCTTAAAAATAATCGGAGCTAATAAAAATTTGTAAAAAAAATCAATTTTTTGAAAATTGCAGGATATTTAATATATGTATGTATGTTATTAATGTTCACATTAGTTCACATATAATAGCTCTTTTTCTCGTTGAGTTTGGCTTACAATACAAAATTTTCACTATCATATTTTGGATTCGTTGTAATTTGTTATAGTCTGTTTTTAAGGAGGCGTTCAAGTGAGCTGATCCATAAACTAAATGACTAAAGACATTCGAATTAGAGATGGGTCGTTTATGAGTGAACTGTAATTTGTTTCGCCAAGTGACACAGCTTGAAAAGGAATGGGTTCCTTTCCTGGGGAATAAGGACCTTTTTTTTAGGTCCTCACATTCACTCTGAGTTTCAAAACGAACTGATACTAGTTCACTGAACTACTTCCTTCAAGTGAGTGAGTCCAAGTTAACTCACTTACTAAAAGGAACTGCTTTTCCCCATCTCTAATTCGAATTACAAAGGCGCTCTGTTGTATGTACATTCAAGTAACCACTACTTGCCTGTGATACCATCCAACGAATTAAGATTTATATTTATTTTACTAACATAGTCAGTTACATTTAGTTTATTATTTACAAAGATCCGAAATTATATTGCTCTTTGTTGTTGTTTGCGACATTTGTTCTTTATAAGTACGCGTTCGTCGTCCTGATCGCTATGATTTCCTTTTTACACTCTTGAGTATGCACATTATATCTCGTTGACGACTATTTCAATTTTTTAACTACGATAGTACATTGCTGAAATGTTTATACATTAGTCTAAATGTCAAAGCAAGATTCTACCGAGTTTAGTACACCATTTAAAAGCCGTTACGTTTCAAATAAAGCTCCCGCCAACACTACACTGTGAAAAAAAATGGCCAGAGTTGAATTGAATGCACGCACTATTATTTTTCTTTGTGCCGTCGGAAAGAGATAGCACTAGCTGTCGGCGAATTGATAACGCAAAAGTCACCCATACGACGTAGGAGCTGTCAAACTTTTCGAAAACATTTCGTGCACTTTGTACACTTAAACTGAACGGGAAATAAACAAGTCGCTTCCATGATGAAGAAAAAGGTAATTATGCGCTGTGGAAAGTCTTCCGTAGGTCCTTGCTAATTTGCGGATTGTTTAAGGTCCTTTTGATGGGCAAGAGCGGATCGGGAAAGACGAGTATGCGATCCATAATCTTCGCCAACTACATCGCCCGCGACACGACCCGGCTAGGAGCTACCAGTAAGTTATTTGGAATAAATTTTATTGCGCTGATCAATTCAGTGATGTAATATTTCTGTTTTAATTTTGTTTGCAGTCGATGTCGAACATTCACATGTGCGATTTTTGGGCAATCTTGTGCTGAACTTGTGGGATTGCGGCGGACAGGAATCGTTCATGGAACAGTACTTTGCCTCGCAGAAGGACAACATTTTCCGAAATGTCGAGGTTCTTATTTACGTGTTCGATGTCGAGAGCAGGGAGCTGGACAAGGACGTTCATTACTATCAGTCCTGTTTGGAGGCGATCTTACAGGTGAGCGCTAGCGTAGGGGATGGTAGGAAAACAAATATCAGGTTGAATATGGGGAACGAAATGGTTGCAACTTTTTATTTCTGAGTCTTTTCGATGAAGAAGCGTTTAATTGCACACCATAAAATTTAATTGACAAAATATCTGCGAAAGAACTCTGTAGGATGTACCGCCGTCAATGTAGCACAAATTATTGATGCATTTTCATTCGCTTAATGTTCGCATTAAGCGGGTTGTAGCATGCACTGAGGTAAAACTGATTAGCTGTAATCTTTTTAGGCAGAGCTTGGAACGACACCGAAATTGTATATCCTAGTAGAGTGGACTGGGAGAACAACAGGGTAATACGTGAAGGGGTAATCTCCGTATATACGGATGGATCGAAAATGGAATGCGGCACTGGCGCAGGTGTCTTTTTGGAGCTGAGTGTAGAGAAGTCTTTTAAGTTGCATGATCTATGCAGCGTTTTCCAATTGAAAATTCTTGCTGTGTTGCAGGCAGCAAACAACCTGTTAGTGGGGGAGATATGCGATCAAAATATTTCACTCTACATTGGCAGCCTGGCGGCCATAAAGACGCTGGAATCAGTCACCATTAAATCCCAGTTAGTAAAGCGCTGTCGAGATGTGCTAAAGGTTCTTTGTAGTCGGAACAAAGTACAGATTTGCTGGGTGCCAGGGCATAGTAATATACTAGGGAACGAAAGAGCGGATGAGCTTGCGAGATTTGGATCGGCATCGTTGGCTAGGGTTGAGGAGGATGTTCGTCCACCGATATGAGGCATCAAAGCGCAAATTGGCGAGCGATCTAAAAAGACGACCGACTCTAGGTGGGCAGGGCTGGTAAGCTGCAGGATTTCAAGATCCCTGTCACCAGAGCTGGATAGTCAAAGGACTAAGAATATATTGACTTGGGCTAGAGGAAAACTTCGTCTGCCCATCGGAGCACCTTGGAAGGACATCGCTCTATTCTAAGGTAACCTTTTAATGGAAGGGATGTTTGGAGGCATCCTTTAGAAACGGCCTTCGGAATTACTCTGTTAAGCTCAGTGTAAGCAAGTAGTTCCAGTTACTTATTCGTATTTGGCTATGCTTCAGCCAGTGAACATATTTTTAGAAATATATGTTCGCAACTTATGTCCTAAGTTAGACAATCGTTACACCAGAAATGTAACGTGGATTAAAGTTAGGCTGCTACAACTCTTTGAAATAAAAGCGAATCACTGGGAGATAGCTGAAAAGGAATTAAGGTGGTACTGACATGATGTGTGTGTGGTGGAAAACCTTACTTATATTTTTTGTGAATGTCAAGGAGTTGCCATGAGTTATTTACGAGTTGTTGTCTGAGGAATACTATCACATTTTACTTGCTAGTGTCCACGATCATTTAGCATCCAGATTAAAGATCTTTGCAGAGTAGAGACAAAGCTGAAAAGCAAGTAAAGGAATTTTGTTGGACCTGAGAAAATCGAAAATTTCGTTTAATATTAGCCTGTAATTATTTTACTGATATACTTTTGTATCAAACGCATACAACACAAAAATTTAAACTACATAAAATGGTGAAATGTCCATACTATAACATATGCCGTTTTGTTCAAATCGTGTGCTGTACAACAATTTTTTTACGGATATGTTTGATAATTTCCTGAAGATGGATGAAGTTCAGAGAGTTTGCTGACATTGTAAACATCTGCATTAAACGTGTGCGAAATTTTTTACTTGACAAATTAGGCTTGAGGAAGCAATCAGCAATCAAGGATCGGTATTATGTGGATTTTTTGAGACAATTCAACGCTGATTTGAAGATAAAACGGCTGTATGACAAAAAATTACAATTCACCGGCTCATAGAGAATCTGGTGCAATTAAGCTACGAATTGGTGCGTCATCTACTCTATTCTCCAGATTTGGCTCCCTGCGATTTCTTTTTTTTTTGCAGCATTTTACAATGGCTTCACGACAAACGAGGAAGTTATCACAGAAATAGCAACAGTTCCACATATCATATTTTTCGAATAAAAAACTTGGAATATTGCTGAACTAAGTGTATCGATCTAGAAGGAGACTATGTTGAGAAATAAATAAAACAAAATCGATGTTTTATCTTACTGTTCATACAATCTTTGTAAATTAATACTAGCATTTAAGAGAGTCGTCCTATGTGCAGGTCAGAAAAAAAAATTTTTTTTCCACTAAATTACTTCCGAATTATTCCTATAATATGAATGTATGTAAAAGAATTTCTCCGAATTCGAAGTCATCATCAATGGTGCGACAGCCCAAGTTGGACTCTGGCCTCCTGAAGTCATTGCCTCCAATCGTCTCGATCCACAGACCGCGTCCACCAGCTTTGCTGTCTTCATCAATCGAGTCTTCCCATCGCTTGCGTGGTTTGCCTACAGGCCTGATACCACTCGCTTTGCTTTTAAGAGCACGCTTGGGGATACTTCTGTCTTCCATCCGCTCTACATGGCCAGCCCACTGCAGTTTCGAAGTCGTTATAAACTAAAAGTCGTATAATGGAGCAGCTGTTTGGAGCTGGCCGAGCCACCGCCGATCTTTAATTGCGTTTTTCTCCAAATTTTTCAAATTGGATGCCACGATTCAGAAAAAAACATTTTACCGATATCTGTCGTAGTATTTTTTTGTTGAAGCTTGATTTCAGATGAGGAGGAAAGCCGGAACCATTGCAGCCTTTTGACAACTTTTTTTTGCAGCGACCACTTTCAAGAGCTCTGCACGTAAAAAAAAAATATTTCTTCTTAAAAAAAATTCTAACGCTTGTTAAAATATGAATAAATATGTGGTTTGATTTTTGAAATTGGTTCTTTTACAATCCGCTAAATAAAAGAATAAAAAAAAAAAAAAACGGAGAGAAACTGGCCTTCACACTGGCCTTAAGTGGTATCGTAACAATCTAATATTTTTGTTACATCCTTACTCATTCTGAATAACTTCCAGAATATTCAGGATAAATTTTTTCCTCGCATGAAGTTTTTATGTTACTCAAAAAAATTACCAAAGGAATACAAGAAAAGGAGATTTTCGGTGTCTGGACTCTTGTGGTATTTAGCAAGAAAATGGCAGTTTATTGCCTTTTACGCAAAAGCTTTCTAACGTATCACCCCTTCTCCATTAGCGCACCAAAACAGTTTCCTATTCGTTTCAGTTCCAAGTCTAATCAGCAATGTATAGCTTGTTCCTCAATCTGGTTAGTTCAGTGTACCACCAACGAATTAGTCTCTCCTTTACACCTCCTTTTGTTGAAAAGCCAGATAAAATAAAGTAAGATCTTTAATTATTAGTTCAATTGGTCTTTTGTTTTCTATTGTTTTTGCTGAGGCTGGTAGAACCCTGTAGCGCTTTGGAATTTTAAGATTGAATACTATGTGGAAACATCCTTCTATTCTTTGGAATTTGCCAACTTTCGGTACTAAAATCTTGTCTTTTATTTCAACAATGCAGGATTAATCTTTAGTTTTCTTGTGTCTACTCTTCTATGATATAGGCCACCGCGCATCGCTATAGCTTAAAATTATTCTTGTTCGTCTAACAATAATATTTTTGGTACTGGTGCTGTTGATCCACCAGTGCGTTTACCACTACATTTTTGAATCGTTAGTAAGCAATCGCATTGTTTAAAAAAAAAATCTATAAAGTATAATAACTTAATTAAAGTAAAATCCAATGAATTCATGTATAGCTAATTTAATTCTTAAAATTCAGAACTCGAATCAAGCAAAAATATTTTGCCTCATTCATAAAATGGATCTGGTGGCAGAAGAACAGCGTGATGTGATATTTAAGGAGCGCGAAGAAGACTTGATTCGTTTATCGATGCCATTGAAATGCACATGCTTCAGAACCAGTATCTGGGATGAAACATTATACAGGTGAAATTACTAAGAAATTCTTTCAATTAGCACAATAATATCATACATTTCTTTCTTTTAAATAGAGCTTGGTCCAGTATCGTTACAATGCTGATACCAAATGTTGCAGCACTGGAAAATTCGCTTACATATTTTGCAAATATAATCGATGCCGATGAAGTTTTACTCTTCGAACGTGCCACATTCCTAGTTATTTCACATTGTCAGCGAAAACAATATCGTGATTCACATCGTTTCGAAAAGGTCTCGAACATAATCAAACAGTTTAAATTGTCGTGTTCGAAACTAGGCGCAAAATTTCAATCGATGGAAGTTCGAAATAGTGCTTTTGCTGCTTTCATCGATACGTTCACGAGCAACACATACGTAATGGTCGTTATGTCCGATTCGAATATGCCGTCCGAAGCGACGCTTGTAAATATACGAAATGCCCGGAAATATTTCGAAGAACTCGAGAATCCGAACAGTAATGCTATTGCTCATCATTATCACTGATATTTAAGGAAAAATGCGAAGATTATTTCGCTTTGATATGTGTGCGTGTGTGCCTGTGTGAGATCATACCGTCATCCAATCTTTGCTTTCGTAACACAAACCTGATCCAAACACCCAAGACTAAGTCGATTTTATACACGTCAAATCGAAAGATTTAAAAAAAAAATAATAATACAAAAGTATAAGCAAAAATAAAGTCTAAACACACAATAAAATATGAGTGCAACAGAAATGTGCAAGAATGTGTCGTAACATTTCTCTTATAAATATCGAGTCCAGTTCATAATAAAATTAAATCTATCTTTGTATGTTTAAATTTTTTGTATTAATTACTTAATATTAATTTTAGTTTTAACAAAATTCCTAAGAATTTCTTTCTTGAATCCCTTTACATATTTAAAATGATCGAATTCAAATTTTATTCCGTATTCATAAAAATAACAATTGTCTAGAGGAAGAGTTGAAAATATGGTAAGCTTGCATAACCTTCGAGAACAGCCGCAATGTGGTTCGCGTTTGGATTATGGCAAATGAAGCTGGCAAGCGAAATCTTTCGCTACCGAAAATTTCGTACTGTGGCTATAGGGCTGCGGATAATTAACGTACGTTCGTTATTGTGCATGCCTTTGCTCTTCATTGCTCTCTGGCGCATCAGATTACATTCTGCTTGGAGTTGTTAATACTCGTAGGAAGATAGGGTCTCAACAAAGAGCCAACTATTCACCTCTGTCATAGATAAAATGATTTAGCCATCCTATAATCGAAAAAGGACCTACGTGCTTCAAAACAAAATCATAGACATGGCATTTATCTTTCATTTGTCGGTCTCACAGGACTGATTGTTAAATCTTAGTTCAAGTTTTGGCACGAATAAGTAAGTTAAAAGTTTTTTGATGTCCAGAGATCTCAAACGTAGTAGAAGTTGTTAGCTCATTCTTTCCCATACGTTTCACTTTTTTTTATCGAGGTATTTTAACATCTGTACCTCCATCCGAAATCAAATCCTGGATAGGACTTCATCGAGCAATTAGCAGCAACGGTTCGGTACTGAATATGTAACTGTCTAAATTCATTTAATCGTAGCGAGTGTGAAGATGATGTTAAATTCTCTCTTTGATGAAAAATAAATTGAAAAGGATTCTCCACAATGCATAATCTCTATGCAATTTGTGTGTACTTAAATCGATGATAATGAGCTCAACTTTTCTTATTGTAATCCGAAGTATCTGGAAATGGAGGCATGAAATACTTTCGACAAACTTGTGCTATAACTGGCTCAGGCACCCAAGTAAAAGCTCCAACTTGGAGCTATGACGTCAAATACAGTAAATTATTTCGGTGTATGGAGGAGATAACATCGTCTCTCGACTACGTCTAGCTGTCGAACAGCTGACGGACGCTCGTGAGTTTTTGGCCTAATTTAGCTTCTAAAATGCGAAGCTATAGCCAGACAGTGTAATTTGTAATAAACAACGGCAGCCATACGAGTGACTTGTAGCGGCTTAATATCAGCTCGATTTTTTTTTTATAAAATACAATAATATCGTGGAAGTGTTATCATCGAGTGTGTAAGCAAAAGTTTTCGACTTTCGACTGAAAATGGAAAGAATTTTAAGAGGTATTATGCGATATCGTAACTCAAGTCGAATACAAATGGTCAAGGAGTTTGAAAATGTTCGCGATAATCCAGAGGTGAGTCAAAGATTTCAGTAGTATGTATTTAAACGTTTTACCTTATTGGTTTGCCGCGCTCTGAGACACGTGGAAGTGAGTAGTAGTCCGTGAAGGTTTAAAAAAGGTGAAATGAAAATGTGAGTGTTATGTTATGCATTCATGTTGCTGTTGCTCTGACTGGCTGCTGGCTATGATAGCATAAAAGCTTTTTGGGATATGACGTCGAACTAAGACACGTGTTGTCAGCTGTTTATGTTGCGAATGATTGTCTGAATGATTTTTTGTAAATATAACAACTCAATGAATGTATCAATGCAATGAAAAAGGAATGCCAAGCATCACAAGATCAAACTGATCTATAATTAGTGACCTCTCTCTCTTAGTGCAATTGTTTTATTTGTGCTATTGTTGCAGGAGAAATTTGTTATAATTTTAAATTTTTGGATGATCGATTAATAGTCTTAAAGGTTTCTACATATGATAAGAAATTTGATGATATAACATAATTTTTAAGGGAGCTATGAACTCTGTCTCTGCCAATAAAGACTCCCATCCTGCAATAAATATTAAAACGAATAGAAATTATTAACTTTATTTTTTTTACCTATTTATTCAATACTGTTTTATTCTTCAACCTCTAATTACATATTGTAAGCAAACAATTGAACACCTGATATACAGAAGGTGTATTAAACAGTTTTTTTGGAAGATTTCGTATATTAATAGTTGCCGAATAGATTAGAAGATAATATTTGCGATTCAGTAGATAACAATGTCACAGTAGCAGGTCAGAAATAATCTCTTCATTTATCAGTGATAGACTTTGAATTATGTATCGGACACACCCCCTGTTTTCGGTGTGATTAATAGAAATAATTTAATTTAAGGGGTCAGTCTACTTTGGACGCCCCAAAAAAAGGCTATTTTTAGGATTTTTTTTTTTAGTGCTTACACGAATAAATATCGATGTTATTCTTTTTGGGTTTAATGAATATACTCTAAAACTAGCTATACGCATTTCTTATTATTCACTTTTTACAGTTTTTATTGTTTAAAAAACTCGTTAAACGCAACTGCGTGAAAAATACATAGGTGGCTGACGGGATTGATTTTGTTCAGTAGATTTGTAGCGGATATATTCAAAATATTTCATTTAAATTTATATCCGAATTCAAAATTTCCAATCGAATCCAATGAAGCAAATATTCGATAACGGACACGTTCAAAAATAGAATTTCAAAATTTATAAAACAAAGGAACCAAATATTCTCGGTTCAGTAAAATTATATTTTAAACTATGGAAACTAAATTCGATGCCAAACTAAATTACCGAAATAATCCGGACCGATATTTGAGACCGGTACATCAAAATAGTTTTGTAAATTAGATTAGAAAAATAGACAATAGAATTATCAAAAAAACTGTAAATAGAAATTAACATTTTAAGTTAGAAAATAAATTTTAACTAGTCGAATTGGAACCACCAACGACAGCAGTCGTGCTTTTTATTTTATTAAACCAAGTATTTGGTATCGTGGTTTTTTAGCTCTAAAGTGGAGTCCCTAGACTCCACAGATTCATCCGAAACAAAAAAAATTAAAAAGTTATAGATTCAGTATAACTGTGATTTAATATTCATGCATAAATAACAAAATGTCGGACTTTTTCGGATAAAAACCAAAAAAAATAATACTTTTTCCACTAGTTTTTGCATCAAAATTAATAGTAAAAATAAAAATGTTCACTTGGTTCTAGTTCCAGACGAAATTACATATTTTAGGGATATGTGGTCCAATTTGCATCAAGATCGGTTGAATGGTTTCGAAAATTTCAGGCCCGGGAGCCGAGAAAACGTTGTTTCGAGAAAAACGCGGTTAAAGTTTTTTACTTAGAGCCGATTTGGGCTGTTCCGCCATTGATTATTGGTATTAAGAGGTACTTAGACTGCTCGGTTCTTTATGAATTTTTCTCACAATATTTTTGAGTGTACATACTTTCGAAAAATGCAAAAATAAACGATTTATTCAAACGGTCCAACTAGACTGTCCCCTTAGTTCTCACATTGGTAATTACTAATCGGTGGCAATAATGTGGCAAATAATATTATTGATATCTTATAGTATGTCGACTACAAATTTTTCCCATAACTGCTTTATGCACTAAAATTAAAATTTTAAATTTTGAAGCGATACTCTATTATGGGTGTGTAACGGCTGAGAAGAAGAAAGGGTTTAGGTCGACAATTTGAGAATTTTATATCGAACGACTAAAGATAGGAATTTAAAACTTTGTAGATACGTAGTGATTTTCTTTAGGGAGAATTCAAAAAATAGATTTTTTTTAACGCGACTACCCCTCCCAGTCTACATGTGGTGGCTTTACTGAATGTTCCAATAGCACGATGTCTTGAAGTACCACTTTCAGAAAATCACATCTTCGAGATCACATCATGCTAGAATAATGAAATTTATAACACGTATGAACATACGTTTTTTGAGAAAAAGAAAATACTTTTTTTTTAAGGTAAATGCAGTTGTGTGTGGTGGGTGGCTAAAAACTTTATTTTTCCATATATCAGAAACCAAGACAATTGTAATTTGATACAACAAGGAAGTATAATTTTAAGGTGGTTTGCTACCTACAGAGATTGGGGTTAAACCAATTCATCGTGGAGATTTCAAAAATCCTTTCATATAAATTACCTTGATATTGTACCAGTTGTATGTATGTACTCCAAAAGAGGAGTAGGTCACGAAAGGTGGACTTAAATGAAAAGTTTCTGTCTTTAGTTAAACTCCTCTGGCGCTAAGAATGTTGCAAATACTAACACTCGAACGAGTCCATTGAGTAGTCACCATACAAAAGTCGTTTGAATAGTTTGGGTTCTAATCACTCGAAAAAAAGCTTTAATTTATTGGGCCTAAAAATTTGTGTAGCAACTAGAAAAAAAACACGAAAACGAGCGTTTTGAGAAATGGTAAAGCCACTTTAATTTTTCAGCACTTCAAGGAAAGAACAAGGAGACGAAAAGAAGAAAATTGTTCTAAGGCCGTTAAATGATGTGTTTTATGTGAAGGTGATCTAGAAGTTGGAAGTGTATTGGTATTGAAGGGATCGAGGAAGGAATTATGGAGGTGGACTGAGTTTCAGAAGAATCGACGGGTTTTGACGCAGTTGGTGAGGACCAGTTCAACGGTGAGTGGTACCTGGCAATGTAGGCAACCCGGCTGTGGAGTTCTGGCTATTATAAATTCGTGGGTCATTCTGGTGTGTCCCAGCCTTAGCCCGGCCAGTATAGCGGAGTCCTTCCTCTCTAGTTGGGGGCTACATGCTGGTGGGTAAGTGTTAGGCGAATGCTTCGCCAGAAACGTGGTGTGGTTGGCCCAGTGCAGCGCTGATCTGTGGAGAAATAGCTTCTTCCTCGTGTCGCGAAATCGAGTTCCTAGCCAGCTGGTCGGTTTTTTCGTTACTCGCTATTCTGACATGTCCTAGGATCTAGAACACTTTAGTAATGACTGCGTTGTCCCTGGAGGCAGCGTATTGTTTAGTGGCTCGGGGGTTTTGAAGGGCTTCGACTGCTGATATGTAATCAGAAAATATTATTAAACTTAAAACTGATTTTTGTAGCATGGGCAGCTTTGCTGATTGCGAATATTTCCGCCTCAGATACACTGCTATCCGGGATAATTTTGTAGGCTTGTTGGGTGGATGGTGTGTCTTAATCTAGCTGGAAGGCTACAAATGCCGCCGTTGTCTGGTCTTGGATTTTGGACCCATCGGTTTCGGTGGAGTATAATGTGTAGGCTCATAGCTCTTCCAGGTGTCTGCTGTGTAGCTGTCGGTATAAGAGGAAAAATAGCTGACATACAAAAGTACTTAAAACATGTGGTATAAACCTGTTGAGTAGTAACTTTAGAATAGTCGACATAATAATTTATCTTTTGAGTAGCAATCATGCAATATTCCTTACATATGCCAAAAAAGACTTACTCTGTTTGTACCCAAAGTTCAATTTAAATAAAAGTTCAGTAGTAGATCTAGAGTATCATACGATTGGCAGTGCCGTCGGTGAGTTTTACTTGCATTATATTCTAATTTATCAAGTATTTAAGTACATATTACAAAAGCTACTTAAAACTGAATTACAGAATTTTATCAACTGGAATATATTTTTTTCATAGTTAGGTTTCTACAGAAGAAGTTAAGGGTTATATTAGCTGGATGGTCACTCATTGTAGAATACGCTACTAGACGGGAGCTAGGATCAGAGCGTACTTAAACTACTAAAAGTAAGACCAGCTGAAAATTAAAGAAAAGTAATTGTTTAAAATAGAACTATGTACATATTTTTGAAAAGAATTTTGTAATAAATATTTATAAGAATAATATAGAAAATATTCTGTTTAATACTCTACAGAACAATATAAATTATGGCCTACTTCCTTTTCTCTCAAACAACCTTGAATAAAAAAAAAATTATTAAAAATTAAAAAAAAAATGATAACTTCGTTTCCAGCCCAAAGCCGTATTCTTTACATGTATGGACAGTAGGATGATTCCTACTCGTTTCACGGAAACGCACGTTGGTGATATGTTTGTCGGTCGGTTTTCAATTATAAAATGATTAGTTTCATTACCGAAATAATGTACCGTCTTTTTTTGCTTACAGTACGTAATGCAGGAAATGTGATACCACACTCACATCATTTTGTAGACGAATTTTTTAGCTGTGAACCGGCTGCTTTGGAATTGGGATGTATAGTGAACGATATCCGGCATATTATTGTCTGCGGACACAGTGACTGTAAGGCTATGAATCTCTTATATCAGTTAAGGGACCCGGAATTCGCATCACAGGTATTACAAATTCATTTAAACCAAAAATCTATACGCTTAATATTGTATTACAGGATAATCGTCGACTATCTCCTTTAAGATCGTGGCTCTGTACACATGCCCATTCAAGTTTAGAACGCTTCGAAGAATGGACCAGCAATGGTATGAAGGATCCGTTGGTTTTTTCATCCGAGACACCTTTAAGGAAATTTGTCGCTTATATCGATCCGGAAAATAAATTCGCCATTGAGGATAAGCTATCGCAAGTGAATACGCTTCAGCAACTATCGAATATCGCGTCGTATGGCTTTTTGAAGCGCCGCTTAGAACAGCATGATTTACACATACACGCCTTATGGTTCGATATTTATACCGGCGACATTTACTATTTTAGTCGCGGTGCTAAACGATTTATTCATGTTGATGAAACCACTGTAGATAAATTAGCTGATGAAATTCGAAGATACTATAGCTAAAATGAGACGGGGCTGTGATATGATAATACATTTTTGGGGGAAATAAAATAAGATTTAAGTTTTGAGTAATATTTAAGAGCTGTTCACTTGAAAAGACAAAAATTTAGGGTCGTTTGTATGGTAGTGTTTAGAACATATAATTTAATTTTTTAACAGTTGAATATTTGATGAGAATTGTTTTCAAAATAGTTTAGAATGTTGCGGATTTATGTGTGAGTCGAATGAAATCTCAAATCTAAGGGATAAAATTGTTATTAATATTGAAAAAAGCGCATACGTTGATCGTAATTTTAATAAGTGCCTTTAAAATATATTTTTATAATCAAAATATTGTTGATGTATAACTTTGATATAAGAATATTCATGTTCATATTATTTTTTTGTTATATCGAAATATTAATTAAGATCGTTGAAATTAATGTTAGGTAAATGTTAAAGGAGGATATCCCTTCAAATTACAGTTCTTCATTATTTATAACTAAAATAAATCCCTTTTTTGATAAATTGAAAGAATTTTTCAGTAATTAATTCCAACCCTGAATTTCTTTAATCTTCAATCCTGAAAGTATGCAACAGACAATGATGGAGTATCTTCACCGGGCTTGTTGTAAAGAGAACGTCTATGAAGAGTATCAGCATTCTTCATAGATTCCACGTTCCATGTTCAGAAGAACTTTTTCGAGCTGAATGAGACTTGGTTTTATTTTGTTATTCATTTCATACCCATACTTTTAGATATACCAACCTCTCATACCTCATACACACTCTCGTACACCTCATACATTTCTTCTTTTTCCTCCCATTTTATACTTTTTGTGCTTCACTGATCCGCGATATATAGCTCTACAGATTACCGGCAAAGCTTACGGTATTTTTGTTCATTTCATGTTGATGTAGCGGCCACCTCTAGTGGGTTTTTTCTCTCTCACTGCTTCTTTTTTTTCCAACGCTGGGCTATGTAGGTCACTTGCGATTTCGTGACCGACTTTTCGCCAAATTACCGTCCACATTGGTGTTAATGGTAAGCACACGCATACAAAGATGCTAATTGAGAAAAAAATCACATACGTACCTTTTGCAGAATTTGGGGTAATTTTAACGTAAAAAAGGAAGAATCAATTAAATTTTGTTGGAATGACGGTATTATTCATAATTTCAATTTCATCATGAAACGTAATTTTGTCTTTTCTGTTCTCGGGTTACCTGCCTGCCTACCTACAGGAAAATATTTATAGCATGAATGGTCCAGTCAACTAAGTACCGTTAAGATTAAAATTTACATACAAAAGTTGTGCGATACTTCTACTTCTACTTAGGTAAGGAATTTTTCTTGGTGTTCTGGCGTCTTATTCAGGTCAGTATTTGTTCGGTTAAATTGATTTCTGTGATCATTGCCGATTAGTAATAATAAAAATATTTAAACCCTAGATTGAGGATTTAGGTGGGTTATCGGTTTGCTTAGCTATGAAAAAATATTTGGAATATCTGAAGATTGTCAAATGTTTTCGTTTTGCTATCGAGTTCTTATGATCAAATAAATTCACAACGATTTGACTATATAAATTATGAAATGCGTAATTAATTTATAGGATGAGCAGTGCGTGGGGTTGTATCCTCCCATTTTCATCAAAGACTGCCTTAAGTTTTTTTTTTTTCATTTTCCTGACAACAAAAATATAAACTTTCGTTGTAAAACATTGTAATAAAACAGAAAGCGCAAATATCCACCCACAGTTGACGAAAATCCCCAGGATTTTCTTGACTACTTGTATACGTGAAAATTTGATAGAATAAGAATTTTTTATTTATTTATTTATTAATTATAAGGATACATACATAACTATATGTACTTTATTGATCAAAATTTGTTTCATGTGAAAATTTGAAATAAATGGACAGGAGATCAGAAATCGAAATCTTTACAACCTTATTATTAGCTAATGAATTTTTGTCATTTGGCCAATTTTTTTTTAATTACTATAATTAGTTTTCATTAATTAAAAGATAAAACCTTTTAAAAGATAAACAGGTAAATACAATACAATTCAATATATCTACAGTTCAATATTCGTGATTCAAATAGTGCTTTAAAAGAAGCAATGCTGGTATCAAACAAATCATAAGTGTTTGCTAAATTTGTTACCAACTCTCATCATTCGTTCTGGGAGTACATACAAACCATATAAGGTACGAAGTGCCCCAATAATAGGGTGGTATGGTACATAATAGGTGTGTTTTTTTGCGATTTATCCAGATCGAGAGTAGTGATTCGAATTTTTATAGAAAACACAAAGAATACTCTTGTTTTTTATTGCTTTTTCCTGTAGATAATAGGATAGAATATAGATTTTTACCGGAATAGTAGCCCTAGTAATCTTACTGGGGTAGCTTTTCGCGATAAACTCTCAAATCTAGCCTACAATCTACAGGTTTAAGCAATAAAAACATGAAAACCCAACAGTATTATTGGTGTTTTCTATACGAATTTGAATCACTACTCTCGATCTGGATAAATCGCAAAAAAACACACCTAATATTGAAGATTATCATAATTTATGTTTTCAACAGTAATGTTAAGTTTAAAACCTACAAGTCTTACAAATTTATGTTAGATGGTTTCGAATCGAAAGATATTCTAGTTGAGAATGGACCAAGCTACAACAAAGATGATTAAGTATAAAAATATTTGAAAACATTTTTGTGAATCAAGTTCGAAAGCCGAACCTTCGTCGAGCATAATTACATATGTTTGCAAAATGATGCTTGAATGAGAAAGAGTCATCAAACGAAACCCTAAGATCTGTAATAACCTTATCATTAGATAAGGGCAAACTGTTCCAAATTTAGGGGAAGATGGGCAAAGTGGGCCCCCTTAAAGTTTCTAGTTTGCAATAGCGCAATCTCTTAGCAAAAAAAATTATTTGATAAAGCTTCAAGCATTGACCACAATGCACTATAAAAGAAATCCACTTTAATTAAATATCAGTGTTTAATAGTTTTATTAAAAAAAACTTGTTAGCGACTGAGAATTGTTTGGAACAGTATCCTTGAGATCGGGGTACGGATTGTGAAACTTGCAAAGTAAGATTTGATGATTATTTAAAAAGTACCTATATAAATTTTAGCAGATGCTTACTATTTAGTGTTCATTCGGGGTAAAGTGAGCCCCGGGTGAATTTTACCCTCTACCAGTATCATTTTATTTGATAATTAAAAATAACAATTTTAACATGGCTAGAACATACAACAAATGCAAATGCAACAACAGTGGACTCAAGTTACGATGAAAAATGCAATAGCTTCTGTTGCTGAAAAAAATTGACCTAAAGAAGGCCAGTAAATATTTTGGTGTTCTCAGGACTACTCCTCAAAGCAGAGCACGCTCTCAACACACTTAACTTCATTTCAATTTATTGAAATCATATTGTTTGTCTTAACTGATCCATTGCCATATTCCTTTGCTCCAGTTTTGGATGAAATTATACTATACCCCTTGGAAGGGGTTACTTTGCCCCAGTAGTGGGGCAAAGTGGGCGCTTTGAAGTTTGTATAGCAAGAAGTAGATAACATTCTTATGAGTACCAATAATTTAATTTTACGAATACATGACTAAGCTAACATCCTAAGCTATCGAATTTGCATGAAAAGGATTTTGTAACTATTACCCATTTCACAGAATCTCGGTACAAACCATACGGGCTCACTTTGCCCCATCTTCCCCTAATAACAGAATTAGTGTTACAAAAGATAATTTAGTTGCAGTTTGACACATTCAAATACATATAATAAATTATCATCACGCCAAGTTAATAATTTATCTATATTATCTTGTAACACCAGGCAGTCATTGGTAGATTAAATACAATTATAAATTGGCAGGTTGTCCGAGATCAAAAAGAATTTCACCTCACGGAATACCTCGCAAAAATCATTTATGAATAGTAAGAATAGTAGCGGTTCCAGATAGGAGCACCAGAGATAACAAATTGTTCTGAAAGGACAAATTTATTGTTCACAGAGTATGAATATACTAACTACTGCAATTTGGCAGCGTGGTCATACAGTGTAATACTAGCTTTATTATACAATTGATATAGCATTGCAAATATAATTCTTTAATAGAAGTAGATGCATTATATTGACCACAGGCTTTTACGAAATTTGAGTATGGGTGCATCAGAAAAAGAGTTGATAACTAATAAAACTTCACATTAATATAACTGATCATTCCATCAAGAATTGCTTGAACGGCTGATGTCAAAAACTAGAAACTTTGTAATTTTTTTAAGGAATACTAGGAGGTTCGACAAGGGCTCAAATTTTTTATACGGATGTGAGGGTGGTGAAATTAGATTACAATATCTTCCGAAACAATTGTATTAGGAAGATAAAATTTACAACATAAACTATTGTTGCACAAAATAACATAATATTAAAAAAAACAGGCGCGAAAGGCTTAAGCCGTCGAACTACAAGCGGATTCGTATTATTAATTTTTTGTTTTTTTAAAGGAAATAGTTGAAAACAATTTCTTTCCTTACTTGACACTCATAGAAAAACAATGGTGTACTTTACTTAAATGCTAGACCAGAATCTGGTTACCAATTAGGTACATGATAAACGAGAAACGTTGGAAAAAATAACCATAGCGAAAATCATTTGAGAATCACTGCTTTATTCTTTCGATCGCTTGCATGTCTATGGGGATACAGGTATACACATCTCGGAATCTGGTTAGGCGGATTTACGTATAAGGGCTTTGGAAAGAACTGGGACACTTAGTGACGAGTTGTGTGAGAGCCTATAGTTCAAATTTCTTATATAAATACATGCATACATAATTTCACTAAAAGTTATAAGTGATTACTACTACCGACAAAATTCAAAAATACAAAAAAGTTTGCCTCCTCATACAAACAATTTAAAACACTACACTTCTTAGTTTTTTCGACCTGAAAACTTGCCACAATAAAGAAAGATTTGTATTTGTACAATTAAAGTTATACATTTTTATCAGCGATTTTTGAGATATAAATATCCAATTTTTGTACTTCTCCCCTCAAAAATTGTGATACTAAAAACGATTTTATAGTGTGTGTCTTGTAGTGTATTTACAGATAAAATTTATATCTCAAATGGTTCTTAGGTCGTTTCCCAATACTTTGATTCGTCTTTGACGTCACAGCATAGTATTGCTATTATACCAGTTTAGAAAAAGCTTTGCTAAACCGTCCAAATGGATCAGCTGATGCTTATTTGAGACTTCAAAAATAAATATTAAATTAAATTCTATAGAAAAACTTGAATTTTTTTACGTTTGAAGTAAAGCTTGCTATGATTATACAGCAAACTATTCGAATGCAAAGTAGTTAATGCACAAACCAACAAGGAATCAAGACACTACTTTGCTAGGTCTGACGTCATAAACTGTTCTAACTAGACGTAGACGTAGACGAAGCAAGGTATTCGGAAACGACCTTAAAATACGGAAAATAATTTCTAAGAGACTAGGACACACCAGTTTGACGCATAAACATCTCCTCAACAAAGAGACGCCGCCTACATGCACTAACTGCAGAGTCACTCTCGACTTTCGCCACTTATTAGACTGCCCAACTCACAATAATAAATTTAACCATAACTTGAATTACCTGCTCAAAAAACAATAAATTTAAAGAATTAATAGATAGACTAAAATTAAAAAATATCGATTCACTAGTGTAAGCCCAGTAAATATTATAATAGCTTTGAAATATCAAGAACAAATTGAACACAATAGCTACATAATCCCTAATACATAATTAATTTAAGATGATGGTCTAAGTCACTAGCTCTTAAGGAATAATTGTGTATATTTATATACCTTTTATTGAATTATAAATAAATAAATAAATTTCTAAGAGATTCATCTCATCCCATTTTTTTCTTATTAAAAATACTGAATTATTTATTCATATCATTTGATTATAATTCTATTTATAAATCGGAGTTCAGAGAATTCTGACTCTTATCACTGAAGAAAAATTCAGAACTTACCAGAGAAAGAACTGAAGAAAAATTAAAACAACAAAAAACCGTACTCGAGTAAAGTTAAAACTAGTTTTACTTAAATTAACATAAATTAAAAGTGAAAAACAAGCCCAACCTTATACCTGAATACCTGAATATAAATAGTAAATTAAAAATTAGTTGTTTTAACAGTAATTTTCACTCCTTTCCGGAACTCCCATACAAAAGTCGTTAAAAGACATGTTCACAAGTATTGACCGATAACTTCATTACATACATTAATTTTTCAATGTTTAGAGGTAAAGCGATTAATATATACAACATTGAACGCATCCATTGTGTGAACCTCGTATAAAAATCTTTCAAAACTTTGCGAATCATAATTCGGTTATTTCAAGAAATCGGTTTCCATTTTGCAAGAATTCGTTTCAACTCAAAGGGATCGAATTGGCTTGTGAACGATTCCGTCATCTCTTTGGGTAACTAACTCCCATACAAGATTTACGCTTATTACACGTTGACCAGAAAAGTTTTAAATTTTGTACACTGTAACTTTCATCCAATCCTATCCAATTTGCAATCAAGGTTGGTGTATCTTCTAGTGCCGGTCATACGAAAATTTTTGAAAAATCGTAGCTTCCATTCATTTAAACTAGCGACATCCTAGAAGGCTCACTGTTCTCCACCTATATTTGTCCAATTCGAGAAATGTCGATCTATAAGTGGCTCATGGGTGGCTGGTTCAAATCCGGCTCGACGGATCAAATAACCGTCAAAATATTCCATTCATTTCCAAAAAGATGTTCATCGCTAATTTAATTATCGCAAGTGGTGAAAAAATGTTAATATAAGACATGTAAAAAAAAATCTGCCAACAGTCTGGGCGCAACTTTATTATTTTTCCGGCAGAAGTTCAGAACGCGTTCAATTCGGGGATGCGGTGTATGTTACTATGTGACTGAAAACCTAACAAAAAGTTCGGGAAGCGGTTGGAAAAGGGTGTAACATATGAATTAAAAAATTGGGTCATATTCCGGGATGCGGTCTAGAGGTTGAAAAAAACAAAACTTAGAAATAGGTGATTATTAAACAAGCCTGGGGAAGTGAAAAGATATTCGATATCTGATCAGACCTGAGAAACATGGTGGAATTCATGAAAAAGTATACAACCAGTTTACACCCTCTTAGGGGTCGAATTTCAAAAAATCTTGAAAACACATTCTAGGTATTCAAATGAAGAATCCGTAGAATAAAAATGAATTCAATATTTTGAAAGACCTAGTAGATATGACGAAAATCGTGAAAATATATGCATTTTAAATTAACTGATATTTTTTTGCTCCCCCCCTCCCCTTCTGAACGCCAAGGAATATTCAAATTTTTTTTTATCAGAATTACTTTTCTAGTTAATTTACATATGCGTACCGAGTTTTAACTTCGTAGCATAAGCCGTTCTAAAGTTAGGAAAAACACCCCCCACCACCGTACCATACTACCCCACCATGCCACTACTATAGCTTTATCTAAATACCAAGTTTCAGTTTCCTATCATTATAGATTCTTAAGATATAAGCATCGGAACTTTTTCTTTCTCATCCTTCCCCACCCTCACCCTCACCCTCAACACCCACACCCCCAAACTTTTTTTCCCTACTAGGGTTCTATTAGGCCTACTTCTGGTAAAAATTTGAAGCATCCATCTTACACTGTTATTGAGATATAAAACGTGTTATTTTTGAAAACTTCTTATCCCCTCCACTTACGTACTCCCCCGTCCCCTTCAAAGATTTTACTTTGAGCAATCTTTATTTATCAAGCTTTATATCCAAACCGAATTTTGTTTTTCTGGTGCCACTGGTTTAGGAGATATCGTAATGTTAAGTATTTCAACCCCCACCCCCATACGCCAGTACCCCCACCCAAAAATTTTGTTTCAATCTAATCTCCTAGTATAACTACAGATATTTGTTAAGTTTTAATTGCTTGCTATTAACGGTTTAGGAGATATGGATTTTTGAATGTGTCGATCTCGACTTTTTTGCGTTTCGGACGCATTGCTTCCACCTCCATGCCCACACCCCTTCACCCATATTATCAATTTATTGCAAATGGGTCAAAGCTTTATAGAAATTCCAAGTTTCAGTCTCCTAACATAAGCGGTTGCTGAGATCTAGAAACCAAAATTTTTCGTTTAAAACGCTTGCCCCATCTTCCCCCTCACACCCCCACCCCTAAAAATAATGTCAATTCAAGGGGTCTACCCAGTCTATTCCTAGAAAAATTTTTAATTTAATAGCTCCACTGGTTTGAGAGCTACGAGCCTTCAAAGGATTTTGGCGGTCGACGTACGGCGTACGGCGGACAGACGGAGTGAAAATTTTTATTGCTTTTTTCGTGTCTACTAGTCATGAAATGTACACAAAAAAATTTTGAGGGCATCATTTTTTTTTTTGAAAATCAATAACAATACTGTATTATAAATAATGAAGTAAAATAGAAAAATGTGAAGTTTGGTTTTTGAGATATTGAAGGATTAACCGATTAACCGTTATCATTGATTAAAAAATACAAGGATTATTTTTATTCGTAAATTGTGCCAACCATAACTTTAAAAATAAATCCTATTTTATAATAAAAGAGATCAGCACTTTCAATGAAAATTTGAGTACGAATTTTACAAAATTTGAAACACTATAATTAACATGACAAATGAAAATTGTTATTTTATTTTAACAAATTCGTTGAATGTCACAAATATAATCAATTCTTCATAAAAGTTGGCTGGTGTATTGGCTTCGCTTAACTACTTTTACAACAGCTGACGAATTCAACAAGAGATAATAATAATAATATATAATAATTTTTTTACTAAATAAAAAAACAAAATTAAAATTTTTCTTAATTTAAAATAATTTCCATTGACGTTTGAGTAACTCGCTATATGGACGGATTTGGTCAGCCTTTTCTCAAATATTGTGGATAAATATCCAAAAATTAAGATGGCACCCACGTATTTAATTCAGAATAACATAGCCAAGAATCACTGGGCCTCTTGTCCAATATGTCAATAAATTTGAGGAAAGCAATTTTTTTTGATATTAAAGTTTGATTTATCAAATTCAAATTAAAAACGTAAAATTGTAGATGTGCTTGATTAACAATGGCATAGTTTGTAGATTGTAGAAATCAAGTATGTATAACAATAACCGTTTAATAAGCCATATACATATGTATACAACAACGATTTTACATATTGAACAACTACAGTATAGTTTCTATTTAAAATTGAAAACAAGATTATAACATATCGGAACTTAAAACAATTGTTTTTTCAGCAAAGTAGCACATTAGTGTTTTTCATTACATGTTTTAGCTGATGAAGAAAAATAAGCATGGGTCAAATCACTTCTACATCAAAAAAACATATATGTGTTATTACTTTCTCTGTTCAATAAAAAACCAAAAGTACCCATTATAAATTCCTAAAGTATCTTGGGAAAAATCCTCTATACATTGGATGGAATCTTCGCGAGATTTCGCATAGTCCAAGAACAGATCGGTATCAAGTGAAGTTGCCAAAATCGAGTTTTAACATAGCAAATATGACCACTTTGTAACTACACCTTTGTACCGCCGTCAGCCGCAAGCACTATAGCAATTTTTGTATCGTCTTGCTGAATACACTCTTCTCGCCGATCGGTTTCAATTACTGTTAAAAAATCGACCAACCCAAAAAACTAACATGTACGAGTATATACCTTACCAGGTGTACCCATACATTTCCACCTATACAAAATTATTCCGCTGGCAACGGTCAAATATAGTTAAAAATTTGGGTCAAACTTGTAATGATCCAAACTTAGATCCACCAAAAGTCTTGACCAAGTCTGTATAGTGGGTAAGAAATTTTTCGTTTTGGAGTACGCCTCCGGGGAACATCTCAATCGAATGATCTTTGTGGGACTGTGTAGATGTGGTTTTTTCTTAAATTTTTTTTTTATTTATTTATTCGTTATTATTTTCATTTATACACTGACCGACTATCTAGGGCATCGGCGTCACCTTAGTTGTCTGGCCCAACTCGTTTCCTCTGGGGTCCAGTTCTTCTTAGTTTGCCAGTTTTGCTTTTGATTTTTTTCTGGTCAAACCTACACCGGACTGGACCACTATACGCAGACAAATTCAAATCTTGGCGCTCAACTTTTTAAGTCTTTTAAAAAGGGTACGAGTGTATTCTAGTGTGGCTCATGTGTGCATTCGAAAACGATTTCAGGGTCTATAGTACGTGCAACATCGTTGTATGTCCCCGGTTGGGGCCAAGTTGAAGGCTTCAATGCAAACTTAAACTAAAGATACGAGTATAACACTGGTTTTATATTCCGTTAAAAAATATGTTGATCTAAAGCACTGGATGTACGAGTTTAAAGCCAAACTCTGCTCATACAGATTAATGTTCAACTCAACTACCAATAAAGATATGGTAGATTTTACGTGGAGCACATTATTATGTAGGAAACGAATTTGAATAATGGAAAATAGTAGGCAAACTGCTGCGGTATCTGTGAATTTTAATAAAATTCTTAATTTATAATTTATATCTTACATATTCTAGTTTTTGTTAAGTTTTAAGGTAGAAGGTCAGAAATTTGTATATATGTACCTAGGTAAACAGGTCGGTATTTTTTAAAATTTTTTTATATTCATATGTAACTACATATTTTGATTTTTGTGACTTTCTTGGTAAATTTTCGATTATAAAAGAATTCTGAGGTCAGCTAATTATCTATAATATTCTGAGCAATTATTAATTATAAAACTCCAAACTACACTCATTAAAAAAAATAATTCTAGTTTACTATTATTATTATAAGAATCAAGTGAGGACACGGTTCCTTCCATGTGCCTCCCAACTTTTTTTGGGGTCTGCCAAAGTCCAACTAGCAAACAAACTTCGCATTTTGATTTTCCTGTGGCTATAACTTCGATAAGACTATCAAGCGCAAGGTGTGGATTTTTAACCTCGATAAGGTTTCGATCAGACTTTCGAGCGGAGGCTGAACTTTCAGAAGCCATTGCCTCGGTAATAACCTCTATAAGGACTTACATTAGTAAATACCAACAGTCTTACTTATTAACCGAAGTCGTAGAAATATCTAGCATATATCCGAAGAATTAAGAGGTACATCATTGTAATGAAAAAGTCGTTGGAAAATGTAACTATTCATTGATATGATTGTGCATTAATTTATGGTCTTTTTTTATACACTTAACCAATTGTTGTGTTACCGAAGGAAATCGAAATATTAATAAATAGAGTAATTTCTGTTAATATTATACTAATGTGAATATGTACTTTATTATTAAAAAATAATAAAGTAAAATTGGTTATTTTTATGAATCCTGTAAACTTTGGCAGTACTACGTTAATAATAATAATGAACGTATGTACATATTTGTATCAATATGACGAATATTCACCTCAATATTATGAACACTGATTAAAATTACATACTAAAAAGCGTAAAACAAGAAGAAAATCTGTTTTAACTTAAACTGTATCTTACCAAGTTATTGATTTCTTGTCTTCCTTATATTCTTTAACCCCAAGTCTGGTGGTCTCATATAAAGATCATAAGTCATGCAATAAATGTCCTTCGTGTTTACCCTTCCAGAAAAATGTCATTAACACTACGAAGTTTTATATTGATTTTTCACTTTTACTCAAACCGTTTGTGTAGAAGCAACTGTCAATGAATCTGCAGTTAACTTGTTAGAGTTTTCGTCCATAAGAAAACAGGTTGAAAACAACATATTACGAGTAGAAATCCCTGTCGCCACATTAAAATGCGATTTATGTTACTTATAAAAATATCGTGGTATCAAAAAAATCCATCTTCATGAGAAAATCATACTATCGATCTTGAGGAACAGAAGATGAAATTTAGTGTGCGGATAAAAGGATTCTTTTTATGTGTGACATGCTTCCTAGCTTTTCAGAGGCAAAATATAGATACTAACTAGAAAGTAGAAAAAGTACAAATTTTTGAGTGGGGCAGTGGCGTACGGGGGTGGGGGTTGAAAAACTTAAGACTACGATATATCACAAACCAATTGCACTAAAAAAATAAAATTTGGTTTGAGTTTAAACCTTGACAAATAAGATTGCTCAAAGTAAAATTTTTTAAGGAGGCAGGGGAGCATAGAAGTTGAGGGGATAAGAATTTTTCAAAAAAAAAATCTCGTTTCATATCTCAAGAACGGTGTAAGATAGATGCTTAGAATTTTTACCAGACGTAGCGCTAATAGAACCCTAGTAGGGGAAAATTTTGAGAAAAAGAGAAAATTTTTGAGGGTTAAAATGAAAAAGATCCGATGCTTATATCTTAAGAACCTATAATGATTTAAAACTGAAACTTGGTATTTAGATAGAGCTATAGTAGTGGCATGTTAGAAAAATATAATTTTTTTAGGGGTGGTATGGTACGGGGGTGGGGGATGTTTTTCCTAACTATAGAACGGCTTCTGCTAGAAAGTTGAAACTCGGCATGTATATATGAAACAACTACAGAAGTAATTTTCATAAAAAAGTCGGCTATCCATTGGCGTTTGGAAGGAAGGGGGAGGGGCAAAAAAATGATAAATGAAAATTGAATGCATGTATTTTCCCGATTTTCATCATATCTCCTAGAGCTTTCAAAATGTTGAATTCATTTTTATTTTATGGATTCTTCATATGAATATTTAGAAAGTGTTTTCAAGATTTTTTGAAATTCGGCCTCTAAGTAGGTGTAAAGTGATTGTTTACTTTTTCATGAATTCTGCCATATCTCTCAGGTCTGATCAGATATCGAATATTTTTCACTTCCACGGGAAAGTTTCATAATCATCTATATTAAAGTGTTTTCCTTTTTCAATCCCTAGACCAAATCCTGGAATATGACCCAATTATGGTATTCATATATTATGCCCTCCCTCTTCTAAACGCTTCCCCTTTTAGGTTTTCAGTTACATAGTAACCTACACCGCATCTCTCAGAATTAAACGCGTTCCGAACTTCTGCCGAAAAAATAATAAAGTTGCGCCCAGACAGTTGGCAGATTTTTTTTTTAATGTAATCCTCTTGTTCCTAAAAACAATTATCAACTTTTGACTTTTTTTTTTACCAGTAGTTTGTGACCAGTTATACGGTCTAATACCACTTTATTGCGCATTGTTGAATACCGTTTTTTATACATCGACAAATCCCGAAATTTCTTTTCATGTGTTTACTTAAGAAGTTCATATTATGTTAAAACTTATTCGAAATCAAATCCAAAGCTATGTCATGCAATTTGAGATAACATATGTATGCAACGATCGTTTTCTTCTAGGCTATTAGAGAATGTTCCGTACTAGTTAAGTAGATTTAAGTTAGTTTAAGTTAGTTTAAGTTAGTTTAGTTATTCGCAGGAAGGATTTGCTCCATTTTCCTTCAGAAACGCACAATCTTTATTAGAGACACCAGCCTACGTGCTATAATGTAATAACATTTGATGTAGAGACGAAAGTTTGAGCGCTGTTTAATTATAAGTTAGCTTAAGCCCTAAATGTTAATAATTTGGAAAATATATATATCTATCTATTTAAGGTTCTAGCCCGATAATCCGACATACACTATAATTCGTCGTTTCTGTGATACGTCGTTACTTTACTTGTACCATCATCGTTGTCGTCATAAATGCCGTAACAACCAACATTTTAGCCTTGGCCTCCAGCGTACAATGTCAACAGCATCAATCCTCCAGTTTGAATATCTATCTGGATCTGACCGTCGCCAGTATGTAAAGTTCAATAGTCCGCCGTTTATGATTAAAGTATCTATCTATATGCCAAACATTTTTTTTTAGAGTAATCATTCTTTATTTTATCGCCCGCAAACACTGTAGTCCGTCGCTTTCACTAATCCGCCGGATGCCTTGTACTGCAAAATGTCTGCATAAATGAGTACTCGTACATGTTACTTATTTGGGTTTTGTCGATTTTTTAACAGTAATTAAATGAAATGAGTGAACAAATGTTGGCATGTATATTCAAAAATTGCTCCTTGAACTATACTTACATACGTTATAGGTACTGTCTAATTTTACATATATTTTTAAATGCAACTGTTTGGTCTGATCTGAACGTCACTACTTGACCAAACAACTTAACATACAAAATATCACAATTTCAAACAACAAAACGGCTGCATTTTTCCAGTTGTGTTCCATTTTAAAACGTTGAGACATATGTTGTAACGTTCTACACTTTGCATTAAGTATGCACATAAAATACAAAACTGTAAAACCTTAAAAATGCTAAACTAACACGCAATACCTTAATATTCCAAATTTCCGAATGTACTAAATTTTTTAGGTCAAATTATAAATGTAGTGTTCTGTTTCCTGAGACAGTGTGACAGAATTTTGTGTTTGTGATTAAAAATTCAAATCATCTTCGAAAAGTAACAATTCATCGATAAATTTAAGTAACTCATTTAATCGGAGACGATCATAAACCAATTCGCCAAAAAACACGGAACAATTTGCATTTTATAGTCTTCGACCACCCGGTAAAGGTAAGACGTTCGGAGACTAAGTGACTGAGACGACGCAACGACTTGTCCGGTAACTTTCATCCCACGATCTTGAAACCGCCTCCAACTTCTCGAGGTAGAGACGCGGAGCTTGGTTTTGGGACCCTGCCCTTGTTCCATGAACCCGAACCAACGACTCGACGTATCATTACGGGGTCTCTTTTGGGGGGTTCCCCTAGCGCTTCCACTTCGCTCATGCTGTCTTCGATGTTGTGCAGAGCCGCGAAGACCTCAAGAGCTCGATCGAAAAGAACATGAAACACGATCTTTGGTGCTGATCTGAGGTGAGGCTGAGCCGCGCTGGGCAATTTTACCTTCGAAGTAGGTCAACGAACAAGGCTGTGCGACTTGTTGAACGTTGAGTTTTCTTAATCGTTTTTTTTCTACCGGTTGCTTGGTACGCCGTGTCGCATTTTATTTTCATTTTCCAGGTGACTGATAACTGGCAGACTGCAAGACGGAGCCGAATGCATCAAAGTGACATATTCTTTTTATTTTATTAGATACAAGGTACAAAAGTAGGTATGCTTATGGTATACACTGAACCTCTCTATTCATCTGTATGCATAAAAAGGGCTTAAGATAAAATACCATTAGTATATTTTGTTTGATGGATTTTGTGTAGGTGGTCTATAATTACGAGGGACCATAGAATTCATAGATTTTATTTTCATGTGGTATATACTTGAATTCAGTTGGATAGCGGTTTTTTTTTCTTACTATGGTAGGTATATTTGATACAATTCATCATTATATTCAAAACTATCCGTGTCCCGCTGATAAGTCCGCGTTTAAAGACCTTTGCTAGTACTTAAAAAAACAACTTGTGCGACCATAATCACCCAAATAAAGGTTCTTCCATTCATCCGTGCAGACAAATTTAAATTCCAGCTCATCACGATACCCTCAAAGATGGCACACATCATATGTTTTGGTCTAAAGTTAATTTTTTATGACACATATGTACAATGAAATATTCGTAGTTGAAAATGAATGCTATAAAAATATTTTCCGACCACAATGTCTTTGGTTTAAAAAGGTAATTTTGCGTTCCGAAGGGGGCAAGAAAAATTATCAGCGAAGATGGGTTGCATAATTTTCACGATTTTTGTCATATCTCTTAGGTATTCTTAAATATTGAATTAATTTCTATAATTCTTCTCTTAAATGCCTAGAAAGTGTTTTCAGGATTTTTTTAAAATTCGACCTCTAAAAAGATGTAAAAAGAGAAAAGTGTAAAAAGAAGTTTAATACATTTTTACGAATTCAGCCATATTCCTCACGTTTGATTAGATACCGGTCACAAACTACTGTCAAAGGCTTGTTTAATAATCGTTCAAAAATCCGTTGTCAACGTTTTTAAAAGGGTATACAATTGTTGAAAACATTTTCAAGATTTACGAATTGGTTTTCCCTTGCTTTGTTTATAATTATTTAAAAATAGCTTTCAGTGTTTTACACCCTCGATTGGCTACTTGATTTGACCGGACTGAATTAAATTTAGTTTGACAATCGTTTTTTGTTGTTCGCTGCGTCGTGTGCACGAATACGAACGCATTTTGGAAAATTTCAAATTTATTTAAAACTCAAACTGTGAGAGTGAATTATCTGACTTGATGATTTATTGGAGGCATCAAGCTACGTCGTGCTGCCGCATTCTACTTTGTATCTGACTCAAGCATCGACTTTGTCATATGTGTCAGATAGTGTAATACCGCAATCGGGGGCAGCGTGCCAAATGAATGTTTGACATGAAATACGCTCAAAAAATTTGTGTTTATTTTATTTCATTTTCTTTAATTAAAACTACGAAAACATTTGAATAAGTCTAATTGATTTTTGTATCTTCCGAAGTTTTTTAAGTAACCCGAAAATTAGCTATGTACCTATTTTATCTTCCACTGTTCGAGTTTCGGAACTTATTTGTTGCACTGTGGATGTATATTACAAACGATAAAAAAATTTCCTGTGCATAGTTCGACTTATTAAGTAGTTCCTAACCAGAATCGTCGTCTACTTTTGAGGAAGATCTGTTAAATCAAGCATTTTTCCTAAAAATCTTCTACTCTGCTACTACCACATGGAAAATATAGACAATGAAATTAAATGCGAACTGAATGTCTTGCTAAAAGAAAACAATATTGGTCAAAGGATTTTTCATGAATGGATAATTTCTTTCAGAAATAAGGTTGAGATCGCAGCTTCTACGCAAAAAATTGTGAAAACCATAAATGAATGTAAAAGAATTTCTATGATTTTAATATTCTTAGTTTGTTCTTATAAAAGTAATATTATTCTTGAAATAAAGCTTACATGGATTTCCGGGAATTAGATTTTTTTTAATATTTTCGGGAATTCATATTCTAATGTATGTAGTTGCCCTAAAAAGTTAATTAATTAATTTGCTTATTCATTAAAAAAAATTTGCCATAAGGTTACAATTTTACTGGAAATAATTTAGTTGGTAGTGGAAATTGCCACCCACATTCATTATTATTAACCAAACTTTTTTTTTTATTATTCGAAGTTTACTGGGATTAACATCTGTGAAAACTTTAGTTCTAGTCCTGATTCAATATGTACATAAATTTTTGTTGTTAGAACAATTGTATTTCTCCAACTCTTCTACTCCTTACAAATTTTTGCTTTTAACTTACCCCATATCTAGAAGATATCGTAGTTCAATGTTATTCATCTCCCAAACACCAATCGCCATATTCCTGAAAAATGTTAATTCATTATTATTTGAAATTTAAAAAAAATTGTACTACTGTTAAAACTTCGAATTTTTACGTTTCAGTAGTAAACCCAAAAAAATGTCCGTCTAATCACCGTATATGCCGTACGTAAACGCTTGTGGAGGCTTGTTTTAGACGAAAATGTTGACTTCCATATTTCTGGAAATGCTTATGCAAGGAATACTCCGAATTACTACGGAGTTTTGATAGTGGAGCCATTTGTAAAAAATAGTAGATATGGTTGGAGAGATGTTGGAGCAGTGGCGTGGAGTCCATGCTTTACGTCCAAGGCAAGCATTGCTTCCCTTACATTTTGCTGAAAAATATCTAAAATGTGTTTTTTCTAAATCGGGCAGAAAAATCATGAAAAAAAATTTGTTTCAAGCAATTTCTTTAGTGCCTTCTAAATAAAAGTTCGCATGAAACTCCACGCGAATATCTCACACAGCCGAATTAGTAATAGTATAAAAAAGGCAAGGCAGAAGAAATCAAGAACATGGAAGCAATTTTAAAGTTGCATCTAAGAGCGTTCATTTCATTCAGAAGTAAGTGCGCTACTGGGCTTACTGGGTGGCGTCAATACACGTGAGGTTGGAAGCAATGAAGAATTTGCTTCCACGGGTAGTAGAAAAATTCTTGGCAACAGCAGAAAACTTTTTCAGCAAAGGAAGCGAGATCAAATAAGAGTTACCAGAGTAGGATAGGAATAGAATTCTGAAAAAGTTTAAAATTGAATATAGGAGATTAGACAAGGGTTAACATTTTGTAATCAGGTGGTGGGCTGTAGAGGTGGGTAAAGAAATTTGGATTAGAATAGCTTCCGAGCTAGCTAATGTCTGCTAATGGGAACTAATGCTAGCTAATGGGAGCGATTCAATTTATACGCAATACATTTATGGAAAGCATAATAAAAATAAATTTTTGATATTTACCAATTACTTCCCCTTGTTGAGTTATTATTGTGTTGGAGTGGGGGAAAAACAATATCACGGAAGCACTTGTAAGCTGGGATCAAAACTTTTTCAAAACCAAAAAAACCATACCTCCTGAACGGTTTATGTTAGAGGGTGACTGCTTTGTGGTTGGTAGCTTGCTGAAGAATTACCAGAGAACCCGCAAGTCTAGGAATTTAAGGTCTTGTACACTTACATACAATTCTTTACTATTTAAAAGTACAGGAAAAGAGGTCTAATAGGTGTACTTTAAAAATGTCTTTAAAAAATTGGAGATCTATTCTTCAGTTTGTGATAGATTGGGAACACGTTGTAATTTTATGAACTTACGCCAACTTTAATAGTTTAAGTTCCTGTACCCCTACACTTTCTTAAAAAAGCTATTCCTCACACCTTTATTATCGCCATTTACAATTTGAATAATAGTACAGTATTTCATCTATATGTCATACAATAGTCTGCTGCCTATCCGCGATTGTGGTGGTGTGTTTAAAATTTAATTTTTTTTTCGAGAGCAACTTTAGTATAAATTTTCTCGAACTGACAACAGGTGGTGTTTTTACAAAAAATAGGTTTACAACAAATCACTATAACCACAGGTAAAACGGTACATGCTATAAGTTATCAGTCGTGATGAATAAATTTTTTTTCTTCTAGAAAACTTTCAATTTTTATGCTATGAAAGCGAACCAAACAAATTAAAAAAAAATCAAAAAATCGGAAAATTTCTCCACAAAACTTAAATAATAAAAAAAACGTATATTGGTCAAACATTCAAATTTGACCGCATTTCCGCCTTCGGATTGGGCGTATTCAATCGTCTCTACTCCAGCTAAATAATACCGAAAAACCGAAAATGCGAGCCTATTAGTGGGCCTCTAAAAGCCCAAATTAGCATCTTCGCACATCAGATTATCTCAGGTGTACAGTTAATTCATGTTCAATAAGTGTCAGTTAAGCTAACCGAGAAGATATCTTCGAAAAATGGAGATAAAAAAAAAAACTTAATAAAATCTTGATAGTGTGCGACTTTTTCACGTTCATGGCCTCCTTTTGATCGGTGATTTGATACCATCTCATCGATGATTTTAATGCGGCAGACAAATAGTTTTTTTTCCTACTCAGACTTTTGATTTCAAAGAATTTTGATCGCTTTTATTTTTCAGCGTTTCGTTCATATTTTTTTTTTTTATTATTATTATTATTATTATTTTACCATTGTCCCGGATTAAGAAGTTTTTCATTCAAAGTTATACAGATCGATTAAGTGGAATTTATTTCCTACTATGCGCGGCACTTTGTAATCTGAGACGGTTCCAATATGTCAAATTCAAATTTGAATGATCGTAAATTTTTGTCAAAATCAGTCCACCGAAGTTGTTATACGATGATCTCCAGTCCATTCGAAATGGGATGGGGATCATCGTGTCGTTTTTGAATATAACACAGTTAAGTGCATAACTAAAATATATCTTAAATGCCGATCAAAAAGTCGATATTTTGTGACAGTATTGTTCGATATTTAGCAACAATTCCCATTTAGATATTGAACAGATGAGATATTAGCAGAAGTTCTATGCTAGTTATTAACATGAAAACTGTCTCAATTTTATATTATGCTTTCAAGATTTTTGACGAAGATTTGTGGAGATGTTTTAATGGGTGATAACCCAATTTTTTTCACAAAGTTATCAGATCTACCAAAATCACAGTACTTTTGACCATTTGTTTTATGATTGCTGTCAAATCCATGATTAACAAAACACAGAGTAGATTTGATTAGCAAGTGACTTACAGTTGTCTAATCGAGTTAGTTTATATATAGATGGGTACAATAGTGGCTATATGATACTCTGTGGGGAACTGATATTTCAAAACTAATGCAAAGCGAATACATTGGGTATTTTTCGGGTCAAGTATCCGGCTTCAATAATGCTATATTTTTACTTTGGCATACGAACCGAATATTGGCATAAGTGACAAGTGGAAAAGCACGTATAACACATCGATACTCCAGCGGAATTCAAACTGAACCATTTCCGCCTGAAACCGCGAGAGCTCTAGAGGAACATTTTGAGTACTGACAGAATGTGAACATCGTAAAAATCTTTGCCTACAACTAATAAAAACATTTGGGACTGACAACAAGGTCTTCAGCTTAAAAAACTAATTACATCATCCTCAGATGGTGTTTTTTAAAATCTTCGCTTCCCATAAAAAAATCCGTTCGAAACATCTTAAACTGTTGAAAATTAAATGAAAACAAAGAACCAAGCTGCCTTGGAAAAGGACACCATTAAGTACCTTATTATAATTTGGCCCAACATTTTTACGTGTTTGGAAAACATATTGGTCATAATTGCAAAACATTCTTCATGCTTTGGAATCATTGATCCCAAGGTTTGTCCTTTATGATACCGAATTTAGTAATACGGTCATTTTCGAACACGGTTCCAGCAATTACGAGGGACAATGTTGAAGCACACGCCACATGTGTGGCAAGAATGAATACCATTGAGTAGTTTTGGCACATACGACCTTACCTACGATTGTAAGAATCGTAAAAGGCTGGTACCCTAGACGGTGGTTAACAGTTTGTTCGTTCTTATATATTTGATCGGCAGCAAATGCTTATTTCTGATTGATATTTACGCAACATTGAAACCTAGAAACAGAAGCTAATATTCTCCTCTTCACTGATGTTTAAAAGTACCCTAAAAAGGAAGAAACCATTTTTAAGATACCAATAAAGTGTGACCTTATGATCTGCAATAATCGACTCGGTACTCATAGCTAAAGTAATCTTCAAGAGATTAATCAATCTGCCACTCCACCAAACTGACAAACTGAAGGGTGCCGTATGAAGTTGAGTTAAGCTATATAATCGTAGTGATCAGAAATTTTAAAGATTTTTGGGCTTGATGTGGTCCTTCCTGTAAGTGTCACTTTTGAATACATACATTACGTACATGCATACAGGAATGTAAATGTTAGTTTTAACTGAAAATGGGGAGTACATGTTGGACCCAGACAAAATCATATCATCCAATAAGTCTTAACTTCGTCCTTAAATCTATGAAAAAAGTAGTAGTCAAAAATAAAAGGAGCTCGGCTCAGGCCAGAAGAGGCACTTGCTCCTTTATTCCATCAATCTTAAAAACATATCACAATAAAAAGAAAAAATATTTTTTGGCAAACAAATGTGGCTCAACTACATTAGAATCATGATCCCATACGGTTGATCGAATCCGGCTCGACGGACCGAAAAATTTTCGATTATCAGCTCAATGATATTTTTATACATTCATTCCAAATTTCCTTACAAAGTTTGAAGTCTTGCATTATATGGAGAGGGAAATTTAGTTTAATTATAAACAGTTCCTAGTTGTTTAGGTCGAGAGCATCAACTCCAACGATTCGATACTATACCAAATTTATTCTTTGTGTTATTTTTTGTTATATGCTTTAAATAGAGATAGAAATTTAAAATGGTATTAGGTATTTTTTAATTTAAAAATATGTATGAGTGAATGGACAATGCAAGAAATAATAGATGGCACTCACTACATTCGCTGATTTATCTTCGTGATTCGGGTCGCAATAGTCTTGATAAATGTATTTTTCACTAGAATTCTGCCACAATGGCCTCGTATATACCGCAATCGTTAATACGTATTAAACTGTTCTCGGTATTAAGTTAGATTTAGATTAGATTTAGATCTCCCGTTCGGTATTAAGTTAATACGATTGCCGTTTATACCGCCTAAACGGACTAAGTTAATCTACTTTCCTTTAAGCGTCATATGTGAAGTTGACATTCAGGTGAAATGCCACATGTTAACAATCCTATTGGTAAATACCTTGGATAAACTGTATGATTTCCCACACTGTTCTAGACTATTGGGTGTAAATACCTGCTACAAATTGAAATAAACGCAGGGCGCCATTTGTGAAACTGCTAAGATAGGGGAAGCTTAGTGTGCCATAATGCTATTTCAACTGTGCTCGGTTTAATTTAGTCTAGTTCTAGTTCACATGCGGAACTGCACTAACTTAATACCACATGTTTACAACGCTTCTTAATACGGCTTTACTCTTAATACGGACTAAGTAAATACCAATGATAGGTTTTCTGTTGTTGTTGACGAATTGCTATTTTTTTTTATCTTCCCGAACCCACCATTATTCAAAATTTCAACAGAATTGAACTAGATGCATGTTGAAAATTCAAACAATTCTACGGCGAATTGTTTATATCCATCTCGGAGGGCGGGCCATTTCTCTCTGGACCGGAAAAAACTAAACTATATTTTTCAGACCTAATTCTAAGAATTCGAAACGTGGGACTCCGGAGAAAAATATCTATGAGTTATTTCCGGGACTTATATTTACAGAAGATGTTTCAAACTGTGTAAATATTTTATTCATAACCAGGTATAGTATATCACCGTACTAGCTGGGTGGCTTAGTGGCTAGAGCGCTTCTCTTCGGTGCAGCTGGTACCAGGTTCGAATCTACTTGGCGTAATTTTCGAGAATGCGATTGCATGGGGCACCGGAATACTAGTTCACTCAGCTGTAAATGAGTACCTGAGTTAAAATCGGGGTGATAATCACGGATGAGCGTGTGGCTGACCAATTCATCTCCTAGGGTTTTGTTGGTCTAGTAATGAAGGCCTAGGCTCAATTTGGGCTGTTGCGCCATTTATTATTATTAGTAGAATTAAATTTCTTAATAAAGTGTATAGTCGCAACTTTAAACATAATATTTTGGGTCTTGTTCCGGATCAGATTCTTGGTGGCCTAGTGGCTACAAACACTGAGGTCATGTATTCGAATTCTGGTTTTATCACGACATAAAAGCTAAAATTATTTTGAAGAAGTAATACTGCCCAAACTGCTGGTTTTGACCTTTGCCCAGAATGGGTCATATTAGGAAATGAAGAGTCCGTACTGTGGTTATAGTCAAAGTCGTCTTCCAACGTACAAATACCGCCTTGATCAAAAAAACACACACAGAGATAGATGTACTCTTGGCTACGTAACTTTTGCAAATGTCAAGCTATGACGCTAAGATTTAGAGGGAATGTCAACAACAGATGTACCAACTTAACAAAAAAAAAAGACTCAAACCGGAACAATAAAAGCGCCACATGGTCGTTATTCCGAGAACTTTTTGATCAAGGTAGTATATCCTCCAATATGTTATTTTGAAAGTTTAATTCTTTAGGGTCGCAAACACAACCTGTAATTTTTTCAGGTTACACTGTTTTTAATCGCTTCCAAATTCTTTTCTAATACCCTACGGATTCCATCTTAAGCATCGAGCTACATTATTCGGCCAAAAAAACTTTGTGACATAATCTGAAAATAATTTAGCTAAAATCGATTTAAAGCCTGGTCACACCCATATCGTAAGTGTATTTAGTCACCTTATCACGATCATCTTTCAATAGCTTAATGTACCGAGTATCAAAACTAGTTGCACAATGCCCATGAGGCAAATCGAAAGAAATGTAAAAGGATTGTAGATCGCGATCTACATAGATACTTTGTAAGTACCTTGTACCAAGGAGGTAAGTTATAAAACTGGGTATTCGTTGCCGTAAGTATATAAATAAAATGTTGCTGATTTTTATTCAGTTCTTTTCGCCGAAATTTTTTTGTAGCTTGGTATTTGGACCATGTAGTGATTGGCGGGTATTAACCGTGCCCAATTTGATAGAGGTTTTATTTCTTTTGTAAGAGAACAAGTGCGTAATGTCACCTCGCCGTACAAAGAATTACTGATATAAGTAGCCTTTTATTTCGGGGATACTTTCTGGGTCACGCATGCCATAGTCTACTGGGTCAAATAGCCCCATAGTCTTGGTCTTCTGGGGCTAACTTGTGAACGCATGCACCAACCTACTGCCGTTTTCAGGTTTTCGTACATGTTGCTACTTGGATGATTTTCAGTATTCCGGTGACGAATTTATAATTAACCGACGTTGAATATTAAAGCTACTTGCTTAGGCTGCTACTGCACACGTTTTTAATTCGATGCTAAATGTATATTTGTACGAAAAAGAAATAGCGACGACCGATAATAAACGTACAAGCACATATGCTACTCGTAGTTACATGTTATTATTTTTGCGATGATAGCTATCTGGCTGCGAGTTTAAGTTGTGACCCAAATGTTGAGAAATTATATGACGCGATAAGACTTAACCGTTGTCTGCGATTTTAAAGCTTTTTTCGGCTTACACAAAAAATTAGACATTAATGCGATTATAGAAGTAAAGATCAGTCAATCGAACCGTTTGGTTACCTTAATCTTTTTCTTGTTATGTTGCTTCACTTTCTTTTCGTTGTCAGTGTAGAGGTGTGATATTCTATCAACAATTGATTTTATAGTTTTGGGTTCGTTCCCATGTAGATCAAATGACAACGATAGGAGGAAATTCAAAATTTTTGGTTAGCATGTCTTACAAAGCATTACTTACTATGTGTTCTGTATGCTATTAACCTAGTAGGAACTGTAATGATTACAGAATCGATTCCGTAAGTGCTACCTATTACTTTCAGCACTACATCGATTACTGTAATGACCTATGCCAACGGGTACTTACTAATCTCTGTGTAGATTGTTAATGGTGGCGCGTGATCTAAAATTCCGATACACTGCAGCCTTAAGTACTAAACAGAACACAGACTTCGCCTTCGACTTCGATTTGCCTTTGATTTGCCTACCTTGTGGCAGTCGCAGGCGAAGTCGGTATTGTGGGCATAACCATATAATCCTGTGTATTCTAAAAGACAGGGACTGCGCGGGTCGAAGTCGAAGTTTGAGCCTTTAGTGTGCCTATTGCCACTGTCCTCCCTTATTCATAGGCTTGCCGTGGCCTAAAATCTGGCAGGGACCAGGAGCCCACATGCACATATGCTAGTGCTTTTCACTAGATGCAGTTGAAGGATCAAATTTGAAATAGCTCATATGCAGTGCCATCCTAAAATATTCGGCGCTCGTGGATTACTAAAAATAATGCGCCCCTCGTCATAAGAAAATATAATTTTGATGGCTAGTGGATGCGACAAATACAAAATATAAAAGTTTCAGAATTAGACAATTTTATACCTTCGGATTTTTAAAGGATCCTGTATTTCGTTTCGTTACGTTTTTCTAAAGAACAGGATAATTATATAATGCTTTCAATTGTAGTATCAACTTTTTCAAGTGATATATTAGTTTTATCTATGATTTCTAATATTTCGTTCCAAAATGCTAACATAATAGCAGTTTCCAATGAGTTTAACTCATTTAACAACCATTCAACTTCAAATTTTTTGCTGGCTTTTGAAAATTATCTTCGAAAAAAGCAAATTAAAAATTTTCATAACCGGAAACAATTACCTTCTTTGCATGAGCTCTTGCTGACCAACGAGTGACGCCTTATTTTTTGGGCACTTTGTTATTTTAATGCTAGCGTATCTTTCAAAATTTTCCATCTTGATGTTGACGCGTCGAAGGAATTGTATAGATTTTAAAAAAATAAAAATAATTTAGTTGCTTGTACGTAGCATTCTGCCACCGACTCTCCAATGAAATTTAAAGAATGTGCTGCACAGGTTTCGTAAATGGCAATATTTGTATAGAATTAATGCGAGCTTGGAGGCCGCTCTATCATAAGATTGCCCTCTACAATCTTCCACATTAGCCCTGTGGTTAGGGTGGCCCTGTTCCTATGAGTCCTCCTTCAAGTAGTTGCAATAGAAAAATCCTGTAAAAATATGTTCACTCAATTTACGGAACTCACTGTCTTTTAGTTTCGAATACCAACCAAAAGATAGTCCATAAAGTTTAATTTAATGTGATTGAGAGATTCGAGAATATATCTTGAGTAGTAGCAGCGATGGTAAATTTTTAAGATTTTTCTTCAATTCGAAGATTTTGTGCGTTAACGAAGATTTGAAGATTTTGATGGATATGTAGAAGCTTTTTTTGTATTCGTAAGACGTTTTCTTCAATTTTGATAAAAATAATTGTAGTTATACATTCCTAGCTGTAGCTTATTTTCTATGGTTTTGGCAATGCCCACTTAACGTTATTATTTATGATTACTATTATATTTTTAATATATATGTATTTAAGCGTATAACCAAAAGTTTTCTGATTTCAATATTTTTCAAATTAATAATTCAAAGCTATGACTTCAGTTACAAAAAATTAAAACTACATATAAATGTACTAAGAAATCTAAATATACGAATCCAATATCGTAGGTATCTATTTCATAAAAAACTCGATATATTTATAATCAATTCTACTTGAAAATAATTTATTTATTCTAGGATCATAACATCAAAAAATATTTGATGCAAATATCGCTATGTTTAAAATCAATTTCTACTTTAATTTGTTAAATTGAAAACATCTTCTACAGTTCTCATAAAATTCAAAGATATTCTCAAAAAAAGCAGGTTACATTCAAAAACGTTTGAAACCTGGAAGCAAATCTTGTAACAATTTTATAAGCTCCAAAATTTTTCATGTTCTCTTTGTTTCCAAAAAAACAGTTTTCAATTTATTTTGCTTAATTGATCTTGTAAAGATCCACTCAAATCGAAAGAACAACGATTGTAAAATTCAAAAATGTCTTGTTATTTTCAAAAGTCAGTTGAGATTTGCTTAATTCATTTTAAAACATTATTTTATATGTATTGTTAAACAACATTTGACAAAAACAATTGGCAACAAAAAGTTTGCGGATAGGAAGGAATTACTTTTCGCAAAGGGACCAGAACAACTTTTCTGCAGCCTGGGGGAATACCGGCCCCTCCGGCCCCCTTTTTCACGACAGTAAGCTTCGAATTCTGGCTTTGAAAAAAAATCTGTCATCGTTTTGGGACGTTTTGAGACTTTTTGGAACCAATGAACATGAGATATGTTGCAGCTTAGCTTGCTTTGGGACGAAACATTCGAAGAAGCCGCCGGTCATTATGAATTACCTACTCAGTCTTACTAATACCTCATTATTTCATCATGGTAATCGCTAGGTAATGAATAGCTCATTATCTTTGCATTCCTTACTCTCTGTCAGGTCAAAATTTTTTTAGGCAGAGTTCGAAAAGTGGTTTCTTTACAAACAAAAATGTATTTTTCTATATTGAGAAGTAGGAGCTTAAACATGTTTATCTGGAGAGCTGGAGGACCATACTATCGCTATAAACAAATAGTTTATTACTAGCAAAGTAAATATAAAGAGCCTATTATCACAGTACTTTATTATTAAAGTTATAACTTAAAATCAGTATCCACAAAGAGTAAGTTCTTTATCTATCTTTATTTGTTTATCCATTATCGATTATAAATACCTATTTAATTGTTTCAATTTTTCAAATTAGTTTTAGTGAAAGGACTTTGAATAACTGTTTCGTCATAAAATAACTTAAAGGTTGAATAAATAAATTAAAAGAGTTTTTTAAATCTTCAAAATCGCTAAGGTCTGGTATTTCAATATAAAGTTAACTCGAGTGGTTTTGATTAACTGATAATTCAAATAATTTTTCATATTTCAATATCAGATAACCTACAAAGGGCCAGTAGAAGTGACTTTCAAGTTAACTCATACTTCAGGTATCAGTTAACTTCTGACAGGTGCCAGTTGACAATATCAAACATTTGAAGTAATTTCAAAATTTACTGAAATTGTTTCTGTTTGTTGAACTTATTTACATACTAACCGCGTACCGCGGCTACGCTTGCTATGATCACGTTGTTCCATTGCCCCTGTTACTCCCGTTTATCCATTGGTCCTGTTTCTCCCGTTGATACATTACTCACTTTTCAGGTACACTTTCTCAGCTCAAGGAACTGGAGACATTAATGCCATTTGTCATTTTTCACTTTTCATTTTTTATTTCATTTTTCTCCATCCCCCATCCTCCATCCACCATCCACCATCCTCCATTCTCTATCCACTATCCATAGTCCAACTTTACCATTTAGCAATAGGAACGCGAAATTAATACACCGAAAACGAACAAACTGCCGCAAAATCATATGAAAAACACTCAAATGTTGAAATAACTCGCGAACCACCAATTTCGGAAATATATAATTATATTCTCGACCTGTCCGGTAGTCTCGAGAATGTCCATTCAAAATTTGGGAGGGAACGGTTCACAGGTGTAGATTTTAATCGAGCCCGACCAATCAATCAATCAATCAATATTTATTAGTTTAGTTTATCCACTTATGTCTAACATCTTGTAATTTATGATTTAGAGAACAGATAATTCAATATCTTAACAGCTAAATTAAACCTAGCTACATAATCAAGCCCGACCAAAAAAACTGAGTTATTTTTATATATTAGATTATCAATAAACTGTTAAGTATACTTACTTAATTAAACTGTTAAGCATGCTTACTTTCTTAAACTGTTAAGTATACTTACTAACATACAATTTACAATCTTGAAACCGAACGTTTTTGGAAATACGCTTAACAAGTTAACTGCCAGTTACCTACCAGTTAACTTTTTGGCATTAGTTACGAAACTACAAGTTAACTCTACATTGAAATACCGGGCCTAAGTCGTATTTCTGTCAATTCGCTTGCATTAGTATAAAACAATTTCTCTAAGTAAATCCAGGTTTCGGTTGGTGAAAAAATCTATTTTACTTTTGACCAGACCATGATTCCATTTGACAATTTGGACTTGAATTGGTTTATAGTTACGACAACGTCGTGACGACCAATAATAAGTCGGTATGACGTCGCGTAGATGTGAGCTCTACGTCCAATGGCTTTTTCTCAACATCCCAACCTTATAACTTTGTCATGGCAGCTAACTCAAAAGACTGTAAGTTTTCTACATTTTCATTGTATTAGCTGAAAGTAACTCTTGTGGATTTTCTAACCTGATGTCCTGAAATGAGTTGCAAAAAAGACATTATTGTTTTTTTTTCATATTAATCTTCTGTATAAAATTTTTGCTTAGAAGTAAAACTTGGAGTTCATCTAAAAATAATTTACCTGACAGGAACTAAATTCAGTTTTATATAACGAAACCGCAACTAAAATCAAAACACCATTGTGTACTAAACAATCAATCTTTGTGTGAAACTAATCACATAATTTTAATTTATTTTTACAAAAACCTTTTCATTGAAAAGATCTTCAGACTGAAGTGCCTGTATAGCATTTACCTGACAAATTTGTTGACCCGAAACTTTTATCACCTGGTCGAGCATTGAAGAGTAGGTACGCGAACACTCAGGTGTTTAGACCCCAAATTCAAATTGTATACGCCTCTCGCTTCGGTGTCAACCACAAACTAAGATCATACAGTTCGCGCCCACAAACGAGTAAAACAAAGGGCCAGCCAGAATGCAGCACAAAGCGCTAAATATTCGTACACTGCAAGTACTAGATTTAAAGTAGGTCGCCAGGTTCCTAACAACAGCTCTGAGCTATAGAACTACAAGTAAAGGGGGTCATAACTAGTATATTGTGATGTGTAAAAAAAAGTTGAAAATTCGGAAAAAATGTCACATACTGGCGACAAATCCGCTCCGTTCCGCGACTACCTATGCCAAAAGGCCCAGAAACACGCATTTTCGGGCAAACGTGCTATCGCGGACGACACGACACGTACTTGAGATCATCTACATACGAAGTAGTGGGTAGGTACCTGTATAATTATCCATTAATTAATTTGCATTCGGACAACGTAAGTTCCGGAATGATAATAGGTTGAAAATGACCACGGAATTATTGCGATCTGATCGCCGAGCGAACTCTTTACGTGCAAAGCGGGAAGCGGTGATCGTGCCGCGGGATCGATTGTTTCGGACTATGGCCGCGAAATGAAAGGGAGACGCATACGCAAGTAGTGAGCAATTTTTGCCGCTATGACCAGACCAGTGAAGTGACCGACTAACTGACTCACCTTATAGCACCACATGTTAAGGTAGTCATCACGATCACGACGATGATCAACATCGCTATCATCACCACCGGTAAGGTAAAATGCTTTCGTTCCTTTCCATTGTCCAAACTGTTTATTTCAATCCGCCAGAAAATTACGCAACATCTCTCTCCTCCGAGAGCATCGCTAACGAAAGTTGACGCAGTTATTTATTATGATCGGCGCCGATCGCGGTCCATTCAAGATGCTGATCGCTGACGTCAGGACTACCAATTCAGTAGGTTTTTTTTTATTTGCTTCTCTCAGTGGGGTTTACGGTAATATCGTGATACTTAAAAAAAATCTGGGACACGGATTTGGGGCTAATCATTGATCGTTATCCGATCGTTCTACTTGGAAACGCAGTCATTTTTATCTCTTGGTATTTCTTGTGCAAAATACTTACACGCCTCTGAGCTTTGACTCTGAGTCAATATGTGGAACATGCCCCGTATAAAGTTTGCTCAATGAGTTGCAGATTATGTTATTTTTGTTATTTATGAACGGGTATTAGTCAGTTGCAACCAAATATGGCAGGCACCTTAATGGATGAAATGAAAATTAAGTTTTTCAGAGATTCACTGAATTGCTTACAATTCACTCTCTACTCTGAATTTATTATAGTTTTGCCTATCGTCTTGGGTACGCCTCTTTCTCTAGGTTAAGCTGGTTACAAATTGAATTCCAAAAGTTTACAAAGTTTGTACCTTTGTCATTACATACTACGGGTTGTTAGATACTTTACATTAAACATAATTTATTAATGCAATTTCATATATGTACCACGTTGCAACTTTTAAGCTTAAGCTGTACCAGTAATTAACTGTAAACTACATCCAGCCTCCAGTGGCGAAGGAGTACATGGTGTAGTTTTAAAAGATCTAAAGTAAATTGAAGAATATAATTATATTCTAATAAGTTTCATTCAATTTAATCTAGTTAAAACCTCTATCCACAATCCTCCACCCACCATCCCACATCCTTCATCCTTTATCCTTCATCCTCTATCTTCCATCTTCCATCCCCTATCCACCATCTATCAACTTCTATTCACCATCCCCCATTCATCATCCTCCATCCTCTCTTCTCTATCCGCCATCCACTATCCTTCATCTAATATCTACCATCCGCTATCAACCATCCACCACCCTCCATATTCTATCCTCCATCCTCTATACACCATCCTCCATCCACCATCTTCTATCCACCATCCTCTATACACCATCCACCATCCTCCATCTACCTCCATCCTCTATTCACCATTCTCCACCTTCCAACCTTCATATTCTATGCACCATCTATCGTCCAACTTTACCATTTAGTAATAGGAACGCATAGCAAATACACCGAAAACCAACGAACTGCCGCTAAATCATATGAAATATATACACTCAAATCTTGAAATAACTCGAGAACTATCAACAGTTAAATGATTTTACTTACCCAGAAACCATCGCGGGTGTACTCTCAACAAATCATCAAAGTTTTATCGCAATCGGATGATTGGTTTAGGAGTCTATACGGGACAAACAAACAAACATTATTTTTTACATATAGAGATTGAGCGGAGTCTCAGACTAAAATAAAGCATGAATACAAGCCCAAAATACTCTGGGTCATCATAACGACAAGGAAGTGGAAATTTAGTATCCATACGTTGAATTCAGACACGTTCGAATAGTTGACATTGAAGAATTTACCTATACTCTAAGAATCTTCCATACAAAAATAATTATGAAATAAGATGCTGCCAATATTTGTGACAATTCACGAACCCAATTTTAATAACAAATAAAGACTGGTGATTTAAGACATAAAATGGTAAAATAAATTGTAGAATTTTGGTCTTAAGTATTATTTTATTTATCCGACATAAACCCAATTTTGGCTTAAAAAATTTGACTACGTCGAAATTGATGTCACGTAAATAGACACTGCAGTATTATAACCGAATAAAGGACTTACCTACCGTACGTACCCAGCCTTGGCTTACACATGGTCGGGTTGAGAATCATTGACGACCCCCGTGTGCACTACTTGCGAGGAGAGTGTCGACACTACGGAGCATTTCTTTCTCGAATGTCCAGCTTACTCTTTTACGAGAGTGCACGCATACGGCGTCGATGTTATGAGGATGTAAGAACTTCGTTCTCGTTCCCTACCTGAGCTCTTGAAATTCGTGAAGAGGACGAAAAAGTTCGAATGTAGTCTGGGGGACAAAGGCCAATAATTGTCTGAGTTCTTAAGATGCGCTGCCTTGCGGCGTATCTTCCCCCACTTCAAGCAACAACAACAACAACCCAGCCTTCCATACCCACCCTACGAAATTATGTCTTTCTAGACATTTCATACCCATCATGGCGGAAGCGGGGTAACGACTTGTTTACCATTTTGATTACGTATGTATGTATTTAACTCGAGAATTACTTTACTTCTGAATACAAATATTGTACGCACTCGGTATCAAATTTTCTTGCATACTTTGTAATGCGCATTCATGCCATAAAGCAATCTAATCCATAATTAGACAAATGACAATTTTATATACATTCTGGCTACGAGGTAGGAAGAAATTTAAAAAGAAAGTCGTCATTTATACATTAAGCCAACTCGAACATACCAAAATGAGTCAGAAACAACAAACATACCAGAGACCTATCCGAACATAAGAAGGAAAATAAGTGTCTTTGGAGTAATCAACTGGCTATTAACGCGGCTAATTACAGGTAAATCCTGAACACTCGGATATATTAACTCCGAGTCGCCATACACACCAGGTAATAATACGATCGATAGATACGAGTATATACAAACTGCATAAGGTATGTTGTATGTTGCACGAGTATCTAAAAGTAGTTAGGTTTACCTGATGCAATTGAATAACCTATAAAAAGCGAAAGATACGAGTATCTATATAATCTTGAAGAAGTTTCGAGGAGGTAAAATGAAGAGTTTTCAAAGACAATCACATCCATAAATAAAGTGAAAAATAGCGAAAAATATTGCTTATGATGGCGGCTGCATTGTAGTTACATTTTTGCTAACGTTCGGCCATAACCCAACTGCTATAATTTGTATAGCGAATTCAGTCCGCGCGCATCTTATTTCTTATGTTTCTAATGAGTCCGCAGAGTGCGCTGTAGTCATCATGATGATCACGATCGCGGCGCAACAACTACGGTGCAGACAGTGGTGGTGAAATTCAATCGAGGAGCAACTTTCACCCAAGGTCATTGTGTCTGTTACCCGGCAATTTACTTTGAAATTATTTTAATGCGACGTTATTTATTTTTATGTCGAGACGAGGCATTGCATCGGTTTATCTGTTTTTGCTACGTGCTGATATTGTTTTTTCTATTTCAACAGAGCTAATATTTATAAATAATTGTACGGAAAAGCGTTTAGCAAAGGGCATTGATCAAAAATGATTCTGAGAGACTCAACACTGAATTTGACGAATTTTGTTTTTTTTTTAAAGACCAAAAAACTAAGATTTGTAGAAGTGTCGCTTGGATTAAGATTTGAAGTTAAATGTTTTAATAATGAACACTGAATGCTGTACTAGTCGTAAACACTGAATATCAAAAATCCTGAAATCGATTTTTTATTATATTGTATTCAATCCTCGAGGAATTAAAAAACGATACCCGATCGGACCACAGAGATATAAAATTATACACTTAGCTTATATAAAACAGACCCAAAAACAACCACGCGCTTCAGAAACAATTAAAAATGGAGGAACAAAAAATTATAATACTAAATATTTTTAACTTGAAAATCATACTTCGTTTTATTTAGCTCTCAAACTTCTTCTAAAATCTTCTGAAGGGATAACGATCAGGTGATTGCTGCAAGTTGATACTTGCTGGAATGGATTTTTGTTGATGAGTTCACACGGGCCAAATTGCAACTTTTAAATTTGATCCGGCTCGACGGATCAATGTATACGATCAGAAATATTCGATCTAGCTAGGTGATCTTGTTCAGTGGCAATTTCGCTCGTTGAAAAGGAGAGAAGTCTCAAAGAGTTCCGCCGATTTCATACGAAAGACAATTGGTTGCGTTGAAACGTATTGCCTTTTAAGCAGTGTGAAGACAAGTCTTAAAAGTTTCCGTTTGCTGATTTGGATACCTTTAAAGTATCGTTGAAACAGTGTGGATCCGAATCGCAGCTAGATACCTTCGTGTTTCGTGATAAAGTACTATCCAATGAGGATGTTGTGACTCTCCACCTACTTTGGTGCTGAATAGGCCTGTTAATCACTCTCTGAGCGCTTCGGACGCATTATTTTACCCCCAACAGTTTGACTACATAAATGTTTCAAACAAGTTTCAGCTTCCTTGCATAAACGGTTTCTGGAATATAAAAACAATTAGGCATTTAAATTTTTACTTTTTCTGTAATTTTTGGAAAATTAACGTATTCTAAATTTCAAATTTTACTTTATTAGTCATTTTTTTAGATAATACAGCATTGTTATCGATTTTTAAAAAAAAAATATGCTACTTTCAGAATTTTTATTTTCACGATTCATGACTAGTAGACAGGAAAAGAGCAATACAATTTTTCAGTCCGTCGGTTCGCCGTACACCGTATGCAAAATCGTTTGAAGCAGGGACGTCAATTCAGTTTTTTCCGGGGGGGGGGGGGGGCATGATGTTATGAATGTATATATTTTTATATATATTTTATATATAATATATGAGAAAACAAAATTCAGGGGGGGCCTGCCTCCCCACAATTGACGTCCCTGCTCAGCCATCATTTGAACTTTTGAACCTCAGCCATCATTTGAACTCAGCCAGGCTGAGGTTAAAAAATTCAAATGATGGCTGAGGTTAAAAAATTCAAATGATGGCTGAGGCTTAAGAATTCAAATGATGGCTGAAAATTAAAAAAAAAATTAATGTTAATTTTTTTTATGAATAGACTGGATAGGTCCCTTGAATTGACATTATTTTCAGGAGTAGAGGTGTGAGGGGGGAAGTGGAGGAAGGTTTTTAGACGAAAAATTTTGGTTTCTAGATCTCAGCAGTCGCTTATGCTAGGAGGATGAAATTTAGAATTTATATAGAGTCATTTGCAAAAAAATTGTCGATATGGGTGAAGGGGTGTGAGAGAGTGTGAGAAATCGATACATTCTAAAACTTATATCTCCTAAATAGTTGATGTCACGAAATTGAAACCTAACAAGTATCTATAGATACACTCGGAGAATAGATCGAAATCAAAATGTTGAGTAGTGAAAGTGGTATCTCGAGAACCTATAATGATATAAGGCTGAAACTTAGCATTTAGATAGAGCTATAGTAGTGGCATGTTGGAAAAATATAATTTTGTATAGAAGTAGTATGGTACGGGGTATTTGGGGGTATTTTTCCTAGCTATAGAACGGCTTATGCTAGAAAGTGGAAACTCGGTATGTGGATGTAACTAAAATAGAAAAGTAGTTTTGGTTAAAAAATTTAGAATATCCATTGGCGTTCGGAAGGGAGCAAAAAAAAGATCAGTGAAAATAGAATTCTAAAGGTTTCACGATTTTCGTCATAACTTCTAGGTCTTCTAAAATATTGAATTCATTTTTTTCCTATGGATTCTTCACATAAAAACATAGAAAGCGTTTTCAAGATTTTTTGAAATTCAACCCCTAAATTGCTTTAAAGTGGCTTAATACTTTTTCATAAGTTCTGCTATATCTCCCAGGTCTAATCAGATATCGAATATCTTTTCACTTCCTCGTGCTTGTTTAATAATCGCCTATTTTCAAGTTTTTTCTTTTTTCAAGCTCTAGACTGCATCTCGGAATATGGCCGAATTCTGTAATTCATATATTAATTGTATGGCAGGGGCTTAAGTATTCTTAGCGCCATCCTATTCTAACCGCTTCATGAACTTTTTGTTAGGTTTTCAGCCACATAGTAGCCTACACTCTATCTTAAAGTACAGTCTGGCTGGTACTGCCGACCGTCGCGGTTAGCAGAAACTGCCGGCAGTAGACTACTGCTTCAGGCCAAAACATGCTGTGTTGTCTGTTTGCGACTGCTCGGCAGTTGACGGTTGATAGTGCAAAGGCTGACAGTTACTGCTGTCCGCGGCGGTCGGCAGTACCAACCAGATTGCACCTTTAGAATTGAACGCGTTCCGAACTTCTACCGAAAAAATTGTAAAAGTTGCAGTTGGCAGATTTTTAACTTGAAACATTAGAGTGTGGCAGTTCTCTTCAGCTTGATTACTTTGTTTATATGATAAAATATTTATTATTTATGTAATTCTATCACTTTCGGTCGTTTTTATAAAGCTTCTTTTATATGTCTTTATCTTCTTTGATGTCAGGGGCATGTTATAGTCCGCACAACCTTTCTATTCGCTATATCACTGTATGTTAATGAGGGAATATGAGTGAATAAAAAGGATCACTAATCTGGAACAGGCTGAAAGGTGATCTAGACTATCACCCACTAAAAAAAGTATCGATCTAACTTTCTGCTTGGACTTTTGCTCACCTATCGATTACGCAGTTTTATATTCTCGGGTGGATTCACGTAGATAGTACAACTCAAACCCATATAGATATATCTTGTTGGAGAAAGGAGATCTTTAGTTATTCAAGAATTGCTGAACCAATATTTGGTACTAATAGAACAAAGAGGCAACCTAAAAAAGGTAAGTAGTGCACTCAAATATTGAAGTAACATAGGTTTCGCTGTAGCATTGCATAAAATAAGTTCATTCATTCTTTAAACAAAGATTTTCATTGAACTTCGATCTCATGGCTATAGACCCAACAAAATCGTCACCAAACCACAATTCGGAAGACTCACGAAACACACTTTCTATTGCGAAGTTGTTTGCTATGAATTAACTTTGTGTAGACGCGCATCACGAACATGGTCCGCGATCCTCAATCCGCAAGTTGATGCTCGTATCTTATTTCTTCTTGGCAGTCTACAGGTAAAAATGTATACCTAGAAGGCATTTTGATCTTCTCCGGCACACCAAAGAAGTCTCTTTTGTTCACGATCGAGAAAAAAGAGTACATGGCAAAAACCGGAAGTAGGTCAACCAGAACCGGATCTAAGATATACGATGCACACTTAAAAACGATCGCGTCCGCATATATTGCATGTACCTTTGTGGTACGATATAAGATGACAGCAACAGCAAAATCCAAGCGTCTTTAAGCTATAGATTCCGGTATTGGTGTGTCCGAGTTTTGCGGCTATATCATATCGTTGGTAATTTTTTTCTTTTACTTCTTCTCCGGCGTCGTCTTATTCCACGTTGCAAGCTACACTTAAATTCTCGACCAGATACCACTTTATATGCGATATGCTGTCGCAGTCTTTCACATAATTTCTTTATATGATCTGGCGGATCTTTTAAAAGACGTTGGAAGATCTCGTCTTATACTCGTTTGATCAAAATGCCATGCATCTAGACCGACAGTTAAGGAGACGTTTGGGCTGCGGCGCACTTAAATCACTTGCAACCGGTTCTTTGGATACTTGGTTATTGGCGGATCTCTATTTTAAAAAGTCCGTCAAGCTGAGTAATTGCGATTCAATTGCGCTATAGGAATGTGCAACATAAATTGAATTTTATTCAAATGAAAAAAGAAATAAGTTTACTGATTAAGGTGTTGTTCGCGTTCATCATGATACTCTTACTTCCTTGAAACTAATCTTACCTTAATTAAAATTAGTTAGAAATGACGATTCGCATACACAGAATATTCTGAGTAACAATTGAACAGAGATAACACAGTAACCTACTAATGTCTTTTTGCAATCGAAAAAAAGTTACTGGCTTAAGTCTTTTGTTTTAAAGTTGAATTTCATGTGAAGTGATAGGGACAGAAGTCTTTAGAAAAGACAAACTTTATAATAATAAAGTATTTATGGTTTCCGACCTGAACTTATAAAAATGTCTACAATGCGATGTTGTATAGTCACGTTTTCGTGCTCACAGAATCTAAAAAATAAAAATAAATTCAATCGTCTGGGACTAATTTTACTTCATTTTCTTTAAGTACATATTGGGTTCTGATCGACCTGAAATTTACAAAAAATGGCAACTCCGAAATTTTATATTTTCACATTTAAGAGTAGAAAACCGTAAAACAAAGCAAAAGTAGTCCGTCTGTCCGCCGTGGACGCCGCCGTCGGTCATACGCGAAAGCGTTTGAAGGCGCGTAGCCTATAAGCCCGTTGAGATACTAAATTGAAATCACTGGGACATTGGGAGTGGTATTTTTTGGGGTGGAGCAGAGGGAGAAGGGGAGCGTTCTAGACGATAAATTTTGGCTCCTAGACCTCAGGAACCATTTATGCTAGGAAGCTGAAACTATGATCTTATGGAGATCTATAATAGTTGCAAGAAAATTGTCGATAAAGGCTCAAAAGTGTGAGAAAACCACGCGTCTGAAACCAAGATCCATATCTACTGAATGATGTTAGAATGTTGAAAAGTTGTAGTTGTCTTAAGGGATTCTAGGTGATTAGACAAGGACTACATTTTTTAAAGGGGACCGTGGGGCTTAGCAGTGATAAATTACATTCATTAGAGTCGTGCGCGAAAAAATTTGTGTTTTGTTATTACAAACAAATAAGAATACACAAATTAGATGTGAACTTCAATTGAAATATTAGTGTATGATAATTATTTTTCATTTAAAAAATTAAATCTGGCACTAGTGCCATGGGAAACTTAATTTTCACTATAAAGTTATGTGATGTTTCTATATGCTTAAAACTTACGCCCTTCATAAAAAAATACTATAATATATTGTATCCAGTATGTGTTTAATAACTTTTTAAGTAAAATTCATTTTTTAAACGGAAGCTCTTTTTTACTAAAATGGAATAAAAAATATTCAAACTGTTATCTATATATATAAAAGAGGATGTGTGTATGTATGTATGTATGTATGTTCCCTATGAACTGCTAAACCGCTGAACCGATTTTGATGAAATTTTCAGGGAACGTGTAGAGCAGTCCCGGGATGGTTCCTGTGAAGTTTGGTCCAGATCGAATCAAAAACAAAAGTTTTTTTTTAACATTTTTCAAATCTTTTCACGATTTTAGTATTCTGGTGCTCTAATGGTTTGTTTGCGCTTTCCTATACTATTCATCCGATTACGATGAAACTTCGCTGATATATTGAGCACACGCCCGCGAAGGCTTCTGCGTTAACAAAATCATTTTACAATTGGTGGTACGAGAGTTATTTCAACATTTAAGAGTATTTCAAATGATTTAGCGGCAGTTCGTTCGTTTCCGGTGCATTCGTTATTCATTCCTATTACTAAATGGTAAAGTTGGAGATGGTGGATAAAGGATAGTGGCTGGAAGATGAAGGATGCTGGATAGAGTATGAAGGTTGGTGGGCGGTAGATGGTAGATGAAGGATGGTGGATGGTGGATAGAGGATGGTCGATGGTGGATGAAGGATAGAGGATGGTGGGTGGAGGATGGTAAGTAGAGGATGGAAGATAGAAGATTGAGGATGGTGGATGGAGGATGGAGGATGGTGAATAGAGGATGGTGGATAAAGGATGGGGGACGGTAGATATAGGATGGTAGATGATGGATATAGGATGATGGATAGATGATGGTTGGATGGAGGATGTAAAATGGAGGATGGTAGATGGTCCATAGAGGATGGTGGATAGGGGATGAAGATGATGGATATAGGATGGTAGAAGATGAATAGAGGATGATGGATGGAGTATGAATGGATGGAGGATGGGGAATGGTAGATTTTAGATGGAGGATGGAGGATGGTGGATGAAGATGAATGATGGAGGATGGTTGATAGTGGATGGTGGAAAGGGGATGGTGGATGGTAGATATAGGATGGTAGATGATGGATAGATGATAAGGGATGAAATATGGATGGATGAAGTATGGATGGATGAAGGTTGGAAGATGGTGGATAGAGGATGGTGGACGGAACATGGAAGACGAAGGATGGTGGATAAAGGATGGAGGAATGAAGATGGAGGATGAAAGATGGAGGATGGTAGATAGAGGATGGTGGATGAAGGATGAAGGAAGGAGGATAGTGGATGGAGGATAGAAGATGGAGGATGGGGGATGGAAGATGGTGGATGGAAGGCCATTTCGACTTATTTTAAATACACGATTCACATATAGCTAAGAATAACAAGACAAGGGAGTCTTCACGGCAAAAACCAAAGTGATCTTTCCTTTTCACACTTTAAAAAAATTAAGTATAGTAAAATAGAAGAGTAGTTATTAAACATTTATGTTATTTTTGCTAAATTTTGTTAAGTTCACATAAAATAATAAAGAATAAAGTCGCCGCGGTACCCGTATAAAACGCTTCAAGGATATTCCGTAGCAATTTGTAGTTGTCTTTTAGTTTGAAATTTTTCATAGATACCGTAAGGTTGAAGGATATGCAACAAAATGATCATAAATCAAATTGTTAAGCAACCGAAAAAAGGAGCCTCGTATTTACAGACCCAAATATTGACAAAACATTTTGACCTGTTTGTCTTCCTGACGTAAGACCTGCCGATCCTGTCTTTTTTTAAAAAAAAACTTTAAAGAAACGACGTGATCTTTTTCTCGGTGTAGCCTGAATTCGATGAGTGCAGTTATTTGCTTCCAATACTAAACTCTATGCACCTGAAATTCGCGTATTCGTTACAATGGTAATTCACTAGCATAAATCACTCGGAATACTCGAAAAAAAAACAGAAGTCGGCATGCCAAGCTGCGTCTTGACCATATAGCCCACAGGCACGATTCCCACAGACCTCAACCTGAACACCTTAAAGACGTTGTTACTTTTGGCCTGTAGAAACAATAAAACAAGAGTTTTTTTTTCGGCAGCATTTAGCCAAACGTAAATAAGCTCAGGTGAGCAGCCGTAATCTTAGTAAAGTAGGTAAGCCCCCGAATTTAGTGGTTCTGTTTTTCTTTTGTGTGCGGTGTATTTTTTTCGGTTTGTATCACAATTAATGGTCAGCAAGAGGCAAAAACAATTGCAGTCCGAACACTGGTACTAAGAGCATATGGGGGCTTGCGAATTATTCCCGTAAGTACGGGAGATGTAAACGGTACAAAGTGTTTAATGGATGGTACCGGAAGATTTCAAGACGGGGTCCATGTACGAGACGAAGATAAATTTTTGATGTTGCTGTGTAATCCGACCAATCTCATGTGAGATTTTTTTGAGAAAAGAAAATTTTTTTTTTTGGGTGACAACAATTATTCGATGCTTTTATATTTGGCATTTTTCTTGAATTTTTCGGTGGTTTTTTTTTGGCGGTTTCTTTGGCTTCTCTTTTGAAAAGTGGTATCTTGATTGAGAGCGTGCTAGTTTCCAAATCTTGTTCGCACACTGTGAGCATTTAGCACAGATGTCTAGTCATGCTTTAATTAAGCTGATGCTAGATAATTGCAATTAAGAAGACTTATTTGAAAATTGATTTAACTAAATAAGCCAAAAGCTTATCGACATTTTTCATAATCATATTTAGCTTTTACGATAATCACAAACAGTGTTGAAAAAGTTTTTGTTCAAATTTTATTAATAAGTAGAAGGAGTTACAGTAGGCAGTAGCTAATTTAGATCTAGTTCAAAAGATACACTCAAATTTTTCTTATGCTCAACTATTTAGTAAAATCAGCGCGTTTTAAGAAGGTCGTCCTATGTATGTGCCTGGTCCGAAATTTTTTTTTTTAATAAATTACTTCCAAATTATTCCATCAATATGCATGTAAAAGAATTTATCCGAATTCGAAGTTGTTATAAAGTAATAGTTGTATAATGGAGCTGCTGTTCGGGGCTTGTCCGAAAAACCACCGATCTTTTGCGTTTTTCTCAAAACTGCATTTTTTAAATTGGGTGCCACGATTAAGAAATTTAAATGTTTCATTTCAGATTTTTGATTTCAGATAAGGGTGACAGTCAGAACAAACAGAATTATGGCAACCATTTGACAACTTTTTTTTTATAGCGGTCACTTTTAAGATCTCTGCACGGAAAAAACAATATTCATCTTTAAAAAATTGTCTAACGTGTGTTATGGTAAAAATTTTAAAATTGGTTCTTTTATAATCGTCATAAAAATTCGCGAAAAAAGCGGAAAAAAACTGGCCGTCACATAAGACGACACCTTAAGGATATTTGTATGGAACCTGACGCAATGATTATATGCTTATTAAAATATCAACTCGTAGCCAATCACACAATAATATAAAATTAAGTTTTTCAGCTTCATATACCGATTTTTGTTGACTGAAAGCTCCTGTATTATTAGATCATTTCTCTGGTAGCTATTCCAAAGAGTACCTTGATTCCATTTGATTTTGTTCCTGTTTTTTTAAACCGGTTACAATAATACAATGTGAACAATCTTCAGTTCTTGCGGCTGGAGAGTGCAAAATTAATGCAAAACTTTTCAAGAGTTTTGGGGTGTAGGCCTCATTTTTTCATACTTAATTTTTTGGTCGAAACTATTGAAAAACTAACGTATGTATAAAGATTTTCAAAAACGCCGATTGCCATGGTCTGAAGTTATCGGCCAATATTCATGTGTACGTATTTTAAGGACTTCTGAATGGGAGCTATCCGAATTTTACTATATTTATACTCTAGATGTAATCATATAGAGTATTATAAGTTTGATCCAGCCGAAAAATATGTAACGCATAGAACCTAGCCTCGGACAAAAAAAAGTTATATATTATTTTTTGTTTATTTGTGGCCAAAAACCTCAAATCCGCTTGACGTCCGTCCGTCTGTCTGTCCGTGAACACGATAACTCAAGAACGCCTTGACCTAGGATCTTGAAATTTTGAATCTGAGTGTTTGGTTAAATTTGAGGGGCTAAATTCGTTAACGGGAAAAATCGTCCCACTCCTTCTGGTAGCTGCCATACAAAATGTCCTTAAAACACGTGTTCAAGAATATTGGCCGATAACTTCATAAGGGCTTAAGCTACGACTTGGAAATTTTGTATGTGTTAATTTTTTAATATTTGAAGCTAAATGTATGATTATGAAGAAAATCTTATTAGTCCTTCCAGTGGCTGCCATACAAAAATCCTGTTAAAATATCTTTATTCCATTCACGAAAGTCACTATAACTCAAGTAATCGTTTAGCTATGAATTCAGAATTTTGCACAAATTATTTTTGAGTGAAAACAAAGTTCTAGTTTACTACTGCCATACAAAATGTCCTTAAAACATGTGTTCAAGAATATTGACCGATAACATCAGAGAGGTTTAAGCTATGATTCTAAAATTTTGTATGTGCTTATTCCGCAATAATTTGAGCTAAATGTATAATTATGAAGAAAATCCTATTAGTCATTCGAGTGGCTGCCATGCAAATATCTTGTTAAAATATCTTCATTCAATTCACGAAACTTACTATAACTCAAGAAATCGTTTAGCCACGAAGTTTAAATTTTGTACAAATAAGATTTACGCAAAAAGGCAGTTAGACTGCGTTTGACTCCTTCGATTTCCATACAAAAAAAATCCTTAAAAAGACGTGTTCTAGAAAATTTGTCGATGGCTTTACAACCATTTTAGCTGTTTCTTTAAAATTTTGTATGCGTTTGTTTTCCAATAGTTGAAGTTAAATGTATATCTAGGAAAAAAAACTACTAGTAGTCCTTCGCGTAACAGCCATACAAATATCCTTTCAAAATATCTTCACTTAATTTACGGAACTCACTATAACTCAAGTAATCGTTTAGCTGTAAATTTAGAATTTTGTTCAAATTAGTTTTGAGTGAAAAGTTCGAGTTCACTAGTCAGCGAAATCCTTTTACTCCTTCTGGTACAAAAAATCCTTAAGACACGTATTCAAAAATATTTTCCCATAACTTTTGAACGCGTCAAGTTACGAATTTGAAATTTTGTACACATTAATTTGTAGATGGTTCCAAGGAAAAAATAAATATATAAGGAATCGAGTGAGTTTTTCAAAAATTAAATTTTTGTCCCGATGCGCCTCCCGTGTGAAGTCTTTCAAAAATTATTTCCCCATGGCACACCCAGTTCAAGAAATGATATTAAACATTGATGATATTGTCTTTAAGTTTCAAGTAGCAACCGAATGGAGGTCCTTAATAAAGGACATACAACATGCACATACGTAATTCTGCTTAAGCCCCAACTACAATATAAATCGGAGTTCAGTATCATCTAGAGTATTATACGATTGTGACTGCAGCATGATTTTTTTACTTCAATTTAAATTTTCTTTATTCAAGCGCATTTCGGATTTTATGTATTTGGAATATGAGCCATTTATTTTGAAAGTGGAATAAGTCCATTTTGTTTTAAAATCGGTATGCCAAATGTTGGTGTTTTTACATGATTAAAAATATTCTTGCGAACTTTTGGGAAAATATACTTGTATTTGTTAAAAGTGTGATGAAACAATTGCATTAATAGATTCTCAGAAAGTTTCCTCTAGTTGTATAAAACATCGTTACAATGTCACAACAATTTTTTTTTAAAGTGACCTACTTACTTACGATGTCGCTACAGTCCAAATCGGACCTTAGTCTTCTGTAAAAGTGACTGATTCCACTTTCAAAATTAACGGCTCATATATACCTAAGTTGTTTATATGTAGAGTTTCGATTAAGAATTAAGTCAAACATTTCTAAAAGTTTTTGGATTGGTATATATGATTTTGATGAAAAATACGACGGACGGACGAACTTTTTTTTCGTCATTCGCTTCACTAGTCCTTAAGCGTACAAATAGCGAATTGAAAAGTAACAAATTTAACAATAACGTTTAATTAGGTCATATGCGATAAATCAAGTTGTAGGCTAGCCAGTAAATCTCTTTTGTGGTCCAAAATTGTAGGGAGAAGAAGGTATGGAGAGTGTGTCGACGTATAGTACATATTCGTGAAAAATTTCCTAATCTCTTTATTTGGATCATTATTAAAACCAATCTGTTACAAATTTTCAGGAATTTTTATTCACTATTATATTATAATAGTTCAAGTTTATATTCAAAAAAGTATGAAAAAAATAATAATAATATCAAATTTAAAAGAAAGATTTCCGATCTGGGAGTCCTTCCGAATTCTACATACACCCGAGAACCTTTCCCATTCTCATATTTTTTAGCTCTTTCTAGTAACACCTTAACATCCTGATTGATTGCATGTACTTCACTTTCTTGGAAATTTTTTAAAGATAGTTACGCAACATAAAAATTTATCAACAAAGACCATGTTACCTACAACACGAAAACATATCGCATTCTTAAATCTCGTCTTAACAGGTAAAATGCACGGTTTAACCATAAACTTGTCAACATGACTTGATATTTTACCACCGTAAACTCCTTTGCTTGCGGTACGCAGCAGCTTCCGTCCAAACCCAAGTCCTTTTGATCCTGTTTACTCTAAGTAGCCGTATTACATGCTGTGAGTTTACTCAACAAGTAACAGGTTACCGCTTACTCGGATGGAACAAGTTGCAAGGAACAATAGTTCCGAATATCTGGCCATGTCAGGTACATCTTCACCTGAAATTGCATCAATAAACCGCTCTTGGATTCGATATGGTGACTTCTATGAATTTTTTCGGTATTACGTGTCTATACCGGGCCACTTCTTGTCACCCTAATATTGCACGGTTGTCAGTCGATTGTTGGCTATTTTCAAAGGAAACTCTTCGGCGGAATATGTAAAAGGTGAATTTCGACAGGTAAACGCAATGAATGACAAAAAAAGAGTACCGTACCGCTTTATTGATGTCGTCTCCTTGGTTTTTGGAATGAAAAAATATCAACAATTAGATTTGGTCGAGCAACTTATTGTCATGGATGTTGTTCGAGTGACATTTGAAATACGAACGCAAAAACTGACCGAGTGAACATGATTCAATTTGGCCAGGGTATTGTGTAGTACGACTTCAATAGTGTAGCAACTGGTCGTGACTACGATGTATCAATCCTCAGTTGGTCGCGTAAGTATAGGATAGGTTAAAGTTATTTATAAAGGAATTAATCAGGTCGAATCAAACTGCTCGTGCGAATTTTTATCCTCTGCCTTCATGTGAAGCGCACTGCATAAGCGTTTTATTGCTTCTTGTTTCTTGACTCAATTAGTACATAATAAAGACTGATTCCTTTGCAAACGGCTTTATACCTCAACAGATGACAACTTAAAATTTTCACTAAAGATGGATTGAGTGAACAACCGTCTAGAAGGTTGTGGTTGTGGCAGTGGTGAAGGGAGGAATAGTGTGTCTAGTTTAAGAAAGAAATTAAAAATCGTGAAAATGTGGAAAAAATACATTTCACGGATATTTCTGTTACTCCAACTTTGTACGCCAAAAGATCTAGACTTTTTTTGATTTAATTATTTTACTAGCACATCTAAATATACACACTAACTTTCAGCTTTCTAGCATAATCCGTTTTTGAGATATAAAAAAGGACTCCCGATGTACCTTGCTAACCCAATCAAAAATTTGATTTTTCTAGGTTGTCACAATGTAGTTCTACTTCTAATTTTTAGCTTTCCGTCCTATGTAGTTTTTAAGAGATAAAGATTTGAATTTTCTTCCTTCCACCCCTCCTATCATCCACACAATAATTCCATTTTCTGCTAGAGGTTTACTGGGCTTAACTTCAGTAAAATTCTTAAACTGCTGTGCTTTTTGAGTTTTAAACATTGATTTCTTTGAAATACATAGTTCTTTTCCTCACTTTCGTGTTCTACCTACATCCTCAAAAATTTTACATTTAGTAGACTTCACTTAATGATAATTCTATTTTCATTACTCAATTTTTATCTTCTTGGTACAATTGATCCGGAAGATATTATGATTCAAATTTTTATATCCCCACCTCTAATACTCCATTTTACTATAAAGTTCGCAGATTATCCTTAAATCAAATGGTCATTCTGCTTAGTCATAGCACACAACTATTCGTAACGCTGCAGGTAGCAAGATGGTATGTATTACTAAGGCCGCACTGGCAAATTGGTTACGACAACTATTATATCACCGCTCAAGCTACTATTCGTGAAAGTAAGCATTACTATGTAGGTTCGCAGAACGATTGTACTACTCCATATTAAATTTTGTATAAGTATTTATGGAGGATACACCAATGATCGCCAATTGCTTCATTGGGCAAGAAGCTGACAATTTACTCTTTTTTTGGAATCGAATGCGAATTTTCCAAAATTCCACAAATATGAAGTAGTAAAATTGAATTAGATTTCATAGACTGCAAGACATTCATATTTATGAAAAGGCTAGAAAGTTGAAACTTTGTGTAATAATAATGCGGGTACTACATGACAATGACCAAATAGAGGTTACAGTATTTGGAATTTTGGATACGGGAAGTAACGCAATTAATTTTTATAGCATGAAATCGTGTATGAAAATCGTATTGAAACTTTTGATAAATTTTATAAAAATATATGAAGAGACAATATTAATATTGTAAGGACGGTACAGAAGTTCGATGGTGAGGGAATAGAAACTTAATCTTATTTTAACGTATACAAAAAATTAATTTGGAGAGAATGGGAAAAAAAAGTTCCTTGAAAAGTAGTTCACTACCTTTTGATATATTACTTTTTATTAAAGGTACACTCCATGAGTCTCTTTAGTTTTAGGGAAATAACTTTAATTTTTATATAAAGTATGTATGTACTAAGTATGTCTGTTTAATTTTTAATTGAATGTGTGTACATATATAGAAACTAGACTAGAAACCTTGTGAATGATCAATTATTCCCATATATGTAACCATTACAAGTATTACTTATACTTTATGGTTCACAATTTCATCTGTTTTGTGTAACGTTTTTTATGTGACACCATTTTATAAAAAAAAAATTGTCTTCAATTGCTGCTATTTAACTGAATGTCGTGACAATAATTTTCATCGTACACTGTTGCACATTATACTGCAATAATGCTTGTTATGTTATCTAATTTTAGTAAGTAGTACCTAAATAATTTAAAAAAAAAAACTGATTAATAATTACTGTTTTCGGTGAATTAAAATGTTCGTTCTAGTCCCATCATCATCTCCCTTAATAATCAAGTATATGGATACTTCATTTCAAACGATTTGAAAAGCGACTGAACAGGTTTTATAATTATTTTAAAATGCGTAAACTGATTTTTAGGTGTTTAAACTCACGCTCAAAAATTACTTCTTAGAGTTCAGAGAAGTAATAGTGAGTGTAATACATCATCAGACCTGAGAAACTTGTTGGAATTCATGAATACCTGTGTATTCTATTACTTCTACACAAAATATAATAAATTCCCGAAAATAATTTTTGGGCATTTTTGTTCAGATTCCGGCGATGCTCTAACAGGTTTGACGAAATTTATAAATATATACCCGTAAATCATATTCTCCACTTATTTTCATTCTTTCATCTCAGTACGCGAATGAAGAATTGATTTCTGTTTTGGCTTCAATATCTTTTGTAATACATATTAAAAATTAGAGCAAAAGCCCGAATGGATTCTTACTACCCATTTAAAACTTGAATATTTTACTTTCTACCATCCTGTTTCTACCATACCCACACACGCTGGTCAATCGTGAACTTCAAGGTTATCCCTATCTCAAATAATTATTGCCCTATCGAAACCACCACACCACCCCCTATTAAACTAACTCTGAAGGGTTCAGAGTTTGATGCATTTTTCAGCATTTTGTAGTCTTAAAACGCGAAAATATAAGGTTTCAACAAAATGCTTTTCTTAAATTTTTCGCAATCTTTTATTATTAAAATAATAAAAAAACAATTCTAAATTTCTAATAAATTCTAATTTATTTTTGAAATAGTAGGCAATTTTTATTAATTTTGAAATAGTAGGCAATTTATTATAATTTTATGAAAAATTAAGTCTATTTAAGAAAAAAACCATATCTTCTACTCCACTTATAAAATAGAACATAATCATCAAATAGCTGAAGTTTCTTTCAGACAACTGACTAAGGCCTATCGTGAAAGCAGTATATTTATCATTTCATTCATTAAAATATAATAACTTAGTTAATTAAGTTAATTTAAAAACATAAATTCAAAAAATTTAGTGGTCCATTTAAAGTGTTAAATTTATTCTCTTATTTGCATATTTCCTTACTTCTTTATAAACTGTATTTAAATAAGTTCCATCAAAATGAATAATAGGTCACTATAAAACATAAAAATTTTAAACAAATAATGTAAATTTAAGATTACCTACGTCATGATACTAGTATGTCTGCAGCGCACCATTGAATAATGATTTTAGATAAAATAATCTATACTATCAAAATGACGGTGAGGGAAGAAGTCTATAGTATAATAAAACTGGGTCAGTTTCAATGGAGATAGATCTATTCTCTCATTGTACACAGAAGTTACAATTTCATAGAATAGGTACTTCCCGCAATTATCCCACATCAAGAATACATCAAGGTAGACATCTAACCTTTATTATTTATGTCATCCCTCATGGGGATTGGATAATAAACTAACAACCAATCTCTTGAAACTAGTCCTAGAAGCGAAAGAAAAACTCGGTTTGGAAGTGACGACAGTAATGTTGCAAATCAATTATAGATATATCATCGAAAAGAACAAGGCTTGATTTTCGTGTCGTACCCTGGAAGAAATATGTACATCTAGTCTTCGATGAGCAGGATTGGTATTCTGCAGATCTCCCTTCCCTGATCAGAGCCTATACACCGTCTTCCCTACCACGAATATTTCTCGTATCTTAAGCGGTTTTTAGACAAGGTTATTGAATAATTTCCAATGTGTATTTATATCAATACTAGCCGCGTACTGCAGCTACGCTCGCTCCGCTTACCTCTGTTTGGTGCTATACTATCGTTACTATCGTTGCTCCCATTCCTCCCGTTGATCCCGTTGCTCCCATTTCTCCCGTTACTTCCATTTCTCCCGTTGCTTCCGTTGATCCCGTTGCACCCATTTCTCCTATTCCTCCCGTTGCTCCGATTTCTCTCGTTGTTCCCGTTTCTTCCGTTGCTCCCGTTACTACAAAATACTGTTATAGGGTATTGTGTTACAATTATAAAGAACTTTGATAAGTCAGTTTTCTTACATCCTAACGCACTCAAGTTTTGAGAGTTCAGAATGAAAGTACCGAGAGTCTTGACCACTGAATAACGTATCTCTTCTATCATAGAGTCGTCGCACATACATTGAATAAATACACAACAAATGTTTGGGATTTTACTGATATTATGACTTAGACCATATCTGAAGTATATTTTTACATCATACTTAAAAACCTGATTTTATTCTTCTATAGCATTTAACAAATTTAAACAAATTATAGCGAAAGTAAAGAACATTTTAGTTGATATTTTTAATATGTAAAAAACAAATACTTTATTACTAAACTTTATATGTAAAGTGAAATCGATCAATGGACGCAGTTAAGTTTAATTAGGCCCTATTCTAAATATTCATTCACTTCGAATTCAATTCAAAATTTAACTAAACGCTAGACCAGTCTATGACACTATTTAAAAGTTGACAACGAAGTTGTTCTAGGTCAAACTAATATCTTTTGTAAAATATGTTAAATTTGACCACTGATGATGTCAACATAACTTGAAAAAATATTTATGCGCATATTTAGAGCGAAATTAGTATCTGTTCCTATAATGTTTTTTCTATTAAGGTAAAGCCAAGTTTATCTTAGATAGCGATTGTTTCCATTTTTTTTATTAAAAATAGGGACATATCTTATTCTAACACGACTATTAAGTAGCTGTCCGTGCCAGCCCAGTTCTTGATAGGTGAATGGGATTAATAGGCAAAATTATTGATTGATATTCGACTAATTCTGTAAAAAAGAAAGACTTTTACTTAAGACGACTCCGTCTTGTGACATTCTATAACAATGGCTATGATTTCATAAATGGTAACTACCATATCTACATGTGTACCATATAAGTATAAATTTAATTAATAACATATGTCAAGAAATAGAAATACTACACCATAGTTGTAAAGACAATCACTTTTTCCCAGTCTGACCTCTACAGAAATTGTAAACTGTAATTTTATAGAATAAATTAATGAAGAAATTAAGAAGTAAGTATGTAAGTACCTCCTCTACATATGTATATACAGAATTCCTAGAATCTAGTGAATAATTCGCTTAAATCCGAAATTTTTCGAACTCCAAAATTTTAGGTTGTAGTACGAATTATTATTCAGAGGACCTTTATCAACTTCTCTTCCCCATATTGACTCGTGAATCAAGTGGGCTGGGAAGTTTCGCAGAATAGGCTGTCGTTTGAGATTTTTTCCAAACCAAACACAGTTTTCAACTTGGCTCTCGTGTAAGAAGTTCTTCACCTGTCATACCCTATATACCATAGACAAGTACTGAACTAAACCTTTTCTGAGTTTTGTCCAGGGTATGGTAGACTTTTGTTACTTCATAAATATCGATTTGATGTTTTGGTGCGTGTAACTGAACAAGGAGTAGGTACTATTCATTCTGGTTGAGTACGGCAAATGACGTAAAATCAAAACAAAAATTCGTTATAAAGAATATTTCGGTGTGAAGAGACTTCGTTCTGAACTGAGCTATAAAATGACTTCTTACTATAGAAGTTCCACTGTGGAATGAAGAATATTAACCCAATAAGTAGCACGAATAAAAATGAGATTCCTTCGCCGAATATTAAATTCGTAATTGCTGCACTTGTCGAATTCGTATCCGCATATTACACTGAAAGGTTTACCGCAATTAAATTACACAAGTTCCAGACATTGAGACGGTATGGGCCGGCTTAAATGTAATTTCGGTTAAGGTAATTGCACAGCACAAAAATTTCATTTATGACCGCGGCCCACTAATTATGGGTCGAGCATAAATTTACGGTTAACTCTAATTCTACTTAACTGCAAGACTATATTATAAAACAGAGGATCGTATTGTTATCGAGTATGTGAGGTCTCGTTGTTTATATGTGAGTAGTCGTGTACCTACTAAAAGCATACTAAAACCAGTCATAGGTATAATAATTTGCATTTTTCTTAAGTTATTATCGACAGTAATAAAATAAATGCGTATGCGAAAATATTCGTAGTAAATTGGCGGTCGTAACCAAGTCACGAGCAGAGCTCGTTATAACAGAAGAATTTTTGTACGATTTTGAGGTGGTAACAGGTACATTCAAGATTGGAGGGACTATTAATTTCAAACTAATCAAAGATTTACTACTGTGCGCTCATAATCGGAAGAGATGTTTTCCATCAATGAAAATTGTGTGTAGTGGGGGACCCCCCACCCAAACCTGCACTCCTTACACCTCTCACCTGTACCCATTTACTGTTTTTTCATTATAAGTTTGATTAACTGCTGTAAAAATTTCAAGATTCTATCTGAAATACTTCTTGAAATATGAGACTTAGTTTTCTTGAACAGGGGAGACTGGGGTAATGTCAGTCATAGTAAAATCACAGACTGCGGGAAGATGGCAGCATTAAAGTCGGTTTTGTGCCCACTCACTTGTTTCAATGTTTTGTAACCCCAATGACATTGTTTTGTACAATTCACAACTAATTTCTGAGCATCAAATTTTGAGCTATTGGACATCGAACTAATAGCCTATTTTTTCAATCCCTACTAAGTGCTGGTCAGTTTGCTTTGGTGCTAGTATGCTGGAATAGCAGTCGATTTTCATCTGAAAATAAAAATAATTAGGTTTATCAATGTTTTTTCAGATTAAGAAAATTTCGAAAAATTAAAAAATTAAATTTTCAATTCAAGAAGGATTTCTATCATATGAAATCGATTTATTCAACCTAAACCACATCAAGTAAGAGACTTTCCTGCTCATAAAGTTTTGTTTTCAAATATGTACATAATTTATAGCTTTACCATAACTTTGACGATTAATAGGAAATAGTTAAACAATGTATTTATTATGGCCGTCATTTCCCGATTTACAATTGCATTAGACGCCATAACGAACGAGTAAGGTAAAACGGTTGAAATTTCTTTTTCATATTTTGTAAATTGTTAATGAAAATTTTGGTTCATTCCAACACGATTTTTAACAATTGAAGCTAATGTATAATTTTACACTTTTACCCATCCCATCAATTCAATTTTTCCTAGTTTATGAGTCTTTCCGTAAGGTGACCACCATTTTCCAGTCTCCCCTATTTCCACCAAAAAGCTAAACACTGAAAAAATCCATGGCAAAATTTGTTAATAAGATATTATAATACAAAGTTTTTATCACACCTTACTCGCAGATACTATCATAGACATTTTCTAATATACTACCCTAGCATGCCTTTTAAGTATGGCTAAGTTATGGTGCGAATGAACCGTTTAGGAGATATAAGCTTAAGTTTGTATCGATACCAGATTTTGGGATCTCCGGAACCATTGTTTACCCTCGCTTTCCAAAATGTTTTTCCCTCCTGTCGTATTTCTACATAAATTCCAAGTTTTAACTACCTAGCATACGCGGTTCTTGAGATATAGAAATCAAAATTTTTCGTCAAAAACGCTCACCTCGACACTTTCTTTACTGAATCTACCAACATAAAAATTTAAACTTAATACCTCTACGGGATTTATAGTTACGAGTCTTCAAACTCATTTGAATGTGGTGTATTCAATTTTAGGTAAAGTAGGGAATAGGATCACAACTTAAATTATAGTAAAATTACACTGCATTGTGTACGCTACACAATATTGTGTGAATCGTTACAAATAAATACGTATTGTGACTACATGCTTTTCCATAGTTTTACACTTAATAGATGTTCGTAAATCATGTAAAAATTACATGGATTCGGTACACAGTAAAAAATGCTTACATCATTTATCGTTGTCAAATTGTTGCCAATCAAAAAAGTGGAAAATGAAAACTGAATTTAAATTTACAATTTATCCATTAATTTTGGTTAGTAAAATTACATACGTGTTGTAAATATGTTTACAATGTAAAATGTAATAACAAATTGTGGTTGTAAAATTTGCATACAAAATATTTAAAAATAAATGTATGTAACGTAATGTTTTCCATTGATTAGATTTAAGAATCCACTTTTGCTATTAATTTTAAATCTGAAACTTTGTTAGTCCATATGCCGCATTTCCACATGCGTCTTCGTGTGCATTGAGTATGTGCCTTGAGCTCGAATTTCTAGGCGCATGTGGAAATGGTACAGGCAAATCCCTGTGCCTCAAAAACGCCATCGAAGCAAATGTTCAATGCCAATGTTTTTGGCAGTATTGGGGGTCGATTTCATGTGCACACTAACGCGAATGTGCCGTTTGCACATTTGCATACGCACTAATGTGCATCGCGCAATGCACATCAACGCCCATGTGGCAACGCGGCAATAGGGTGTCGTAAGAATGAAAGGTCGGCAATGAAGTTTTTCATCAAATATTTATTTATTTCAGTTTTGAATTACTTTCAAATATGGGATAGATAAATTCAAAAAATTAACACTATAATCAATTAAATTCCAATTAAAATGTAGAGATCGAATAAAACCTAAAACTATATAAATGTTAGATATATTTACACTGCTTCAAAAGGTAGCTCGCACTTCAAATACTCAAACATTTCGATTTAGCACAAACGAAAAAAAGAACTCTGAATATTATTACTATGTAGTTTGTACGTAATGATGGAATGCCCAATAAATGACGCCGTCAGAATCAATTCGATACATTTCGAGTAGTTTTTCCTAAGAAGTTTAATTTTATTGCTCGGCTGATTTTGCAATTAAAAACTTGTAAAAGTACAAATGGCAATATATTTTTTCAGATATTTTAATATTAACATTACAATTCCGAGGTATATTTCATGCATTCAAAGTAAATTTACTTATATGTAATAGTGCATTTTACATAGATTTCCATCTAAATTAACACTCCGTTTTAAATTTACATACTTTACATAGTAGTGTAATTGTTAAATATGCATTATTATAGTCAGACATCAATCTTGAATGTCGATACAGCACATTTCGCAAAAAATCATTATGAACTTTTACCGACCAAAGCCACGTATCACGTAAACAGACTTCTATCGTCAACAGCACGGCGTTAAACTAGCTTCCATCAATCAACTTTGCTCAGAATTAGAATAAAATACATAATAATATGTATGAAACTACACAATACCATTGAATTCTGCACTACTTCATTTAAACTTACGTATTTTTATGTAATTTTTACAGAAATTTCAACAATTACATCTTTTACAGCAAATAAGCACATTAGTTCCTTAAATTTACGTTCTAATTGTAAAATTACATTAACCCTATAGTAAAAATTACTATACAAAAAATGGTACTTTTACAGCAATTTTTTACGGCGGACAGACAGACTTTAGTTTTGGGATCTACCAACCATGGGATCTACCAACTATCATGAAAGCTGAAAATAAAAATTTAAGAGAATCTAACAAATATTTGTAGTTATAATAAAGTAAAATATATATTTTTCGGTCAAAGTAACCCATATGATAGGTTGTACCCTTATGTTAGTGTGAAATCAAAAATCAGGTTACTGGCTTAAGTCTTTCGATTCAATGTTAATATGCAGATCTCAATATTTCAGCAACATCAGCACTAGCTTACTGTAATAAAGAAACTACGGCCACAATTTAAATAAAAAACGAAATACCTATACATATGAAAATATTAAATTTATTAAATTGTGATTGAATTGAAACAAAATACTTCTTTGCCGCAACTCCGTTATGTATCGACTTAAAGTGTTTCGACTTTTATTTCTAACGACTTAATTGACCAAGTTAAAAGTAGCTTCTATTGAACACAAGTACGTATCGATATTGGCGCCTCAAATTCACCGAAATCAATAGAAGTGTAAAAACTACAGACCCAGATCCAATCAGCCAATGCAACTTGAAAATTACACATATGTTATTTTTTTGTCTTGGCCCCGACATAAACCACTAAAGAATGAAGTAAAAGTTCCAGTCGGGCTTTTATGATCGACTATCTAATTATAGCCATGCAAGCATAAAGGGTTCTTATAGTTATTAAGCAGAAACAGCGAAAAAGACCCATTTCAGATTATTATTTTTCGATTCATGGCGTTTATCTGCCTTTCATCGCTCACCACAGAAACTCTAATTTGTGTCAAAATAGTCAAAAGCAATTGAGCTAAACATGCGTTTAATTCGGAAAAACGTTCGATTTGTATAGCGGCTCCTAGGCCAGCCAGCCCACCAGTCAGCAGGTTTTTTCTAAACGGACAAGTAGCACACGTTTTCAACTTAAAACACGAAACAATTCAAAATCGATAACGACGTGCATGTTTCGATTTTTGACTCTTCATGTAATTACAACTGAAGTCAATAGCGAAAATTTGAAGGGTTTTGTAATTTTACTGGACAAGGGTAGTATCATACAAGTCCCTTACTACGCCATATAATAGTATAGTATCTTCGACTTTCATCCGTTAGTGATCTACTTTGAAAGAATAGTATCCAAAATGTGGGACGCATTTAAAGCTTCCATCATCTAAAAAATTTTCTATTGCTTTATCACAGTTTCGTATATTGTGAACAATCAAAATTTTGATAAAAGAATTTTGGGTGATTAGTTTTGAGTGGTGAAAAGTCGAATCTAAATTTGGTTGCCTCAATTAATTAGACTTGTTCGGTTGAATTGAGCAATTTTCGAGTTATTTATTCAACAGTCGAAAAACCATTTAAAGATAAAATATTGCTTTGAAAGTGAAATTTTAAAGTTAAAACGCTTTAAGAAGTTTGACCTAAAACTGTTTAATTTATGTACATTTTTACTTTATTTTCAGAAGTTGGTACTTAAAAGGGTTGATGAAGAGAGTTGTTTTTGGACCATAGATAAAACTTTGGTGAATAAATTCTTGGGCTATTCAAAAAAACAACAAAAAAACATCTGGTCCTTTGGAAGTAATATGGTGCAATATGTAACACAGTTAATTTTCAATTAGACGTCATCGAAGCGTTTAGAAAATTTGAATTCAGTTTTTAATATTTTGAACAATCTTTAGGTATTTCTTTTTGACACCGTTTTCTGCATCCATCAATCAGGAATGAAAGCATTTAGGTGGTCATTCTGCTAGTACATACAAGGAATCAGATTTGCCTGGATGTGGCTGATAAATTACCTATGCTTTTATAATTTGAAGAGCCAAGCACTTTGAATAACCTTACCTTACTTCAGAAAAGTTTAAGCTATTTTTCAAATTTTTAGATGACGTTCAAGTGACCCTTCCGTTTCGTTTAATAAAAATGCTAGAGTCACGACGGATCCCAGCAACACCTTTGATACTGTACTCTATGTTGATGTACAACTTAATTGTTCAAGAACAATAATACAGGGGGTGGGGGAGGGTAGTGGTGGTCACATACGAGTTTAAGAGTATGCTTCTATTTAAATATTGTTGCAAGCTACGGGTTCGCCAAGATTTCACGCAAAACCCAATTCGTAAATTCAATAGAAATAACAATGATTTCTTATTTGCAGTTAATAATTGCACTACTGGTAACGTTGCTCGATTTTGTATACATTTGATCACTAGTCGATAGGCGCTATCAATCCAAATAGCTTTACTAATACTTTCGCTTAGAAACTGCTCGCCGTCTCGCTAGTTAGTAAAACTGTGTTTTGCTGCAAATTTTGCCGTACATTTATACTGCATGTTTGGAGTCGGGATAAGCATTTTTGTAAAAAATCACGTCTCATATCTTAAGAACACTTTAAGGTAAATGCTTAGCATTTTCACCAAAAGTAGACATAATAGACCCTAGCAAAGAAAAAATTTTGGTGGTGAGGATTTAGAGGGTGAAAAGGAAAAGGTTCCGACTTGAATATCTCGAGATCCTATAGTTAAATCATGCTGAAATTTGGTACATAGATAGAGCTACTGTAGTACCATGTTGGAAAACAAATTGTTTATAGGGGTAGTCCGGTACGGGGGTGTGGGATCTTTTTCCTATCTATAGAAATGCTTATGCTATAAAGTGGAAACTCGGTATGTACATGTAAATCAACTAAAAAGTAAGTTAGATTAAACAAAATGTCAAATATCCATTGAAATTCGAAAGGAGGTCGAAAAACATAATCAGTGAAAATGGAATGTATATATACTTTCACGATTTTCGTCATATCTATTAGGTTTTCCCAAATATTTAATTAAATTTTATTCTATGACTTCTTCATATAAATACCTAGAAAGTGTTTTCAGGAGTTTTCGAAATTCGAGCCCGATGGGGGTGTAAAGGTATTATATACTTTTTTGTGAATTCTGCCATATCCTCCAAGTCTGATCAGACATCGAATATCTTTCACTTTCACCGGCTTGAGTATTAATCGGTTTAGACTATTTTTTTCATACTTTTTCATCCCCTAAGAGGGTATACAAGGCTTGAATGCGTTTTCACAATTCTGTCATATCCTTTTAAAGTAATTAGTAATTAAATTCCTTTTTATTTATCGTTTTCTTGAAGGGATCGCTATGGGCCCTCTTCGGTGCCTAGTGTGCGCTGCAGCTTAGTGTTGCGCCCCTTCCTAAAACTAAAACTAAACTATCGTGCTGCCTTCCTATTTACCTATTAACTCCTTTCACAATTTTTGGATATTCAGCCCCCAAGAGGGTAGGGTGTAAGGAGGTTGCATATATATTCAGAGATTCGGAAATAGATCTGATTATATATCGAATTTATTTTTACTTCCTAAGGTTTCTCATATAAGTTTCCCATAAGTAATGGGTTTGAATACGTTTCAAGAATTCTTCATATATCTCTCAAGTCTGATAAGGCAACAAAATCCTTTTTAATTCTATGCCCATTTAGTGTGTACATAATATACCCAAATTCGAAACGTCTGTACGGACTTTTTCAATGTTTAATCTGCTATTTGAAATATTTTTATTTTAAGAACCAAATTAACTTTGCAAAAAACCTAATAATCTCGAAACAACTGATGATATACTCCGACTTTGACCGCTCCCGAACTTTGACCAGAAAAATAATAAAGTTTAGCCCAGACAATTGGCTGATTTTGTAATCTATTTCCAATCTATGAAGATTAATGTCCGCATTTAAAGCCTAATTGGACTCGTCTTCAAAGTAAGTATGAAGTCCTACAACAAATTTCTTCAGGATAATGTCCATGACGCCATGATTCTGGATAATAGTTTGAAAGAATTCTACGTTTATATAATACTCTGCTCAAACAGATAGGTGCGATTCCACCCCAATGTGCCTAAAGTGAGTTAAATATTTAATAGGTATATGTCTTTTTCACAAATTCGTATTTTTGGAATAAATCGAAATTCAATTAAAATTAAATATAATAGGTAGGTACTAACAAGTCAAGCAACGATGAATCCTTTATTCCCTTATTCAAATTGTATGTTACCATCATCAGTCACTGTCGGTTTGAGTATTTTTTGCCAGCTGTCCGCTGCGTGCTTGCAGTATAGATTACAATTCGCCATATCGAGTCTGTACTTTCAACAATCGAAAATGTATCAATGTTACAATTTTGAGTTTGGTACAATGTTTGAGCCCACATTGTCACTCCATACGTAAAGTGCTCTCAAGATCAAAAAGCATAAATCTTTATTTAAAGCACTCTATCCGATTTCCAATCAGTGACAAATTCAATATTTCCCACTCATTGTACCGTTACCACAACATTCGACTTATTAGGTTGTACTTTCGTTGAATCTCACGTAATTCTTAGAAAGTGCTTCCTCTCGATGCGAGGCTTTACGAAGAAAAAAAAAATCCCAATAAATCCAGTCAGTTCATTACCGGCTCATTTTGATTACCACGTCCCATGCACGTCCACTAAGGTCAATAAAAGACTTTTGATGGATCTCGTACCTCATACGATCCACACATGAGACTCGCAGCTTCTAATGTATACCGTGCGTTGTGTATGCACACGATCGAAAGCACCTATCGAAACGAATCTGAAAATCTCCAAATCGTAAACAAACGATCTATCGCTATATTTGACAATAATTACGGGCCGACTTGGAATTCCATCAGCAGCAGCGGCCAGAAAATAGCCGGCGGTCATCTTGGCAGATTGAGCTTGAGGATCACAAGCCAAGATTGCTCGATCGGTCGTTGCAGTGACTGCGTGTACCTGTACCTGTAGACGATGACGATGACTTCTTTAAGTTACACGCGTGTACGCCGCGGATACGAAACTGTGCCGCGCATTGCAAGTCATCGAAAAGTCAACCAAGAGGAAAAAAAGTCTTCTTGTTGACCTATCTAGGACCGAGCGACCGATCGACAGACCGCACTTAACCAGAGTCCGACTGTCAATCTTGCATTTATCTGGACTCCAAGACGTCGACCGTCAACTATAAGATTTTTAGTGCTAAAGAACCGTTAAACGAGGACTGGGATTCGGATTTGGATTGGGCTACAAACGCAATCTGGCCAAGATCCGCTTTCAAGCCCTTTCTTGCATTTCGAGGTCTCGCAAGTGCCCAAGAGTGCACCAAACCGGCACGACATTCGACACTCGTAGACGATCGTCTTGCGTCGCTTCAGCTCCAGATCTTCGCCTGGTATGTGGTATGTGCGCGGCCGATAACACCCACGTTCAGCTAAGCTACAATAAAGCTCCTCTAATGCACGATCAAAGTTAAAACCTTTGGGGATTGGTGCGATCAATTAATCTACCGAAATTCGACAGGTAGGCCTGTTGGTGGCGAATGGACGGCATTCCCGAGAATTCAACTCGAGAACATCTCCGAATCTGACCGTCGCGATCGCGATCTTGATCGTGAGCGTTGAGCCTAATCCAATTTATTCAGATCGCGGCGAGGCGCGGCGTACATCCATACATGTGGTAGTTGGTACTGCAGCTTCTCGGTACTTGTGCATACCTGGATACCTCACCTACATTACTTACGCGGATCAGGTCTAACTATTCTCCCAGGTAACTGCAGATTTATGCTCTGGCAGTTTTTGGAGTTTCGGTTAAATTTGAACATAAAGTACCGTACGGTGTTCGCTGTTGCGAGAGGAGTCTGGCCAAAAATTTTGTTTGATCTCGTTTGGCGGTTCACCTGCCCGGGTCCGCTTTCCGCTATACTCCGTACTTACCATTTACATGCTCTTTTGACTCGTCTTCTTGGTGCGTTATGGCAATTGTGATGCTCGGCCTCTAAAACGAGTGTTTGATAATGAAATGGCAATTAACGGAAATTATTTGTTAGATCTTTTCGAGCTAAGATCTTGCCACAATACGATTTTTGGCAGTTCTGTTCTTTTTTTTCAGTTTTTCTTTCTCTGCATCTTGAGTGCTTCAGTGCCTGCGAAACATTTAGATCACCGCGGTGAATGTTATGGATGTTGAGCGCTGACATGATTCCCACCAGGTTATTCTTATGGGCATAAATGTAAATCATTTTCAAGGTGTTGGGCAATTCATTTTGGAAGTGCATACGCAATTTGTAGCGTACTTGCGCGATAAAATGAGTAGTTTAAATACCCTCTAAATTGGAGCCAGCACAGTGTACATAATGATGGTGCTGCTGCTATTGATATTAACCTCTAAAAAACGTTTTGGAATTTTAACGAAGTGCAAGAAATTGGTTTATTTAATGTTTAGATGTAATTTAAGTATAATCTAGAAGGCTTAAATTAGACCACGTTGAGTACAATTCGCATAGTTAAGATGGGGCCGAAAATCTGATTCGGCGTTACTTGACCGTATTCAAAAACCACGTATTCCGATTAACTGGAAATAAGGTCTGCAGAGTCAGTCTGCAGTCTGAATCGACTCCTCGAAGATACCGAAGTACTTTGTATATTTTCGATGTTCTCGTGGTAAATGTAATAAACAAGACAACATACCGCAGTCACGATAGGCTGCAGTCGACCGTGTGATTTCCAAGATAAAATGCTAAACGCCGATGTATATTTTAAGGTAAATGTCTCAATGATGAATAACCTGATGAAACAATTTAACTTCGAAAAGCAATACTTAATCCAGCTAAGTTTTTGTTGAACTTCAAAAAGAACAAAGATTAATTTAACATCTAACAAATATTTAAAATTAGACATTTTTATTTATTTAATAGGTATTTTAAGGAATTATGCTCTAGAGGATGAAAAAAAGACCTTTTTCTAGATTTTTTTCTTCAGAAAAACTACAAAATAAATCGATATTGCAAAAATAGATATTTATAATACGTGTAATTGACTATTTTAATTAATTCTAATTTAATTTCGAACGAACTCCTTGTCCGCCTAATATTTGTTGAGCACAGGTTTAATCTTCGAAACGGCAGAATCCTGAAAATGGAGAATCATTCTTCGAACTTCATGATGAATGATCCTATTGCTTGTGATATTAGAAACTTTAACCTGCATTCAGATTGCTACACCAGCTCTGTAAGTAGAACTACATGCAAGGGCAAAATAATGACTAAACTTAAGACACTATCTGCGAGTTAATATTTAAGAAACTTTTAAAATTATTAGGTCTAAGATATTTATTCTTTGTGCTGTTTTCTTTTTGTATTATTGAGTTGTAATAATAGTTTTAAGAGTTGAATTTAAGAATTTTTGTTTATATATATTGTAAAATAGACTTTAATTGTCTACAAATTAATAAATAAAATAAATAAATAAATAACACTCAATCAGTCAATTTTTTTAAGCGATGAAATTCAAAATGGCGGCTGTGCAGCGTTCTTGCGATGACGCCTATGTTTCCAGGGTTCATGGCCGGACACCTAGTGCTTGCAATTTATGAATGATGATAAGCTTATCAATTTATTTCGATTACATATAACAACAGCCACAAGAGTACGTATGTTTTTTTTTTTCGATATTTTGATTTTTAGCCAAATTGCGCACTTCTAAAGTGAAAAGTGTAAAATTTGCATAAAAAATCGTCAGAAAATTGCTAATAACAAATTAACTATGCGATGTAAGAAAAAATCCTACGTACTTTGATGGACAATATAATTTTAAAGATATATTAAAAATTTCAAGTGAATCATTTGAAAATTGTCTGAACTATGTTTCGGGCCAGCTTGAAAAATTTAGTGTTGAGATAAACGCGTTTGAAGTTTTGAGTAGTTGAAAATCATGAGTAATTTTGCAATATGCCTTGTACTAAAATTCAAAAACCGAGTCGTTAGATAATTTTTTCGGCCATAATCTTTTGGGACAGCATTTTTGAGGTCCTAGGGGACCATTTAAAATAATAAAAAAAAAACAATAAATTTTTCGAAAACTCTAGAGTAGCATAATGCCTTAAGAAAACTTATGAATTCATTGGGACAATTTTTACCTAATTTATGAAAACGTAAACGAACCAATAAAGTATATTTTGATAATACGTTCCTGGCGACGGAAATTAATTTGTTTAAAACATTTTATCAACAGTGTGCATTGTGGAACTACCTCTATGATTTTTGGGACATAGTTTAGAAGCAGTTAAAGCTCTGTTTTGGCAGAAGTGGCAGAACGCTACTGATATCGATAAAACACCTCTTAGGATTTTGGTTTATAGTCCGGGATGCATTTAAAGTCGAAATATAGAACTAGTCAGTTTGAACCAAGAAGATCACTAGGAGAGTTAAACTTTTCATTGAGGTAGCTAGGCTCCTTGCAAGTAGATAACCTTGCCATTTTCCTCATTCAACCAAAATTACATTTTAAGCCTTCTTAGCGATTAAATATAAGAAAAACGAATTTTGGGTGTTAGCCGATTAGATATTCAATTAGATCTAAGAAACATGGAGGAAATTGTATAAACGTGTAAAACCCCTTTACATTACACCTTTTAAGCCCCGATCACAATGCATCCGTTCCGTTCCGTTCCGTCACGATCCAATCCGTTCCGTTATGTCAAAATATCAGTGCTGCCCACACACAATGCTGTGTTGTCAGTTGATTTTTTACAAAGAAGAAAGTGCTACACGTATTCACTTTCATCATTTTACGATATCGGAGTTTTTAGAAATGATAGAATTGTTTTTTCATGTGTACTTGTTGTTCCGCTTCAATAAACTTCTCGTCGTCCATTTTTCCAATATTTTGTTCGTTACTTTACTAACTTTTGAACTGTCACTTCCGAAAAGTAATACGGCGGACAGATGGACTGACATTTTTTTTCAATTTTCAGATTGACTAGTAATTTGAGTAAAATTCAAAGTTGAGTAAAATTCAAAGTTTTAACGAATTTTGTCATGAGTCTCATTATATGTATTCTGAAATATCAAATTAGTTTTAGTTCTATAAGATCCTCACATAAGAAAAGAAATTATTTTCAGCTCTCTTTTATATTCAAGGGGATGTGAGAAGTTATACATTTTCGTGATTTCTGACATATCTCTTAGGTGTGCTGACATATCGAATTGATTTTTACTTTCACTACTTTTCATGTATTTAATTGCCAAAAAGTGATTTCAACTTTTCACGTTGTCAGGATTTTCTCAGATTCTACCCCTATGGGACTGTGTAAAGATATTATATACGTGTTCACGAATTCCGCAATATCTTTTAGGTTTGATTAAATACCGAATGGATTTTGAGTTCTACTGACTTTAAATATATATAATTGACTAAAGTCAGTATCAGGATTTTATGATATTCAAACCTTAAAGCCCCGATCACAATGCATCCGTTCCGTTCCGTCACGTTCAGCTGTCAAAGTAGACCTTATGGGCTAGCCATGTAAATGCACACAATGGTCGTAACGGAACGGACGAGTCGACCAAAATTTAACTTTTACGGATCACATAACCTTAGAAGGTTCAACATTTTTAAGGGAAAGATTAGATGGACTACTGGTGACTGGCTTTTTTGACTGACTTTTTTGTGGATTGAGATATAAAGAGGGAGGTTTTTGGTGGGTGGATGTATGGCGAGGGATGTGTTGGACCATATAAAGGTAAAAATTCCATATTCGATAGGAGAAATCTAAAATTTATATAATATTACTAAAGTCTGTTGAGATATCAAATTAGTTTAGTCTAGGCCACTTTTGTGGATAACATGTATTGCGTTGCGTTACGATGATATAGCAATATTAACCTAAAGAATTCAATTAAATTTAACTGTGGTAGTTACATATATGTATGTATGTATCTGAATTAGATCACAATAAATAAATTTATACAAATAGTACCTAGTAGGAATACACAAAATCAAATAGTTGTCTACTTTTCTGTTCAAACACAAGTAAACTCAATAGCACTTAGATCTAGAGGCAGCTGAAGTTTGAAATCCATTTGTAGTAGAATTTGAAATTCGTCTTCTTTCTTCGGGTAGCTGTCATATGTGAGTCTTTACAACATGTATTGTATTTAAGAGTTAAACGATAACATTAGAACGATTAAGGCTACAACTTTGGAATACCGTATCAGGTATGAATAGGAAATCTCATGAAAAAATAACGTATAGCTTTCATACAAGTTTAAGTTTATGTTCATTGCCATATGCACAAATTAACAAATGTATTTACAACGAAATTATAAACTAGCCAATTACACCGACACTTTGGCGGCTTATCGATAAATCGTGTTATTCCATACAAAAGTCGTCTAAAACTGTCTTCACTCATTTTATGGAAGGCACTATAACACAAATAATCGTTTTTGATCGATTGAATTTGATTTTCCATTCAAAGAATGGATTCCATTCACCGCTGGAGGTTGTTTAAAATCTCATTAGAATCATGACTCTTGATAAGAGACATTGTCAGAAAAGGTGGTTTGTTGTTTGTTCGCATATTTCCCGGTAAGTTAGAGGTAAAGATGTTGTAAAAATTCGAACAATAGTCTGGGCGCAACATTATTATTTTATGGGTTGAAGTCCGTAATGCTGAGATGCGGTGGAGATTACCATGCAATGCAACTGACAACCTAAAAAATAACGTTCCAAATAGCCTCCTTGTTATTCCTAATGCCCTCCTAGACACACGGCACAGTTCCAAAGTCTGTACTTTGCAATGATATTATTCCAAGCTTGACGCAATGCGATGAACCGAAAAGCTTGAATAAAATTGAAAAATTTATTAATAATTATTCAAATAGAAATTTTTACGGGTAATACCATGAATACACTGCTGGTATTGATCTCATAATATTGTCAATACCAGCAGTGTATCACCCACCCACTAAGCATGTACGAGATATACGAACTGGTATGTAGCAAGTATTGAACGTGTTTTATGGTATACAAATTCGATAATTTTACCTAGTATACTATGCATTTTACTGCTAGTTGTGCCATTCCCCAATTGTGTGGCGATTATCGCAACTTAACGTAGAAATGGTTATTTGTTCAGCACAGTGACGATTGTGTAAGGAAATGCGTATGAATCAAGGCTTTCAAATATATTACTCTTCAAATCTGGTAAATACCAATCTCATTTTAAATCATTTCCTGTATTTATTATATTTATAAAAATCTGCTAACAGTCATATCATATGTGCAGTGCATCATATACAGCTAGTTTCAATACTATGATTTTAATACCATGGCTTGTATGATAGCTGAGTTAACGCTGCCGATTTTACTTTATTGTTTCAATAAAACAGTATGTATTTTATTAATCACTACATTTTCGATGCATAGTTGGTAATTTCAAGTAATTGATGAGTGGATATTTTTTCGCTACATTCCATTTATTGAGGAAATACCCAAGCTTTAACCAGGAATTAAATATTGCATTCAGATAGACAAAACTTTTTTTTTTGGTAGGTTTCAAAGAAGAATGTTGCAGACTTTATCTCTCCTAAGGCTTTTCCCATTTTACAATTTTCTCATGATTTATTAGATTTCTTTGGGCTTGAACAATTGATTATTTGCTTGTCGACAGAAATAGTTACTTGGCGGGTAACTTGTGTGTGGATATACGTTTATTGGAGACCTGCACTTTACCTCGTCTTGTCCGAAAATCAAATCAAATTAATTAAATCTGTGAAGGGATCAATCATTCGGTCATTGCGAAATTGATTTTATTCCCAGAATCAAGTGCTAACCAAACGGTGGTCATTAAAAAGAAAGCATATTACATACATACACAACACTCACTGTTTTTTTTTTATCTGAAACTAAAATATAAATCGAAGTTAAGTATTTCATTTGGAGTGTTATACGTTTGGCTTCCTGCCGACTGTAACTACAGTATGTTTTTATTTGGTTAATCGGAAATCGTGTGTTCGTTTCAATGGTTCAACGTCGTCGGAATTTATTTCTCTCTCTGGTGTTCCGCAGGGCTCTATCCTGGGCCCACTTTTGTTCATTATATTCATTAATGATTTACCACTAGTAATTCAATCTCCTTGTCTCCTCTATGCAGATGACTTAAAAATTTACAGGGAGATTTGTTCGTTGCATGATTGCAGAATTTTACAGTCAGATCTTAATGCTCTTGCTTTGTGGTGCTCTAGTAATTGTCTTCCTCTTAACATCTCTAAATGTCGTAAAATGTCCTTCTCACTTAAGAGAACCATAATCTCTGTTAATTATGTTATTAACTCTGAAGTACTTTTTCAAGTCTCCCACATTCGAGATTTAGGTGTTACCTTTGACACCAGACTAAAGTTTCACCTTTACTTTCGCAATCTTGTAAGTACTGCATCGAAATTATCAGGCCTAATTCTAAGATCATCATACATGTTCTCTAACATTCAAACTTGTATCAAGCTCTTCGTGACTCTAGTGCGGAGTGGATTGGAATATTGCTCTGCTATTTGGTCCCCTCACTACAATTGTCATATTATTGCTCTTGAGTCTGTTCAACGTAAATTTACTCGTTCTCTCCTTTACAAATATAGGATTCCCTATTGTCCTTACAGTGAACGTCTTTTACTCTTCAAACTCCCATCCCTTGAACAACGCAGACTGTACACAGACGAATGTGTTCTTTTCAAAATTTACAACGGTGATAGGGACTTAGCCTTAAGTTTGGACTTGGTGCTTCGTCAACCATTGCATTCTAGCAGGTCAAACTCCATATTTGCCCCTCCTTTGGCGAGTACAAATGCATACTTCTTTTCACCGGTTATTCGTCTATAGTAGTATGTTGTACAAGATTATTACAATGTCTTTTTCGCATTCTGAAAAATGTATAGAGAATCATTCCTTCAACATTCCAGAAAAAAATTAGTGTGAAAAGTATGGTAATTTTCCCATCCGTTGAAAAGGAATGTTTACGAAATACATTGTTCAGAACCCTTTTTCTCTCTGGGATAGTCAATGCATATGAAGGCATATGTGGAAACGGCACATTCGTGCTGTAAGCATATCCCTTTGGTACGCGTTCAAACATCGCCATCGAGACAAATATCCGCTGCTGGACTGAGATGTCCGCGTCCGGGAACGGTGGTTTCTGCTCTACTATTCTCGAATAGTGGAGCATGATGCTGCTGGCCTCAGTGGCGCAGAGTTCGGTTCAAACCCTAGTTTTAAGTTAGTATGTAAGAATTGTATATAGTTTAAGTAGAGTAGAGTGAAATTGATGTAATACTGGGTTTTTTTTTGCCATTTTCCAATAGTTTCTTTTAATGATAAGTATACATTAAGAATGTAATTAAATATAGGGACTCTGATCCCCCCCCCCCCAAAAAACTATAAAAATATGGACTAATTTTAGCTTCAGGATTAAGAAAGAAAACCTGTTAGCATTAAGAACTTACGGCAAATAATAAAGCACTTTTTTAAAGATCAAAGACAAATGACCGCGAATCTCGATGTCATATGCATACTTACGCGAATGTGCCGTGTCCACATATGCATACGCGCTAATATGCCTCGTCCAATGCATATGAAGACATAGGTGGGAACGCGGCATTACATACACAATACTCACTGTTCTTTTTTATCTAAAACTACAATATAAATCGAAGTTAAGTATTTCATTTAGAGTATTATACGATTCTCTTGCTGCCGACTGTAACTGCAGTATGTTTTTTTATCATATGCCGTGTTTCCACCATACGGCGAACCTGTGCAAACTAGAGCGAATACTAATGTAGAAACAGTAAGTTCGCGTTAGTTCGCAACTCTAGTCGAGTTTCGCTTACCTTCGCGTCGTTGGCGATTTTTGATCATGAATCAAAGAAATTCACATTGAGTGCTTACACATTCGCATATGCTTTCGAGTCCTATGCGAATATAGACGACACGCGAATGCGATGGTGGAGTAGGGTCGCTATTTAGTGTGGTATAAATGCAGTGTGCAAGGTCGCTGCATCGGGGGTATGTAGGGAGTTTATTGTGTTCGAAAAGCTCCTAGCTAATGTGTAGTAATGCAAACTTTATTGCAAATTTTCTTTAAAACAATGCTCCTACTATTTATAGATATCTTTGTATATATTTTGAAAATTTGCATTTACCTTGGAATTTTGCTAAAAAAGCACATTACTCATGAATATTTTACAGTCCATTGCTCATTTGACGCCATCTCTTCCATAACTACCATATGATTCCAAATTTTGCATGAATTGGTTGCTTAAGTAACATGCAAGCCTCCGAATAATTTACATGAGTCATATAAAAATTTAAAAACAAAAAAAAAATTGATTGAATCTTGACTCTTAACCAAATTACCCTTAAAATTTTAGTCAAATCATGTCCCATCCAGATCCACAAAAGCTGGCTCGTATATTGTAACAATAAAATGGCACAATTTAATTTGTATACCTACGTATGTCCAAAAGAAACGATTTGTTGAAAATGCGAATACTTGTAATCAGGCGACGACTACTGCCAACGTACAGAGCAATGCAAATAAATCTTCGAGACAATTTTTCGTACTATCGAAAATCGTTAAAAAAAAAAACTCAATTTACAAAGGAGCAGTGAACCGAATAAGGTGGTAAGTTCACGTGTGACACTATCCAATCGAATTGATCCAACTTCGTACATATACGAGTTTATGCCCTGTACAATTTGCTATGCAAAAGCACTGCTTCATATTCATGTAGTCAGTAGGCTGGCTGGGCTCGCATGAAACGCGAATCGATCGCGTTACCTACTCGTAGGTATGTACATAAAACCATAATACCAAAATGCTTTGTCGATCGATTGATCGGGGCTTGAATAAATTTTATTCGATGAATTTGTTTATGATAAATATCACACATAGCCAGAGCGCTTAGGATTAAGCCTAAAGGCTTAGCGAGTTAGTAGCTAGGAGACGTGTAGCAAAAGCCTGGGCTTTTTGTATGTCATGCACGATCACAGAACAATTTCTCTTTGATCGTCAACATGATGATCATCATCCAGCAACCGTATTATAGTCGTCATCGATCCTCTGTTTACCACAAATACTCAGGTAAGCTCAGGTGAGTTGAATATATGCTGTGTACGCGATGTGTGTTAATACTGGCACACCTTAGCTCACTAGGTCAATACAACATTCGGTGGAGAGGTGGTTGGCTCGGATCGAGTCTAGCTGGCTCGCTTTAGACGATCGTGTCCGCCAATTCGTTGTCCCGTTTCATTTCTTTTACTCGATGTTGAGGTGCAGAAGGCCGTAACAGTTTTCCCCTGGAAGGTATGTTATTTGCACGGCTTGTGGTTGTTGTTGGTGATGTTGTGCTTTTTTTTTTTCTTTCTTGCTTCTTTCTTCTTAGTGGCATTTCTCTTTTATTACGTATCTTGTTTTATTTTTGTAAAATGTTGTTATAACGTCATCTACGGACATTTTACTCAGTGAATTTGTTTGTATGTTTTATATTCGGCTCTTTTTACCGTCGTCTTGTTCTTCGTCTTCTTGCGGATGGCTTAACGCGAGAGGTTTTTGAGTTTTGTTGAACATAAAATTGTGTATAGGCCCTACCTACCAGTATAAGATATTTTACCGGAGGTCTTCCTGAGGTCGCAGACCATACTTTTCCGTCTCAGTTAGATTTGTGCCGTTGACGTGTGCGGATTTTTCGTACGTTTTGATCATTTCGATAAGTTGATTCTCGGTTTTTCATGTCTTATACGTTCCGTATCGATCGTTTTTGAATTTCTTATTGAGAACAAATTTTATTTATTTTTATTTTTGGTTTTGTTTTACGAGTGACATAGTTTTGGTTTTTCGATCGGTTTTTTTACACGGTACAGGATATTATACCACAGATCTTTATTCCAAGGATCATTACAACACGATCATTGATTTTCTTTCTTTTTTTTGAAGTTGATGTTCTAGTGATCTTTGCAACAAAATTTTGTGGATTACTCCGAGACCCCACTATACTAAGGATTATAAAATAAATTTTACAGGTTATTAATAAATAAAAATAAATAAATAAAAGATTCTAAGCTCCCTACAAAAGAAACACATTAATAAAAAAAAAAGTTAATAAAAAAATCAACAGTGTGACTGACCTACTTAACCGTATGGTACAAAACAAATGTTAAGTGCAACCAACTACTCTGATGGTTCATATGACCCGGATATTATCCACTTGTAAAAGTGTGAGTGATTAAACAGATTTACAAGAGAAATAATCTCAAACACGAATTTCACCTGCATGTGTATTATTATGATTAGTGCCAGTTTCGTATGGATTTATACTTATTTTATTTATCGTTTTATTACATTTGATTCGTAATTTGCATTATCCTCGTCGTCATTATCATCCGATCAGTTACAAGTACTGCAAAACAAAAAAAAAAATAATAAAAGTTTATTGTGAAACGGGTCAAAAAAGAAGGTGTATGTGCAGTGATAGAGCAATAAAAAAAATTAAATAATTTAAAAAATGACCAAAATTTACAAAATTTACGAAATGAAATAAATGTGCAACAGAATAATACATTTTGAGATTTGATTCCGAATGCAATGAGATTTTAAAAATTGTGATTTTGTTTAAACTTTAAAATTTAGTGCAAACTCTATACCGGACCATATTTCACCCTGTGGATTACTTGTTACTTCCGGAAGCAAATTTTTTTTTTATATTTGCAATAAAATTTTTGGATTTCATTCTTTTTTTGGGAGTGTAAGTATTTATATTATTTTTATAATAAAGCTATTAATAAATTGACGTGAACTACTGTGTGTCCAATAACAAGAAGGAGAATTTGATTAGTGTACATCCTTATTTTCTTTTTTCATATTCCTTTATTTTTGTGAATGTTTATTTAAAAACATAACGCAGTCACGATCGGCTGCAAGCCAATCGTATGATACTCTAGATGAAATACTGAACTCCGATTTATATTTTAGTTGGAAATATATCAAAAGAATGAGGAGTGCACAAGCAATTATTACATGACCTTTTACTTACAGGTAGTAACTTTTGTGTAGTGGTCGATTTTTTGGTTTTTAGTGAGTTCCATAAAGTAAGTTAGGACATTTTACAGAATTTTTGTATGGCAACTACATGAAGGACTTATGGGATATTTTTCATATTAATAGTTTCAGCTGCGACTATTATAAAATTAATGTTTGTAAAATTTCAAAGTCGTAAATGAAAGCTTTCTAAACTTATCGTGCAATATTGGTGAATATGTTTATTAAGGACTTTTGTATGACAGCTACCCGAAGGAGTCAACCGATGGCGCTAATAATTGAACTCCGTCTTGGTTTTGGTATAAAACTAGTTCCTGTAAAATTTTAAATTCCTGCTCTAACTCGTTCTGGAGTTATAGTGAATTCAGTAAAAAGCATACGTTTTTGAAGGACTTTTCTAGGATGCTACACGAAGGACTCATTCGATTTGCATCATATTCGGAACATTCAATTCAAACATTTGAAACCATCCGTATGCAAAATTTCAAGTTCCTAACTTGAAGCATTCGAGCAATAACTGGGAAAACGTGTTTCAAGGACTCTTGTATGGGAGGTACCCGAAGGAGTGGAAGGATATCGCCCATTAACGAACTTAGCCTTACTTTTTCCATTTTACAAGCTGTGACAAAATTTCAACTTCCTAGGTCAACGCGTTCTTGAGTTATCGTGCTAACGGACGGACGGACGGACGGACGGACGGACGGACGGACGGACGGACGGACGGACGGACGGACGGACGGACAGCAAACGGATTTGGGGGTTTTGGCCAAAAATAAACACAAAATGCTATATAACTTTTTTTCGTCCGAGGCTCGGTTCTATGCGTTACAAACTTTTCGGGCTGGATTAAACTTATAATACTCTATATGTTCATCTAGAGTATAAAAATCAAAGTGAATACAGGACACTATTTAAAAAATTTCTATACTGTGGAAAAAATCGTTTGGTTAAATATCTTAACAAGTTTGTACACGAGCAATTTTCCGAGCAATTTATTGCCCATCGTCTATTGCCAAAACTAGTGGAGCAATTAACGGAGCAATATCCGGGAAATATCATGGTAGTTACGGCAATGTTTCGGCAATTTGGCAATGTTTTCACAGGTTGCTGATATTGCTCGCCCTATAGTTGCTGTCTTTCCACTAGCTTGAAAAATTCCGAGCACTTGTTCTCGTTCGATGATTCAGTTGTGAAGTTTTGTTTTGAGTTTGAGGATTTATTAGTCAAGTTTCGTGTGATAACGGCTTGAAATTCAAATATTTTAAGTTTTAGATTTGTTTTTGAAATTTGCTTTAATGTTGTTCATAGACTGAATTGTTCGTGTATGATGTCATTGCCAAATTGCTGAGTATTGCTCCATATCGCTAGTCACTGGTGATCAACGAGTTGATAACTAATTGATCCATATCGTCAATTGCTGATGATGCTGAATGTTGCGTATATTTTTGTGACGTAAAAATTGTCTTAAATTGCTGCAAATTGAGCAATTTTAAAGCACCTTTATAATAATTTAGATTGGTATCAACTCCGACATTACCATGTTATTTATTTCAAAGTTTATTTACTAAAACATTGAAGAAGAGTCTCTGGTAAATAAATAAAATAACTACCATTAAGTAGTTAATAAATAAATATAAAACAAAAAATGAATGAAAAAAGGACGAGTTATTATTATTTAATACGTTAAGGCCCGTTCCTATGCTCTAACTGAAACTTTAACTGAAAAATTTTCATACCAAAGTTTCAGTTAAAATTTAACTGACGATCGTAAGAACGGAACTTAAGAGTGTAGCAGTCGTACAATGGTGAGAAAAATTATTCTCTAGGAATGCACTGTAGTTAACTAATCGCTTAGTTAGGATGATAAAATTTTACTCGATTTTTTTTTTCAGTAAAAATTTAAGTTGTATTCGTTAAACCTGTTTTACTTTGTATGTATTTCTTTGTGTCAAATTTTTGACTATTTGTGCTGACAAATACTGGCCTGACAAGGTTCTAATTGTTTTCACAATCAATTCTATGTCCCATTTATTATTGAAAATGAATGATTATTATTGAAGCGCTCAGACAGATGGAGGAGGCCTGGTTGAATTTCTCGGGATGCCGGTAAGCTAGAATTAGCTGGCCGAAGCTCGATAGGAGGAACACTAGCTTCATTTTGTCTCTGGGCAGGGAAATTTGCAGAGAACTTATAGGGGTACTAACGAGACACTGTCCCTTTGGGAGACATGGAGAAAGACTAGGAATACCAATAATAGCTGGCCTGTGCAACTAGGAACAAGAAACTTTTTTTGTAGTACGAACCTTGTTAAATCAGGAACGCGAAATGCAGTCAGATAGTGTAATTGTCAAAATTGATTTTTCCAACTTTATTTGAAAAAATTTGTCACAATTTTTCGCCAAATATTTATAGTCAAATATTTGACGACATGGCGTACAGTGTAATGCAATTTTTTTTTATTTTTGAAAGTAGATATAGAGACGGAAGCAAATAGTGCATTGATAATATGCACAAGAGCCTCAAAATTAGGTTTAGTGGTAGTGCTTTGTCGACATAAGAACAAAATATAGGATATTGTCAAGTTACGAACTGAAGATTGTAACTTTATTGGATATTGAATAAAGTGATATAAATTATTTACCAAATGAAAGAATACTGAAATTCTGATAAACACAAAAGAATGAAAAAGCCCAGACCTACATCAATAACAATGTATCAAAATAGAGCCGAACTTCTCGGTCACTTATTGGTTCTTCCAACACAATAATTATATACTGAAAAAGATATTTTAATTGTTTTTTTTTCTATTCGGACGCGAATCTAGAAATTGTTTGATCTTATTTCTCATCGTATTTTATGAATGACTTTTGTATGGGATCTACAGAAAGAAAAATACTTTTTGCTCATTAATACACGATAGTCCCTATAGTTATAGCTCTATTGCGCTTTCTTCAGTTCGAATCTTCAAATAATGAATTTGCCCTAACATTTCGAAGATTCCACAAATTTGATGTGTTAAATTTACTTTGTTAAGATTAAGTTTTATGAATGTGAAAAAATTATACACCACATAACAGTCTTTAAAACAAGTTGACCTAAATAGGTGTAAGAAATTGCAGCTCCTCTTGCGAGTAGCTACTCAAATAGTATCTCAATTGTACGATGTACTCCACGTTCCTAATTTTTATTTACATAATTTATTTAGTTTTAAGTAGTGCAAAGAGTGTGTCTAAGATTTTAAATTATTGGCTTTTACAGGTTCTCTGTTAATTGCGTGACCACTTGACCCATGCGTTTTGAGGAATTTTGAATGAGAGCTACTCAAAGAAGTCGGATGGATATTGCTTAGTAAAGAATTGAACATTACTTAGTATTTATATTTTAGACCATCACCCATTATTTTGTAAGGTGGACTTTGATCACACGAGTTCAACACGGTAGAAGTCAATCTTTCCACTACGTAACCTAGGTCCGGTTTTTATTTAAAAACAGATCTCTTTTCAAGATTTATTTTTTTACACTTGAATTTTTAATATTTAGGTAGGCAAATACGATTATTAACTTTGTATTGAAAAACACAAGTAAAATGCATTTAGTGATTAGATTTATGTACATCTTAGCACCTTCATTAAATAATCTATCAATTTTCTTATTGTTGCAAAAGTTTATTTGAAAAAATTTCAAAGTATACGTACTACTTCGAATGTTCTTACAAAAACTGTTCTTCCAGACCAAATTGTTCTTCTGATTCGATTTTAGATAAAAAAAATTATGTGCGGTGGTAGCGAAGAATTCTGAATTAAATTGCAATCCGTTTAACAGTTCGACAACATTATAACGTAATGCTATGAATCTCAAATATTTTCTACTTTTATTTTTCCTTGCTTTCGATATTGGAATACAAGGTATTAAATATTCAGCTGCTTCTTTGATAAGTTCCCATATAAATAATTAGTGTATCTATAGTGATTCGCGTAAATCATCTAATTCACAAAAATATTCATAGTACAAAACACATTAAAACCTAAATACAATCTAATTAAAGAAGTTAGAGTAAATACGTACAGTGCAGATCCGAATCTGACGCTCCAGATGTTACAAGTTAATATAAAAGCCTGATCTATATATTGCTTTATCTATATATTAAATTTTAATTGGTGACCCTAGCTAATCGAAATAAAAACCGACAAACAGTCGGTAATATTTCGCAGTACACGCATGAACAGTAGGTTGAATCTGAAAAGAAATGGCAAAAAAGAAGTTCAGGGATTGATACCAAATTCACTTCCCAATTGAAGTGTTAAAGTTCAATAAATTTGATCGGATGGTAATATTTGGGAACATTTTTATGCATCACATCTACTTGAAATTTTGATAATCTGTTGTATTTACTTTGTAAAGAATTTAAAAAAAATCCTTCGCCATACAATAATCTTAACACATGTTGTTGTAGGAAGTGTCTGATCATGCTCGATAAACGAAGATCATTTACCTTGTATTAATTTCTCTTTTTTTTATAATTATGGGCATCGAATTACAAGAGAATTTGAAAGACTCGGATATTCAAAATATATGTCTTAGGATATTTGGAATAAAATGGAAATTTGTCAAGAGTGATTCATGATCTTTCACTAGATTTTCTACTTCTAATGCTGCTGTTAGAGGAAATGGTAGAGGAAAATATTCGGCCTATGTAAGAATTCAATACTCATTTGAAATAATTGCGAATTTAAAAAAAAACTACTTTACCACTAGAATGTACAATGAATATCTATACTACTCCCACTCGTTGCCTTCAACCTCAAAGAATTTATTATCAAAGTGAAAACCCACGTAATACAACAACTGAATTTCTAAATTCGAAACGGAATGCATAAATGATAGAATAAAATTACTATTTATTATGAACAAATTTATTCATTTTGAAAGAACTGTGTATTAAATAATAAGATTCATTGTATCTTAGCCTACCTGATTTGAAAAGAACAATAAAAACATGAAAATTAGGAAAAACAGTTTATAAAATTAATTTAAGTTCATGTAAAATGCAACAATTTCCCTTAATACAGAAACACACTCAAAGTCGTGGTGTGTCGCACATTTCTATAACTATCCAATTTTAATTTCAAGTTGATCAATTTGTTTTCAAAAATTTACAAAACTAAAATTTGTTGCAGCCTCTTTGCTATGTTGAATTTTTTATTGACAAAACTAGTTGTTCGAGTAAAATACTGTTTATTTTATGGTTTATACAAAAAATAGGTAGATTGAACAGCATTTTATACAGAAAACAATCGAATATGAAAGGGTAGGTATTTGTGGAGCTATTCAGCAAATCAAATATTTTATTATCAAAAATAATGTGAAATGCTTTAATATTTGAAAGGCATAAATATAATTTTATTTTATTTACTATTACTATTTGTTAAGTAAACACCAAAGATTAAATGTAGCAGAATGGAATAAAACAGAAATATTAACCGAATTTTGGAGAAAATTCATTAGTGTTTTTTTAATTCATTAACTTCTTAATAATAAAGTATTTTCGGGCCAGAAAGTCCAAATTCGTTTTCAAACTGGTCTTCCCAGTGAAAGTTTTTCACATGTCATGCCCTCAATGACTTAATTTTATGATATTTTGATTAGCACTAGCCAAAATATCGTTCTATCCAAGTCGGAAATTTCAATGTCAATCGGGGTTAAATCTTATTATATTTTTTTTGCGTCATAGTTTGTGAATGTTTTAAAGTCAAGACGGGCAGAATTTCTTACGCTTCCTTTAAAACAATGATTACTTTTTTTGGGAGCTTCTATCTTATATTAAAAAATTTTGTTACCATCAACTGTGCTACTTTTTGATTGTAATTATAGCCCTTAATGTGATTCCAATTAATTAGATTGCGCCCAGGCTTTCGAAGGTTTTCGTTTGTTTAATTAGTGTGATTATTGAGAAAACACAAAATAAAATAATTCGATTAATGAATTGTTTAAATGTCACTCGAGTTAAAAGGTTAGAAATAGCTTTTCTAAGCGAGCATACAAATAAGTGAGTAAGATTCAATGACAAAGCGAAAAATAAATGACACATTGAATAAAATAAAATTACGATTAAATCTGGTTTTATACAATTGTGAAATGTCGATTTGTGCTATTGCATCAATTCAACATTTATTAATTTAAAGTTATTCTTCTGAGCAATAAATATCTTTAAATTAAGAAAATTAAAATAACATTTTATACTTTGAATCGCATACAAAAATTGAAATATTTTCAAAATCAAATTTGGAAATACGGACTGAAATTAATGGTGATTTCTTATCTGAAAAAAAAAAAATGTGACCTGTAAAGATGCAAAATTATTGCAGTTCTGCCCTCTTTTTTGAGAGTTCCGTCCAACAGGTCAACTTACAATAGAACGCTTTCAGGTCAAAAAGCTATTATTAAAATTTAAATAAATTTTCCCTACACTCCGCATGATTTCTAATTACCGTATGACCCGTTGGACAGTTTAATTTATGCTTTTAAATCGTTTGCCGTTGTTGTCGTAGGATATTTTTTTCTTATTTTCATCGTTTCTTACGCACATTTGAGGTTAAAGGAGTTGCACCGCCGAAATTTTCGGGGCAAGAAATGCGAGTTTTCAGGTCAATTTTAGCCACGGACTCAAACCCCTTTTTCTAGCAGGTCAAAAAAAATTTGAGAATAGAACAGCGGAACTGCTAGAACAAAAATTGAGGGCAGAAACGGGTCACATTTTTTTGCAGAAAAGAAATCAAATTTAACTAAATTAAATAAAATATACAATTGTGTTGTTTTTTTGTCAAAATACGTAAAACTGAAAGTAATAATTATTTTCTTATATTTACAGAAATTAATAAGGGTACTGGATACAACCCTTCGAAATATTCAATTAAAATCACATCAGAAAAAACTTAAAGGTATGTTTTCATTAAGTTTTGTTTGTTTTTATCAAGGTTTATTTGTAGTATTCGATTTGTGTTTTATAAATTCAGCATAAATTTATACAATTTTATTTCATAAAATATTGGTAATGATATAAGAGATTACTTTTTGATCAAAACAACAATTTAAGAACAAAAATTATTACTAAACTTCATATTAGTGTTATACTTATAGTTTGTCTCTATAAGAAATCGATGCCTTTAGAGGACATATATGTAACTTTAAGCTGATAACATAAAATTATTTTTTTGATTAAACGCACCTTGATTTTAATAGACTCATGATATGATGTTCTTTAGTTTCTATATCAAAATCTGAATATACTATAATTGTGATAAAAGTATCGGCCAAGCAATTGCGCTCAGATTTCTTTTAATACTATACACTGCATTACGAGTATACAATGTTCAGTGATTCGCTTTTTTAGTGCTTCGTACTCTATAAGTATGATTTTTCACCTTAGAAAGATTTTGAGTATTTTACTTTAAAACAACAATTAAGGTTAGGTTGGAATATTGTCAATGTCACGGTTGATTATCTGCTTCCTAGTTGACATTTCATCACTGGCGGAAAGTCCGGATTGTTTTTATTCACGTCGACTGATGAGCTTAACGCAGTATCACCACCGTGCTGGACTTCACGCATTTTTAAATTTGTTGGACAGGACTTAACGTAAATAAATATTAATTCGCCTGCCGACGAGTTGGTAGTTCAAATTAAATTTGGTTAATGAAAGCCATCTGCATATCGAACTTTGAAAGAAGAAGGAATCAGCTCAGAAGATATGCTATCCAAATTTGATTTATAACACATTCGAGAGACTCCCTATTGTGAGTGATTTGGGTGTTCATTGTGATTAAAAAAAAATACGTAAACATAGTCGTTCATTATGGAGTTGCAGGGGGTCTTAAGGAAAAATAAAAAAAAAAATATCTTTAAGTGAGCCCCCCGCTTCATACCTGACCAGGCTTATCAAAAGTCCGGTGCAGTGCAAACCCCCATCAAACTCTTTTAGTGCCTCTAAGGGTAGGCTGCCATTCTGGTGTTTTGCTTCGTCTTTCATTCCAGCTAGGCATTGAGAGGTTGTTGATGTTCACTGATCGAGCAGCGAGGGTCGAGAGTATGTATGTAGAATACAATAATATACATATTGTGCTCTATGACGGACGTGATTTGGCGGGTTGATCGAGGGTAGTCTTTGTTCCACTTCAGTCTTTGCTGCAAAAGTTAAACCCTAGAATACGACGCACAGTGGGACGTTTGCACGATCTAGCTGGCCAAAACTTTTTATATTATCCATCTTAAAATGAGGTAGATATTATTTAGTTATTATTCAGTAATAATAATATTGGAACATAATGAATATATAATTTTTTAGTGAATGTTTTCACATCACATTTTTACATAACTAAAAATAGTATTATATAATAGTTTTTGAGGTAAGATACCATTTGATTTAATTTTTTTGTAACGTTTCGGTCTCGGGTGACACCTGTTCAAGGCCTTTACCCAGGTTTGAGTCCTTTATCCTTGCTAAAGGAATATTCAAAATACAAATATTTCGAATTTCCGTTATCAACATAAACTGTAGTGTGTAGCTTTTCCAAAAATTAGATCTCAAATTATACCAAAATTTAAAACTATCTAGTTCAAAAACTATAAATGATAGGGAAGAATTGTAAAATCACCGTGAGCCGTCCTTCTTGCTTCTCACAAATCTGAGATACCCGTTGACACGAAGCGCAGCGAGCAGATTTTTGTTTGGATTGTGAAAAGGAAGTTTAATTTAATATTATATTTGTTTGGATGATGAAATGGAGTTTTAATATTATTTCTATTATATATCCTTGAAAAACCATAAATTGTAAAAATCAAATACATACCTGCTACTTCAATATCCATTTTTCAAAATTTCTTAATTTTCCTTTAGAATCTCGAAAAAATTATGTGAGTAAGTTTTTAAGATAGATTTTTCCGTCAGAACTGATCTTTTACGAATGGATACTTTGAGCTGAGCCCACTGCTTTTATAGTAAATTCAGGTAAAAAAAAACCGTTCCTGAAATTTCCTAATTGGTTAAGACAATTAGAACATAAAATGCTGGTCAACATTTGCATGTTTAGAAAACCGAGTTTTGGCCAGCTAGATCGGGCAAACGCCCCACTGTGAGACGTGTCCGAGATCTTATGAGTTGAAGACATCTTTTAACGTAGTTTTCCAATTTTCCTTCATGACTTCTGATGATGTCCACAGCTCTGACCTAAATGAAACTGATGTTAAATAGTGTTGCTTATAGAATAGAATACTTACAATGAAGGTTATAAATTCAATCGAACCTAGATTAAAAATATGTATTTCAAAACAAAAATAGAACATATGTATGTATGTAGCTGGATTAAAGCAGCCAAAATAAAACGGTATGTAGATACATATTTGCTACTGTTTTCCAACATTTCGAAGGTCTTTTCTTATCAGCGAAAAAAAAAATAATTTGGGTTAAGCAACCCTCACATTACCGGCATCAAATCTAATTAATGGAATGTAATTTACTCCAAAGACAACTATGCTACGCCACACATCATCCGCGGGTAATTCGTCATGCGACACACTTTTCTGCTGTCCACTATCGCTGAACAGTAAATTTGCTATCATGTTGATGTCATTAATAAAGTAAACGTAATTTCTGCGCCAAAACCTACCGCTAGCTTTCATATTCGGTTAGTTTGATTCCGAATTGTTCATAAATTTTCGATCATCAGGTATGCTAAATCGCCTACTGTTTTACCATATTCGGTAAATTTGCCATAATGTGGAATTGGTGGTCATAGAAGCAGCGGTACTTGCTAGAGAAAATAGAGAATTTTAGTCACCATTAAAAACTCCACCAAAAAGCTCAGCTGGCACCTGTTTTAATGTCAGCACCTTTACGAACCTCTTTTTGATAGTCTCGCAAAATCTAACAGCTCCATGTCAAAAGTCAAAATCAACAAAACCTCTTGAAGACGACGAGATGCGATACGATCTGATTAAATTTCACACGTGCCTGAAACGAAAGCACACAGCACACACAACTCAAAGAGCGTGAGAGAGAGAGAGAGGGATGGAGCTAATAAAATATATAAACCTACCTGTGTGACATAAATAACTCAGGTTAGGAATATGTTGCGCTCCGTCTGATCAACAGTCGGCACGATTCTTGTCTCCGCCGATTCACACACCTGGGGAAAAAGAAATTTTCATGCTGCTGCTAGAGCCGTGTTCCCGCGCTCGACTAATGAGATGTGATGCACGATCGCCCAGGTATGAGAAAGAGGCACGATCGCGATGTTGATCTTGCAGAAAGCGGAAACTGCGGAAGAAGAAAAGTAAAGAGATTGGCCATTAATAGAAACGATCGAGCGAAGAACGAAGATGGAGGTAGAGGAGATAGGTACAGGTAGATATAGTGTAGACATGCTGGATGTGGTCCGCTCCGCCTCTCTTCGTAGCGATCCAAGTCAAGCATCAAGCTGTGCTGTGTGCCCGCGATCTGATCGCTCGGAAGTGTGTTAGCAGGTCTTCAGAATAACGGTACAATGTTAAATGATGCCGCCTCGTATTATGTTACAGCGGTGTACGTAAAAAAAATTGTTTTATTATTTTCTGTCTTAAATCGAAAGCGAAAATTTTTATGTTATTTTTTTTAATTACATATTTTATTTTTTATGTGTATTTTTTTATGTTCATACGTAGTATGTAGGTACGTTTATATTTTTGAATCTAAAAGAGGGAAAATCTTCTTTATTGCTCTGTTAATTGCCGTATTGCGCTGCGTACAGTTATGCTAACTTATTCATTCGGTGAATTGAGTTAATTTGGAAGCAAACAGTCTTAGTAAAAATAAAAATAAATTAAATTGAATGACTGAGCCTGACCTGAGTCTGAAGTGTTTAAGTTGAGTTTATGATATCTTGTTGGTTGTCAAATAGATTTGAATTTGAACAGATATGGTTATTCATAAATTCCACTTGGCTATTTAAGTTCCATCAATCTCATGCTTCATTTCTTACGTACCGCCATTCAAGGGGTTCTTAAGGCTCGTGAATGTTTTTGTTAGGTGTATATTTCTTTCGGGTCTTATAATGGCGTTACAAAGTATGAACCGAGATTTTTTTTTTTGGTTCCACTTGGAATAGCAACGTGCCTTAGATACTGATTCAATTTAACGTTAATGCAAAATTTAATTTAAGGTTTTTTTTTGTTTTTAAAAATAATCAAATATAACTATGTATATAAATATACAAAAAATTATTAAGAGCGCTAGTGACTAGGACTAGGAGAAGAAAAAAAACTAAGATATTCAAAGCTTGATCAAGTCCTGTGAGCAAATATAGATTAAAGTATCGAGCGGTATTCTCACGTGGAGGTCCCACAAGACTCCGTAAAGCATCCCTTATCTATTCTATCTATTCGGGGAAAAAATCAAAGCTGGTTAGACGTCGTTTTCATTTGAAATCAGTGAAAATCAATTAGGTATTTTGAATTAAGGAAGGGGTACGGTATTTAAATTTTTTTTTTGTCAAATTTTTTTTTAAATTTTTAAATGAATGTTGGTTATGTGCCAATGTTGTGTCAAAATTTCAAGTCGATCGGAGCAAAATTAACGGAGTTATAAGGAGTTTAGAGGTGTACGTTATCATATGTGTCGCCTAGTGTGCAAAACTTTAGCGTTTATCTGAAACTTGTCATTTTTGAATTCGGTGTGCGCTGTAACTTAAGATCTAATGCACCGATTCTTTTGAAATTGTTTACACTATTTCTACACAGAAATAAGCAGGTAACACGGTCAATTTTTTTTCTTTTTATCAATAGTTGTTATTTTACAATAAAAAAATTTGTTTTTGACTTCAAAATGCTACCAAAAATGAAAAAAATCGATAAAAAAAACTCGACCGCGTTAACTCGAGAAACATCTTATCTAATAAACGTATTTTGATTTTTTTGTTTCGTATGATCCAGTCTCGAGTTGTAGCGCACACCGTAAAACAACATTTGTTTGTTGACAATACATTATTGAATAAAGTTGTTTGCAATTAAGTGGTCATTTTTTTAAGGTCCCGATGTAAATTACTGATTTTTCATACACATTTCGTTTTGTATTTTGACTATTGCCATATTGTGACCATTAACCACTTTTTAGCCAATATTTACGTCTCACATGCCGAGTACATCCTATAATGTGACCATAAAATAAATACTACGCCATATACTAATCAGACGCAAATGACACAAATGGAAAATGAGAGTAAAATAAATTTTTGGATAAATGCTAAAAAAAACACACCTAGGTAATGTTGATTTAAATTACATACATTATACTGTACTAAATTGTTCTTATAATCTGGCCAATCGAATAAAGTGACCAATTTTGCGCAGTCCCTTGGGTGGTCACTATATAGAGGTTCTATAGTAGTTAAAAGACATTAGACATTAGAACCATTTCGAGTGAAAGTAAAAAATGGAATTTGTGGCTTATTTTAATTATTGTTTTTATTTTTTTAAATGAAACCAAAATGGACTTCAGTGGTTACCCTTTAATACACTTTAGTGTACACTTCAGTCAGCTTAGTGATGGTAGGACAGAGTTTTAGTTTTAAAAGTGCTTTATTTGCGGAAAATTCTTAATGCTAACAGTTTTTAAATCTTAATCCTAAAGCCAAAATTACTCTATATCTAAGCTGCTACCGTTCTTAATGGCCTCAATGGGCACTCTAAGATATAAATTTTATCGGGAGGATGGTAGGACAGAGGTCGGGCCAGATATGGTCAGGGCCACCCTATCCTCAGGGCAAAATTGGCTATAGCTCTGGGGCGCAAGTCTTTTGAGGCGGCAATTTTTATTGTTGTTATGTTTTATAATTTTTGGAAAATACAGGTTTAAGAACGCAGAAATGGAAGAATGTATTTTAAAGCCATTATCTAATATAAGTAGATATTAATTTTGAAGATTGTAGAGGACAATCTTATGATAATGCCTTAAAACACAGCGGTCTCCAAGCGTGCATTAAATCTAAACAATCTTGCCATTCATTGGAAAGTAGGCGGCGGAATGCGGCGTACAAACAACTAAATTATTTCTATTTCTACAAATTTTAGTTTTAAGAAGGGGTGAAGCGCTGAGACACCGTGCACACTAGGTACCAAAAAGGGCCCATAGCCATCTCTTCAGAGCCTCGTAGGTCACTAAAATTTCCGAAACAACCCAGATCCATGAAGATAGGGCAAGCTAGTCCCTATTGACTCAGGTCCTCCAAATTGTCAAAGATAAGACTACCCAACCACCTCGGTTGCCTCTTTGTAATCGCCTGACGGTCCATTTCTACAAAATCTATACAATTTCTTTGCCGTGTCAACATCAAGATAGGAAATTTTGAAAGAGCCACCGAAAAAAAAATTGCTCAAAAAATTAAGCTACACTCGTTGGTCAGCAAGATCTGATTCAGTAAAGGCAGTGGTTTCTAGTTATGCAAATTTTAATGATCCTTTCAATAATATTTTCGAAAATAATTTTCAAAAGAATGCAACAAAAGTTAAAGTTGAAGGGTTGTTAAATGAGTTCAACACTGGAAATTGCTATTATGGTAGCCTTAACAATCATAGATAAAAATTGACTTCAAAAAAGTTGATACTATAATACAATTGGAAGCACTATTTGATTATACCCTTCTTTAGAAAAATTTATACAGTCGAAACAAAATACAGAAACATTTAACCTTTATAAAGCCGAAGGTATAAAATTGTCAAGTTCTGAAACTATATTATTTTGTATTTGCCGCTTACACTAATCATCAAAATTGTATTTTCTTATGACGAGGGGCGCATTATTTTCAGTAGCTCACGGGCGCCGAATATCTTAGGATGGCCCTGGTATGGGTGTTAATGCAATATTTTTTTTTGCTATTTTTGGTTGTGATATGATCTACCAGAACAGCATTGTTACTTATAACAAATCAACTACTGTCTGGCAGTACTGATGGTGTTTTTGCGAATCTCATAAGAATGTAAACAGAACTCATCTGCTCAGTGTTAAATCCATTAGTAGTGATCCTATTAAACATTTCGCACTGTTCACTTTTTTATATAAATAATTTCAAAGCCAATAGCAACTGAAAAATTCCTATAAATAATTTATGCATAAAGTGGGAATTAAACCGACGACATCACCGAAGCAATGTTTACAAGACCTAGTACACTACCACTGGACTGCACCCGGCCTCACCTTGATAGGGCATTTTCAATTCATTAGTGGATCAAGCCATCATGTCCTTCATGGGTTCCATAAATCTGAGGTGACGGAAAAAAATATTTAAAAAGTTCATTGTATTGACTAACTCGTGGGTAGAAAGAAACATCACTGGCTTGAACAGGCTTAAGGCGACAATCGCAGTTAAACGTCCTTCCACAAAACGCTCCGATCTTTTCAAAAATTGACTTAAATTCGCTTTGAACTGCTTTAGTATTCAGCATATTTATCCGAGTTGGCTACTTCGGATCTCCTCAGTGATCCAAAATTTGAGTCTAATCTCTAAAATATGTTTGCTATGTTAACGCATATTGAGTTATTATAAATAAATATTGTTTGAGTTTGAGTACTAATATGTAGATAAATTTCAAAAGTAATCGGAGAATATTGTTGATCACATCTCTTAAAGATTTTTTATATTGGAGGTATCGAAAGGAGTAAATGGATTTCGCGGACTACAAGACTGTTGGTATATTTTGGTCTCGAATTGCACGTATGAGTGCAGTATTCAATGCTCGAGAATGTTATTGCAAAAGTTCAATGTCGTTCTGAATTTCAATTAAAATAGTTCGTATTAAAAAAAATTTAATTCAATTTAGAATAATTCTCTAAACTAGCGAATTGCGAAATAATTTCTATCAATTCCAAAAAATAGTACAAATGAGCATTGCAACATTTAATTCAAACCTATTTGCTTAAAAGGCTTTGTGTTTCTGTAACCTAAAAAAAAGTATTTCTGTTACTGCATTTGACCCATCTATACAACTAATAACAATTTGCCTGCAAGTGAACAGATTTTCTGAAGTGCTCAATCGTACCCAAAAAAAAAAATAAATGCTTTTAATGGAGATAAGACCTTTACGTCATGTTGATGTAGTGTAGTGCAAAAAAATACCTGTGTACTATGTAATACAGGTACTACCGGTACTTTTATGGTGACCATATATTCTCCTTACTATTTTCCTTGGAATACTGATTGCGCAACTCGAATGTCTATATTATCATGTATAGGCTACTAAACTGTGTAATGCACTAACCTCTTACAATCCGCAGATGAATACAACCCACATGATAGTTAGAGCAAAAAAGCGCGTAATGAAGTTGTAATACGAATAAGAAATACCTCCCGCAGTAGTTTCAAGAAGAGTTTTCACCCACTTTATCTAGAGTAAAAATATTAAGGTCGTATAGCAAAGAGCACTTGATATATGGGACATGATTCTTGAGATATAGTTTTTTGCCAAATACTATACGTTCTACAGTGCTGATCACCAATTAGTTTTTTATAATAACAATATATACTAATTACATTAAAAACGCAAATTTCCCAATTATAACAATTTAACCTATTGCTCTGCTTTATCCATTCATGTAGGCAAAACTGGCTCCAGGATTCTAGGTCGGGAGGGATATGATGTCTTCGCCAAAAATTTCTAGTACTGTATGTATACCCACTTACTAGTAATAGCAGTTCTAGACATTACACACTTATATAAATCAAAATGCTCATCCTAACTATATTGCTTTAAACGTCCAAACTTTCCATTTTGGTACATTGCTAAAATATAATTACGACTGGAAGTTCTTTATAGAGCTCATAGTTTTCACAATATTGCAAACTTTAAAATTGGTTGGGTTCTAAGCTTAGAACTTATTCCCGGAAAAAAGCAATTATGTTGAGGAAATTCTCGGGAATAATCACATGGAGATTACCATAAATAATGCTTCTTTAAAGAGACCAGAAATTATTTAGAAGGTAATGCAGACAAAATATGCGAACAGTCTGGGCGCAAGTTTATTATTTTAAATGTGATGCAAAAGAGAAGCTGCTGCTACTGACACCCTGAAAATTCCAATTACGATTTAGGGACATTGTTTAGGACGCAGTCGAAATTGAAAAGTAGTACTGATTGTTTCGGGGGTGACACTCAAAACAATAGTATTCTAAATAGCCTCGTGGTTAATTTTTGGCATACGACTTGATATCTTTCTTCATAAAAAATGCTAGCTAGTAAAGACTAGAACCTGATATAAGAAAGGCTTCTTAACATATCAAACCTATGGTATCAGAACTTAAAAAAATAACAATGATCGCAGGAGCAGCTCATATTACAAAGATGAAACTTTACAAATGTCGACATATGTAATATATAAAAAGACTAAAAATAAATGTAGCTACTAGTACAGAGGATTGCGTTGGTAAAGAAATAGAACTAAGTGCAACAGTCTGGATTAAAGTCTTTAAGTTTTTGGGACAAACTCTGGGAAACGGATAAAGTTGGAATGTGATAGAGCTACTGACCATACTAGACCTTATACATATAAATTGCAGTCAAAGTCGAAATATAGCCCTTCTTATCTCAACAAGTTTGAGAAATTAAATACTGTTCTCTCAAATGTTCGAATACTTAACAATCCTGAAATTTATAAGAATAATAAAATATTCGTATAAGTAAAAGTCAATTCGACATCTAATGAAACCTAAGAGTCAGAATTCGTGTATACGATTAAATTAAATTAATATTTTAGTGGTTTCATAAAAAGCACGTGAAAGTAAAAACCCATTCGATATCTCAGTGAAAAAACTGTGATATAAAGTCCTACATTTTTGTTTTTAAATAACCAAATATTGTTATATTAAGAAATCTGTACGAGTATTGCCGTATATTCGCCACCTGTATGATAAATTAGCATATTTAGTTCAATTATTCGAAATATCTGAAGATATTTGGTGCCGGGCTAGATGAAACTTAGTACTTGAAACAAGAAACAGGTGTGATCTAATTCATTCTGTGTCAAAATCGCATACAATTTTGAATAATCTTTTATAAGACTACATCAAGAAAATTTTTAGCTACTTCTAAGTTTGTATACTTAGGTCTCACACTGTCTTGCTTAATTTATTTTTGAAATTGAAAAAAAAAACAAGTTTTTGTCAATCATCAATGTACCGCCACAACAAGACAACAAGAAAGTAGTACATTTTTATGTACCTTATATTGATGAAGAAAAAATAACAATTAAGTACGTAGAATAATATTTTTATAATGAAGGCATTAAATGAAGTGTGAAGGTAAGTGCCTACTTTATTGTGGTTCACTTCACCGTACGGACAATTATGTTTTGAGGTCAAGCATTATTGTTTTAGATGCTTGAGCGTACCAATGCTTATAGCTGATTAAAAATATTATTGTAATTAATAAGCTACCATAGAAGCAAGGGCACTGGTCTATCAAGATAGAGGTCGTAATTTTGAGTCCTCGTTCATGTTATGGTCTAATAGTCCGCGACTAATATAAAAAAAAATATTGCTATGGCTTTGTAGTTGCTTCCTGATCACCTACAAGGAGTTAAATAAAGGCTAGACGAGGAAATATTTCAGCGGTTGTATCATCTTTTCAACATATACAGTTGTAGTGGGTTAGTGACTGTTTCAACATTTCCAGTTTAGGACGAAGATACCCCAACATGCCTATATGACTTCATTGAAAGCTTGCGCAACAGCCCAAATCGGGCCGAGGCCTTGAAGTAATGCTAGAGTTACTTCATTACGAGACCAACGAAACACTACGAGGTGAAGTGGTCAGCCACACGCTCATCCGTGATTATTACCCCGATCTTAACTCAGGTACGTTTACAGCTGAGTGAACTGGTAGTCCGGCACCCAATCCTATCCTCAAAAATTACTTGACACCAAGCAGATTCGAACCTGGTACCAGGTGCACCGAAGGCAAGTACTCTAGCTACTAAGCCACCCAGACTACAGTAAAATAATGTTTCCTATCAAAAGTTCAAAAAAGAAATATTTAAACGTTAGGTTTGAAATTGAAATTTCCCCGTAAACACCTGGTGAAATTTGTCTAGAGAAAAATAAATTAAAACAATGGTATGCCACGATTTAGTAGATCGGATTACTCGGGAATTATTACTTTGAAATTTTAATTACATGCGCGTGAACGAGACAAGAATGGGTACCATAGAGCAAAAGCTGTTATTAAGTACCTATCATTCATTTTTGAGAAATTGTACTTAGAGTGCATTTCATCTGTTGGGGCCTTGGCAAATAGGAGAACTTACAACTTCATTGCCTCTACTACTATTATACATTCACCAGAATTGATGAAATGTATGAAACATAAACTAACTGCATTTACTATGTCATTTTCCTTTAAAACGTGTAAAATCCCACATTTATGTCAATTAGAATCTTTTACATTTAACAAATCAATGAATGCGAGTTTTATTAGGTTTCGTTATTAACATCAGATTAGAATCGCGGAAACTACCAGCCTAGCCTAATGTCTTCACTTTAGCTGAGTATATAGTCTAAATGGCTAGTGAAGCATGAGCTCTTTTCTGTAATGAGCTTATAACACTGCACTTGTGTGGCATTGCATGCATGCACTTTTATTAAAATTTTTATATTTACTCATGTGGTTATTGCTACTAAATGTTGAACAAGCTCCCCGATTATTGCTACACATCAATATTTCTTGTCTGTGATTACATTGAATCCATGTTTGAAATTATGATAGATAGTGATACGCAAATAACACTTATGAAATGGACACCATTTGCGATGTACGATTGCGCTAAATGTAATTTTTATCGAAAGCGGGAGTTCGATTGGATCGCAATTATGATCGATCATTAGCAATTCTAAAGCAAGATCGAATCGGCCTTCCTGCAGGATTTAAAAATAAAAAAATTCTGAGGTTACCTTAAATTACTTTTGATTCAAATCGCCGGTTTTTAGCAATTGATGTATTTTTAAAATAAAACCATTTCTATCTTGGATTTTCTCCTCGTCCAGTTTTGGTGCATTATCTTTTCGATCAAATTTCTTCACAATTTTTTGTATTATGTCTTAAAGGATTAGCCGGATTTTTCATTTATAATAAATACTTGCTTATGTAACTTTAGGTTTTAGGTAAGGTGATGATCGCTTCGGGGCCAAGCACATAGCCAATTACCGTTGTGATTCCATATGCACGGAATATGTTTTGATAAACGTATAATACACAAAATATAAAAAATAAAGAAAATTAAAAGTTTTCTTTTGATATATTCAAAGATAAGGGACACAAAATCGTTATCCTTGAACAAAAAAAAATGAAGTATAAATTTCATTGGTACTTTTCTTATTTTGCGATAACCTTCCTCTTTAAAGTTAAGTCCTATTTTATTATTCTGTGATAATAATTAACAGAGGTATGAATTTTCAAAGAGGACTTGGTCACTATTTTTGCTAATTCTTTAACATATCTACTATAACTAACAACAAACAATTAGATAGAAAAAAAATTTAAATTATATTTTTTTTTCACAACTTCTTTGAGTACCCACAAAATTGGCCTCTTTTTGCTTTTTCCAGAATGACTAGTACAGGAAAATTTAATGTTGATAGTTTTCTGTAAGCTCTGGGTGTATTTGAAAAATTGGTGATATCACAAGTATCACGGAGCTTGGATGCAATATTTTTTAATGTTATGTTTCGAAAAGATATTATGCTAAAATGATAAATGCAAGACATACGTATAACAAGGATACGTCTGTCCTGTTGAAATTTCTATTGATTACAAGTCAAGTACAATAAACTTTTATTTTATAAAAGACGAGGATATTATTTTCGTTCCTTCCTATTCGATACCTTTAGTACAAGGATCCTTTCAAGTTATGGGAATGCACAACTAGTAATTTTTTTACTGTCCTTACTAGCCAAAAGTTTCCTGAAAAAATCAGTCTTACGTAGAGATCAATTTAAGCACCTTGTCAATGAAAATATGAAAGTAAACTTTAGTTAAAGTACATTAAAACCTAAAAGTAATAATTTGTAGATAATTAGCTCAATTTAAAAAATAATGTTATAGTTTTTTTGGAGTTCGAGAAATTTGGCTGATATTTTTCGACTGGGTCAGAACATTGACGAAGCTTGTCCTATTTTCAAAGAGAAAATAATGTAAGAAACAATATAACAGGTGAAAATCCTTCACTGTCTACCAGTTTTAAAAATTTTGATATTCTACAAAGAACAGGAAGTAGGTACCTACTTAAAAATCGAACTTATTTCGGTTGTTTGTTTAATTTTTATAAAACGAATTGTTTTAACAAAATAGTGCAATTGGGAATCTTATTGACAAACTATAAATGTGGTCTTGGCGAAACCGATTCAAAGATGCACGATAAAATATCGTATCGCCCATAATCTTACTTTATTATTTTAATAATAAATTATTTTATTTATTTATAGTTCAGAATTTTTTCCTTACTCCATCTATTCCTTTTTTTGTTTTAGGTGGTTTACCTATTATGTAATTACTGCTCCCGTACCGAAAATTGATTAGTTTTTTCTTTCGTCTGACTAGAATATCGTCAAAATGCGTCGAAGGGGGTTCGCGAAGTTTCTGATTAATTCAACGGTTTCCTTTCGTTTTCTTGTCGTAGGTTCAACATAGATTTGACATAAGACTAATTACTTTGAGTTTGCGCCAAAAATTTATAACAGTCATAATTTGACATTCAACATTTTTAAGCTGGCACTGTTGTCAAATATTTTTTCACCAAAATGACGTCGAAAATAGAATAAGGATTTTGGGAACCGATATGTATCGAATTGAATTCAATGTGCAACGAGGTATATCATACACTGTATGAAATTTTTACTACTTTAAAAGTAGGCAATGGGACGCCTACTTTAATTATAGTAAAATTACACTGCATTGTGTACGCTACACAATAGTGTGTAAATCGTTACAGATAAATATGTAGGTACTGGGTTTACATGCTTTTCCGTAGTTTTACACTTTGTAACATGCTTATTTCATCAAGAATAGCCAAGAATGACGTAAATTAACTCTACAGTATAAATTACTATACACAAAATAGTAGTTTTACATAAATTTTTTACTGTGTACATACCTATACTGCCTGAGACGCCCTGCTGTTCCTGACCATTCAGGCTAACTCCATGCCCCTCCTTCTTTCTTAACCGGGAGTTCTTTATTTTTAAAAAATTCTAGCATGGCTGAAGGTAAAAAATATGAAACTTTTAATTAAGAAATATTGTATAAAACTTTTAATTCAAATTCATTAGTGAGAGAAATCGCAAGAAAAAATATTGAACAATTATTTTATTACACAATTCATATATTAAAAAAAATTGTACAAAATAATCGCCAGTAAATAGTAGGTGCAGAAACAAATAAGATAAAGGTGCTCCCTTTTTTGAATTTGGGAAATTTATGTTCACTTTGTTGAGGCTGCCAAAAAAGTTTATAAAATACATACATACAGTTTATAAAATACATACATACACAGCAAAAATTATTTGTAATTTTACAACACATAATGTAATAAAATGATTCCCAAATCATAGGTAAAAATTTTTTATTTAAGTTTTTTACATGAAATACTATGCAAAAAAACATAGAGATGAAAATTACAATAACTCGTACAGAAAACCGTATTTTAAAAAATCAATAAATACAATTATTTCATGTAAAAAATGAAATTGAAACTCGAAATTGCAGTCAAAACTAGTCAATGGAATTTTACATCTCACATGATGTAAAATAAAGGGAGAAGATTCAATCGTGCGTTGATTCATCATTTCTTGTACGGTCAATGGTAAACACTTTCAATGAAGATAATTTCACTCTCCAAATTGTAAAATTAGATTTGTGATTTGATTTATGTTTACTATTATGAATGTGATTTTACAGAGCCATGTATGTATTTATTACGTTTCCGGATTTTAATTTTACAGTGGTGTTGAGACATGTAAATTTACAATATTTTTCTAATAGCATATCCATATTCTACTATACGTAGAAAAGTCAGTAAGAATTTAACAAGCAAAATGAATGGAAAAAATAAATATGTGTGTAGCATTTGTCTGAAAAATTACGTTTATTTCATTTTGTAATACACTTTCCTATTGATGAAATTGAGATGGAACCAAGTGCTCCCTCTAAGGGCGCCCATGTTTGGTTCCAAGTCCTTTTGTTAAAATGATGTCTCATTGGTCTCAAGCAACCCGTATTAAGAGTTCTGGAAAATTCTTCTCTTAATCATCAACCAGTTAATTTAAGCGTATTTTTTTCCTTTCAATTTGGAGTTCACATATTATTTGCCCATAACTTCATAATAATAAGAGCCGTTGTATTTGAAAGAATAATAAGTCCATTTTTTCATACATTGGAATATTTAAGGTTTTACGTTTGAAATAATTTAAAAATATTGGCATACTTTAATATAATTCGAGTGATGTATTAACACTATAAACCTGTTAAATTTTATTATGCAATAATAATTGCAAAAATTGTTAAAGAAAATAAACAATTTTACTAGGTCCTAATGGACTTATTCCACTTTCAAAAATACCAATTTATAAGAAATAAAAGCTAAAATGAACATAAGTCCATATTTTTATTGGTATTGACTTTATTGAAATTGAAATTTTAATGCAAAAAACAATAATTAAAAATTCAATTTTTTTTTGTCCGATGGACTTATTCCACTTTAAAACAAAACGGCTCATATATTTTTTCAATTGTATTTATTAAAGTTTTATTAATTTTATACCACGTTTTCTAAGGTTATTCAACGGCCTGACCTTAAGCGAAATAAATAAATAAATATGCTACGTATTAAAACGTCTAATTATTATTACCAGAACATTTCAACAAATCATCTAATCTCGTGTTCTCCTCTTTTCAATTACAGATTCAAAAATGCCGCCCTTATTACCAACAACAATCAAAATTAAGCTTAAATCTCCTACGGATTGACAATAACTTTTCGGTTTGATTTCACATTCAAATTTTCAATTGGATAATTAAATGTGAAAAATTTCACGACGTTCAAAAAAGTCTAATTGGAGGAAAATCATAAACAATTAGAGAGAAAGGTGTAATAAAAATTTTACATATTAATCACGTAAAGAAAATGAAGTATTGCACTATGAATTCGCAAAACGAATCTGAAGTCGAGAGTTTGCTGATGAGTCCTTGCTGGAATCAAAGCACGAACGGCGGACAGGATCAGTATTTGCTGGACGGTCATAAATTGCTTCTAGAACACGATCTGGATTCGTTGCCCAGTGATTCCGAGCAGAAGAATTCCATGGATGTTCTAGACAATTTACTCATGAACTCGTCATCAATGCCGTCGAGTTTGGCCGAACTGAAACCGTTGCCACCATTTACCGGCTACACCGGTCACTTATCAATTAATGGAATATCAGGTCATCACTATCATGCAATTGCGCAGCGATTGCCTGAAGAAAACAATAATAATTACGCACAAAACTCATACCAAAATCATCAATCAACACACACACAACATGGTACAACGGATCATAATATCGTGTCGTCATCGACATGTCTTCCGGACTCGGTACTGAATCCGGACGGATCGACGGACGCATGTCTTCAAGACGTAAAGCTCTTCTCCGATAATCCGCTTGATAGTAAGTTGTACTCGGTTGCGGATAGTTGTGTTATGTCCGGCCAAGGACCCGACTCAATATCGGGGGTTCGAATCTATGCTGATTCGAAAGAGTTAAGCGAGTACGTTGATATGAGCTCGATCGAGGACATTGCCGCAATCATAGGATCGGCAATAGCCGATACGACGGTACCGAATCGGGTGGACGGTGACGATGGAAACGATACGCGTGATTCGTGGATGGACTTGGACGCGTGGATAGACGGGAATTGTGTTCAGCAGGACGGTAAGCTTATCGTTTCGCAACAGGATTCAATCAACGAGTTCATTCTGCCTAATTCACCCGCTCATACGAATAGTTCGACACTTCAGAGTCTTCTAACGCACGGCTATATGCCGCTGCTTCAGAATCGATTGCAAAATGGTCCACCTATCAAGAGCGAAACGCCCAGTTCGACGTCATACTGCGGCGAATTAACTTCAACGTCGACCAGTCCGCCCGGTTCGGTTGTTTCAACAACCGACAACATTATGATCAACGGTCGGTATCTAACGAATCCGCATCACTATCAAGTCTCAATGTCCGCGATGAAATCGGACGGGCTCTGTAGTCCCGATCTGATGGGAAACTATCCGCATACAACAACAATAACACCAACAGCAACGAAAAACAAGCGACCTCGATCGCAAAAGAAGTCCTCATCGCAACAACAACAGCAACAACAGCAACAACAGCAACAGCAGCAGCAACAACATCAACAACAACAGCAGCAGCAGCAACAACAGCAGCAACAACAATCCTCACAGATGAATTCAATGGCACCAACAGCGGTAAGTTTTAATACGGCGAATGATCTAAGCGGTCTACTGGGCAAAGAGAAGCCGGTACATCGATGTAATATTTGTAATCGCGGATTTTTAAATAAAAGCAACATAAAAGTACATTTAAGGACGCATACCGGTGAGAAACCGTTTCGTTGCGATGTTTGCTCAAAAGCCTTCCGACAAAAAGCACATTTGCTGAAACATCAACAGATACATAAGAGAATTGGGCGCGATTGACAATCATGCGATTGATCCTTTAGTCGTAACATCAGCAATAATTGCTGCCTTACAACTAAACAAATTTATCCAAATACGTCTATCAACATTATTGTCGCTTATAGTTGTTGTTGGTTGGTTTTACGAAAAAAAAAACGAAGTGAAAACGAAAAAAAAATCTAAATGTGGTTTGTGATAACAAATGAGAGTAATTGCGATAGTGTTGCATATCCCCATTATCCCCCCTATGCCCATAAATTTACCGAATGCTTGATAGTGAATGCTTAAATTATATTAACTTTTCAGTGGTACATTCGAAATACTTGCAGAATATAAGGAATTGTGCCTTGATCGCAAGACACATATTCTTATAATTTCAAATATTTCAAATGCCCCGTTGGACAAAAACAAAAATACGATCAAATTGAATAAATGTTGTTAAAAAATTTCGAAAAAACAACCATACAACAACGTCCGTCCAATTGTCTTTTTGCATCTGTTTGTTTGTCAGATGCAACGTGCTATAAGAAAGGTACCTCAAAATATAATCACAGTTTAGTAATAATAATGTATAGTTAATTTATCGAAAAAACAACAACAACATAACAATCAACTTTATTTCTAAACAAGACAACTATTCTCCTGTAAATATATTATGCCCATCGGCTCAAAATACTTTTTGAGCGGTTGTGCTAAACTTAAAAGACCAGACACAAAACTGCCCCGAATATTACGTTTGTATTCATTCAACTAAATACTAAGTCGTTTATTATTATTATTATTTATTTTATTTATTTGTTTTCTTGTTTATAGTGAACTCTTTAATTTTATTATTAACTACTATTAATTTTTTTGTTTAAGTTTCTAGATAAATTTTATTATATTTTGGAGCAAACATAACAACGAAACAAAACGAAAAACGAAAAAAATTGAATTTCTCACCATCGTTGCGCCCTTTTTTGTACATTTTGAGTTATTTTTGTAAAATTAAATTCGTCCTATTTAAGACACGTGCAATTTTCTACTTTGTAAATATATATATTTTTTTTTATGTTTAATTTTCTTTTTATTTAAATATTTCATTTTAGCTTTTAAGAAGATTTCGTTAATTTTAGCTAATTTATGTCATTTTGTTTTTGTAAGTAATTTCAATATAAATATTAATTTTAGAAACAGAAAGAAAATAAAAAATAATTATTGTTGAAAACTAAAAGTTTCTGTTTCTATAAAAAAAAATTTTAGTTTTACAGCAGCACAATTAATATTTATGATTTGATTTCCACATAAAATAGCAGTTATCATATTATTTAAGGTATTAAACTATTGATGCATGAGGCGGAGTAATTTTAGGTAACCGAACGGTAGTTATAAAATTGTGTGGACAATATTCGACTTGAATTGAAAGGCACATAAGAAATCGAATTGAGCTGAATTCAACAGACTAACCTAATCGAACTGTACTTTAAAAAAATCTTTTTAAGGAATAGTAGATTTTAAAAAATTGCCAAAATGTCCGTCTGTCCACCGTAAACCGCTTAGTGTCCTACAACTTGGGAACCGTTGGAGATATGAGCCTTTTATTTTGAAAGTAGCATAAGCTATTTTCGTTTTTAAATCGACATGTTTAAGAGTTTGCGTTTTAACATGTTTGAAAATATTCATGCCGTAAACTTACGGGAAAATTAACTAGTATTTGTTAAAAGTGAAACAATTACATCAATAGATTCTCAGAAACTTGTTTCGTGTTGTATAAAACATCGAGTACTTGGGTATGGGGTTTAGAAAAATAGGTGCAAATTTTGATGTCTCAAAAATGGTTAAACATAAGAAGGTAAAATTTTTAAAATAATATCCAGCAGTTATACGAGCATATTTTATTTTATTACCGCTTCAGTCTATTAGTAACGTTATTTTTTGATTATGTCAGTCGTATTGTCTCCTGCACTGTAACGAAACCTTAAACGCGTTACATTTTTCAGGTAAAACAATAGAAAACCCTTTATGGTGTTAAGTTTAAATTTATTTGGGTTGATAGATTTGGTAGTGCCTTTAGGTGCGGTAAATGATGTGGAGAGGAGCGTTTTAGAAGAAAAAATTCCAGGTTTGGTGAATAACTTGGGATTAAGATATTTTTAGAAACAATTATTTATCTGGAAAATAGTCTTATATCTCAAGAACCGTTTCAGAAATGGGTTTTGAAATGTATACAGGCCAGTAAACCCTTAGCAGAGAAAATGAAAGTGTACTAGTGCGTTAGGGTGGAAAAAAAATTTCTGATTATAGGTCATTAGAAAAATAAAATGTGAATAGTTTTGCAACTTGGTACGTATATGTATATATACATACTAGGAAAATAATTTAATTAAACAAATTTTTCAGATTTTGCGTCTGGAGGTTGAGTATAAGAAACTGTCATTTTCACGAATTTCGTTATATCTCTTAGGTCTGTTGCGATATCAAATTCATTTTACTTCTGCGGGCTTTTAATATACGTTAACGTTAAAATACAATAGTTTTTCGGATTTTTCGATATACAACCCCTACACTGGTGTATAGTAATAGTGCACCTTATCACGAATTCCGACATATCTTTAGTCGACCATTGTTTACTTATTGCTAAGCTTGCTTGTTTAGGTGTCTAATTTGGTTTGTTGGATTCCCGATTTTTTTTTAATATCTTTCTTATGTTAATAATATATAGGTGTAATCTGCTAAGTCGAAGCATTTTGTCGTCACGTCTGGTGTGCCATAAGAATCACATATTGGACCCTTGATTTTTTCTTTTTTTTATAAAGGATATTTCTTTGAAAATACAGGTTTTCTGGTAAATACTGTTCTCCTTTATTTTGTGTGACGTTTCGGACTCGACTGAGTCGGTTCGCGTGACGTTTCGGACTCGACTAAGGTCTTTATCAAACCGACTCAGTCGAGTCCGAAACGTCACAGAAAATAAATTAGAACAGTATTTACCGGAAAACCTTTCATTTTCAATCTAAAATATACTGTAAAAACATTCACCAAAAAAAAAATATATTTCTTATTCATTAATGGCTTGAAATTTCTAAAGTTTATTAATTTTGGATATAATTTTTATTGAAAATAGCACGAGCTTTCTTCCTTACTGTCGCGTTCCTTCAAATTGTCGCCGACTTCACATATCAAAATTCAGTTATTCTGCCTTTCAAAGACTTTTTGCGTGCACATTGCTCTATGACTGCATTAACAATTGATCATTATCTTTTGTTGAAGTTTATAATGAGTTTGGTTTATTGCTAGATTTTCTTCGTTAGTACCTTATATAAATTTGTTGCTCTGCTTATGCAATGCTTGATTTACTTGTGCGTAGTAGGCACTTCATATTTTAAAATTATTATTTCATTGAAAGTTCTTTTCTACTGTCTGGCACGGTGAATAGTATATAATAGTATAATAGAATAGATATCCTTCACTGAGATATTATCGATATTTTTGATACAAAATTTTTGCACTTAAGGGATAATGCCACTCTAGAGTTTTCAAGAAATAGATTTTTTTTTATTATTTTATATGGTCCCCTAGGACCTCAAAAATGCGTTCCCAAAAGATTATGACTGATAAAAAACTCTAAGAACTCGGTTTTCGAATTTTAGTACAAGGCATATTGCAAAATTACTCATGATTTTCTACATACTGAAAACTTCAAACGCGTCTATCTCAAAACTACATTTTTCAAGCTGGCCGGAAAAATAACTCAGACAATTTTCAACCGATTCACTTGAAATTTTTAATATATCTTTAAAACTATATTGTCCATCAGAGTACGTAGGATTTTTTTATATTGCATAGTTCATTTGCTAGTAACAATTTTCTGACGATTTTTTAGGCAAATTTCACATTTTTCACTTTAGAAGTGCGCCATTTGGCTAAAAATGAAAATATCGAAAAAATCCTACGTATTCTTGTGGCTGTTGTTATATGTAATCGAAATAAATTTATTAGCTTATCATAATTCAAAAAGTACAGACCCCGGAAAAATTTAGACGCCATCGCAAAAACGCTGCACAGCCGCCATTTTGAATTTAATCGCTTAAAATAAATTACATTTTTGCAATATGGATTTATTTTGTAGTTTTTCTGGAAAAAAAAATCCGAAAAAGGCCTATTTTTACAGCGTCTAGAGTGGCATAACCCCTTAAAGATATTATAAATTTCGAAATGTGTGTTTTTTTTGTGTGTATATCTATTGTTTAATATGCATCTCATACCTTAACACCAAGCGTACATCAGCAATCTTCAAGATCTATGGTTTTTACACATTCACCCCTTTATTCAATCGACTAAAAACTGGTTGAAGCACTTTTCATAATGTGAGTTTTCTCGATTTCCGATTAATCTTTTAGGTCTAATATGATCGAATTTACTTTGAGTTCAATAGGATTTACATATAAAAGCATAAAAATTAATTTCATAATTTTACGATATTATCGCAGAGGTTAAGCAGGGTTCTAGTGTTTAGTATTTTTAGTATATTTTCCCCTTAAGGTGTATTGTTTTATTATTTCACAACCAATTGAAGAACAAAATTATAAAATATGTAAGGAAAATATGCTAACGAAAAAAGTAAAAAATCCTGGGAACGTTTAATGCAGAGATGCTGTAAAGGTTGCTTGCCACTAACAACTTAAACAATAACCAGGATTTTTTTGTTGCAACTTGAACCGTATCTCAATATTAAACGCGTGCCGGACTTCTAACAAAATAAAAATTAAATTGTTCAGAAACTTTTGGCAGATTTTTTTTTTAAATTTTATGGTTATTCGGCCTCTATGTTAACTTTTTTATTTATTATTTCTGTAAAAAAAAATTCAATAATAGAATTTTAAAAATAACACCCTTTGAAAAAAAAACTCATTAAAAAATTATAAAGTATTTTTCTGGTATCTGGTAAATACTTAAAAACTTTCCCAGATTTGGTTGGCTATATCAAAGTTTCATACTCAATCCAGATAGTTCTACCTGAATTGAAACTCCCCAATTTAAAAATTCCGAAAAACCCCAACCATCAAAAATTTGGTAAGTCTCAATTTTAAAATCATAAGGCAATATTTCCATTGTGGGACTAAAGCTTGTATTACACTGTTTGACCAAGTGGTCAAATTGCAGTAATATGCAATGCGAAGTAGGCGAATACAAACAAATCTCACTGTGAGATTTATTTGTATTCGCCTACTTCGCATTGCATATAACTGCAATTTGACAGCGTCGTCATACAGTGTAATACAAGCTTTACTTTCAACCATGTACAGTGGTTCTTCATCCAATTTTCAAAACAGAATAAACAGCTCATTGAAAACTAAAAACATTGAAAAAACCTTAAACCGATTTTTTGCCGATAATATAATATTGGAAAATGAAAAATGAAAAATTAAGAGATATGATGATATTTGTGGAAACATGAACCTACAACTTCTTCATACTTTTCATTTCAAAAGATGAATACCGAAAAATCTTTAAATAAATTTTTAGGTGATTATATAAATTTTCTCAATTTAGTATATCATCACCTAAGAGATATGTTAGAATTCGCGAAAATATGTACAACCTCCTTACACCACTTAGGACTGAATTACGGAAAATCATGAAACTGGGTGTTTTTTTTTGCGATTTTATTTTATTTCTTCTTATTTGATATCTCATGACATCTAAGAGGTATGGTGTAATTAGTGAAAACGTATGCAACTCCTTGATATCCGCTTGCTAGTTGAACACTCAAAAAACTTGAAACTGACTTGTATAGTCAAACATATAAAAGGTGATATTGCGGGTTTCGTGAAAAACTACACAATCTTGGCGTTGGATTTACAAAAATTCTGAAAACAGATTCCAGGCATTTATTTGAAGAACTTGTAGAAGTGAAATTGAAATTTCAGAAGACCTTAGGAAATGGCGACATTCGTAAAAATATATGCTCATAATTTTCGGTCAAAAGAGCCCGTGCATAATAAGAATTTGTAAGTCAATGTGGATTTAAACATCGAAACCTTCTTAGGTTGATTTGATACCAAAAACCCAAGGAATTAAAAATCGAAACCCCACCAAAAGGATAAAAACTTAATAACCATATTTTCCACATAGCAGGTCATGAATATTCTTTCCTGGTGAATATATCTCAAGAGTGATTCCAATTAAAAACTAATACGTCACCAACCCTTAACTTCTCTGTAAGAGTTGAAGATAAAAGAATCTTAAATCTGATTTTTAGGTGATTGTATATAAAACATCTTGAAGTAGAAAACAATTCGATATTTTCTCAAACCTGAAATATATCTATAAATTTGCAGCAATGTACTTAACTACATTACACCTTTTTAGGAGTTGAAAATCCTAAAATACATAAACCAATTTTTAGGCGATTATAATAAAAGCCCCCTGAAGAAAAAAAAAAATACATCGGAATTCGTGAAAACGTGCACAGCCCATAGGGATTGATTATAAGAAAACATCCTTAAATAAAATTGAAGTAAAAACGAATTTCATATCTCATTAGATTAATAGATATGACGACATTCGTGAGAACAACTACACAACTTCTTTACACTCCACTCAGCAATAAAAGGAGTTTGTGCAGTTACACGCCAAAAAAAATCAACCTAATATCTCAAGAAATGATATGAGTCATCAAAAGCGTTTGCACGCGCTATATGGTGCGTATGGTGAAGTGCATATCTGATAGACCTTATTTGGTTCACAAGATCTGAAACGTGAAAAATTAAATTTCACGATTGAGATTTTGTATTTCCATTCGATCACAACATACTTTCCTTCAAAAATAACCAATTTTGAAATGGGTTAAAACTCGCGAAAACTTGTGGATGCGTTAAGGTATAGAACTACAATAAAATCTGATTTTATGCCAAAATCATAAAATGGGTTTTGGGCAATTGCCATTCAGTGCCTTCTCTTACTTGTCCCAAAATTCTTGGATGAATTCGTCGTTCAAAAGCGTTTATTAATTTTTCAGACGCTTGGTTAAGAGTCAACATTTCGTCGGCATTTAGTAGCACAGGTCCGATTATGGTCATGTTTATGCGAAATTTTCTCAGCCTATGTATGCACTTTTTCGATTTTAAGATCGGAAGAACCGTGAAATACGCCTTATTTGCTGGTGTGCAATCCTAAGTATGGAAAATGATCCACATTCGCCAGGTTGTAGTTCTTCACGGTCATATTTTGTCTAGTTAGCACGTTTCTTCTGGTTTGGGTCATGAACATGGTCTTACTCTCATTGACCCTTAACTCGACATGGTTTGCTGCTGAGTCTAGACCGGATACTGATATAAAATTTAATAATATTGCACTTGTACGTGTAATCATATTTCTTATTAATTCATATCTTCTATCGTCAAATGTGAAAACCCCCCAGAGCAAAGCACTGGCTGCGCCACTGTTCAATTATGCGTTGTAGATTCTCCTTCCATATATGAATGTATTAATATGCCTTAAGGTTAAGTTAAAATTACAGATCCAGCAATATAGTGAGTGCAATTACACAAGTAACCAACCTATAAATGTTATTTTCAGTGACCAAATAATCACAATAATGACTTGCTAATTAATGACTAAAGCCTACTAATGATGATACCGCGCTATCTCGATTCGATCTTAAAGTGCTGCATCGACTACCTTTTCTCTATTCTCAATGAAGACCAAAGTGCCAAAAGGTATATCATCAAAAACCGATTACAATCATTGCGATCTACTAACATCTTGATGTCAAAATCCGCTGAAGAATCTTCAAATAAAAAAATCAAATCGAAAGACTCAAGCCAGAAACCTGGTTCTGAATGTCAACAAAGTTGAATATGCGTTACGAGGCTGCGATCAAGCGCGGATTGGATTTAATGCGTGAGTGTGCAGAAAGTCAGTGGGGGGAGGGGAAACAAACAAACAAGAAGACAAAAGTTCGGTTGGCGTTGGAATCGCTCCGAATAGAAATAAGAAAATCACTCAAGAAACCGCATCACAACTCACATCCAAATACGGCAAAGTGGGTCAGTGTCCCACTTTTCACGCGGCTTTCTTCTGCATTTCTTGTTTTTCCTTTCTTCGCGCTTCATTCTGCTAGCATTCGCTCATTATGCAGTTCCCGTCCATTGTGACTTTTTGTTGTTTTTGCTGTGGTTGAAACTTGTTGTTGTAAACGGTCGTTGAAGAGTCGCGATAACGTCGCGTCTCGTTTTCATTTCTTCGTTGTTGTTGTTTTTTTGCCTCAATCTTATTACAGTGAAGAACGAAGACAAGAGTCGTTTCAGAATGGATGGCATATGGCAACTGGAGAAGCTAAGCCGGAGCTACGGTTGAAAAGATCAACTTGAGATTTTACAATATTATGGTAGGTATAGACTACTCTGGGAATGTCTCACAATGTCAAGCCAAACGATTGCGACGACAATGAGGATGGGTAAGCTCTAGTTTTATTTCTGTCAGGTATTTTAAGTTTATTCTTTTCTTCTTCTCTACATTTTTTTTTTCTTTCTCTAAAATATCAACCGACAACGAGCTGTTCCAGTTTGAAGAATTAATTCAGCACGCTTCGCACACTATTTCATTTGTATGCAAAAGAAGCGACACATTGTGTGAGCGCCCAGCGGCCCCCAATCAACAATGTAAGAAAAAAAACAAATAATCCAAAAGAAATTTCAAGATCAATTTAAAACCATGTAACCGATCAATGTCAGGGTGAGGTAAAAGAAAAAACCGAACTGAATTTATCATTTATTTACAATCTTCACATGTCTTAAGGAATTTATAACAATTTTGGAGCATTGAAGATCGCTGATGAAAATGATCTGTTACAAAAAACGGGTTTTCATCCATTTGATGGCTTTTATGAGAGCATCTTCAATGCATTCATTTGCATAAATCATTTTAACATCGGTCCATCTTAGAGTGCTATTAATTTTCTTCGCACAGGTTTCTAGCGTTATAGTCATACGGAACAGTTTGAACCGTTTATCAATCGAAATAACGTTTTATTGTAATCATTTGCTGGAAGTAAAAATTAAAATATGAAGAACACATGTAGCAAGTACATGACCCGATATGTACGTAATGTATCACTGCGGATTGAACGGTGGTCAAAGGTTACCTTAATTAAAGTCGTAAATTAATGTGAAAGGTAAGTAGACGATCTATCACAATGTATCTTATATGTTCGAATATACCTACCAAATAATTCGATTGTAGTGAAGAACTGTGAAAGAAAACGTAGACATTCTTCATTATTATCTGAATCTTGCTGCGTGCAGTTATATGAATTGATAAATGAATGAATATTTATATGAAATGTTGAATAATTCAAGACTCAATTAAATTAATCGGAACACATGAGAAAATCGATGAATTTGTTTTGAAGAGAGATTAAATACCAGTCAAGTGGTTAATTATTGATACACTATACTTTTTATATACAGTTGATACTATCTTTAGACGTAATTGGTTTAATCTAGCTCATAAGCTTGTAAGGCATAGAAGGAAGTATTGGTCAATCGAAAATACCCAAATTCGGCCTATATCTGTTTTTACATACGCTCAATGTAATGTGGGTTACAAGCAGAAATAGCTAGTTTTTTAGTTTGCCCATATAGCTACAGTATTACAGATCTGCGGGGAACTATTTTAATGTTTTCCATGAAGTGGATAATCTAATATATAAAAATAAGACAGTTTTTTGGTCGGGCTCGATTGAGATCTACACCTGTGAACCGTTCCCTCCCAAATTTTGCATGTACATTCTCGAGACTACCGGACAGGTCGGGAAAATAATTATATATTCCCGAAATTGGTGATTCGCGAGTTTTTTCAACATTTGAATGTTTTTTATATGATTTAGCGCCAGTTTGTTCATTTTCGGTGTATTAATTTCGCGTTCCTATTGAAAAATGGTAAAATGGACTAGGGATGGTGGATAGAGGATACTGGATGAAGTATGGAGGATGGTGGATGGTGGATGGGGGATGGGGGATGAAGAAAAATGAAAAATGAAAAATGAAAAGTGAAAAATGAAAAATAAAAATGAAAACTGAAAAATGGCGTTAATATCTCCAGTTTCTTGAGCTGCGAAAGTGTACTCGAAAAGTATGTATCAATAAGAGAAAAAGGACCAATAGATAAACGGGAGTATCACGGGTGATGGAACAACGTGAGCGTAGCAAGCGAAATTTATTATCATGTTAATATGTGTTTAAAATGAAAATATTTAATAGCTATGTTCGTCAACGGTCTGTTATGAAATCGACCAGGGTTAAGTTAAGAGAGGTGAAGCTCAGCACTAATCAATTGTAGTCCCCTAGTATGAAACTGATGCAAAAATGATATGCCCAGATAGACGTTCTCTGCAGATTTTACTCAAGTGCAAGTACTTCTATGAACGCCTGAAGCTTATCTCATTAGTTTCCCTTGAGGACAGGCTCAATATTCTTAGAAATTTATTATCATGTTAATATGTGTTTAAAATTAAAATTTTTAATAGCTATGTTCGTCAACAACCTTGCTCAACCTTAAGCGAAAATACTTTTCATCGTCTTCCAAGCAACTCAATAAATTGCGGCCACCATGAATCAATTTCTTATACATATGTAGGTATATCCAAAAAAAAAATTTTAAAATTTACCTTAATTTGATGTTCGGTCAGATAATTCATCAATAAATCATTGATACATTTTATTTTATGTTTTGTGTTATTCTTTATTTCGTATTTATTTTATTTTATATATTTTAGCAATTTATTTTATATAATATGTAATATGTGTCAATTTTTATAGTCTTAGGGCCGTTATTACGACCGAATTTAAGTAGAACTTTAAATGTAAGTTTCGTATGAGGATCTGTCACTTAAAGTTTCAGTAAGAACGTTACTGACGATCGTAGGAACGGGCCTTAGTTATTTTATTATTAATTGTTTCCCGCGCTTAATTTAATTCATTTATATAGTTTAATTATTTAGTTTAGTATTTTTAGTTTCTGTAACCCCTTCCAGGACACTATTACTGCTTAAAATCTTTTTAATCTTGTGAATAAGTTGGAATCGAATCCACGGCCCCAGGACTTATAAACTACAAAGGCGTGTAATTTAATATAATATTCAATGCTATTTGTAATTGATTGAAATATGCTGAAAATAATGAATAAATAAAAAAAAACACTAAAATTTTACTGACATTATATTTATTAACAGGATAATAAAGGAAAAAAACTCAACTAAAGTAAAAGTTAGTTTTCTGCGTGAGTAATCCCACTACAAAGTAAAATTTGAAAATGATAATCCACTTCCGACATATGTTTAAATTAAAAAAAAAATCTACCAACAGGCTGGGATCAACTTTATTATTTTTTCGGTAGAATTTCGGAACGCGGTGTAGGTTTCTATGTGACTGAAAACCTAACAAAAAGTTCGGAAGGCGGTTAGAATACGATCGCTCTAGAATACTTACGCCGCTGCCATACAAATAATATATGAATTACAAAATTTGGTCATATTCCGAGATGCGGTCTAGGAGTTGAAAAAGGAAATAAATTTGAAAATAGGTGAATATTAAACAAGCCCATGAAAGTTAAAACATATTCAAAATCTGATCAGACCTGAGAGATATTGCAGAATTCATAAAAAGGTATACAATTACTTTACACCCCTTAGTACGTATGTATTGGTTTTTTCGTGTCTTCTAGTCATGAAACGTGAAAAAAAAAATTTTTAGGGTACCAAATTTTCTATTAAAATCGAAAAGTAAAAAAAAAATTGTGTGGGAAGCACATTTTTTTTAAAAAAAATCGAGAACAATACCGTATTATTAATAATTAGTAATAAAGTAAATTCTAGTTATGAATTTAAAGTCCTAATTTTAATTTATACTTTTTAATTCCTATTTTGCATTATTTTAATAAAAATCAATTTCCAATTGGAATTCTTTGTAAGTTTTTATGTTGTTTTACGGTAAATTCATTATCAATTGTAATGTTAATAGCCTTACATCTACTGGTGCTCAAATCGCATTTAATATTTCAGTATTTAATTATTTAACATTAGAAATTATAATATGGAGATTGAAGAATGGTTTTTATATTGTTTTAATAGTTTCTTTCAATTACTTTGTATCGTCTAGTTAGTTGGGAACTGGTTAATTAATGACGTTGGTCCCAAAAACTATATCACATAATCACACAAATATTTTATTCTTGAACAATTTTCAGCATGATCCTATTTAGGATTTTTTCCATTTTACTTTATTATTAATTATTAATAATACAGTATTTTCTATGATATTAATTTAGTTCAAGCCGTTAATACTACATGAATATACACATATTATGATCTTTTACACAAACAAATTTTGTTCGCAGTCATTTAACTGAAAAACTCGATTATTGACTCAATTATTTTTCTTGAAATTATAAAAGCCTATTTTGTCACTTTTTCAAGAAAGGTAAATTTATTGATCTAATTTCGTTACTTTCGATGTTATTTCCATGTAATCTAAACCATTTTCTAATTAATCAATTTTTTTTTCTAACAAAGTTCTATAATATTAATATCGTGAAAAATACGTGCAGCAAAACATTCAATACTTATCTAGTCCTTTAAATTATACGTTCTGGCCACCTTTTCCTGACAGGACGTTGAAGTGATATATCCTAAGAATAGTGCGAGGAGATTAACGTCTTCGCTTAGGAATCTTTTGGATTTACAAACCTATAGTAGATTTCGATTTCCCTGTCTTCTCCATAAGTTATGGAAAATTTACAGCATTTCTTAATAGAGAATACTATTATGGATGTGAAATTTAAAATAAATAGATGTTGGAATTAAGTAATCACGGTAATGATTCAAAATAATAATTTTTAAAGCAAAATGCTTTTAATAGAGATACGGATAAAACGTTTTTAGCTTTAATAATAATTGTAACGGGTACGGTATGGTATTTGTTTATGGTATTGTAAATATATAAGTTTTAATATAGGTAAGTTACCGTGATACCCGCCAACTCCAAATTAAAGGCAGAAAATGGGGTTTAGTTACAATAAAAAAAACTTTCAGTCAATAAGACGTAGATTAGATAAATGCCCGTGAATAAACCTTTTTCCTTGGAAAGGTTATGAGAACAAGAGCTTTCTTTAGAAACTCAAAGTATTTTACTGCGATTAATGACAATATTTTGCATAACAGCAAATCAAACAAACATTCAAATAATTTAGTTTGATTTCAATAACACTTGCATTACATAGGTACTTGTATTTTTTTATTAATTGTAATTTACATTCACATAAGTAAAATGTTGATTCGGATTCAGATTTAGTACAACTTAAATACAAACAACAATATAAAACTAATTATATAATAATAAAACAAAATTTTAGTATATTAAATACGAAACGAAGGAAGATCTAATAGATCTGATATTATAATATCCAATAATTTCAAAACAGTATCACCTTAACAACCCTGTACAGAAGTCACTGCACCACAATCACAATCAGAATACTCTTTTTTTTCAACCTATGTAGCTTTCACTAGCAATCAAGTATTTGATATTACAGCCATTTGCTATTTTCTACTATATTCTACCATATTTCTACTATATTTATGTATATACTTTCGTAAACTATATCTTACGTCGTAAATTACTACTATAAACTATTTTAATTAACGGATATCAACAAATTATCGCTATATATTACCAATCAATCATTTAATCTATAAATTGAAAACAGTTAAAAAGTTGTAGTACACAATTTCCATATGCCCTTGATAATGTCGAATGCACACCTCGAGCTTGGTATCTTATATTTCTAGCATATTTTATGTGCCTCTCTTTATAAAAATTTAGCCTCAAAAGCCTCAAATGCTGTTGATCACTCCCTATGCTATTTCAAAACAGTCTGGGCGTCACTTTAGTATTTTATGGGTTGAAGTCCGAAACGTGATTAATGCATTGTGTGGGTGACTATGGGACTGACAACCTAAGGAATAAAGGCTCTCACACACTAACTCGATTTATTCGCTGACGCTGCGATTATTTGCGATTATTTTGCAGCGCTGCGGTCATTCTCATTAGTTACCATGTAAATAAATGAAGGCGAATGTACCGCTGCAAAATAATCGCAGCGTCAGCGAATAAATTGCGTCAGTGTGTATGAACCTTAACGTTTCAAATAGGCTCCTATTAGCCTGTTCATTAGGTTGTCAGACCCATAGTCACACGCACCGCATCTCAGAATTTTCGGACTTGAATCCATAAAATAAAAAGGCTGTGCCCAGACTGTTGGCCGATTTTGTTAGTTTTAATTACTCTTGTAGCACATCTTCATATAGATACTAAGTTTCAACATTCTAGCATAATCCATCTAGCATATGAAAAACCACCCCACCCACGTATCAAGCTACCCCCATAAGAAATTTTAAACATTTTTCTGGGATGTCTAAGTATATAGTAGCTCTATACAGTTTTCAAATTTAAGCTTTCTATCCTTTGCGGTTTGCGAGAAATTAATGTCTGAATTTTTTTCATTTCCACCCCTCCCATCATCACTCCCTACAGCCATACCCTCAACCTTTTTTTCTTTGCTAGAGGTCTAGTTTCAGCCATATGGCATCAACCTTCAATGAGCTATGGATTTTAGAATGTTTCAATCCCGGCTTTCAAGCGTTTTGTCCGCATTCTTCAAACGGTTTTGCGTACGGCGGACAGAAGGACATTTTGAGCAATTTTTTTTTTTAAATTTCGGGTCGATAAGAATACTTTATTATTGAAAATAAGACTGTTTGAAGATATTTTGATCTCGTTTCTCAAAGTATGAGCGACCCATTGCTAATTTCGTTTCTGAATCTCAATGCCGATATTGGTTTGCCCTGTCATCCGACAAAGAGTAGTGAGAAAGGAGAAAGGATTCTTCACATACTGAAATCCGTGTCCTGCATTTAACCCAAAAATTAGTAAAAATCGTTGGAGTTTTTTGATCTAAAAATCTTAACAATGAACCTTACGGATCTGTCTCCCCCCCATAAATTCCAAGCTGCCTTCTCTAACCATTCTTAAGATGCACGAGCTAATTTGACTTCCTTTCAATACTTAACGCACCAACAACTCCGGCTAAGTATCTTACCTATATGCAATCAAACACGTTAATCTATTAATTAGGCGATTGCTAATCGTGGCTGATTGATAATCCGATAAGAGTACTACGATCACGCTCATCCGGTTACTTTACATACTACTCGTATAGCTTAGCTATTCCACTTACAATTAGACGGTTCGTGTCTTTGAATGTAAACATAAATTTACGAAATGTTATCCTCAACGGGGCGTTTAGTTCTCGCAACTTATGTTTTTATTATTTTTAATAAGTTTTGCATGCACTGAAAACAGTCGATTTCGTAATCAAGCATTTGTTAGTGTTTTTTTCTTATCGAATGTTGGTGTAAGTTTCTGGGTTGAAAACTGCAATAATCTGCATTAACTAAGAAGAGGGGTAGGATTTTTCGACCATAACTTCGCATATTTCTTTTAGCACCGATTTATCGAGTGCGGACAATTAGCTCGAAGGTTTTAGTCGCACAATGTCTCGGCGTATCGGTACCGAGTTGTGCCATTATTTTTTTGCGTGACCAACCTCGGATCCAGCATAGCGTATCATTGGCTTGTTCTAGTGTTGATATGAATTATGAATTACTAGATTACGTACTTCACTCAATAGTTTGCACACTAGCTTGCTCAACCATTTCTGGGTTATTTTATTTGTAACACAAGCCCGTTCGTGAAATATCTTAAGAGCGTTAAAGACTTTTTACACCCTATATGAAATGTGTTGAGATTATTTCAGTCAACAATTTTGTATTGCGTGGTACAGATACCTAGAAATTGTTATAACGATTTTTTTTTTTAAATTCTGCCATATCTCTTAGGTCTCATCATTTTTAAGTTTTTTCCTAGACCGCATCCCGGAACATGACCCAATTATGTAACTCATATGTTATTCTAACCACTTCCCAAACTTCTTTTTAGGCTTTCAGTCACATAGTAACCTACACCACATCTCAGAATTGAACGCGTTCGAACTTCTGCCGGAAAAAATAATAAAGTTGCGCCCAAACTGTTGGCAGATTTTTTTAATTAGCTTTTCAGTCAATAAAATATTTTATCTCAAATTAAATTTAAAAATGATCAAAGTTTAAAAAGTAGATACTTTTTATTTGTTTTATATTTTTCAATTTCCATTAGGTTATAGGTAAGTACTCTAAATAATAACTAAGTATTAATTGTTATGCTTATAACAAATTTGAAATATATTTTTGTTTCTTTAAAAGTGTACAAATTTAATTATAACACATCATCTGCTATAATTTCAATAATATCTAAAATTCAAACTCGTTATTATATACAAAATTAAATAAAATATATTACAAAAAATATTCTAATTTTTCATTTTGTATGATGTATACGTCTAAATAAGGTTTTAAATAGAAGATGACGCCATCATCATAGTATATTTCCCATGTTAAAAATGCTATTAATGCTATTACTCATCGACATTATATAGTAGCAATGCAAATTGCTCATTCTGCTGTTTTCAATTTCAATTCTTTACTATGGTAGCTTGCACCATGTACAATGTAGATGGCAAAATATACTAAATATTTCAAACCATTTTTTTATAAGACAATATAATATTAAATCCTAGTGGATAATGCAATGTTTGGTATTAAGCAATAATCTTAGTGGCTTTTATTATTATAAGAAATTGAAACATTCCAACTTTAATATTGCAATTTTTTTTATATGTAACGTATGATAAGTTGCAAATTTACCTCACTATTCACAGTATGTTCCATGGGAACTGCTGCTATACTGCCACATCATGTAAAATGGCACTAATCGTGATTTTTTCGTACTATCTCGATATCAACCATTTTGATGGCTAACTATAATAAGAAAAATAGCACTTGATGCTTTTTTTCTTTCAGTAATATTTTAAAAACACGCCACAACTATACGGCCGTCCTAAGCTAAAAAATCTGCCAACAGTCTGGGCGCAACTTTATTATTTTTCCGGCAGAAGTTCAGAACGCGTTCAATTCGGGGATGCGGTGTATGTTACACTGTTTTAAAAAAATTGACTTTTCAGTCCAATTTTTACTTCAAATTTCCAGTATATTTAATTTTTTCAAGTGAAAGTACTCATTTCAAGCACTTTTACACGAAATTACAAGTAACAGCACTCATTTCGAGCAGTTTTACTTGAAATTACTTGTATTAGTAAATTATTCATTTACTTTTCAACTGAACCATACAATTAACTTGAAAAATCAAGCAAAATTACATTCTTTTTTCAAGTAAACCACGATTTGGTCACTTTGATCGATTTGGTTGTCTACTGAGATGAAAATGCAATGCGTTCGGTGGCGCAGGGGCTACGCGCGCCAAACCTTCGCTCCAGTACCAAAATTGATCGCGGGTCCTGGTTCGATTCCTATCTACTTCCAAGTGTTTTATTTCTGAGTAAGATGTAAGTAAGTAAGAAATAATATTAGAAGTAGGTATCTTAATTTAAAGAGTTGCTAATAACTTTTTTTTCTTTGTTGTTTAGCGAATAGAGTGCTAAGTATACTATTTTTCTGAGAATATATAAAGTGAATTTGCTGCTTCCGAAATTGTAATTTGCTGATTTCAAATTAAAATTTTTTGATAGCAAATTGAAATTTACTACCCAAAAATTGACTATTACTTTCCAATGTAATTTTACTTAAAAAAGTTAGGCATATTTACCTACTATCTAAAAGATGTAAAAGTCAATGGATTTTTTTTACTGTGTATTATTATTGACTGAAAACCTAACAAAAAGTTCGGGAACCGGTTGGAAAAGGGTGTAACATATGAATTAAATAATTGGGTCATATTCCGGGATGCGGTCTAGAGGTTGAAAAAAACAAAACTTAAAAACAGGTGATTATTAAACAAGCCTGGGGAAGTGAAAAGATATTCGATATCTGATCAGACCTGAGAGATATGGTGGAATTCATGAAAAAGTATACATCCACTTTACACCCCCTTAGGGGTCGAATTTCAAAAAATCTTGAAAACACATTCTAGGTATTCATATGAAGAATGCGTAGAATAAAAATGAACTTAATATTTTGAAAGACCTAGTAGATATGACGAAAATCGTGAAACTATATGCATTTTATATAAACTGATATTTTGTTTTACCCCCCCTTCTGAACGCCAATGAATATTCAAATTTTTTTTTATCAGAATTGCTTTTCTAGTTAATTTACATATACGTACCGAGTTTCGACTTCCTAGCATAAGCCGTTCTAAAGTTAGGAAAAACACCCCCCACCACCGTACCATACTACCCCTAAAAAAAATTCTATTTTTCCACCATGACACTACTATAGCTCTATCTAAATACCAAGTTTCAGCTTCCTATCACTAAAGATTCTTAAGATATAAGCATCGGAACTTTTTTTTTCTCACCCTTCCCCACCCTCACCCTCTACACCCACACCCCAAAACTTTTTTCCCTACTAGGGTTCTATTAGGCCTACTTCTGGTAAAAATTTGAAGCATCCATCTTACACTGTTATTGAGATATGAAACGTGTTATTTTTGAAAAATTCTTATCCTCCCCACTTACGTACTCCCCTGCCCCCTTCAAAGATTTTACTTTGAGCAATCTTTATTTATCAAGCTTTATATCCAAACTAAATTTTGTTTTTCTGGTGCCACTGGTTTGGGAGATATCGTAATGTTAAGTATTTCAACCCCCGTACGCCACTACCCCACCCAAAAATTTTGTTTCAATCTACTCTCCTAGTATAACTACAGATATTTGTTAAGTTTTAATTGCTTGCTATTAACGGTTTAGGAGATATGGATTTTAGAATGGGTCAATCTCGGCTTTTTTGCGTTTCGGACGCATTGCTTCCCCCTCCACTCCCACACCCCTTCACCCATATCATCAATTTTTCTTGCAAATGGATCCACTATCAAAGTTCTATAGAAATTCCAAGTTTCAGTCTCCTAACATAAGCGGTTGCTGAGATCTAGAAACCAAAATTTTTCGTCTAAAACGCTTCTCCCACCTTCCCCCTCACACCCCCACCCCTGAAAATAATGGCAATTTAAGGGGTCTACCCAGTCTATTCATAGAAAATTTTTTAATTTAATAGCTCCACTGGTTTGAGAGCTACGAGCCTTCAAAGGATTTTGGCGGTCGACGTACGGCGTACGGCGGACAGACGGAGTGAAAATTTTTATTGCTTTTTTCGTGTCTACTCGTCATGAAACGTATTATTACTGTATTATAAATAATAAAATAATTCATAAAATTATAAGAAAATCTTTATTTTTTAGAACGCGTTTAATGATACCATAAATAACAGAATAATTCGAACCTGAAATTTTCAAACACGATCTTGTTAATTGCATTTAGTTACAATTATTATAATTATTTTACTGTGTTAGTTTGATTATTTCTGTAAATGAAATTAACACAATTTCGATTGAATATAGGACACCACACTTAAATTTTTTGAATTTACAATTAAAGACGAATGCGAGGCAATTCATAAAACGTCTGAAAGTGATAAATAAAAGTAAAATTTTTTCCGCCAATTTATTATAACCCGTCGAACTGTGTGCAAAATGAATGGGGTGATAATTTGTTAAGATTGTCGATTCGATTGGGGTCATTCTTACTTTTCTGAACACTCAATTTATTAAAGCAAATGCCTCACCACACACTCACGACGATCACATCAATACCTGAATTTCTTAAATCGATTTAATGCATCAGAAATTTATTGGAAAAAATTAATAATAATAAATAAACATATGCGGGCTCTTTTATATGTACTAACAGGTAAACGACAGTGGGAAAAGGGTCAGCTAACGGAAAGAGTGACCAGAAAAATGTCGGTCACTAATTAATTAGCAGGCGTCATTATGCATCTTTTCTACTGATTTTATTATTCTACCTTGATGTGACGCAGTTTTTTCTTCAAAAATTTTAGAATTTTGAGTGAATTTTTGGTAGGTAGATATGAATTGTTTTTGTGTTCTAATAAGAAAGTTTGAGCTTGAGTGCACGGGAAATTAAATGAGAACAGAGGTGAAGGTTTTGAGACCGAAAGTTAAATGTGCGGATATTAATTTTTTTGATTTCGAGAAATTCTTGTTCAGGTACTTCCGTCCAACGTCGAAGGTTGATTATTGGAGCCTACCTGGGAAACTTAAGGTACGCCCTCATGCCATATTTTAACTGTTTCGTTTCGCTATCTGTACGCGGTCTGCCAAATACACGCGTCTTAATGACTTGAAATTACTGGCCATTAAAAGGCCACGCTGGGAGGCATGGGGATACTGTGAAGCGCAACAAACCGCAATAACGCAAAGGAAAGCATAAGATCTTCAAGACCTGAAGCGGTAACGTTAAGACGGAACTTTTACTTTTCCCGGCACCCTAGACGCCGAAAATCCGAACTAATGATAAGTACCTACAAATATTGAAAATCTGGGCCTCGTTATGCTTCACTAATTGCGACAGTTTCAGGGAGGCCTTTTAAGTGTTTCGGGTGCATAAACTAGATCAGTCCTCGCTAAGTGGCCGAGATATTTTTGGAGCCTACACACTCCACAGTGTGTGGAGCCTACACTCTGGCCACTTGCTGACTGTTTTTTTTTTCTAGGAAAAGAAATGGAGGAACCTGCTGAAGCGATGGCAATTGCGATCGCTAGGTCTTCCATGGACACGGACTAATCAACTTCTATAAGATCGGTGCGATCCTCCCATAAATCGCCACACGATCGCCGATGCATACGATTCCAAACCGTAGAAGGTACACGCGTATTGGCATTTTTATTTAGACAAGACCATGAAACGTAATTTCTTCTGTTAATTATCCATAAATTGCGTCGTCATCACCGTCGTATTTGTGGGCAGGTATGTTTAGTAAGTTACTCAGGTGAGCGAAAAACTTTCTTTTTCCAAATCGCTGCGCTGATCGCACAAACTCGTTCCGTTCGCCATCTTTTGATATCGTCTGGTTACTGGCTTGTCTTGTGGGCTTCTTCGGCTTGGTCTGGCCGGGCCGGGTCGCGGTTACTCTGCTGATTGTAGACTTGCCCGTAAGCGGGAAATTACTTGTTTGGCTTTTGCCGTGTGTTTTTGTAGTGCAATTTTTCTGCAATCTGCACATTTTTTCTCATATGATCTTAAAGAATTTACGCCGCGAGATGATTTACCCTGAGACCAGTTACTGAGATACAAAGTCAGGGCTATTTATTCCAAAGATTAAATACTTACCTTTGCGGTTGTATGGAGTTTTTCTCTCGCGAAACAGGTGATCTTGTCCGTGCTGATTCAAAAAGACAAGGTGATTTGATGCAATTATGGAACGTGAATGGCTGGCCCGGAATTCGTATGGTGCCATTACATCCTTATTCGATGGAAAGTTGGAGTTGGGCATGGGCATGAGCTTATTTCCTATAGGCACCCCAGGTATGTAACACGTCTTATCATAACTAAATCTATTGACGATATTCGATATTTCTGATGCATATCCGTGCTCCGGTACTCGTAACCGGTTCCGGTTTACTCAATTGTGTGATCAATTTAAACAAATTTCTAGCCTGAAAATCTTTTATTTAGTTTGGGAGTAGTAGTCCTAAAACTTGTGTCCGTTTGTCCGCCGTAAATAAGCGTGTTTGAGAACTAGTAGCACTATCACATTCTTTCAATTATATAGGTCAAAAAATTTAATTATCTTGTTAGCTTTTTGAGCAGCAAGTAAGGAATTTAGAACTTATTGACTTATTGACCTTAAAAAATATTTTTAAAAAAATTGTCCGTCTGTCTGCCGTATTCAAAATCCATGATCCGTAACTCGTCACTGGTTCAACTTTACTTTACTCAATTGTGTGATCAATTTAAAAGAAATTACTAGCCTGAACCATTTTTATTTGATTTAAGAGTAGTAGACCCAAAAATTGTGTCCGTTTGTCCGCTATAAAAAAGCATGTTTGAGAACTACTCGTAATATTGCTATCACATTCTTTCAATTATATAAATATAGGTCAACAAATTTAATTATCTTGTGAGCTATTTACGCAGAAAGTAAGGAATTTAGAACTTATAAACCATAAAAAATATTTTTAAAAAAAAACTCTGTCTGTCTGTCCGCCGTATTCAAAATCATTGAATCGTAAAAAAATTCGCCCGAAATACTCGAAAGCTGGAACCGAGACTTCCTTCCATAAAATTGAAATTTAGTAATTGTAGAATAGAAACAACATTATTACAGGGGTAGGTGTTGAAGGTAGGATTACGATATCTCCTGTACCAATACCTTACTTACTTATTTAACTTTAGGAGTAGTAACGTATGCTGAATGGAAAATTTATAAAGCAGTAGTGGCACAGGAAGGTTGGTGTAATAACAATTTTTGAAGAAAATCAAGTCCTATCCATTTTAGATTATGATCTTGGAATTTAAACAGGTGTTAGTCTAAACAGACCACGTGTAGACCTCCCCCCCCCCCCTGATACAATCCTGCGCACGGGCCTGGATGTAGGCAAAGGAATGATAGGTAGGTAGGTAGGTATGCTTCGCTGCCCGTGAGAACACGGAAATACTTAGCCCTGACAAAATGGTCGGTTGTGTTACCACAGGATCAAAGAATCCGATGCTACTCGTCAAACAATTTAGAGCTTGCAATGAATCGTTGGATTCTCGCTAGCTCCATGGCGGCAAGGTCACTAAGGAGGTTGAAGGAGTAAGCTCCACGATGAAGTTTTCTTCTAGCGAATATAATTGGACAGATACAGAGAAGGTGAAGTACTGTCCTCTCGTCTTTATATCCAGACAAGCTACAGAAGTCGTTTGAAAAGAGTCCGAGTTTTTTAGTATGCCAACCTATCAAACAGTGCCCGGTAAGAATACCGACTGTGATGCTGATACTTGCCCTTTTGCGCTAAAGTCAGCCAGCCTTTTAGAGCGTTTTAGATCCAGCTTCGGCCAGATCTGTCTTGCAGTGTGGCATATAATACCGTCTGTACATCTTGAGTTGGTTTTCTGAATTGAGTCCAATCCTAGCTGCAGTTTACATGTAGGAAGAGGCGCACCCAGATTCCAATGTTCCGCCATAATCTGAAAGATATGTCGCTACAATCCTTTGATAGTGAAAGTCCAATTTTTATATCTTGATAATGCAAAATGGAGAGGTCAAAGTTTTTTATTAAATTCATAATTAGTTACAAGCTTGCTCCCAGACAGCTGACAGCTGGTTTAAGGGATGCAAAAAATAAGTAAAACGTAATTCAAAATAATTAAAAAGAAAAAAGAAATAAGAAATAGGAGAATACATATTGAAAAAACATAATAGGAAAAATAAGAAATTATAGTTTAAAAATAAAAATTAAAAAGAAAGGAAAGAGAGTGTAATTCAAAAATAATAAAAAAATTTAATTTAAAAAAAAGGAGAGTAAAAATAAGAATATAATTCAAAAAAAAAGAGAAGAGTAAAAATAAGACTATAATCTTAAAGATTAGAGAGAGAGAGAGAGAGTTTGAGAATCCTTAATCATATAATATCCGTGGAGAGAAAGCTGATGGATGTCCATGCGTCTGAATATCGAGGGGGAAGTAGTTGCTGTTAATTTTGGGGAGGAGTTTAAGGAGCTCGTTCAAGCTCACACAGCTATGCTGCGTGTCGAACTGAGTCCGCTGCAATTCTCTACCAGATTATTAACAACTAAAAGTATCCACTTATGTGTCGTCTTGTTGGACAAATCTCTTTGATAATTTTTTAAGATTCAATATATTTTTTGCTTGTCGAACTTCGGTTGACGGCTGTAACGGTTAACCTAGCGTCAGGTGAGCTTGTTCATTTTATTTTTGGTTGTAAATGCGTGATTCTCCTAAATTTTCTTTTTTGGAATTTTAATACATCAGTGATTTGCAAAAGATGCAATAACTTGTTCAGACATGTGTGAATGTGTTCTGACATAAGATACAACTACAAATCTCACACCCCGGCAAGAAAAGTGGCATAACTTTAAAAAAGCTCATTTTGAGGTTATGACAGTTATAAATAGGTATTGTGTTCCTTAACTTGCACAAAAAACGTCACATCTCTAACTCGCAAATCAATCAACAAAAAAATAATAATAATGGAGAAGCAAGAAAAGTGGCATAACTGAGAAACCTCAACTACTTATACCTGTTAGCGCCAAATATTCTAGAAGAACTAATTTATAGATCCATAGTTGAATCTTTATAATCTACTGTGTCCTCAAGGACAGCGATTAATCAACAGTCGGGGATTTCGTGTTGGAGTTTCACTCCACTGACACCGGAAAACAACTAACATTTAAACTTAATAGCTTCAATGGTAGCTTCCCATGAAAACCAATTAATAAACAAAAATATTAGTAAATAAAATAAGTTTGCTGTTGACGGGATTCGTGCACACACTCTTAGCGTTGATCGTTATCCAGGTTTACTACCAAATACAACCATAAAATTCCACCAACTGGTAAAAACATTAGATACAATTTTCAAAGCCACCCACCTTTAGTATAAGGTTGTAGATGGTAGGTATTTGTCTAGTTTAAAATTCGTAGATTATAAATTGGATTCCGATATCTCTATATATAGGTGTTTCGGATAGTAGGCTAGAATACACCCTCTGAAGAGTCTATGCCTTCCGATGAAGAAACAGCTCCTTCGGACCTAGTCCAACACAATCTTATAAAAACTGGCCTCTCCCGTGAATTTTTTCCAAATTGTAATGTCCTGGGATTTCGTGTTGGAGTTTCCCTCCACTGACACCTTAAAACAAATAACATTTAATCTTAATAGCTTCAATGGTAGCTTACCATGAAAACCAAGTAATAAAAAAATTATGAAATTTATTTGGCAAAAATACTTACCTGAAATTTAAGAATAGATTTTACTATTTCAATAAAAGTTTCATTAATTTCTTTAACACGTTGAATGACCGGCAGAGAATTTTTGACCCTTTAAATAGCATTGTCAAAATTTTTGACAAAAAGTGTGGCACGCAAAGTTTTAATGAGTTATATCTCAATTACTCGATTTTTGAGTTATGTCACTTTTCTTGCCGGGGTGAGATTTGTTGTAATAGTTTCTGAATTTATTGATGATATATATTGATGGACTAAATACGACCCGGCCCAATTTTAGGCTCCTATTGCTATAAACAATTAGGGATTGGACGTACTTTAAGTCACTATATTAGATCAGGTCGCGACCAGGTCGCTTGATTTAAACGATATCTCTACATATGGGTTGTATGGGCTCACAGAAAGATAAATGAAAGTGAAGTAAGAACCGTTAATAATTTCAAGCTTGATGCGCCATCTATAAGTGAGCTCAACTATCTAACTGAAAGTACAAGCAAATAGTGTGCAGTTAATGGTGGCTGAGAGCTGCTCAACCTTTTAAATTCTGAACATAAAATATCCACGCTTCAATTTGGTTGTAGTATCTGCTAGGAAATTTTTTTATTAGCTGAATATAATTTCAGTATAATAATTATTATTAATTATTATAATTATTATTTCGATCGAAATGTTACTTAACTTCTTATAATCGTGCATAATTTTGAAATCATGCCAAAAAAGCGTCTCATTATTCAACTTTGATCCAAATCACAAATTATTGTGAATATACATTTCAAGTTGTCAGCGTCATTCAGCATATTTTTGACATTTTGGTTGCAGATGCCGTTAGATTTAAAAGTGCAGGGAGCGTAGACTTACATAGTTCATATCGCATACGGTATTCAGATAAGAACAATTAACAATTGTCATGTCCTCAAGGACAGCGATTAATCAACATCAATCTCTAAAGCCAACTAGGCATATTTTAATAATTTTTATAGCTCTACTTTTACATTGAGACGCAGTGGATTTAATAAGCTGAGATATATCGTACTCCATCATTTTTAAGCTAATAAAAACCGAAATTAATATTTTCAAAAAGATTTGGAAGGTACCAGTAGAAGAATATGTATCACAGTCTTGTTTTCGATCAGGAGGCAAAAGACATAACAATTAAAGACATTAGAGGAATTCAGATAAACTTATAAAGTCAGTTGTAATTACTTAACAGGTTTAAAAGGTGCCTTGCGTACCACACCGGGTGCTGCACTCAATGCACTGCTCAATCTGCCACCGATTGATATTGTTGTTCAGACAGAAGTAATGAGAGCTACACACAGACTATAATGAGATTGAACCTGTGGAGAAAAGAGCATTGCAAGGGTCATGGAGAAATGGCTGGGATCTCCATTTTCGATATGCCTTCGGATGTTATGACTTCGACATGTATGCTCAAAAGGAAATATCAGGTGTGGATTCCGATCAGGAAGGAGTGGGTAAACAAGTCCGCTCGGCTTAGCGGATTCAGTTGTATATTCTATACGGACGGCTCAATGACAGAAGAAGGGATTGGAGCTGGAATGTACCTGCAGACTGAAGATCTCAGGTACTCTATCGCCCTAGGAAAACATTCTTCGGTATTACAGGCTGAAGTATAAGCGATTCTTAAGGTAGCAGAATGGATTATAGAGGGAAGCTGGAGAGACAGGATGATCTGCATTTGAAGCGACAGTCAGGCCGCTCTACAATCCCGAGATAAACCAATCGTTTTTTCAAAGATGGTACGTGAGTGTAAAGAACGGCTGAATTCTGTTGGTAGATTCAATGACTTAATGCTCATATGGGTTCCGGGTCACCAGGGTGTAAATGGCAATGAAATAGCGGATGTATTAGCAAAGGCTGGATAGCAGTCAGCCATGGTTTGACCAGAATCAGTCTTCGGCGTACCTGTTGCCTCTGTTAGGGCTGGCATTGCGGAGTGGGTGAGTAAATCACACATTGAGAGATGGCCGCTTTTTCCGGGAATGCGGTGGACGAGAAACCTTGTTGAAGGACCAAGTGAACGAACCGCGGCTTTTCTTCTCAAATTGAGCAGAAAGGAATGCGGTAGTATGGTTGGTGTACTCACAGGGCATAACTCGGCAACACGAGTCACATGGTCAGATTGAAAATCATTGACGACCCCATGTGCATTGCTAGCGACGATACAACGGAGCGTTTTCCTCTCGAGTGTCCAGCTTATTCTTTTGCGAGAATGCATGTATACGGCGTCGATGATGGAGGAACTCCGTTCTCGCTTCCTGAGCTTTTGAAATTCGTGAGGAGAACGAAAAAGTTCGGGTAGAGACGGGGGGTGCGAGTAGAATGGACCATGGTGGCCTGAATGCTCAAGATGCAATACAACACACAACAATTATTCTTTAAAACAAACGAGATAATACAAGACATCCACCATGGCGTCCTTTGTGTGATCGCCAGTGCTGAATCTAAGATCGTTCATTTTAGGAACCAGGGAGTGGAAACAGTCAGTAGTATTACAGATAAGCCCTGAAACAGTGGCTTTATCTATAAGGTCTTCATATAACTTCATAGTTGAACGCGTTCTACAAATACTACATAATGGCATCTGCTCGAAGTATCGTGATTTTTGCTACCGATCTCGCTAGTCTTCAATATGTACGACACCCATTCAGTTAAATCAATCTTTTGATTGGCAATATTCAAAATATTTCACCAAAAATGAAAAATTTATTAGCATCCTTAAAAACAAAGACCACATTTATAATTTACTAAACAACAACTAACAACAATAACTTTAATACTCTAAACAGCGACACTTTTATTTCTCAACATTAAATTATCCTGAAATTCTACATAGCCGGACTCGTCGCTAAACTCCGAGTCGGAAACCTCTCCGTCATCGTCGTCGTCACGACCACTACGCTTTTGTTCAATACAACGTTTAACATTTGAGTTTGGTAACTTAAAACTAACGACAGTCTGTCTTACATTACTTTTTACAATTCTACAAGCGTCGACTGTTTCGTTGGGACTTGGACACTTGTTAGTGTCCGGCTGGACGTCTTGCTGGACCTGTGATTGCTGTTGCTGTTGCATATACTTTAAGGAGCTGTCGTCCACGTTGGCCGTTACAGTACTAGCCGTTTCGCAGCCACTCGATATCGATCCTTCGTCGCTATCAAAAAGAGGTCCTGGTCCAGTCGAATCGTTCATGCTATTCAGTTCGGCTGTCTTCTGAAGCGATTCACGATGCAATAAATTCAGGATTGCCGACTGACGATAAAATATATCATCGCTTTCGTCCTCGTCGTCATCGTACTCGTCGCCTTCGTCGCTGTAACTGTCCAAATTGTCCAAACTCAGGGCAGGACGCGGTCGGGACTTAGGGTCCGTAGTTGGAACAGGTTCGAATATAAGGTTTAGGTCCTGCAGGTTAGTAAGACTTGCCGTCTTCGGTTTCATCTTCATGTCGAAGTAGGAGAGCAGCTCGTTGGATAGCGGCGAGTTAATGTCATAGTCGTTCCGGCTTAGCAGCTTATCCAATTCGTCGTCGGATGCTAGACTAGACACGGACTTGGTTTGTGGACATCCGGTTAAAGCTTTGGTTGATTCGTTGTTGGTGTCGTTAGCGGTCATTTGGTGTAGCTGTTTCAGCTGCTGAATTGTGTTCTTTTGTGATATTTCTTTGGTTGGTGAAGCGGCAGCTTCAAAACTGTTCAGTATGGATTGTGGGATAGATTTTCCGGTTCGTCGGATTGAGTGGCCGCGACGACATCGTCGACGGCCCAATGTCATGGCCGGATAGAGCGAGTCCTTCTGGCAGCATGCACGCATTTCGGGTTCGTTAGTTTCTTCATTGTCCTCATCGTCCTCTTCGCCGATCGCTTCTTCGATGGCCATCAACTTTGGTGCAGATTTCGATCGTTCTAACGGCGGTCTGTAATTGTTCCCGCCGACACTCAAAAGGATTTTTCGACGCGGCAGGCTTGGGTTCTCGTAGACTGCATTCGCCAGGCTCAATCGAGCGTTCTGTTTCGATATTTTCTCTCGTTTGAAGTCCTTTAATGCGCGTTCCAAATTTTCCTGTCAAATAAAAACACAATGAACACAACCTTCCAAAAATACTGACTAGTACCATCTTACCCGCAACGTATTACAGATTGCCTGAGCCATCGATTCCTTGGCGCACAGGACTGCATGGCACCTCATCTCATGCTTCAGCTTTCGTCCTTCGTGCCTGTAGACCCAACAGAAGACGCGTGGATAGTTCTTCGGAGCGCAACAGTGTGTTATCCTATTCGCCCAGTACTCAGTAAGACCATGCTGGCGTGTGGTTGCTTTTAATCCTGACGCGCATACTCGCATTCGCATTATTATGTCCGGCTTATGATTTTGCGTGTAGTTGCGCCACAGCGAATTCAATGGTTTCTCGACACAACCCTCGCCTAGAAAACGAAGAAGATACAAATCAAAAATCAATAAATATTGTTGCTAAATATAAATAAGAATTTGTGATGCGAATATTTTGGGTAAATATTTGTATTTGAATAAATTATAGCTCAAAGTGATGATTTTAAGCGAGGCATTATTTTTAGAACAAACTTCGTGATGCATGAAACTAACTACGCTAATTTCGTTGGAATATTATGGAATATCTGTGATTTTAATAGATCTATGCGGAAAAATTCATAGAAAATTAAAAATAAATATTATACAGGCTGTTCACGTTTTATTGAATTTTTCAAAAACTACACTTCAGCCGTTTCCAGTTACAGTAACATAACTGGGACCTAAGTCAAAAAGACGTTAGGACCATTCCTTGTAAACTTTTAAACTATGAACCATAAAGGAATCTGATACCCAGCCTTGGATTAAATGGCACAGCTGTACGCTCCAGATAACTTAAACCAAATCCTAAGTTTAATTTAGCCTAAACAATTTACTATACGCATTTAAAGAAGTTGAAATACAATACAAAAGTTCGTAAAAGTAAGCATTCATAATTGGTCGCAGCCATAGAGATAAATACTGGAGACGGCTAGACGCCGGTCTTGTATGAAGCACTTTGAAGCATTTTGAAGCAAAACTGAACATTTTTGAATGGAGCGTTTGATGCAGTGAAACGCAAATAGTAGCCTTATGGTATTCAACTGTTTGGCGGTTTTTGTGTGCAAGACCGGAGTATAACATAGTATATGTATGTATGAAAGATGCTAATAGTAGCATGCTGTTTATTACCGGTCCTTTGCGAGGAATCGTCCGACTTCATAACAATCGTTGCTCGTCAACTCGTCGCAACATAACTCAATAAATCCTTCAGCTAGGAATACGAAATCTAAGGCTAAGTTTGTAAGTGGACAAAATTCCACCACCCCTTTGGCTAGTCCTCATGCAAAATTACTTCCATATACGTAGTACTCTTTTGAACGGTTAGCACGAAGTTCAAAATTTAGACAAAGTCCTTCGAGTATATCAAACACACAAAAGTTTGAAAGTCGGAAACGAACTAGTTCGGAAAGAGAACTTTGCAAGAGGTTAGATCCCTGGTCACAGTGACTTTCTCGGTAATGAAAAGACAGACGAGCTCGCCAGAAGGGGGTCGGAGATGAGCATAGAGCTGGCTTATGAATCGGTTCTTTTTTCTATTGAACTTGAAGGGGCTTGGGCGAATCTTTCGGGTTGCCGTCAGGCTAGAGTGTGCTGGCCAAAAATTGATAGGAAGAACTCTAGTTTCATACTGTCTATGGGTAGGAATGCTTGTAGACAACTCATATGGGTCTTAACGGGACACTGTCCTTTTGGGAGACATGGAGAAAGACTGGAAATACCCATGGTTGATCTATATCGCTGTGGTGATGAGAATGTAGAACCAACACTGGAGCATCTAGTGTATGGCTGTGAAAGTCTGGCTCGTACCAGATTTATGTAGGTACTTGAGGAAGTTCTCTTTGACCAATTTATCAGAACTTGCAATAATACCTTTATGGAGAACTGCTCTCTTCATAAAGAAGAGAATCAATAATAAAGAGTCCGGTTTTTATACGAGGGGGACACAGTGGATCCTTCGTGATCTCTCGTGATGCGCTGTGGCACAGTGCTACAAGTCACTCTTCTAAACCTCGGAAGAGCGTTCTCATAAGTGAAATGAACGAGTTCGCCGTAAATTCCGGTCCCAATTCGTTTGAAGGAAGTAGTTCGTGCCACTCTCGTCTGGGAACTAAGAGAAGGAACTAGTTCAGTTCGCGAGTGAAGTGAGGATTTTTTTTTTTTCGCGAATTCTTGAGATTCCGACAAAACTCTATTAAAATCTAATAAATTTTGCGAGCTATTAGTTGGCGCCCAACGTAGGGTCACAAGTCTAATATCAATCTTACAACCAAATATAGGGCTAATAGCAGGACAAATTTCATTTTTTTTCTTCATTTTTTCATCATTTTTTCATCATCAGCACCATAATTTAAGAGCAACAAAAACTAAACTGTAGAGGCTTAAAAGATTTTGTTTGGTCTAGTTTGACGCAAAGGATCTTATTGGTAATGACGCGTCAATTAAAAACAAATTTATGAAAACAGATAGATATCATACTCTTAATTTGTTCCAATAAAAAAATGGACTTAGATTGACTGGGCTAAAATCAGATTTGGGTTGTACTAGCGCAGAAAAAGAAGACAATAAGATGAATTACTCAATCAAAATTTGTTTAAATTGGTCGAAATCGTAGATCAGATGGCTAACATCTAAGCTGATAGTATTCCACGGATACGATCGTCTCAGTGGATCATAGGATTTGGTCATGCCCCACGTTGGGCGCCAATTACTGTAAAATTTAATTATTGTTTTTCTTTGGCTTTCTTAGGTTTCAGGCTTTTTCGGTCTAAGCAAAGCTTGTCACCTACCCACAAAGGAAATGAAAAAGAAAAATAAATTTAAATGCGTATTTAGAAATAGTTCTTATTGAAAAGCAAAGAGAAGTTGGATCTACAAAAATGAATATAGTGCATGAAACACAAATTCAAATTCAAAGTTATTATGCCGTGAACCATGTGATTACATGTACATTTAGTGGTATTAGTTTGTGATCAGGCTTGGGCCTCTACAACAAACGTTGGAAACCGAAAACTAACAATGGCTGTATTGAAATAAAATTAATTAGATTGGCTTGAAGGAAAAATGGTTAAGAAAAACCTTCGGAGAACTGAAAACGGAATTAACAGCACAAAATAAAATAATTAAACTAAAACTAAAGTTAAAGATGATATTACGTGATAAGTAGGAGAAAATATATAGGTTAGATAGAGATAATTAGAGGGTTATCTCTAAATTGAAGTTTGTAAATAAAATTTCTATATAAGTTTTCCAAAAAAATTAGCAGCTGAAGGTACATAAGACAATTCATGCAGTAAACTAGTGGAGAAGTGCCATGGTTTGTCCATAATGATTTTTAAACATTTAATTTGAATTATTTGTAGCTTTCGTATATGAGTTTTAGCGCAACTAAACCAGATAGGCGCACCATATGAAAAATGGGACGCATGACGGACTTATATGTAGACAAGCAGCTTATTTTGTGCATGAAACTCTAATGCATATCCTACAAGGACTAGCAGACTTACAGTATGATGCCGTCGTCGCCACCGCCGAATCGACAGACAATGCAAATAGTTATACCGTTGCTGGCGAGCAGGTACTTTAGCACCATTCTTTCAGTATAGGAGAGGTATTAGGTGTTTTTTTTTCAACTGGATCAAGATCATTCGTCTTACATTGAAAACAACAACAAAGCGATGATCCAAAATCAAAATGGGATCAAAGTTGGATCAGATTTCCCCTCTAAAGCTAATTTAAATTGTCACTATTTCAGCATTTTCAGAGATGGCGCCATGCAACTCAGCACCATTTGTAGCAGATATTTGCACCCAGCAGGTAGAATAGGTTCGTTCGATGGGGTAGCAAGGTACCAGGGTGGGGTAGTTTTTCATATCTCGTAGCCAAAAACTATACATGGGTGTTATAGGACCTTTATACAGTTCCGTTTCATCGTATAGTATGCGAAACTTTTCCTGATGACAATTTATCTGAGGCATTTACCAACAGGATTGTTAACCCTGCTAAATTAGCTTTTGCGATGATCCACATCGTTTTTTTTTCAATTGTGATCTGATCCAGTTGATCCAGTCCGAGTAAAAGAAACCGTTGCCACGAATTATATCTAAGGAAACTATTCCGCAGCAACTTCTCTTCAGCCTATCATTGGGGTCACACCAATGGTTGTTGTATCTGCTACCATTGGTATGTGTCCCCAAAAATCTAGAACAATATTCTTACAAAATATCGACAACATAGCTACATACTTTCGTTGCTTCATCGATGAAATTTTTCGGTCTAAATTGGCTCGAATTTAGTTCACGATTGTACAAATAAGTAGTTTAAACCACCGCTATGTAGATGTATTAGGAAATCACTTCGATTAAAAATAATCAACAATAACGATGCAATTTTTCATTAAGCATTACACAGAGTTGTTTTTTTTTCGTAAATATTCAATTAGTCTATCGCATCATACCTGTGCCTAGGAGTAAATTATTTATGCACAAGAAACAAGTAGTTTATGTTTAGCTATTGCATCGATTATCATCACTTCATGCCGATAAATTAATTGTACGGAATTTTCAACGAAGCAAAATTTACGAATTACTGCGTAATCATATTTACAATTATTATTAATTTTTTTTGTTTGCATGATAAGAGGTAATAATCGAAGGAGTCCTATTTTTATAGGCTGAGTCGAGGTCTCGAAGTTGATTGCGCAGCCTAAGACCTACGCTACGGGTTAATGTGTAAATGCTGGTCGGAAATTTGTGAGAACTTTAATAGTTGCGTTTTTTTTCTCTAATCGTGAGACTTCACTAGTTTATCAATTTTCATTAAGTTGTGCTCGTTGCAGCCTTGAATTTAAACATCTTCAAAAAATATCCGATAGATTCAAGATGTTAGCTTTCGATCGCGCAATAATTGCAAACTGGACTTTGTTTATTGATCTTTGACGTATATTTTGATTTATTACTACTGCATCGGAAGATATTTATTACGTGTGAGCTGGATTTGATTCGCAACCCACGATACATTCGGAATTGAAAGACAAGCCACCGGAATCGTTGGAATTGCTCAGTTTTTTTTTTGTACAGGTTGCTTTCCCGATATTACGCCGTATGCCATGCATGATTTTCTGCGATAATAAATAATAATGTGTTTCCTTTCTACGCTCTAATAGTCGGACATAGACGTAACCTTCGGTTAACTACTTTGGCTTTGATTCTTAACTATCGATTTGACGTTGTAATAACAATAGCTTGAATTGATTGCAAGTTCATACCATAGATATAAAATCGATGATTAATATCGTCCGCACGCCTTCTTAATCGACAGGAATTTTAAACAATAACGTTTTCATGGTAGCGTTCAAGGCGGAAGAAATCATCGTAAAATTGTCGAAAATTAAAAGTAATTATGGGCCAAGACATAGGTACGCTGTGTTGTTTTTTTTGTGGAAAAGATTGGAAAAAACTAAGACTGATTTCTTAGTATTATAGAAGTAAATGTGGGATATTTAATGCTAGATGCGAAATTGTAGAGCAATTAAATGTAATTATTATGCATTACTTAAAAATCACAAAAACAGTGTGACGCATAAAACGAAAACGGACGAAAATGTATTGCTATAAATGTGTTATGATCAGTAGGCAGGGTAGTAAGTCACTGTAAATTGTGGTTATCCGTTTATTGATCGTTTCGTACGAAAGAATAATGTCTCAAAAACGCCTACTAATTCATATATTTAGGCAAGAAAGAATCAAAATCCCGCCTCATCACCCAACAAACCAGCGTTATTGTGTACGCCTTCCACGCCAAAACACCCTCTAAATCAGGCTACAGACTTCTCCTGCTTTTCTTGTTTTTCACATTTCGCGAGTTTTTCGTCTTATTTCACGAAACATATGAAACTCGCGCGAACACGAGAAGACATTGTAAACACTTTCGCAAGTTTTCCGTTTTCGTTTATCAAATTTAACGATTCGCTGTCCGTCCAATTCATTTCTAATATGTTTCTGAACTTAACCTGAAAATGTAAATTGTCAAGACACCACGCAAAACAAAAAACTCGCGAGAAAGTCAAGTCTCGCGCATTTTTCGTCACTTTCTCGTCAAGCAAAACCCTTTGATGTCATCGAAAAACCGCCTCCACGAATTGCGAAACTCGAATAACGAAACACGAATAACGAAACGCGAATAACGAAACGCGAGAAACTCAAGAAAAACCTCTGCACACTATTCACGAGAAAGACGCGAATGACACGAAATAGGTGAAACGCGATAAGTCTGTAGCCGATTTAAGAAAGATTCGACGGGTGAGTGGCATGCTGAAAACAATTACCTATAGGTATTTGAATTTTTTGATGATTATTCAGTTTTCTATAGAAAGACATAAACAAATTAGACCAGCACCCATCATAGCCAGAAATTTACCATTGAAAGCCAAAATTTTGCGGAGACCACATCCATTCCAAAATAGTAGATACTAAAGTTGGAGAATTTAGTGAAAAAGTCAAATTTATTACATTCCTTAATTTTTGACGTAATGTTAAATATTTGACTGTTACCACTGACGAAAGGTTGTCAAATAACGTTTTCCACATACTTGGTGTCAAATTATTTGACGAAGCCGGTTTGACAAAAAAACAATTACGAGTGTGTCATACTGTATAATCGGGAAACAAGCACCAATGACAGGATCTGACAAAATTTGGCAGAATCCTATATCCTGTAGAAAAAATAGGCATGATTCAGAACTAAGTCAGCTCTTGTTTTGCAATGCCATCAAAGCTAGGATTTGTACCTGACCGTTCCTTGATTTTATTCACGATATGCACCTCTAACCAGTATGGAATATCAGACCTGAAATTTTGGTCTGACTCGTACCTCATACCAGTAATATCAACAAAAAAATGAAACTACAGTAAAACTTGCAGAAGTGACCACCTTCATATGTTGACCACTTGCCTTAAGTTGCCATTTTTTTACAGTCCCGATGTAAATCACCGATTTTTCATACACTTTTCGTTTTGTATTGTGACCATTTCTATATTGTGACCATTGACCACTTTTAAGTCAATATTTACGTATCACATAAGTGTGGAGTACATCGTATAATTTGACCATAAAATACTACGTCAAATACTAATTCAGACACAAATGTTGCAAAACTCAAAATGAAGCTGAAATAAATGAATCACGGTGTTTAGTATCGAGATTATGCTCTGGATAAAGGCGTAAAAAAATACATCTTTTATATTGGTAATATTGATTTAAATTACAAATATTATCCTGAACTAAACTATTTTTATTTATAATCTGACCAATCGAATAAAGTGACCAATTTTGCACAGTCCCTTGGGTGGTCACTATATAGATGTTCTTCTGTATTTGTGTTAAATCCTACACTTAATTCCTTTTTGTTACCCAGAAGGATCCACAGGACACTTCGAAGACACTATTTTCCTACTTCAAATATTATTTTTCACTTACCGACTTAATATAACTCATGGCTGCATGTTGGAATCGAACCAGGTGTTTAAAGTTTTTGGTTTGGCACGTGAAACCACTGCATCACCGAAGACCTCTCATTTCCATTTCCCTATGTGCAACTAAGCTCAGTGTGGATTAGCTATGTTACAGCAACATACATTATGGTTGGCGGAACACACATTCGGTTATCACAACTATGAAAGATACCGTAATTCGTTTGTGATGATCAACATTCTATTGGACGTTTTGCATAGACCGAAATTAGGTCTGATTTTAATGTACTAAAATCAAACCTCTCAACTTTTCCCAAAAAAGTTATGAATCATATCATACGCGTATATTAAATAGCTCATAGCTTTCATTTCAGACCTAACTCATTGTCTGATTTTGGCCTTAAGACTTTTCCTAGATCATGATGCGATTCATATCATATGCAAAAGGTATAATATTCAGACCATGTATTTCGGACTTATCGATAGGCCAAAATTAGGTCTGATTTTGAAGTGATTACAATCATACCGTTTTATTTTCCATTCCAAAAGTGGTATGATTCATATCATACACATCGAGCGAACGTCATACCTTGCGTTTTGGGGCTATCGATGGGACGAAATCTGGTCTGATTTTGGTATTATTTAAATTAGACCTTACGAATTTTCCTACAGGGTATCTAGAAATACAGTTCCGTCAAAAACTGAGTATAAAAGGTTGACATTTTAGTTCTGCCTTAATAGATTAAAATTTGGGGTTTAGAGTTTAGTTTAAAAAATTTTAGTTTCTTTTGCTCTTATGCTAGAAAGTTGAAATTTTAGATACATGTGGAGATAGTGGAGTCTATCTATATCCTACATGTGTGACGAAGCTTGAAGGCTGAAATCAAGAGATTCCTACATTAATAACACTTTGTGGATCCTTTTAAATATTTTTGATAGGTTCGGTTTGATACGACGTGGACTGTATTTCTTTCTCCGAAATGGTTTAAACTAGAAAGTTAGTAAATTATCAAGTTTTTGGTTGTACCTTTTTACAACAACGTTAACTCCAACTGGAAGAAGTATAAAAGCAATTCTATCCCATTGACGAAGGTGAACAACTTTCACGGGCCTCTTCATGTTCATGAAAGCTCTTATCGTGAATTTGTTTCATCGATTTGAGCAGAATTTAGCTGATGGTTTCTTAAGAAATTCCCTGAAAAAATTCTATCAAGATATTATCCTCTCCACTATAAATGAATTTATTTAATTAAATTAGCAAAAAGACACTTTCGAAAGGTGGTTAGACTGACTATAAAGTTTGACACCGATTCCAGAAATTCTTTGCTTTTACCTCCAAATATCATATTACTCTCAATTTCAAAGATGATTTTCATGTTATTATTGAACTAAATGGTTCAGATCACCTTAATTAAAAATTGAAATAAATGCTCAAATTAAATTCAATGAATACACTAATTATTAAAGTTATTACTAATCAGTGATCCGGCAATTGTGTTAATTTTTTTTTTTGAAGCATTCCTGTGCGTGAAAGCCAATTTAAAGTATAATTAATTTTTACACGAGCCCAATTACTGACAAGTTAACCTTATATCCGACTAACAGTAACGATACCAGGTGTACATTGTACATATATTACAATTACAACAGTTAAGCGCTTTCCTTACCGGCTTACTGGAATTTTGAATTTTATTATAAAGAAATTTCATTAAGCCGAATTTGGTACACTTGTTTTGCATGGCGCTTTCAAAATGTGTGTTCCAGTCTACAAAAGGTTTTCACATTAGCCGAATATTAAACACATTTGTACGAGTATTTTATTATTACTGTGCGTTTTTTTTTTCTGGCGTATGGTATGCACGAGCAGTTTTGCTACTTTTATTTTTTTGGACCTGATCACGGTCAACATTACCACGGGGAATACATCACAACATAAACATAAACCCAAAAAAAATCGCATAGCTGTACTACACCTGAGGTTAATTGCTCATTCATAGCGAATTCCAACATATAAGACGCTACATTCCTCTTCTTTGACGGCAAGACGCATCAGTGATCTTGCTGTGCGCAAAATTAACATTATGTTCGAATAGACGAAACTTGTGGCATATTGTTTTCTTGTTCTTGATCTTAAAGATCAGCCGCCCGGGGTAAATTGCGTACATGATTTTAGTTTCTGTATAGGTGCGTGGACAGGTGGGTTCAGGTATTCGGATTAGAAAAATAACAAAACAATATTAACTGTATATCGAAGATCTACTTAACTTTTGCTTAAAGAAAAACTGATCGGATTGGTGGTGATCTTTTTTTGCCGCAAGATCGACGACAATCGTCGACCTTAGCTCGCTCGATCATCGATGGCTTATTTCACTTGAGGATTTGCAGATTGTACCTAGGGGACTTTGTTCATGATCAGTGACGAATGACAAGATATGACACCTTTGTGTACTTATTACATACTTGCAGATCGATTGTTTGCTCGACGCAACCAGCAATGAAGTCAAGGTACCGACTTCAGTGGGTGTTTTACCTTAAGTTTATGCTCATATTGAATACCTGATGTCGAGTATTTACGAGGAGATTCAACCGGAGTGACATGCAAACTTTAATGGGTTCATACACTTAAGTTAAGCCATTCGATCGCACTAGTCGCTAGATTGTTGCTTTTTCATTGGCTTTGTTTTCCGATCCAATTTTGTATTCAGTTTACGTGGAGGTGGGCTGGTTCTTTGAAATTTATTACATTATTGAATGTGACTTGTTATGAGCGCTGTTATTGCTAATTCTTACCAACATTATTCTAGAATGTGTAGCAACTTCTTATTGTTTTATTGGGTGCAGACATGTGGAGCCGATCGGATCAAAAACTTTAGTCTAACATGGAAATGAAACCAGATTGATGATTTTTTTATGTCTATCAAGAACTTACATAATCTTTGAGAAAAAATTTTAACTTTTTTTTACTTGCGGATGTTTATAGTACTTAAGTTCAGGTAATTTAAGACTCAAGTAGAACTAACCGGTGTATTTACAGTAGTGCTCAGTTGAAACGAATAACATCGGACGAGGAAAAAGTTTCGTTTAACACAATTTTCTTACTTTTAGCAAAACAAGGTAGGTACTTCTATTTTACTGTAATTGTTCATACAACGCACTGTAGAAGTAGATAGTTTCCGCTCACAGTCTTACTGTTTCAGAAGTGCAACAAGTCCGATAAATTTCTTAGAAATATTTCTTCTACTCTGAAGGAATTTTGATATTTGTTTTGAGTATGAAACAAAATTTGAACGTCTCACTACTAATAGTAGTCGAAATATTTGTACAGTATCTACAGTAAGAATATTAGCTGGTTCATTTTATGGTAATAGCCCTAAAAGGGCATGAAGGAGTAGTATTGACCCAGAAACTCTAGACAGAGCTGGGTGTGCAAATTTCAATATGCCATAAATCAGTGCTCAATAATAATAGTTGTAAATTGATTGCAGTAAAAACATTGACCCAGAAGTTTCGGACAGCAATTGCATGTTAATCGCCTACGTATAGGTATTTGCCATTTGTAGAAGGGTTCTTACAAAGGTGGAAGAACGAAAAAAAGACAGATCTTAATGAAAAGTGTTCTTCATATGAATAACATAATTTTCTAGACTTTTATTTTATTTTTATTTTATTTTTTTTATCAAGGATAATTTTGGAACCAAATTTTATATCTATGTGTGTTCAACTTCCTAAGATATGCCGTTCTTGAGATCTTAGAAACAGTCCCTTTCGAAACCTACACATGAGCCGTTTATTTTGAAAGTTAATTTTGTTTTTAAAATAGAGATGTTTAGTCGATTAAACATTGAAAAAGCCAAGACTTAGGGTTTGAATATCCAAAAATCATGGAAGAAGTTAATAAATAAATATGAAGACAGCACGAGAACGTAGAAAACAATTCAGTTTCTTATAAAAGAAAAAAGAAATGACGGAATTCGTGAGAACTTGTTCAACCCTTAGCATACTCCATTTGTAAACCTTTATTCACAAACCGATTTTTTTTTTCAGGCTATTGGTTCGTGATATATCGCAACCTAAAATTTCCCCCTGCCCCGTATGCCACTGCCACACTCAAAAATTTGATTCAGATTAATTCTTCTAGTGTAGGTAGGTACGTACTTACAGATACTCATTAAGTTTCAGTTTTGTGACATTAACCGTTTATATATGTATATGTAGATATAGATATAGATTTTAGAATGTGTCGAACTCAGTTTTTTTTGAGTTTTGGATGCTTTATTTCCCCCCCCCCCGCCCCACTCTCACATCCCTTCACCAATATCGGCAATTTGCCAATTTTGCAATTTTGCAAATGAGTCTACTATGAAAGCTCTATATAAATTCCAAGTTTCCGCCTACTAGCATAAGCGGTTGCTGAGATATAGAAAACAAAATTCTAAAACGCTTCCCCCACACCCCACCCTTCAAAATATGGTCACTTCTAGGGGCCTATCAAGTCTACCCATAAAAAAATTTCCATTTAATAGCTCCAAGAATTTGGGACCTAGGAGCATCCTTCAAACAATTTTGCCTACAGTAGTCGACGTATGGCGTGCGGCGGACAGGCGGACTGAATTCTTTTTTAGATTTTTTCGCGTCTAATAGTTAAAATAATAAATAAAATTAGCAGGATGACGCGGTTTTTGGATCTAGACGATTAGAGGCGACGACTTCAGGAGGCCAGGGGGTCAATTCTGGTTCCGTGAAACGATAAAATGATAAAATGAAAAAATTATTTTCATTAACGTTTGCATGAAAACATTTGCTGAATCAAATGCTGAATAACAATTTGCATTTGCCAGTGCTAAACTTTTTTATGAAATGAAAACAGTTTGACAGTTTTTTTTCGTTTTTACATGCAAACGTTAATGAAAATAATTTTTTCATATTATTATTTCACGGAACCCGAATTGACCCCCAGGGTCTGATTTCGGCTGTCGCCATTGATGATATCAGAAAACCTTAGAGATATGACAAAACTCGTAAGAATACATGCAACCCATAATTTTTTTTGCCCATACCATTTTTTTTCATATGAAATTGCTTTCTAGTACCTTCATCTGTTTATACTCACTAAATTTTAAATTTCTAGCATAAACCGTTCATGAGATAATGAAAGAACTGCTCACTCCTGTACCATACTACCCTGTTTATCATTATCATTAAAATCTGATTTTTTTTCTTTTCACAGTGATTTTTAGAAAAACCCCGTCACTTTGTTCGATACACAATTAATTCGTGGAAAATCGTAATGCAAGATTGGTTCACCTTCAGAGGTCAAATTTGAAAATGTTTGATATTAATGTGATTTTTGTTTCGAGTATGTTTCGTTATTTACAATTAATACCTACCTAATAGTTTTTGTTGCAATCAATGAAATTTCAATACTCTACCCTACGCAAAAAAAAGCACACCAATACAATTGTATTGGATGACCATTAAATCAATTTTAAAGATCTGATACACCTCCTTCAATTTTTATTCGAGGGAAGATAATCAATGAACTATGAAACAAAATGTGGCTCAATATGTTTATGTTTATTCTTTTAGAACCATCTTTTAATCGCGTCTTGTATATTCAGCTTTAACCTTAGCCTAATTTACGTATCAGCAACATTTAAGCTCTATGCATTTTTGTATTATCGGGTGATTCGATGAACTAGCTTGGGAAATTTGTGTACAAAAAAAAAAAAAAAAATCATCATAGTTGTTTTCGGTCTACCTTTAACTCTACGATGTTACAAACTTTCCATTAAACCCATTATAACTTGTATCCATGCAGGTTTTATGCATATGTATTCCATCAATACAAACATATTGTTTGCAAATTCAGGTTAAAATTTGCATAGCCAATTGCATTATTTTTTTTATAGCCCAAACCGAGGCTTTTGCAAACAACCGAAGTTAATTTTAACTGAAATAATTCCAAACACAAACAACATCGTATAAAACTGAACGATTATTGTTTATTGTTTTCATTGAGCTATTTAGGCGTAAATTTTAAGTAGGTATGTTTGTAAACACAATTCCGCGATAACGACTTTAGACTACTCGCAAAAATGATAAGGAGTATCTTGTGTGTATTATGAAATCACTTTGATTACAAACAGTAGGTAATGATATGATTTTACAGTAATAAACTTTTTATTTTATAAGAAAATTGATAATGCTTGTGAATAATTCTTAATTTCAAAGTTTTAATCAGAGAGATGAAATTATTGCGATAACAACCCAATCTATAAGTAATAGGTACCATAAATTAATTAGCAGATGTTTCAGTTTTTTTTTTATTTGAATAGAGGTCACTCATATATTTTTGTAATCCGGATAGACCCATGATAACTCGAAATTATTGGCAAATGTGATGTAACTAAAAAAAATGCAAAGGCATTTTTTATAACATTTTTTTTTTAATTTGTTTAATTTCTGTAACTCTGAATTTGAAATTAAAAAATGTCATATATTCGACTGATAGTTTGCCTCGCCGTCCTCGAGTTAATATTAACTTTTTTTAAAGCTATAGTCTCGGAGGTGAGTAATCCGGGAAAAAATAATGTGGGTTGAAGTCTTTTTTTTTTTAAATGGAAGTTTGCTAAATTTTGCGGTCAAACTAGAACACGCTAAGATTTTATTGTTTTTTCTTTAGCTCATGTTGTTCAGCATGGCGTACTCAAGGATCTATCTTAGGTCCTCTGTTATCTAATATATAAAAATACAACAGCCAATGCTTGGGTCGAATGGAAATCTACACCTGTGAACTGTTCCCTCCCAAATTTTGCATATACATTCTAGAGACTATCGGACAGGTCGAGAACATAATTATATTCCCGAAATTTGGTTCGCGTCTTTGTTATGAACAGTTTAATTTTCCATAAGATTAGCATTGGCGTGAGTAGCGCCTCCGCTCAACGGGAGAGACGGGAGTAACAGGGGTGATGGAACAACGTGAGCGTAGCCGTGGTACGCGGCTAGTTTTCAATAAATGTATATTCACGACCTACTTACATCTTGCATATCTCTATACCGGTGACGCTTGACTATATCTTAGTAGATCAATAGGATTTGATTATAATCAATATAGATCTTGATAGAATAGACCAATGGTGGTCTATCTGTAATTAAATTCAACTCAACCCATCTAAGTCTGAAAGCATCTTATTTCGTCGTAACAATACTCTTAATTTTACTGATAAACCGCAAGTCGTTAATTACACCCTTTAACTCAGTCAGTTTCGATATATGTACGCCTACATAGGTCGATGTCATGCAGGGGCTTTGTCTTCAATATCTTAATTATAAAGCCTGCTAAAAATTTGGCATTGAGCTAAATTTCTTGAAATGAAGATTCATTGTAACTTTTTTACTTTTCGTACGGGGCGGTATTATCTATATACGTACAAAAGTGGATTCTATACTAAGTTGGCTTGTTTTGAGAAATTTTATTCACACCTTATAGAGACTAAGTTGATTGCTCACTCTCTATAGAACTCCAAGGTTGGCAACGATCCCTTTTTGAAGATATTAAGGGTGTGTGAACCGGGTTACCTTAATTCAAATTCTCAGAGCTCCCACTTTTCGCGAACACGTGATTTTCTTATTCCATATAGCACATGCATGTTCGATCTTTGCGCACTCTTTCTTTCTTCATACTATGAAATTCTTTTCCGTTAACTATTCAAACTGTGTGCGATCAATTATTTTAAAAACCTACTACCCATCCACTTGTTTTAATATTTTTAATTTCGATATTGTATTTGTTATACTTGCTATCTTAATTTTATTATTTCTTTCAAATCCTCTTGTTCTTATTTTAAATTAAAATACTTTATTATTAATAATTTATGTTATAACTATTTTTTTATTACTAACTTATCATCACTGTACCTTTTTTGATAAATGTTATAGTTTGTTACGAATCGTAAATGAATCTACATGTGAATCTGATTCTCATCTGAATCGTTAAAGATTCACTTGCGATACTTTTGACTTTCAGAAAAATCTTGTAAATTTTTCATCGATTTTCTAAAAGTACCAACAATTTATTTTTCAAGTTAGAACCTATGTATATATTTACATTAAACATTGTCTCACTCCATAATGATCAATTTTCTTAGCGTTTTTTCTTATTATCATGAGTTCGAGGGTTTCGTTGTGGAAAATTCCGTAACACTTTATCGATTTATTTCTGCTCCAATATTTGGACTAATTCCATGTTTTGTTTACACTCCAACGCGAATAGCGATGACCACCCAAAAAGGTGTATGCTATATGTTTGTAGGTAATTGACACTAAACTTGTTAGCGCACAGTTATATAGCGCAAACGTTTCAGGTGTTGTTTATATGGCGACAGGTACATTGTGGACATAGTCATAATTCCAAAGAGCCTATTGTATACATACGACTGGAAATATATCATGCCATGCTTGAATAGGATGACAGTGTTGTGGATGGGGGTGTCGAATGTATTTTGCGGAAATTAATTTAGTTAATTATTAAAGAATATAGATGTGTGAAGTTTTAGCGCGGAAATATCTTGAGTAATTTTCTGAAAACAACCGGATCGACAAGCTCATTATCTCGTATGTTATTTGAACTCTTCACTGGATAGTAGTAGGCGGTCATTAAAAAGAGGAAATACCGTGTCAATTATGTACTTTCGTTTCATGTTCAGTGAGTGGGTAATGTGAACTCTGACATATCTGTTTAAGTCGATAGATATTTTTCTTTTATTACAAGAGGGCGGAGAGACTGCTCCTGGCAGGAACCTTTTTTTTTAGTTATGATTCCTTTTATTACTTAGCAACATTGCTGTTGTTTCTAATTTAGTTTTTTATACTATTGGAGGTACGACCATGACAAGTTTGGTTTTGACACAACGAACCCTGCTTTAGTACATTAGCCTAAATTGAATGGCTTCCGAAACTCCAGGCAATAGACCACGGGTATGCACTTTCTTTTAAGTGAAACGTGTAACTTCTAAAAATAGTTACTGATATTTTCAATATCACCAAAGTAAAAGTGGCAATCACTCATTGCTTCAATTGTTAATACAACATGGGTTTTCCAATCCTCTGTTTAAGACGACTTCGAACTAGAGATGGGTCGTTCAGGAGTGAACTGTTCCAAAAGAAAACTTCATTGAAGAGACTGAGTGAAGTAACTCACTCCTTTCGTGAACTGCAGTTCCATTGGACACGTGACAAGCAGCTTGATCGACCTTTTGTCCTCATCTTGTAGATCTAATGACGAAAGAAACGATGGCATACACTGAACTTTACTGACCTCTTTTTATGTCCTCATCTTCTTGATGTACTGACGAAAGGAAAGAACGAACAGTTCCGAAACTACTTCACTTAACTGTATTGACCTTTTTTTTGGTCCTCATACACCAGTTCTGTTGATGAAAGGAAAGAACGATGGAACGAAGAGACTTCCGGAACGATGGATTGAAGAGAATTCCGGAACGATGGAACGAAGAAATCCTGAACTACTTCACTGAACTCGTTCCTTAAAGTGAGTGACTCGGTGTGAAGTACTTCACTAAAAGGAACTGCTTTGTCCATCTCTACTCCGAAATAACATATAGTGGAAATGTAAGACATCTACAGGTATATACAGTCCGACTTCAAAACTACTTACTTAGGGCATACTTAGAACAGATAGTTCATTTTCGGGTCCCAGTCCTCATCGAAGTGTACTAATCAAAAAAATATCCTAGTTGTAAATGTACAAATTTCAAAATATTCACATGCAATCTACGGTAAGGCTGGATGATAATTGAAGCCTTATTTCTCTTTACAAATGATGGCTGAGGTCTAGGAATTCAAATGATGGCTGAGGTCTAGGAATTCAAATGATGGCTGAGGTCTAGGAATTCAAATGATGGCTGAGGTCTAGGAATTCAAATGATGGCTGAGGTCTAGGAATTCAAATGATGGCTGAGGTCTAGGAATTCAAATGATGGCTGAGGTCTAGGAATTCAAATGATGGCTGAGGTCTAGGAATTCAAATGATGGCTGAGGTCTAAGAATTCAAATGATGGCTGAGGTCTAGGAATTCAAATGATGGCTGAGGTCTAAGAATTCAAATGATGGCTGAGGTCTAAGAATTCAAATGATGGCTGAGGTCTAGGAATTCAATTTCAATTTTTTGGGGACCCCCCGTTCCTACGCCAGTGCTTAGAAACCAATCTACATTTTAAATAATACTGAATAGTAATTATGGTGTTGTCTGAATTAAGTTATCTTTCGCGAAAATTTTTCACAGCAAATCTTGCATTAATTTTCATTATTTAAAATTAATTGAATCTAAAAAGGAGAAATTAGGTACTCTTTATATAACTACTACGCACATAGGTATAATTAAAATGGGGTGGGTTGCTTACATTTACTCGAAAATATCTTGTGCTATGGTGTAAAAATAATCGGGCTAAGAAACTACTTAGTCCTCTCTCCACTGTTTTAATATCCTCAGCTATCATAGTTCAGTATTTCATTAAGGGTATCTCATGATTCACAGATAAAGGTTCTTACTTAGAAGAAAGTGGCCATTCGTACTAATCAACTTTTAATTAACTTAACCTTATCCTACGATTCGAGAATCTATTACTTATCGAATGGAATTCAATTAGATACCAGTCGCCTGTAATCAACGAAATTAAATGCTTATACCAGTAAATATTTACCTTCTTGAGAATTCCTATCCGCCACAGGCTAGATCAGCACCGAAAATAGACATTAGATCATTCCGCTTCAATGGAGTAATCGAATTTAATTGGTATCCACTTATATTGTAAAAGATTTGCTTCTTCAGGTAAATCAATTTCTTGAGATTCGATTAATGCTTTCAAGATGAATTTTTTTTTAAGTGTGTACAGTATAAATAGGTGCATAAGGTAACGCGCTCCGTATACTGCTAGAAGCATCCACTTCACTCTCCACTTCAGTTTCAGACAAGTTTTCTATTTGAACTAAGCCATTACTTCAGTATAACTGCAGTATATCTACCAGATACTCCGAAAGATTGAATTGCACGAAATTCGCCACAATCTCGTTTAGATAAAAAAAAAACGACTTAAAGGTAAGTGAAAGTATCCAAACAGGACTGAAGTGAATGTATTGTGAAATTATTATAATACCCTTTAAAGTTACGTTGCTGCTAAAATACTCGTATTAAGTCAATGAACTTACACGTGATTTGGAGACAATTATAAAAGTAGAAATGACCTTAAATGTATAAAAATTATCGAATCAGTCAATAGATATCTAACGCCTTCTAGATTATCCCAGCAGATACAATAACTCAATGTTTAAGAGGTCCAAAGAAGTATTTTCGTATTATTATAATATGTTGAAGGCGGACCATCTAAGTATATTGACCTTCGCTTTTGTCAATAATGACCGGCAAATAGTCGTTTATTACGCCTAATATATCATATATTTGAATTTGTCGTTTGTTTAGTGTTTTTAATAAATAAAGCTGACAGGAATGTCGTTTACATAATTTGAGTAATACGCAGTACTGTACTGACTGCGCCTAAAAATGGTATGCAGAGAAAGATTGCAAATTAAAATAAATATCTTTTGGAATATTTCAATATCTAAATAATAAGTTATTTATTGGATTTATGTGTATTTCTTGAAGATCGAATATTAAACGCATAAGTTAACTCGAACTACGATACATTGCCAAAATCTTACAGAGACAACAAATTGGTGAGTTTTTCAAAGCAGTCGCCATTGAAGTTTAATTACGATAATAGGGAAATTGGTGGCCTATCAACTTCTGTTCGAAAGCAGTGATCAAATCATCAACCCTTAACTCAAGAACTCTCATCTGTGTACTCGGCCCAGGAAGGCCCAAGTAGACTAAGAGGTCCTCGTCACAATATGAGAACTATATCAGGCCGTGGCGAATGTATGTTTTGATAATGGAAACTAAGTCCAAAGGAGAGAAGTAACTATTGAGTGTATAAAGTAGTCCTAAATATAGATGGGTCGTTCATGAGTGAACTGTTCCATAAGAGCAGTCCATTGAAGTGAGTGAGTGAACTTACTCACTTCTTTTGGTGAACTGTAGTTCGTTTACGTGATACAGCTTGAAAATAACTAGTTATTTCGTGAGTGAAGACTTTTTTTTTTAGTTCCTCACATCCATCACGAACTACTAAAAGAAATAGTTCCTTCGTTAGATCTTGAGTGAGGACCTTATTTTTTTTTTTAATCGGAACTTGCAAAGAACTAGTTCCTTCGCCGGATAAGTGATCTTCAAAAGGAACTCGAACTAGTTCACTTCAGTGAGTGAGTTTACTCACTCACTAGAAGGAACTGCTTTGCCTATCTCTAGTACTAAATACTAGTAAGTAAGTAAGTAAGTAAGTAATACTTCGAAAGTAGGAAAAATGTGGAATGTGGTTGTGACAATAGAAATGGCTAAAATTGGTAGTGAAGAACAAACTGACATGACTTCTTAGCTATTTGTGGAATTAAAGAAGGTGTCTCGGAATAGGCGCAGAGCTCGCAATTAGGTACCTTACCCTACATAGAAACCCTATCATTGACCGATGAGATCATGAGGACAATCATTGGAGCCTCCAAATTGCGGAAGTTGCAGGTCCCTTTCCTCCGCTACAGATAAAAGAATCACACCTAAAGTAACTTTTGAAAATCAGACCCGAACCCTATTAGAAGCTCTGACTGGACATTGTGACATGAGGAAGCATCTCAATAGGATTGGTCTCTCTGAGACTAAAATTTGCAGAATATGCAATGACGAAGACTAAACACCAGAGCATATGAGGATATGAATATGAGTGTGAATGTGAGGGTTTAGTTCACAAAAGACTTCGTCACTTCGGTCAGGGTTTCATGGTCCCATCCGAATTCCAGACCATTCCCCTACTCCTACTACATAGCAAACTACCTTCCATAAGGCCTTACCGAAGCTGCTTCCCTACCTCGTAGCCTTCGCAAAATACTAGGCTTCATTGAAAGCGCACGGATTGAAAAGAAATCATAGACAATCCGGGGGACGTTACAATAGGCCCAACTGTGGTTGCAGTGACAGAGATTAACCATACCCTTTTTTCCAATCTAATCTAATCTATCATTTGAAAATAATGACTTCCAGCAACATATTTCAGAGTCTCTAGTACAGAATCCTTCAGGTTGGTCCATAGGTGATTTTACCTCAATCCGAAACAAGACAACATTATGCCGTGCATTTCATTGCCTCAAAAACTCAACGACAGATTGGTTTATAATAACAATGCGGTTTTTCTTAAAAAGAGAACAAATGTATTTGTTCTGTAAGAAGCACTTCTTGCAGACGTCTATAATTGCTTAGAAAATTGCATTGCTGAAGTTATAGCAAAATGTTTGCTTTTTTTTGTCAGCATTCCTCGTCTCGACAATTCAAAAATCTATTTTGTCCAAACAATGGCACAATTTAAATTCTGAAAAGTAATTAAGACAAACGGAATTCCGAGACTATCTACAAAGTCTTGCTAGAGACCTAATAAAGCTAGACAGCCTATCCATTGGAAATCGATTTACCGTGAATCGTTCACTTGAGTCGATAATGACGGTAATGCATTCGATTTGACAAAAACAATATCAACATACCTGGGGGTATGTACCTACTATACTAACTACCAGCGGCCAAAGCAACGACAGACCTGAAGCAACTCTCGGTGAAGATATCGACGTAATGTCCGTGCGGGTTTCTTTACATTTCCCGATATGGTATCTGCGCCATTAGAGTTTATCATGTCCCTATTTAAACAACCGTCGAAAAACACTGAAAGTCAATTGCGAATTGTCTTAATTACCCACTGTATTCGAAACTACTCAGGAGAATCGTTAAAATTACACACGCACCTCAGGCTACAATTTGCAAGGAATACCTGCGCGGTAGCTTCTCCATATCTGGGTACCACACATGCGCTAATTAGTCATGGATCGTCGCATTGTCTTATGTGTATGACCAATGGTCACGGCTTGATAATTTCGTCAATCTGATAATTTCGAACATACTGATTTGGATGTTTGTTTTTTTTTTTTATTGCCTCGTCAATACTTTTAATTCGATGCTTTTAATTAACCTTTGCAAATTGTTACTCAATTGCTTTATTGTTTGTAAATATGGCCACGAAGTAGCCGCGGCCAACTAACTACAATATTTTAGTGCACGTTTATTGCACAATATTATTTTTTTCAATTATGGGATAATTGCCAATATAGATCGGCAAGTTAATTGATTTGTTTTTAATTTTTTTTGTAATTTTACTTACAGTAGACAAAGGAATATAATAAAAAAAAAAACATATTTGATTTCCATTCGGGAAATAAAAATCGACTATTTGAATTATTGTACAATAAGCAAAATACAATAGAAAATAATTGAGTTCCAAAAACGGATGATTTAAACAATAAACCTGCCGGTATTTACAGTATGTTTCGAAATTGAAAATATTAGGCCATAATGATACTTAATCTATTCTGTCACTATTTTGAAAAGATAAAATATTAGATACTTGGCATTGATGAATAAAAAAAAGGTATTACCCCGCAAATATATTGAGTAGCTATTTACCGAAAAAATGCAGGTTAATCTCGGGTAAAAAGAAAATTTACGCTGAATTGAAAGAGTGACCATTGAGAATAATTAACGTATTTTTTTTAGATAACAATAGAGTTATAAATTGAAATTCGGAATGTTCAAACCTTCCCAGTCGCGAAATCAATTTTATTGGTAAAAATATGCCATGGTCTGATAACCTATAAAAAACAACAAATTTTCACTCATACTTTTAGCAATGTAGTATTTTCTAAAAAAAACCTATTTTTTTTAAATTAATTTGTCAAAATCGAACGAGGTTTCTTCAAATCCCTACGTAATGAATGGTTTTGCTCCGTTTTCACATTGATTTAACACTTAATTTTTTCATTTCGTTTTCCTATTCTATAACACAATAAATTTTGAAATAAGAATCATTTCGTTGGAAACCATTTTCACACTGCATGGCTATTTGTTGCTATTATTTTTGGTCTCCAAAATATTATGTCCACTCTAAAAGAAAGTATACAGCACTCGCGCCTACTAAAAGTATCACAAGTGATACAATAAATCGTTAACGAATCATTTACTCGAATGTATTCACTTATGAATTCATTTACAGTATTTAGGTGAATTACTCAGTGTTTCATTTTATCACTCGAAGGTGAATCACGTAGATGGACTCTACTTGCATTATATGTGTATGCTTGCGAGGAGCAAGGTGCGTTTCTAAGTCTACACTAACCCAGCAAACAAAAAGTATCGTAATTAATTCACAAAAGAGTCATAATTTACGAGCCTTTCATTCGTTTACAAGTCCGCAAATGGATTAAAAACGACTCATTGGGCATACCAAAATGGCCATCCGAGAAGAGTAATTTATTACGACTCATTGATGAATTAGAAAAAATGTGGTTTAGCGAGTACACACTATTAACTCGTTAAAAATGATTCTCTTATGAAGAGACGACTGAGAGTCTCGATGCGAACTGCCAGGGTGGAAACTAAAACAGAAAACGAGAGAAAAAAAAATTAATTCATGCGAATTTTGGTGTTTACGATACCGCACATTCTTTCATTGGCCATTGAGCGCGATTATCGCTGCATGCTGGGGTGTGTTCAAGATTTCTGCTATAGCTGCTTTTAGCTGCTATTAGCTGCTTTTTTGTGTTCAATGCAACCAAAAAGCTGCTTTCTCGTGCTTGCTATTTGACACTAGATCAGTTCAAGATTTTTAAAAAGCTGCTTCCATAGCTGCTTTTTCTTGCTCGCACTCCCGAGTGTAGCTAGAAAGCGACTATTGCAATATTTATATGTGTGTGTAGCTGTCACTTTCGTCGAAACGTTATTTTCAGTCTTTAAAAATCGAAGAAACTCTATCATTAGCATTAGAAATTAACGAAAAATTTAAGGAAACATTAGAAGCAGTTAATGCGGTAAGTATTCAAAGTCATTCAAACAAATGTCTTATATGCCACTCCAACTTGCGTATGTGCTTGTCGAACAGCTGTTATTAGCTATACAAGCTGCTTTTGGCTGTTCAAGACCCGAAGAAGCTATTTCATGCTATGGCTGAAATTGACAGCTGCTACAGTCTTGCTATGCTATGCTTTCGAAGCAGCTATAGCAGAAATCTTGAACAGAGCCCTGATCGTTCGTTTATTATTTTACGGGCAGCTCATGTCCTACATGTGCGGTATACATATCGCGAAACGAATCGCTAGTGATTCATTTAGGTGAAATATATGTTCACAAACATAGATTACTTACAATTCTCCAATCGTTGTGCAAACTGTTTTGTTATTCACTAAGTGAAGAACATAGGTGGGTCGTTTATATCCTTGATTCAAAAAGTTATTCATCTACATATACCCTATACCTACATTGTTTTAACTGAGAACAGCATTGAAAAACAACGAAGGGAGGAGGTATTTCAATGGATAGTATTTAGATATTTGATACCCATAAGTGCATGAGTTGCATCGCGAGTGGACGGAATACACGGTTCAATCTATCTGAGTTTTTATGTTACTTGACTTTTCTGTTCATATTCATCTGAGAACTTTTTACTTCACCGATAGTTCCAGTAAGAACCCTTCAGTATCCAATTGGAATATCGTAGAAATTGCTACATACTTCTCGTATATTCTACACACTTCTCATATATTCTACACACTTCGACCTAATGTGCACGAAATCTCTAGAGCATAGTATTTAACTTTAGCATGTAGTAGATAAGCGTAGTAAAGGGTTTTCCAATAAGGACTTGATAACTTTTTTTCAAAATAATATAATTTAATTTGCAGACGTTGTTCCTTCGTGTACTTTACCATGGTAAAAATGTTAAGTTTACTGAATAAATTGACAGTGACAGTTTGATGATTAGTGAAAGGGTGCGTTCACAAATTGAATTCAAAGTTGTCAAGTCCTTATTGGAAAACCTTTTAGAAAGCAGAGCGATAATCAGTTTTACTGGAAAGCCATGGAATGACTCTCGTTGAATAGAAACCGTGTAGTACATTGAACCGCGCAGAATTGCCAAGTGTAACATTAATTGAATGAATCGAGTGCCAAGTGTAACAATAATTGAATGAATCAAGTGCCAAGTGTAACAATAATTGAATGAATCAAATTGTGTTTTTACTTGAAATCCCGCCAAACCTCGCAACAAGTTAATGGATATGGAAATATTTACAATTATAATATTAGCAATTATAGAAAATATAACTCACCTTTAGCCCATCCAGTCAAGACATTTCCCAAATATGACACTTTGAATTCCGGATCCGGCGTACTAATATTAACGCTGTGCGTTCTCTTCCACCACAGTTTCCCTAATCCGCGAGAAATTGTCCGAAGAGCTTTTGCACTAAGATCCCTGTCGCCACTAATCTCATCTAGGCTGACCTCGTTAAGCACATTCTCCAGTTTCGAGCATTTCTGAAAACGATCGGCACTACCGAAACGCCGTGTACCACCAATTTTTGAACTATCATTTTTACTATTACCACTAATATTTTGACCACCACAATTTTGCGCTGCACTAACTGTCGACGTCGTCGTCGTCTTATCACCACTACCGCCAGCACTTCCAGCTATTTCGATTTCATGCTTTTTCGTACTGTAGTTGTTACCAAGGAGTCGCGCAATCGAAGCACTTTTAACAAATTTCGCTTTCTCCTTGACCGGAGGACTTGCTGTTGGACTTTCGCATTTCTTACGCGGATTCATTTTAAACAGGGAGAACTTCTCCAGACTGGACAAGGACGACTTTATACTGGTCTTCATTTCACAATCGCCGTACAGTGTGCCAGCGATTCGTTTCTTATTCATTATTGGGCACTGGTATCCGTTCGCAGGGTCCTTGAAATCTGTTCGGATGAAATCGACTTCATCCTTGGACTCCACGTCCTTTTTGGGACGATCACTTTCACTCATCTTGGCCATAGGTGCGTTAGAAAGCGAAACTTTGTAAATCAAGGGTTGGAAATCATTTCGGAGCCAGGCCACTCTGTGTTGCTCCTTAGGACGACTGGCGAAATACACTACCGCACATTGACGCTAATACTTTGCAAATGATCGCTCGCTTGTCAGGTAATAAATCTGCAAAGTAGAAAATACAAAAGAAATTTAAATAATGTTAATAGTTATTTTAAATTGTTTTATTTGCTTCAATTCAAATTCTGTTTGTATCTACGATAGTGCGATAGACAGAGATGCCGCGATGTTATTACGAAAAAGATACTTTGGTATAGTGCAAGAATGGAATAAATTAGAGAAGCAATCATGATCCGCATGATACACGATCGATTAATTAAGTATTCTTGACGCATCAAAGTCGCATGAAAAGAGTCTCAACCCCGACATCGGGGCTCGACGCACGTTTGGGAAAGACTTATCGTATGAATATCGTGTAGTTTACCCACATAGAGCCCAGGTGTATATTCGGCAATAGTCTACAGCCTTTTTCGACACACCATGTATGTAATGCCAAACAAAGTTATTCAGGAAAAAGTTTTCAATTCTTTAAGGCTTTTGAGGTTATTCAAACGAACAATGGAACCGGTAGACAATGCCAAGGTATTTATGTGACATCAAAGTCTAAATTGTGGCTAAAGAATTCGTAGATGACATTACTATCCGACGATAAGGGCATATACCTTAAAAAAGTATAAACAAAAACATCAAGGTAAGCTTAATGGGTAGCATACCCGAGAGAAAATATTAATTACTTATGGTTTGGTAGAACTAAGTAAGGTTTGACCCGAATTTCTTGTGGATAAGTAGTATCTTTACAGAAAGAAAATGCAGCAAACAATTAAGAGAAGTATAGCCAGAATTTGCTAAATGGCTTTCACAGAATCCTCATCCTCATATCCATCAGAGGCATCTTAAGACATTCGGGCGAAAAATAATTTGGATTAATTTTTCACGATCGAATCACATGTTACTTTAATCAAAGCCTGTTGGATTTGTGATGGCATACCAATAGTAGTAACTGTAGTAGATTTTTAGATTTAAATAGCTAAATGAGTTAATAAAAAAACCTTACAGATAGATCTATAGAAATATGCAATTAGAACAATCTAGTAAGATCGATCACATATACGTATTTAACATGCATATCCGAATGCATAGAAAATTCTACGACATGAAGTATAAAAGCAGTTCGAGCATCTTGGGTTGTTTTCTTTATTATTGATGTTCTATCATTTTCAGTGGATAGATTAAATAAATTCATTAATTTTTGATATAGATGCAGAGAAATTCAATTTACTTCACGTACGATTTACTTGTATGATTCGCTTTCAGTTCACCTACATGATTCATTTACGAGTAACAAAACCAACCGTTTTTACTGAAGAATCGTACATGAATTCATGTTATGAACTAAGGATTATAAGTTGAAGGGTGGCAGAGTGACTAATCGTGAAGAAGTGGTAAGTTTGAATCTCACCAAGCGATGAAATTATAATCTCCGGCGTAAGTAAAGAAAAATTATATTTGAAGCAGAAGAGCACTGTTACTATTCTGTATCTCAGAGGCAGGGTCGTCATTTCAGTTTTATCTAGGGGGGGGGGGGGGGGCAAGATGTTATGTATAAAAATATACATATGTTATAATATAATATAATATAATATATAAAAATACAAAAATCGGGGAGGACCCCACAAATGAAGTCCCTGCTCAGAGGAGTAGAGATGGGCAAAGCAGTTCCGTTTAGTGAATGAGTGAACTCCGACTCACTCACTGAAATGAACTAGTTCAGTGAACTAGTTGGAGTTCCTTTTTAAGGTCGGGCAGAAGAAACTAGTTCTTTTCAAGAAGGTGCTCACTCATGAAAAAAATACTTCTTTTCAACTTCGGAAGTGAATATGAGGACCTAAAAAAAAAATGTCCTCACTCACGAAAGAACTAGTTCTTTTCAAGCTGTGTTACGAGGCGAAACGAACTACAGTTTACTAAAAGGAGTGAGTTAGTTATCGCACTCACTTCAATGAACTGCTCGAAAGAGTCGAAAGACGAAAGAGTCGAAAGACGAAAGAGTCGTTCATATTGAAAATATACTTAAAATTCATAAATGCTATTCGTGAAGAAAAATTTAAATGGAATATTTATTCATTTATTTATATTGATATTTATTTTGTTTATGCTTCAATTTTTCTGTGAACATAAATTTCACTTAATTGAATCGTTAATGATTCACATGGGAATGTTTCCGTTTGCTGGGTATATAATTTCACGTGAATGAATCATTTAAAATTAAATTGCGATGTATTTGGTTTATCGGGATATTTTATTTTACTTTTAAAAGTGAAAAATCTATCGAAACACGTCGATTCAGTCCGATAAGAATTCATAGATTTGCGTAGTTCAGTATTGAATAAAGAACGAAGCCAACTTTCGGACCAGGTCCAATACAATTTTCGGCAGGCTTCCAGTGAAAGGCTTTCACCTTTCTTGTTCTCTATACCTTAGCCATGTAAAGCCTTTCATCCATTCGAAATAAGTAATCATAACAATCATATCGTAAAAATAATAATTATAAAAAATCGTTAGGTATTTCAGAAGTAGGCCTGGGCTATGACAAAAAAAAAATGTGCGTTGATGAAAAACTAGCACAATTCTTGCGCTATAACATTTCTAATCATTCCTTTCGAAATTACTGTAATTCATTCAAATATATAATAACAATTTCAAATTCCGGACTTAGTGGCATTTTAGCTATTTGCTTACAATTTCTATCGAATAGATTGGTGCTAAATGCCAAATACTTGAACCTAGCAAGCAATAATTCACTAATAAACCGTATAAATTAGAAAGATAAATACAATTTGCCATCACAGCTTGAGAATAATCAAAAGATAAACATTTAAGATATCCCAACTGAAATGGATTGTTTGAGTGTACGACCGTTACGCATCGGAAAGGTCGAGTACTTGGTGATCGTATGACCTATTTTCGAATCAACTCGATATTCGTAACATAGTCTTAAACTACTTATGTAGATAATATCCTCCATCGGAAACATAACACAGTGTGGTCAACGGTGCGAAAAACAAGTTAGTGCCGAACAAAAGCATTGACTGTATACGGCTAAAAACAAGTTGGTTGAAAAACTCGATTTACAAAATCTGATTAAGGTAAGCAACCTGATCAGCCTGTATATGTACCGAGCACCTGAGGGCATTAAAAAACAAAAAAATAAGACAGCAACATACTGAACTCAATGAAAACGCACCAGCAGACCAATTGAACGCCTTCCCGTACTTGGACAAATTACAAAATCTTACAATTTACTATTCTCTTATTTTTATGGGATAGAAGACTTGGCTATTATCATCCCGTCAATTTTATACAATGGTGGACCAAAGGCCACGGTCTTGCACAACTCAATCGACGATGATCCAATCAGAGAACCCGTCATCGATGTCCAGCCATCGTTTAATGCAACCGCATAATTGAACGACGTAGTGTTAATTTAATTTCTTATACGGTCGATTAAAAATTCAAATTATTGTTACATTTGGTACTTATGTAAAATGTAAATTATAGTTGGTATAAGAATCATTCGAGACATGTGATTGTGTAATGAATGGTGGCCGGTGAACCACAATTGAATGATTGGACTGTGATGTACATATGTATGAGATTGTTTCGAATCCTTGAACTTTGTAAAGATATTTTACTACTTAATGACAATTTTATTGGAATTCTTCGTACTTTGCACGACTTGAATGTGGTCGGCTGTTTTATAAGATATTAATTTTTTTTCTTTAGCATCGAAGGTCATTGCTTATGATTTCTCTAATTAAGATGTAAATATGTAACACTGTAAGAAATTTATGAGAGCGAGTTCAGGTGCAATTATTTGATGCTTCAAGGTGAACCTCATTTATTTAAAACGAAAATTTAAGAAACTTAATTTCGGCCATAGAATGAACTTAATTCCCCGATAATTATTCGAACTGAACATGTTGTGTATGAAATTATTTTTTATGTTACAATTTTCCCAAGAGCTTGCAATCCACAAAAATAATTCAAAGTTTTAAAACTTCTCCATTCCATTCTTTAAAGAATGAACAAAACGGTGACAAAAAAGACTATATATCTTAACAGGAAAAAAAAAACCCTAGGACTTCTTTTCCAATCTCTCTGAAAAATAAAATTCTCAATTACAAAATAAACCTACATTATTTTTCGAAATAGCAATGATTTCAAAGTGTACGAATATTTTTTTGAGCTCATTTCATTCGTCATTTTAATTTTGCTTTATTATTAGTTTGAAGCGGGGGGGGGGGGGGGGAGGATTAGGTATTAGATTTAAAATTATGGTTTCTAGATGTCAGGAAGCTATACTAGGCAGACACTTGGAATTTATGTGAAACTATGACCCCATTGAAAAAATGGGAGTTAAAATAATGCGTTCGAAAAGCTTGAAAGCTGGTATCGAAACAGCTCCATGTCGCCTGTTGATGTTAGAAGGTTGAAACTTTGTGATTGTTTTAAGGCCTAGTAGAATCTTAGACAATTTACATTTTTGAAGGGGGTGGTGGAGTGAAAAACTTTTGAATAAAATATTTTCCGAACCATAATTTTACCAGAAAAATATAATTTTTCAAATTTCAAATTTCTTTATTGCTAGGAATAATTTTTATATAACACATGTATGGCTTATTTTAGAGATTAGACAATGTCTGTACAGCTACGTTATATTTTTAGCACTTAGCTGTAGAATTGTAATTTTAAAAATTTAGTGTGAGTTTATACAAGGAAAATTGCAAAAAAAAACCTTGTCTATTTAAAAAATATAATTTTGTTTGTCTATTTAATGTAAAATTTTTGTGCGAAAAGAAGGGTAGTGGGGGGAGTACAAACTTAATTATTTTTTATATCTCAATAACCGTACCAGATATGGTCTTAACAATTTTACAAAATTTAAGCCCAACTCGTAAAGAAACAATTTTAAGAGGTGCGAGTGTAGGAAGTTATGGAGTTATGAGAGAAAAGAATCGAAATTAGCGCAATAATAACAATACCACAACACTCTACTATCTAATAATTAATTAATAATGAATGCAACATAACAAGCCACACCACAATTACCGGATCTACAAAATTTCACAGCCTGAAATGACTGGAAAAAGTAGCAACTGAATAATTTGATTTCTTCATAATTTGTGTTAACAATTATAGTAATATGTAGTCTGAATTAACGTCCAAGTTACTAAATTACATAAACAAGTCTAAACTGTTTATCACTGTACCGTACTTATAATCGAGCTATCGGCTAAGCTCCCATTAGGATAAGATAAAGAATCGTTCGCTGGAGTTAACATTTCACACTTATTACTTAAATTCAATTTTATTTAAATTTTCGCACTTAAATCAAGATATTATCAATATTAAATTTATGAATTATTCTTAGAACAATTAACAAAAGACTACTTTGCAAAACAAGTGTATTAAATTTCTTATAAGCATATCTCGTTCAAAGTAAGAAAATTTATTTTAAAACGCAGTAGTTTTCATTTCTCCGTTAATTCTTTAATTAATTAATTATTCTATTCTTTCTTTGTTCATTTGCTGTCTTCCCTAATAAATCATGTCTGACATTTTTATTTATTGAGATAGTTACTTTAAATATGCTTCCTGAAAGCAGTCTATAATAAATGTGAATAATATTCTAATATTAGCACTATAACAGTCATTTGATATCGAGATGCGTTACGTTCAGTTACAGTACACAATAAAAAAAAATCTTCCAAACTTACACGTGTTGATAATAGGCGCACCAACTAGTTATGCTGGTTTATCATTTCGTATCTATATTTTTCAAATAAACCTTTTAGTCACACGCTAAATTCCACCTTTGTCAATTTTCGTTACGACTGGGAACAAAAAAAATGTCCAAGGGGCCTGAGTGCCGTATAGGTACTGAATGCCATCATTCGTACTTACTGCACTCATCAGTTATTAACATTTAAGGTTGCATCCCGCTTTTGTAATCACATTTAAAATAAATAAATTGATGAATAAAAAAAGAAAGAATTCAAAATTCAATAAACAAAGCAATACGAAAATTTTAAAACACACTAAATTGAGGTATGTGACAAACAGAAAATCTATGAAGTGCTTGTATCTTCGATTGCTCGCTTAGCCTTGCACCATAAATTCGTATAACAACACCCTCGCAATATGACCCCTTATCTCAGCGAGTGTATCGATCCTACATAAGGATTCTCACATCACGTTGTAACTCTCGTCACATGAAGCTTCGATTCATTTGTGCGAAATTTTTAATAAATATCATCAATGACAACAATCACCTAAATACATAATGTCTCTTTCAGCCGTACAGTGAAATTTAATTCGTCGATCTTCACGGTTAGTCCAGGTTAAATATTGAATATGTTCAGATCATAATTTGAGAATCACTGTTTTTTTTCCTTCAAGCCAATCTAATAAATTTTATTTCAATACAGCCATTGTTAGTTTTAAGTTTCCAACCATTGTTGTAGAGGCGCAAGCCTAATCACAAACTATGACTACTAAATGTACATGTAATCATATGGTTCACGACATAATAAATTTAAATTTAGAATTACTGTTTTATTCTTTTGTTTGCTTGCATGTCAAAGGGGTATGCAGGTACGCACCAGTCCCGGAAAAGCGGTTTCTATGGCAAATATGCTATAATGTTTGTCAAGGACGAGAAAAGATAGCTTAAGATATATTTCTTTGTATGACTCAAATGTTTTGAAAACAAGTTCAACACTTCTCGAGTCATAATTTTTGTACAACATAGAAACAGACAGAAAATTTTTGTAAATACGATGTTTCTACTTTATTTTACTACCTTATTATTGTGCATAAATTAAGTACAAACATTAAAAAATATATTCTGTGGCACTTTATCAAAGTGTATAGCAAAACTACATCGAATTTTTTTTATAGATATATTCTTGTAATTTCCTTAAAAGCCAAATAAATCTAAATGCGTTAAGAACTAGTGTCACACTCTATGCATTTGTTGAAAACAAGGCATAACTTTTGCCAAACATGACATTAATTTCTTAATTGACCAATTAAAGAAGTGATATTCCATTAAATCTTTAAATTTATGGCTATATGTTTATTATTCTTAAATGGGTTGATATCTCAGCAAACTTCCTGCCAGTTGTCGGAATTTTAGTTAATTATTTACAAAAATAGCAATTATTACCATCATACGTGATGATCAAAAGTTGGGTTTTTGTAAAACAATTAGTTAAATTGTAGTGCCAGAAAACATAAAAAAACAAACAAAATATGTGCTTCCTATTAATAATAATTAATGATAAGTACAATACATGTTATAAACAAGCTAGTCCAGTACCTCAGAACACAGTGCTCTATGCCACAGGGGGCATATAGGAAATACAAATTTCAATGTGGCTAGTCATAGTGTAAATACAAGCAATTTTCGGTATTATCTAGAACTATTCGGAAGATATGAGAGGAGGTACGTTTGCCCGGCAATTTATTAAACCGTTCCTACCGCGCTGCACCCTCAAGAACTAGATTTCTGAAACACTGGTTTCAAATTCATACACATTATAATTTTAAGTGCTTTGTTATTTCCCGTTTTTCAGATAGAGATAATAAAAGTCTTATACATATTTTCCAACCTCTAAACAATATTTTTAAAATACTTAAATACTAGTATAGTATACTTAAATATAATTTGAAACTCCAGAACGTCTCAAGTTTCAACTTCCTAGTAGTTTGTGTGATATGATAACCAAATTTTTTATCCCTTTCCACTATCCTAAAAAATTTCCTCTCCTTAGAGGTTTAACATTTTTCAACCAATAAACAGTATATTATACAATAATTTTATTTAAATAAGAGTAAAAATAAAATGTAGTCTGGGTGGCTTAATGGCGAGAGCGCTTGCCTTCGGTGCACCTGGTACCAGGTTCGAATCTGATTGGCGACAAGTAATTTTCGAGAATGGTATTGAGTGGCGGACTACCAAGTTCACTCAGCTGTAAATGAGTACCTGAGTTAAAATCGGGGTAATAATCACGGACGAGCGTGTGGCTCACCACTTCACCTCCTAGTGTTCCATAGGTCTTGTAATCAAGTAACTCTAGTATTACTTCATGGCCTAGGCCCGATTTGGGCTGTTGCGCCATTGATAATTATTATAAAAACAAAAACAGCAAAAACAATTTTATATTGTATCAGAACCAATAAATGTTGTGGAATTTGTAAAAACATATTCAACTCTTTAACCCTGTTTCTGGTTAAAATTCAAAAAAGTTCTGACTTGAGTGCGTATGAGCGATTTCAAAGGCGCGCATTTAAAAACTCATTTTTTAAGATGAACAATTTCTAAAAGAAATGTAACTCAAACAGGATATGCAGCTGTGAAAAATATTGTTACAAGTATACCCTGGCAACCAAATTTTTTAAAGAAATCTACAACCATCCAATATCCAATTAAAATATCGTAGGAACAGGAACGTCATTTGTGGGGGTGGCATGTTGTATTTTTTATATTGTATCTAACATATGCAAATTTATACATACTTAACATGTTGCCCCCCCCCCCCCCTCTAGAAAAAAACTGAAATGACGCCGCTACGTAGAAAGCTCTACACACTCCTCGATTACGCTGGCAGTTTCCTGAGTCAATTTCTTGAGATGTATGTAAGCGAAGCAGGGCTTACACACGGGATCAGTTTTCACTGCTAAAGCAAGTCGACGATTAGTTTGACTAGAAAGCAACGAGTGATTTTCATAGATTATAGATACCACACATCGTAGCTCTTATAGCGAATGAATGCGTAGTGCGTAACCACGTAAGAATTGTTAGGTGTAACAATAATTGAATGTGATATAAGAAATAAAATTAATTTTGATTTTATTAAATTAATTGAATTGTTTTTTTCAGTCGACAGCATTATGTTACTTGATTATCATGTTCATACTTAATAGTTCATTTTATAAATAGTATCTAACATTTGCATAAAAATGTTAATCATCATTTTCAGATAATAAATCATGTTTACAAAGGCGACGCAACCACTGAATGTTGTCTCTTTTTTATTTAATTACGACTTCAAATTCGCAGTTCTATACAACTTTTAGGTGATTTTATAATACTTCTAAAAACTACTTGGTTATCCCGGAAATAAAACTATTTTTCATGTTTTTTTGTATAGTCGATTGAATTTATACGCGTAAATATTAAATATTAAATATTAAAATTAATTAATTTTTTTCAATCTTTTGTATTTTGACATTAAAATTACAGAAAACTGAAACATTAATTTTTTCATATTTTTCTGACATGTGGCTCATATAAAAAATTCCAGGAAATGAAAAGCAATTCAATATTTCTGTGGGCACAGGAAATAACTTCTTAAGTCAATAAACGAAACTATTCATTTGACATCTCAGTGATCATATAACATATAACAATAAATTCTTCACAGTGCGTGTAAGTCTTGGGAGATGACCACAGTACACTTATCCCATTTAACTATTTACCGACTTACCAAGCTATTCACTGTGATCGCAGATTTATCCCATCAGACCTAAGAGGTCTGACATCTTCATACATATCAACAATTTTTATATCTGCCTGACCTCGGTTCATCATCAGATCTAAAAATATGTGGCAAGTTTCAACTTTGTAGCATAAGTCATTGTCAGACATGAAAAAACACGGTTGTTTCCATCAAAAATTTGTTAGAGCTTTAACTTTGTATCGTGAATGAATCCAGAAATACCTCACACTACCTATCGCAAAAACTCTTACTCTGGCATTGGTCTATCAGGTATAGCTTCTGTGTAAATTCACGCCACTCCCCTTTATACCTAAATGTAAAAAACGAGTTGTACTTAACTAATACCCGTAAAATTAACATGTCTTCGACCAATTTTCAACTTTTTGACATGAACCGTTCAAGAGAGTGATTTCATTTTTGTATTTGCGTACGGTGGAAAGATGGATATTTTTTTTTTTACTTAATACTGTGTAAGTTTTTCCTCCGTTCTCATACAGAGTAAAAAAAAAAAACAAAAAAATTAATGATAGTATGAAACTTCTAAGGGAAATGTTTCACAATTGATTTCAATTCCATCTGTAATTAGTGTTGACTGGAAATCATATCGCCAACCCGACTTACACAATACAAGTTCAATTTGAATAAAATAAAGCGTTATGTAATATGAGAAATGATTGTTAATAATAAGTTCCGACGTTGCAATAACGAAACTATGTAATTTAAATAAATCTAAAACAAGCAACTGCATGCGGAAACTGTGCTCCGCCGTCATCAATTTATGGGGTGAAATTGGCATGAATTAAGCAAACGATCTTCCCGAGTACATGCCAACTAAACTCAAGGCATCCTTGATTTGATGTGTTCTCATTACAATGCCAATGGCAATCTGCACGAATTACCATGACGTGGACACGCTATTGTTGTACTCGCGTATAGTCCAAAGTAATGCGATCTGACTACAAAATTCGCACATATCATTCGATTTCTATCACGAATTGAATGTCAATCAGGCGAATTGAATCATCGTTGCCGACTTATTATAGCTGAACGGTGGTGTCTGCGTTTCACTATACGCTGCGGATATTCGTCACATAAGAATACGGCAGAAGGCTAAGGTAAGCTAATGCGATGTAATATACTGAAGCTACCTTGACCAGGTGCTGTTTGGTATGGAAGAACAGCACCTGGAAAACGGTTCTTTCACCTTTCTCGCGCGTATTTAGTTACGCATGGGCTTCGTCGAGCTACCTTCCCGGCCTATGCGGATATCATGCATTAAACATCGATCTTAATAGCTTCTCGTGTACTTGCTTAGCGTTTACTAAGAGTTGTAGATTCTTCGGAACGATTACAAGTCCTCGGACAAGTTAGCAGTCTGGTGACTTCCTGTTTCGAATAGAACCAACAACTGGCCATTGTTACTCAATACCGGAATACACGTATCTCGGATAAACGAAGAATAGTGGAGTCTTCTATGACGCACTAGGAATTTTTCTATTAAGGTGAAGGTTGCAGTAGTTCACCTGAGCACCTTTTTGAACATATAGCTTTGGAAGATCAGAAAAAAATTCTAAAATTCCACATATTCATGTGACTTTGAATTGTATTCGCCTGGGAGCAGCCAGATACTTTTTTTACACCTAATATTTAATTTTGATTGCATTGTAGCCCGTTGAAATGGCAACGAAGGAGCACCTGTAAGATGATGCGATTTGATGGTGTTATCTTCATCACCTGTGCTGGATTTTCATATTGACATTCAACCTTCAGCTGTAATATTACCTGATGACTGAGGTGTGTACGATCTACGATTAGCCTTGATATTTTAGCCAAGAGATAATTTTATGTTTACCTTTCGAATATCTAATGTATAAATTTTTGTTGACTTAACGAGGAATTTTTTTGAAATGGGAGACATGTCTGCACTTCGCCTTATCGTATAATTTAAGTGGATAATGGATTTATTATGGCTTTTGATGGCATTAAACTATCATAAAAATGATGCATTTGGTGACTTTTAAGTTCATTTATAATGAAGAAAAGAAAACACTTGTGTATGTAAATTGTCTAAAAAATGGAACGTAATTTCGAAGAAATCACTCGTTTAAATTTGTTTTATTATCATGAGGAGATTTTTCAGAAGAGGAGATTTTTCAGAACAAAAATAAAAAGGAAATTTTTATGGTATTTATTCGGTAAACGATTTGAATCATTAAACAAATTATTTTATTCATGGTTCTTTGTACATTTGTTGTACCTACTGTTAATTACATCTGAAGAGTAGGTAAGATAAATCCAGTCAAAAAGAATGTTAAGCATAGAACTGAGACTCGAACGAAAAACCGGTATAAGCTATTTTTATTTAATTATGGACAACAATTCCAAGATCCGCTTGCTGTTCTTCCGCACGATCTGGAGGTTTACCTCTCGAATTTGTAAGAAGAAAATCCTTCAGGTCCCATGTGCACGGTTAATGCGATTTTGTTGATTTATGGCTGTTTTCATGTGAATTTTCCACTTTAATTGCAATAAAAAAACAAAATAAAATAACATTACTTTATTAGCTGGAATGTAGACTAGGTCGCTCATTAAGAAAAAATTCAACATTGTATTTGAAAAAATTGCTATTAGAGGAACAACCCTTAGACATTTTATAAAATGTGTAAATCCGAGTTCTTTATGTGCATTTCTTACCTATTTCTTGAATGGTTAACATTTCATTTACATAATTATTATGGTAGAAAAATCTTAAAGAATATCTTCCATGAAGGAAATTACCAAAAACTTTCATTTTTGTTAATAATATATGAAGTCAAACTAAAGTAATTTTTCACGATATTCATGGGAGAAATTACATAAGAAAACCGCATTCTACCGGGTAAAAGTATCTAAAAGTATCATATATAGTATAAATAGTATTAAACCTTTAACACTATTTATTCTGTAAATTCAAAATTAGTTCATTGATAGACAGGGAACGGAGCAGACGTTTTGTCCACTCCAAATTACACGAACGAAAAACGATTTAAATTGACTTTTCTCCTCTCAAGAAAGAAAAATCGAAATGGGATACAAAATTGTCGAACCGGACTCATGGGGCCTTAAATCACTTAATTTGTTAAAAAAAAAATGACTGCCACTTTTACGGATAACTTCCCTACAAAATACTTCATGAATATTGACTAAATCTTCAATATCCATTAAGTGATTTTTAGACGTTAATTTTTTCGAATATCAATCGAATTCAGAATGTCCGGGCAAAGTGCAAAGAACATTTTTTTAATTATTTTGTATTAACTCTGTTAAAATCGACATAAGGCTATTTGGTTTTCTATTATCGTTACTTCAATTGGGACTACTCTGAAAAGCTTACCAAATTGATACCACCAAGAAATGAATGTACTCCTAGTTCGGTGTGTACTGTCAATTATGTCTTAAAACTTTCTTTTAGCCGAATACTTTAATATAATTCTTTCTTTATCAGTCGATCGGATATGTGAGCTAAATACAATATACAGTACCTACCAGTCTACTTAAGCAGATACATATGTAATCAAATGAGCTCTAAGCGAAATGTTCATCAATATGTATTTTACAATTCTTTAATATCCAACTCATCATTCATTCCATCCTTTATTGGCATATAGAGTATGGTGTAGTCCCTTACTAAAGCCACATAGTATTACACTGTATGCCACGCTTTCGGATATGTGACCATTTTCCCTGGCAAATGATGTCAGATAGTGTAAGGCTATACGACCTATTTCATTGAATGCCACGCGGTCAAATATTTGACCATACAAATTTGACCGAATTATATGTGAAAAATTCATTTGACACGCTGCCCTATTGCGTTATTACACTATCTGACGCATTTGACATCATCGTCAAATTTGAACTTCGTGTCAAACGGTCAAACGGCATCAGGTCAATATTGATTTATAGCCCACATGAATTGTTTTTCAAGAAATCGCGAACGGTCAAATGTGGTCCTATTGATTATAAAATGGTGTCAGACGGTCAAATGAAACATTTTGTCAAACATCATTTAACCATTTACACTATCTGAAAGCATTTGACCTCATTTGACAGGGAAAATTATGAACAATTTGACTACTTAATAGTCCAATTTTTGGTTTCCATATTATTCTATTTGCATTGTATAAGGTCCTTCCTGCTCTCCGCTCCTTCGCAGCATTCGCAGAACAATACCGTGGCCAAAGGGCTCACATTGTTCTTGAAAATTAGCGAAACAAAAACGTGTCCAGAAAGGCTTAGATAAAATCTACAGAATTAAATAATAATAATAAGATATGTACACTATCAACAGTTCCCATATACATACTATCAATGGTTATTTTTATTGCAAGATAACGCACAATTTCACACTGACTAGTCGCAATCCAATTATTACCTGAATAGAGTATTAAAAAGGTAAATAAATATGGTGTTAAAAAAGTGCGAAAGTAAATTTATGACTTATAAAGTATCTATTAAAATCCACATCATACGAAAATATTATCGTTTAACATCTGAAATGCAAACAAATAAAATAGGCTGTAAGCACACCATCTGGTTTTTTTTTTTCATAAATTCCGTAGTGAATTCAACCTAACTATTTTGTGACACGGCTAATTAAGAAAAATACAGGTGGACAGAATACGATTAAACACGACTGTTAATCAGATTACATTTAGTATGTAAATATTATGAAAACACTAATTTTATTTCTCATATACATTTCATTTTAATTAACAGTTTGTCAAGTTGCATTTGTTGGAGTTATAAATTTGGGGTTTTTCCAAACTTCTTAATATAATAGTCGATAATTATTTCGCAAATTGTTTAGGTCTACACCATTTCCATATTTAAATTACAAATCGGTGTAATTTATATCAGAAAAGATAGGCACTTTAGAAACTGAATCGGTCTGGTTTTTTCAGTTTTAATGAGCAACTACAGGTCAAAATTGTTCATAAAACATTTTTTTCCTACATTGCCTAACCTTTGACTTGAGTTGATTTAATGATTTATCTAGATGAATTGTTGATTCTGTGTGCTATGATCTAAGTGGACGGCGGATTTAACCAGAATTGTCTGGGATATTAATTCAATTATGATAAAAACAAAAATAGCTGAGCGGTCAGTCAGTTGTTTTCATGTCGTGATGACGATGGAAAAGAATTTATTAAATTAACCTAATCGCATCTTCAATTACGTATACACATTGTTGACTTTGTTGGAACGGCATAACAACCTTATTTTGATGTCGTCACGTGGATGGCTCATCAGTTATTACGATTCAAAGGGTCCGGGCGAAATTTCATCATTGTCATTTTGGTTGGTATTTGAGATGCGATTAAACTCGGAGTGCGATGAAATTGCTTACATAGATGCCACACAGAAGTGTTGGATTTCCAATGTGCCACTGAACAGAATATCTAGGTTTTCGTTAAACATTCCCGGGCATAGAATATTGCAATGTCATTTAGAATCGTCCCGACAAGTACATCCGAAAATTTGATCAAAATCGGTTGAGGGTTACTCCGTTTAAGACGGAGTCATTTCCCGGTCCCTTGAGATTCCGTCTTAGACAGGTTTCACTGTATTTAGATATACGAACCAAATTTCAGGAATATAATTTTGTTCTCGGCCTGCCCGGTAGTCTCGAGAATGTACATGCAAAATTTGGGACGGAACGGTTTTTAAGTGTAGATTTCTATTCGACCCAAGTATTGACTATTGTTTTTTTTTATATATTAGATTCAAAGATAGTGAAATATCAAGCCTTAACAAGCCTTATAATTTTGAAGTTTGCTGGGATTGTTATTAGAGAAAATCTACTGCTCACGAGAAAGAATTTCATCAGAATTTCATCAGAAATCTGTTTGGTAAATTTTTTAGTGTAAATTTTTTTTTTGTTTATGCCGAAGCAAGAAAAAAAACGAACTCAAATACTTTCAAAAATATTTAATGCCTTGTTGATATTTATTTCTAACTACCTACATACTATATAGGCCCAACATGTCGCACTTTGTCAAATATTTGACTATTTTTGGTGGTAGTTAGTGTAATCGCTCAATTTTTGTTTTTAAAATTATTTTATTTGTTCGGGACAAGATCATTTGTGCCTAAGAAAAACTAAAATGCATAATACAAACTTAACTGGTGCGTTCGAAATCAATAGTGTTCTTGGCTAACCGAAATATCCGAATTTTTTTTTCACATTATAATTTAATATATACAAGTCGCTGTGTGTAAATAAAACCACGGGAGACATCATTCAATTTAAAAATGGTGGCAATAAATTTAGAAGATATTTTGCAATTATAAACATTTTTTTGTGCATTCATTCGATTTTACTTTTGTTTTATTTCAAAAGAAATCTGAATTAGATTCCATAAAAGATGGTAATATGTGTATAATTAAATTTATAGTTTTACAGAAGCTCGACATTTTAACCAAAATCGATTTAAGCATAAAATAAAACCTTAAAAAATAAATTAACAATTAAGTGCCAAATTAAAAGTATCTGTATCTGTATAGTAAGTGAAAGGTAGTAGCAAGAAAGAAAGGAAGTTTTCTTTTTGCATGGAGAAGTTAGAGAAAGGTAATTCAATAGGTACATAGCAATTTTATATTTTAATACAGACGCACCCTTTAACATTTCTACAAGTCTATCAATGTCAAAACGCCAGTCAAGACTTACATTTTTATAAAGGTGAAGTTCACGAACGAGCAGCGTTTGAAAATTATCCCAATTATTCTGTGTTTTATTTAAATACAAAATTGTTCTGTTCTTCGAATAACCTTAGGGTTTTATTTCAATGCAATTTTCATTCAAAAAATAAATTGCTCCGAAAACAAATGTAGCTCACATGTACCTATTAAAAGATGATATAACCTTTAATATGTAGGTTTATTTATTAATCACGTGGAATAAGCAATCGTGAAAATTAAGTTTTATTAACCCGTAAAGAACGAGTTGTGTATTTTGCAAAGTGTTATAGTATGTTTCTGGTAATTTCAAAATAATTATTAGTGGTGATTAAGATAAGAATTTATATCAGCAAAACGATTTATTTAATTTGTTTACTTGAGAGTAATAATGTTAAACATGAATGTAAATTAGAATTTGTTTGTCACAACTTCAATAAAATGTGTTAAGCATATTTTAGTTGTAAAACATTAAAACTGAGGACTCATGTCGTGACCAAATAACAAAAACAATAATAGTAATTAAAAAAATGCCGGTTACATATAAGCAAATTGAAATTAATAATAATAATCAATGGCGCAACAGCCCAAATAGGGTCTAGGCCTTGAAGTAATGCTAGAGTTATTTCATTACGAGACCAACGGAACACTACGAGGTGAAGTAGTCAGCTACACCTCTTCCGTGATTATTACCCCGATTTAATCTCAGGTGCTCATTTACAGCTGAGTGAACTGGTGTCCGGCATCCAATCCATTCTCGAAAATTACTTGTCGCCAAGCAGATTCGAACCTGGTACCAGATGCACCAAAGGCAAGTGCTCTAGCCACTAAGCCACCCAAACTTGAATTAAAATTAATGCTATTAAATAAGAGGCTAATTTAACAGATAATCACCAACACATTTTTTTTATGGCCATATGTATTTCGATATGGCTCGGTGATAGAGTGGTAGGTCTCGGGTCTCGGCTCGGGAAGAAATCCTTTTTCATCATTTAATTAAATTGTTAGGAAATTCTAATAGTACTGAGAAAAATCAAATACTGACTACAAATAATAGGTATTTCAGGTCGGCTTGGTATTCTGCCAGCGACGACTTTAAGGCTTACTAGTTATGCTTTTTAGACCCTGTTGAATTTTTATATTAATCAGCTTTATGTCGTTTTTATAGAAAATTCAATCCAGTAAAGCAAACCCGGTTTGAAAACCCTTTCCGTATCCTCAAAGTTTTCATGCCATTCTACAGAATTCGAAAATGTTTTCTTTCTACTTCAATACTAATTTTCAATCGCCTTCATTATCTAAAAACAATAAAGCAAAAATAAATTGACCTTTCACACTAGAATGTAAAGCGATCTGCAACTATTCATACATATATAAGCAAATTACATAAGAAATATTAAACCAAATAGAAGAAATGTAAGAAAATCTCTATTTCTTAATTTCAATAAAAAAATTTAAAAACTTACGTGGAATTTATTTGAGTAGTTGGTAATTCTCTTTTCCCTTTCGAATCTGCAATTAAAGTGAAATAGAAAATAAATAATCGTTTACAAAAGTCGATAAATAAATCCTATTTCTGAATGCAACAGACTATCATATAATTTCTTTACATAATTTTAAAAATTGCAAAACAAGAAAAAAAGTTAATATCAAAGAAGTGTCTGCGCTAAACTACATCAGATAATTACACTTATTGACTTAAATTGTAAGCAAGCAACGGCAATTACTTTGTCCGCACTATCCAACCATTCATAGTGATTACATTTATCACTTGGGAATTACGTTCAAGAGTAGATAATCGACATTAATTTCATATAGTAATAGTCTTGTTAAATGGAGGTTTTTTTTTGCGCCCCGAAGGAGAGATTAAGTTGTAATAATTTTATGGGATTTTATGGAATATAATGTCATGTAATGTCACGTTGGCTTTTAGAAAATTTTACTATTGATGAAATTGCCTTTTTGATATAAAAGTCGGTAATTTTATAATGGGTATGGTATTGCGTAAGTGTAGCAAAAGTGCTTATTGGATTTCAGGTTTTTAATAATGGTACAGTTGTGTAAGATTTCTTTATAGACGGAATTTTTCATCAATTTGTCAAGGAATATTATTTTGTTGCAGAATCAGGAAATCGTATTCGACTGAATTTTTGCTTGAATTGTACGCCATTGTTTACACTCAAAACTACGCAATACGTAAACGAATTTGTGGTTGGCTTGTCTATGCTTCACTGCATTATTTGGGAATGCAGTGTCCATGCACTAAACGCAATATCAAACAAAAATTCCTAACCCGAGTGAAACGACAAAATATAATTAGATTGATTTTTAGCTAACTTAATTTTCTTTTTTAAAAAGGACTCCAAAAGACGACGAATAAAGTAAGTTTAAAAAAAAAAAAATTGGAAATCCTGTGGTCGTGTAATTTATTTTAACTTTTCCGAGATGCTAGTAATTATTTTATCTTGATTATATCTCTGAAGCTGTATTCAAGAGTGTTTCACAGCAATAATGCTCTCCAAAGGATGAATAAGGTCGTCCCATTTGGCTAATTTTTGATAGTGATTTGGTGCCGAGTTCCAAACTCATTGACAAACGACGAGTTAGACCGTACAAGTCAGCTTCGTACTGGCACACAGCTACAGCACTGTTAATCACCTTAAGACGAGTATGTTCGCTGCTGATAAACAAAAGAGTGAGCAAGTATCAATAACGGTTAACTACCGATTTTCTCTGGTGGTGTTCTGTGACACAGTTTTGTTATTTGCAATCGCACCAACACTGACCAAAAATTTTTGAAAAAGAATTATTGAGACCTTATTGAGTTCATGAGCTAAATACTTTTGACCGCTCAATCAGTAAAAATGAATACGACAACACCACGTCAATTGTGTGTATTTTTCTCATGCTGTTATTAAGTGTTCTAGACGAAAAGCTTTAGTTTATATACCTAAGGTACTGCTTATACTCAAAAGTTGAAATTTTGACCTTAACCAAAATAATGAAACCGTTTGCAAAAGAAACAAATTTTAAAATAGACGTCTGAATCTCTCTAATACCATAGATAGATACACTGCTGGCATTGATATCATAATAGATATGTGTATCAATACCAGCAGTGTATCACCCAATACTAAGCATATACGAGATAAACGAACTGGTAAATGTCTAGTATATTGAACCTATTTCATGGTATAAAAATTCGATAATTTTACCTATACTATACATTTTACTTCTAGTAGTGGCATTCCCCAATTATGTGGCGAGTATCGCAACTAAATGTCGTTGCTTGCTTATATGAGATAATGTCAAATCATACCATATGTGCATTGTACCTATGTATGTATATTATATGCAGTTAGTTTCAATACTACGATTTCACTACCATGGGTTGTATATTTGCTGTGAGTCCATGGTATAAGGCTGGAATAAAGACATTTATCTGAACAGTTCACGCTACAAGTCGGAATATTAGTATGATATGCTATAAAAGTTTCGGGGATGCGGTAGCGTGCGGAGATGGGATAATCAATTTTGTTCATCAAAAACCTCAAGATATTACTATCCACTATCTACAAGAGAAATGATTAAAGTCGAAAATTGTTACATTTATCGTTTTATCAAACTCTCTTGGCCCAATCTAATTTGTCCATCATTATTAAGGATGAGTTATACGATTTCTAAAACATTTTTACCTTAATGTATTTTTTTTTGGAAAGCTGACTTTTTAATTGTAACGTTCATAATTTATACGCCAATAATTTCTTTTTTTTATCTAATTGGATTGATCAGAATGAAAGTTTAAAGCAATGTAAAATTAGTTACAATTTCCCAAAATAATTCAATGAGATCATAAAAATCAGACTAATTGTGGATACATATACTTTTCAACTTAAAAAAAAAAACTTTGATCTCAATTTGATACAGATATTTTTTTCAATTACCTACGATTAATTATCAAATCGGTTAAAAAAAAAGTGAATTTCACTGAATTTAACAAAACTCCAATCTCACGATGATGTCTGCTTCTTGTTATTACTTTTTACGTCTGTTTGTTATTCTTTTGTGGAATTTTCGCGTGCAACTATTTTTTTCTGTAAAACCAATTTCGTTTTTACAATAAAAATTCAGATAAATATTCTACGTGTCTTCACTAAATTGAAACGAAACATCTTAAATTAGTCCATGGTCGAGTAAACACAATAATTTTCTCTTTGCATGCTACCATACTTTGTATGCAAAAAAATAAGTGCTGTAAAAAAATTTTTGCCATTCAAGTTACACTAACAATGTGTTTGACGGCGTAAGACAATTTTCTATGTCGTTCTTTTTACGCGATATAGTCGCAAATCTACGAAACAATGTTAGCGTCTTAAGATCCAGGAACCAGATAGGTACTTAGTTTTTCAAATAGAATTCACTTTTGAAAATAACACTTCGTGGCATGTATAGTCAACATGGTGAAAATAATTTAAATATAAAATTGCGGTTTAACCATTGAAATGACAGTATACGCCGTTGCCGACAGAATTCCAACTTTGAATTCACGTTTATTTTACTACAAATAATAAATATATGCAATAGACGTTTTGGCGAAATCTCACGGCTAAGACATTGCGCGTGATTTTTTTCAGGAATTTTTCAAAGATGTGCAAATTTTTTATATTTTTCTTAGCAGGTACTATGAGATGTTCGCGGAAGTTTATACAATTAGAATAAGAAAATAGGAAGTACGAATTCTGTGTTATGTGAAATGGATGCAATAAAATAGCTTTAATCTATCAATAAATGTTTTGGTGAATGTTTTCACAGAACATTTTTTAATGAAAATATAAGGTTTCCGGGTAAAATACTTTCTATTTTAATTTTCGGATTCTTCGGACTCGACTGAGTCTTTTATCAAACAGTTTGGTCAACTCGATTTGGTAGTGTCTCGTATGTAACATGTTTATTTTAGAATTATCGTAAATCATTCATGAGTAGTACCTATTTCACCTATCTCATATTCGGTACGTTAAAAAAAAAACTTAGTTAGTTAGCTGGTGAACTATCGGGTGTTGTTCCCGTGAAAAGTTCGAACTATATTCATGGTGGCTAGGTAACTAGTGACCTGCCGGTTATCATTCACTACAAGTTAATTAGACGGCAAAACTGAAAGGTACAGGTACGAAGTCATACGAATTAAATATGTACATAAGTGGTTTTTGTTCTGAAAAAGAGTTTCTCGAAGTACAACGGTAAAGTCTAGTAACATCAACATGCAGGTTCCATTGTACAGCGAATATGGCAACAAAATAGAAAATACTCTACTATCAAAAATAGTATATTTAAAAACAAAGCAGTACAAAATACTTGGAAAATATATAATACTACGTCCAATAAAATCTAGGACAAGTAATCTGGAAAAGTTGTTAACTTATTGCGACATAAGGCCAGCAGTTCTAACATAGAAATTCCGTTTTGCCATTCTCCCGCATCAGAAGCCAACGAAACAGCATTACGTCTACAAAAGGTATGTCCAGCAAACCAGGCATCTTGTAGCTAAATCTTACGAAACTCCATTCAACTCCACATTGCCATTGGCAAACTACAATTCTACATATACCCACTTGTAGTACAAATATAATACTTTCCGTTCTCATACACCCTGTCGATGCAATTCTGGAATTTTATCTTCGATTAAGATTTTCCCAGGCCGCGTTTGCCGTATTGTAATATGTACTTGAAGAAAAAAAATACACCTCGCGCTCTAGAGTGAATTTACCTTTTGTATAGGTATGCTACAAATGGTTTACAATACAAGATAGCCACGTTCGCATTACACTCGTATGCATAACATCTCTTCCAATTCCTTCCAATTGCAAATTCGAAAATTACCTGTGAATCTGGTGTACAGGGCACTGTACTGTCCGTTAAAAGCCTGACGATGAATGAGAACAAAAAGTGCATAATAATTGCACACCCGTTCGATTTCGTTGGGCAATTTACGATGACGATTATATCCAATCCGCCATAGAATGCCTACGTCTACTATGTGCTCATATAGTATAGATGCTTATACGGAATGCCAATCAGGCAGCCACCTATCTGCACCTTTCGGTTACCTATGCGTCCAATGCTTATTATGGCTACTTGGCAGCCTGTCATTACAGGCGGTACCTGTAATAGTTGTTTAGTGTGTACACTTTCGTAGTATATCTCTACTATAAAATGCAGCAAGCCCCAAGCCGCTATAAGCGCTACAGTCCCATAATATCATACTCGATCAGGTACTTTAGGTTGTTCAACGAAAATTGCTGGAAATTATGCTTAATCTTCAAGGTTATACCAATGCTGATTCCTGCTAAAAAAAACATATCCCAACTGGAATCTTGAAGTTAGGACTCTAGACGAACACAATTATTACTAGTTACAGTCACGTAAGTATTTCGGAATTACTATGTTTGACGAATCAAGAACAAAATTAGAAGTTGAGAACGTAATTGTTACTTATGCGTATGCCGAGAAGAACTACCGCTTAAATGCGATGATCACTTCGTGCCATCTTATGTTGATTTTAAGATGGCATTGGACATGTAATTAAATAGGAAGTCGATAATAATATGGATAAGTGTGTCAGTCGGCAACTGATTTGAGTTGCAGTTACTCGTACTGCAATCCGTATCATGGAATCTCAGAAGCATCTGAATATACGTAGTATGTAATCAGTAAAGCTGTCTGTTTAAATTCACGAAAACAAAAAACCTTTTACAAAGTATTTGTAACAAGGAAAAACCTATAGTTTCATTATAAATTTGATAAGTCTACGATAATAATAAAACTCTTCAGAACGGCAATGGTTCAGGGAATTTGGGGAGCAAACAATTTTTATAGAAAATCGAGTTTAATATCTCAAGACCTCTTTGAGTAAGGATCAAAAGTAGGCAGAGGGGGATAGAATTAATTTAAAAAAAAAATAATTTTTATAGATCAAGAACGATACCAGATTTGGTCTTCGATATTTTTCAGGAGCGACGCCCAGTACATCTCTAGCAGAGGAAACAATTTTTTTTTAGGGTAAGTGATGTAGTGGTGGTTGCTGTAAAAGACCAAAAAAACGAAAAAAAAATAATTTTTTCCCCGAAAACCGCAAAGGAATATTGACGACTGTATACAGCTACTAGAGTAGAGAGATAATTTTTTAATAAGGGCGCACGGTCCGAGGGTGGGGTAGGTAGTTTCTTATGTAAGAAAGTTGAATCTTAGTACTTAGATACACAGTGCGACAAATAAGTTTCGAGACTCGAAACATATCTGACTACCTGGTAGGACCATCTATGTTTACAGACCGGCGCTCGAAAGCTGTGGCTCTCCTCTTCCCGATAATATCAATTTTATTTAAATCGGTCGATAGATGGCAAAGTTATGATAGTTCTCTCAAAACAACTTTTTTGTCGACGAATTCTATAAAAAATCAAAACAATGCTCATTACATTCTTCGATAGCAAAGGAATCGTCCAAAAGAAATTCCTTCCAACTGGCTAAACAATTGGCTCATGTTATCTCGAAGTTTTGAAGCGTGTTATGGCCCGAATCAGTCGTATTCGACCTGAATATCGTGATTCAGTGATCACGATAATGCACCGAGTCACACCTCACTTATTGTTCGTAAATTTTTGGCTCGGAGTCACGTCTGTGCAGGCCCGTGCGCACGTGGTGGGAGGGGTTTGGGGGTTCAACCCCCCACCCCAATGGCCCATTTTCAGTGGGAAGTGAGAACCATTTTTTTAAGGTCATCACATTCAGTGTGGTGGGAGCTTGAAAATTTATTATGAACCCCCCCCCCCTTCATACAATCCTCCGCACGGGCCTCCGTCTGTGTGTTGAATCATACGCCGTATTCACTTGATTTGGCTTCAAGCGATTTCTCTCTATTTTCAATATTGAAACTGAAGTTGAAAGGATGTTTTTTTAAGGACATTTCGACCATCAACACAGCTTCAATACTTCAAAATAAAGGTAATTCTACAAAATGAGATAGAACACGCATTTGAATCACTGTTGAATCACTCTACAAGTGTATTGAAACTAGGAGGGAATATTTTAAATAAAAATAATGTAAGATATGCAGATTTTTTCTTTTAATGAGGTTTTCCATGGCCAGTCTTGAAACTTACTTGTCGCACTGTGTGTGTAGCTTTACTACAGGAATGAAAAAAACATAAAACAACAAACAGTTCAGATTTCTAATGACATACAAAATCTATGGAAAGAGTTTTTTCCACATTTTCACGAATTTTGTTTAATCCTGCAAAAATATCGAGTTGTCAAATTGATTTTCATTCTGCGAACTCTTTATATAAGCACCTAGCAGTATTTTTCCCAAATTTTTTATATCCACCTACAAAAGAGGTGGAAAGCGGTTTTGTACATTTTCACGAATACCGATATATTTCTTAGGTCTAAATGAGAAAACAACTGCGCTTCTAAAGGCAAGTACAAGTACAATCTATAAAAAAACGATCTAAGCATTTTTCGATGTTAAACCCCTGGGGGGTCTGTCTAGCCCAATAAATCATTTAGCTTTAAAAAGATCGAATTTGCTTCATTTCTATGGGCTTTATATGTAAAAATCCACTTAGAAGTTGCTGCACAATGCTTAGGTGTTACTGAAATTCCTCAATAGTATACTATCCCCAACTAAAAAGGAAATCAATATTTCATCTCATGATTGACTTTCAGTCTATCGGGACTGAATATTATGTTATCGGAATTTCAAATCGAAAAACTTTCATTTTTTTTCCGGTAACAGTACCTAAAGTGCTTTTACATGAGCGATTAAAATTGCTCAATTTGCAGCAATTTTAGACAATTTCGAGGTCACGAAAACAACATCCAGCAATATCAGCAATTGACGATATGGATGATTGACAACTCGTTGATCAATAGTGACTAGCGATATGGAGCAATACTCAGCAATTTGGCAATGACATCATACACGGACAATTCAGTTTATGAACAACACAAAAGCAAATTTGAAAAAAAATCTACGACTTAAAATAAAACTTGAAATATTCCAAGCCGCTATCACACGAAACTTGACAAATAAATCCAAAACTCAAAACAAAACTTGACAGCTAAGTCACCAAACGATGACAATTGTTCGGAATTATCCAAGCTAGTAAAAATACAGCAACTATAGAGCGAGCAATACCAGCAACCTGTAAAAACATTGCCAAATTGCCGAAATATTGCTGCAACTAGAATGATATTGCCCGGTATTGCTCCACTAATTGCTCCACTAGTTTTGGCAATAGTCGCCGGGCAATTAATTGCTTGAAAAATTGCTCGTGTACAACCTTCCTAAGTAAGTGATGAACGAACTAACATCAGTTCAAGTTCAAATAAAATTTGCGAGCCACTTAACAGCCCCACAAATAAACCAAACTTTTCTCTTAAGCATTTTTATTGTATTCTTTCGATATACATAATGTTCAATGACAATAGCCACCCACGGATCTGTCCTCGCTGGATAAAGGTACAATTAGGCCACTAATAGTGCTGTAATGTCTTATCTTTGTTTGCGCAGCACTTAAACAAATTGGATCCACAGACCACAACAAATAAAAAAAAAAAACAAATTTGTTATTGTTTGTTCAGCTCTATTCGAGAGTTTACCAATTTATCGAAACACTATTTACTTTTATTATTCGCATATAAGTGCAATTTATTGATTTTAAATTCGATTTATTGAGAATATAATAAACTGTTTCGAAATTTGGTTCCCATCGGAAAATATTAGTATCAAGGTTTCGGACGAAAGGTGCACGGAATCATGTTAAAGGCAGAGCAGAACCTCTTAACGATTTGAAAATTCCACAACGCAATGCTTGAAAGTTAAAGTTAATAAAATATGCGCACCCAACCAACGAAGAAAATAGTAAAAACAGTAACGGCCCGTTTGCAACATTCTTTCACATAATCAATGCAAAAAGTAAGCGCACATAGGTACTACATGTTGCTAATTCCAATCCTCCTTTACCTGTACCACCCTGCCCCCTCCCCCCATCAATCCTCCTACCTCGAACAATCTGAATGCTCGGAAATATTTTTCATATCTTTTATGATAATCGAAAAACGTGATGGGTTGGGTTCGGATATTGAATGCACGGATTAGCGTAGAATAGTGCAACCTCTCTAATGCAACCTAGAACTTATATGTACGGGGCACGATGGCGGATTAGATCTTAAAGTAGGTGGTTAAGTGAGATAACTTGCAAGTCTCAAGTCGCAGCATACCGTTCGAAAAATTATTAAAAACAATAAGAACAGGAGGGTTCTTATATGGTACATGCTGAACGTGTAATTTATGCGAGCGCAACTTTGGTACAGCGATCTTGAGTACGGCTTAAAGAGCGAACTGTTATATGTGGGATTTGTTCAGGTGATATCTAGGCTAATTGCCTTACATTCGTAAGATATTTACACGACGGACGTGTAGTACACGCTACGATGAGGTAAATACTCGAGCAGAGTGTTGTTATGGCATAAATTAATGATAGCCCCCCCCCCCCCATATTACCGTGATACGTGAAATTATACTTTTGATGTTATGAACGATTTCTCATCAGCTAGTCGAACTGATGTGTTTTGATTTCGATAAGGTTTCTGGAGCTACGACCTTAGCGGCTGAGACGTACAAAACCGGTGTATTTGGAGAATTATTTTTATTGCTTCAAATTAGGCACAGTCTATGTAAAAACGCTGAAAACAACGATATGTGTCATTTTGAGCCAGGCAATAATTATGTGTTGTACTGGGCTAAATAATCGGTAGGAGAAGGTGGGGTAATCGGCCTTTGATAATAATCAATGACGCAACAGCCTAAATCGGGCCTAGGCCTTACTACAGTTACTTCATTACGAGACCAACGGAACACTAGGAGGTGCAGTGGTCAGCCACACGCTCGTCCGTGATTATTACCCCGATTTTAACTCAGGTAACCATTTACGTACATTGAAGTCAAGGCTAGCCTTGAAGGCTCCATGTGCGCGATTTTGATGATTTATGACTGTTTTCTTACCAATATTTCACGTTAATGGCAACAAAAAAACAAAAAAAAAAAAAAATTGACCACTTTATTAACTGGTATGTAAACAAGGTCATCCATAGAGAAAAAATTCAAAACAGTATTTGGAAAAAATGCTATTAGAACAACAACCCTTGAACATTTTTAAAATTCGTAAATTCGAGTTTTTTGAACGCATATTACCAATTTCTTGAATAATTAACATGTCATTTTTATTAATATAATGTTAGAAAAAATCTTAAAGAAGGTCTTCTATAAATCAAATTATTAAAAATTTTAATTTTTGTTAATAATATATGAAGTCAAACTAAAGCAATTTTTCACGATTTTCATGGCAAGAATTACATAAGAAGACTGCATTTCATTGAAAAGTATCATAGATAGTATAATTAATTGGTATTTCTTGAAGATAAATCAATGAAAAAATTATTGATTTTTAATAATTATGCGTTTCAAATAATTTGAAAACCTACGACACTATTTTTTTCTGTAAAATCAAAATTAGTACGCGGATAGAAAGCAAACGATGCAGACGTATTGTCCATGCCAAATTACACGAACGAAGAACGATTTCAATCGATTAAAATTCTCTCAAGAAAGAAAAATCAAACTGGGATAAAAAATTGTCGAACCGGAATCATGGGGCCTTAAGGTGTCGAGATCAGAACTATTAATAATTAATTATATCAATCACTTTTCTCATACTATCGTCTAACGACGGTTGACACGCTGAACATTTTCTACATTTCCATTTCCTACTAAAAGACATAAACGCATAAAAAGCAGATTTATGGCAGTCATTAGTCTAATTAGAGTTGATAGTGGTAAATAATAATGCCCACTTTACCGCTTTGATGATCTTAAAACCAAAACGTAATTAAGTAGCCAATTTTAAAAATATACTTACGAAATGGTATCACGGTCTGTATCAGTCAAATACTCTATGTAAGTTTCGAAAAATACATAGAAATATAAAGCACAAAAAAATTGTCTATGTAGACTTAGGCCCGTCCTTACGATCGTCAGTAACGTTCTAACTGTCTAACTTACAGTCAAAGTTCTGGTTAAATTTTAACTGAAGGTCGTAATAACGGCCCTAAGTAAAGTTTTTGACGGCTTACCATACTATTCTTTATAATTGAAGTTTGCTAAAATTTCTTGCCTAAACAGAGATAATAAGTCAAGTTCGCATCCTCAATATTAACATGTCAATAGCAGAAAATATCCGTTTCTCATTTTATCCCTACTTCCCCTAAGTAATTACCCTAGTAAGACTCCATTACTTTTATCCATATTATATAATTTCTTATTATATTTCTATTTCGATGATATTTAGCAAAATTTGAAAGTGATATTTTTTGCTTTGGCCAGTTTCAATCACTTAATTGTGTCCGGAAGTCATTAATGCTCCAGTTAGCAAATCTTTATATTATAGCATTCCTTAAGGCTAAATATCTTCTTGATATTTTTATTAAACCCAAACTTTTAACGGAGCTCTATAATTTAAAAACCATGAAATGAAAGAAAAATGGGGAGTGTGTGGGTCAGCTTTAGTGAAATTGAGGTACCTACAGCTTAATTTGTTACATTATTTTAAAAGGAAAAGAAATTGTCGTATACACCACTCTTCAACCTGATACTGAGATGCTGTAAAAATTTCGGTAAACAGTTTTTATTCCTGACGTTGCACCGCAGTATATTTTTTTTTCTTCAGGATACTTTTCTGTTACAATTACATGCACGTTCTAAATTCTACCTTTTTAGAATACACCGTTCCTGAGATAGAGATAATATAAAAACCACCCAATCATGCATGGTACCCAACCATGCAACCGAAGACTATTACAAAATTTCAAATTTTTTTTATAACATGACCCTATAGGACTTCGTAAAATTCTCAGGAAAAAAATAACAATTTTAACTTTCTTCCATTAGTGCATCTTACGATAAAAGACTAAGAATGTTTCTTTTAAGCCCTGATACTTCTACTCCTCAATTTCTTACTGCAGGTAGGTAGAAGACCACTGAATCTCAACTTTCGAAAATTTATAATGATCACTCCTTACATGCTCCTCTTCCTAGCCAACAGTGATATTCCGAATCGATGAAGCTAAGTTTCTACAATTTATCTCCAGTCGTTTGTAAGAAAGTTAAATCCAAATGTGTTTCGTGCCCACCTTCGTACATTACTGTCCCGCTATATTATCATATTTTTGAAATATTTCGCGAAGATGTTTGCAAGTAATGTACAAGCTTCAAGCGTTTATTCAGCTCTAGAGATGAGATTTTGGAGATTTTGTAATAGTCCCTTATTAGATCTAGATAAATATATATTTTTGTTTTCAACATCCTACTCTTAACTGCACAGAGATAGAAATTATGAAGTTTTCGCTTTAAATCCTCTTTGGCAAGTTAACAACTAGGATTTAAATTAGTATTTAGATGTCAACGTATCAAAATTATAAAGTGTAATAAAATGTGTTTGGAAAACAGAAAGAAAATTTGCCCGTAATTTGTGAAGTTTAAAAACCAATCTAGGTGCAACCTGCACGGCTTACACAACTTGTATCGCGATTGCCAACCAATAACCACTATTTTTCGAAATATTCTCCTGGCTAATAATCTTTTTCGCTAGTCAGCTTTAGCATCGTTGACAGATTTTCTTAAAATATTGCACTAGAATACTTTTATGCAGTGTAGACTTTTTTAAGCAACAGCAAGTTATTAGATATATGGTAGGTATGTGTATTAAAATTACAAAGGTTTTCTACAGTCCTTATCACACTGTTCTCCTCATACATCATCACAATCTCAATTATCATGATTCATGCCATGCCTCATATCTCAAGAAGCATTCTAAATCTAAGATTTTATTTAAAAATAACTTTAATTTTAGAATAAGTAGACGAGATTGCTCTCTATCTTCTGACTGCGTACAATCTCTTCAGGTGTTTGGGTTGGTTTTATTTCGAAAAGTCGCAGATGTGTACACTTTTTGTCCGAAGAGAATTATCTTCGCCTTTCGAGATGTGTACACGCCTGTATACCTGCATACACATGGAATGAAATCTAAATGCAAGGAAAATATAAGAAATATAGGATCATCCTTTCAGCCATACCGGAAAAAAGTTTAAAAACTTTACTCTTATATTTTCCTTGCATTTAAATTCAATTCCATGTAACATGTGCCATTTGCAGACATGCACGCATCTCGAAAGGCGAAGACAATTCCTATCGCACAAAAGTGTACATAATAATTTTTTCGATCACATAATAAAGTTATATATATAAAAAAATACTAAAATTAAGGTTTCTTTCGCCCACTTTAAAAATTATGGATATAGAAAATCCGGTCATACTTTTAGCGCTACCGGACCAAGTTGATATGCATAATATTTCAAACAACTTTTACAGAGTAAATTTCAAAATTCATCAACACCTGCTAAAATCGAATTACGTTTGTCGCAGACAAGTTGTGAAAACTTTTAATTAAAGGCAATTAACCACTGCCATATGGGCTTTCCTTTGAGACTGTCTACGTACCCGATACTTACCATAAGGAACATGGCAACTTATTACAAAATTCTGAAAACCGGACCTCAGCAACATCATTAGCGATTAGCCAACTTAAACGAAAAGTGCTCGTTTTTGAAAATAAATCACTGAAACTGGTTAGTTTCGCTTACTACCCCGCCGTTCGTATAAAGAATGCTGACTTCATCTTTACGACTATAATGTGCAAGATGCCGAGTATCTACGCTGACTATCGAGATATCTCGTTAAATGCCATAATAGGAATCATCGAATCCCATAATCAGAAACATCATGCAGAATCTTGGATACCTGTGCAAAGATACACATGTGTATTACGTGCTCTGCTATTACGATCAGTTTTCGATTTCTTTCTCAACTATCGCGCACTTGGTGTCTTTAAAATTTAATTGCAGTTCTGTGTTTTTATCGTGTCAGGGGTCAACTTTTACGAGTATTCGTATCGAATTCAAGCCGCCAAAGGTAAGCAACGATATGTTGGCGCACATGTCGACAACATCTAATCGCCTCATAATTTAGCACGGCAAATAATACGTGCGAATACCGGGAGTTATGTTACACGTAAATAAAAAGTAAAGTTATGGTCAAGCGGAGAGTAGCGGCGATTATTATGTTACTCAACGCGTAGAAAGTTGTACTCAACCGAAATGATATCGATTTCGATTAAATCGAATAAGGAATGCGTGAAAGTTAAATGACGTAGTAATTGCCGTGACTGGTGCTGAAACTAGTCTGGTTAATTATATATTAGTCGCTTATTCTTCGGGTGACGGTAGACTGCAACCACTTGGTTATATTGCAAGGAAGCCCCATTGCCATCCATCGCCACTTTCTTTTTTTCGGGTGGAAACCTTTTTTTTTGCCCCCCTCGTACGCATAACTTAAATTATCTTCCGCATTTTTTATGTTTAACATTGTAAAGAAAAAGAAAAATTAATTACATATTACATTGGACAAGTACCTAAGCACTTTGCAAATTGAATTTAAAGTAGGCATTTTTCATGTTAGGCTAAGGCTACGTGATCAAGTAGCGGAAGACACTATCGAAAAAACGTATAAAGGTAAATTACATTATAACGTAATAATCATACAGTGACTTAATTGTTCGCCTTGAAGCCGGAAAGAAGCCTTGTGTCTAGTGTTTAGTTTAGGAGAATTAACGAACCCTGTAATGTTATGTTTTGCTTAATTAAGGGTATTCCGAAAAAAACTAGCCGGTACTTTGGACACTGGCACTTTGACATACCTTATTGTAAAATGGAGAAGAAGAAAAACAGTGAATAGCTATGTTATTTTTACAATTGATCACAACAGTTCCGGGCTAGAATCTTAAATTTCTTAAATAAAATAAGCGTTTATTCTATTCGAAAATGTAGGCTTATTTCTAAAAATGCGAAAAAATTGTGTTTAACCAATAATATAATATGTAGGTATGTATATAAAATTAATTATTAGAGCATAATTTAGTTTTGCCATAGGGTTTGAATAAAATCAATGATAAGCAGGAGATGACACCAAAATTTAAAATTGATGATATGTTCTAATAACAATTTCTGCACTTCCCCAAAAAATTGTCATGTCTGTATTGAAATGGAAATTCATTTTACTGACAAATACTTTTTCCAAATGACGACCTTGGTGCAAAAAGGGGTCAACTGATCTCTTAAGGCATTCAGGTGAAATTCAGTTGATGCAGTTAGCCGCTTATGATTTAATAATTTTAATAAAATCATAAAAAAAAACCAATAATACTAAACTTTTAATGCAATTTAATGTCAGAAAAGTCAAGTGTATCATGTTGTTGGAAAAATAAGTAGACTTCTTGTTGCGCCAAGGGCTTCAATTAAATTACACTCACTTACTAAAGCTGCACTTTTGGAATGGTTGTCTAAAAATATAATTTGAGCCGTCCTTTCAATAATGAAGTTCTTGTAGAAAAATTAATTTTTTTTTTTAAGAAACAAATATTGTCCGTCGATCCGGATTTGAATCATTGATCTATGGAGCCAGTAAAAGTTGAAAAATTGAATTTTAATCTGAATTGCAAAATAGTTGAACCAAATTTGGTTGAAAAACTAAACCTTTTCTGCTTTTATACAAATAGATGACTATTTTTGGAATTGCTTTTTTGACCTGCACTAAGAGCATTGGTCTCAGAATTTAGAAACCAGACGCTGTTTTCATCTCATCTATTTTAAACAGATATACTGTACTGTAGATGTACTGAAAGGCGAAGAAGATAATTTAAAATTATCGCCTCGTTAAGGGTATCTTCTTACCCTTCACCCTCCCCATGACACTGTCCTACTTCCAAACTTCAATTTTAGACAGTGTACACACATATGTAAATACTTAAAAAAGTTGTCAGCTTTCCAATAAGCCGTGGCAGTTTAAATATGTATATTATTAATTTTAGCTGTAAGACCTCTTTCCCTAACCCAGCATAGGCACCTATTGTGAAACTAGAAAGGTTAATGTAAACATTTTTTTCTTAGAAATAGGGCACAATTTCCGAGATAACACAAAAAGCAATCATTATCATGTTCGAAAATTATATTTGTGGAATTCGTTTCAATAATGTTTCTATTTGTTTATTTATTTATTCAAATTGATCAACAATCTGATTACCGAGCAAATGAGTATATCAGCATCAAAGTTAAATTGATTACCATAAAATTATTACAACGCAAATAGATAGGAATTTTTTAGAGGCAACTAACCGAAGTCGAACCACATGGCTTCCTCGAGGTACAAGAGTGCATTTGGAATACCATTTCGTTAAAAAATCATATTTGGGCTTGAATTGTTAAGTTATGTTTACTGTATTGATAGTTTTCTGTTACAGTTTCGAAACAGTTACTCTCATTTGTCAGAAATCTAAGATGAAGCTACAAGTATTTATTTTGAGAATCAGATTTGAAGTAAACTTTTTTATTTGAAAAAAATTGATTAAGAAAATATAAGAAATACAATTTCTAAAAATCCGAATTTGATACATCACGAGATTTTCACTACTTTGCTCGATATTAATATCGAAATTTCATAAATCTGTTGATTTTGAAACGAGTGATTTAAAAATGCGATATTTATTTTTCTAATGTTAAAGCTTTAATATATATTTGTTTTATACTATGTTCAGACTACGAGATTAATTCGTTTAAATCGAGTGTGAAATGCGTTGAAAATACTTCTCGAACGCGTTTAACCGAAAACATGCACTGCGACCCTCGCGGAAATTGAAGTAAACTTTAGAAGAAACTTTTTAATGCTGCAGAAACTCAATTTTGTGCTTCTGCAATGACAGCATTAGCTGATAAATTCACTATCTATTACTACTATACAAACATTTTAGTTTAAAATGATTTAGAAAGTGAAAATTTGCCAATGAAACACAGCTGAATATCTACTTGTCAAAACAAATCACATCAACCTACCTATCCTGTATTAAAATAAAATAATTTGCCTAGTCTGAACACTACTTTTTTAATACGTTAAATTTACTTACTTAAAAGCGTTTTGAACGCATAGTCTGTACAGGGTATTAGGTTGCGAGTTTTGAACCAAACCCATTCTGGTTATAAAAACTAGGAAATTTGAGTTATTAGCTATAATCCGATTCAAATATAGAGAAGCTGAACTGGATGAAGTTCTAATATGTAATATACGCCGAGCAAAGATTAAAATTTGAAAATATCATATTTGTCATTATACCTGTAAGCGAAATATGTACATACATTTTTGAAGACCATTTATAAGAACAGTACTAGGAAAACGTGGAAGGGTTTTCATGATTTATTTCGGGTTTTTTTTTTAAATAATAACATCATTTTTCCTTAAGGATAGTATTTATTTATTTATGGCCATGAAAAATCTTAAGAAAATTCCGTAAAAAGTAAATTTTCCAACCAAACATCAACAACTATTTCGAAAGTTACATTCACTCGAAAAATATTACTCATTCTTTCTTCCTTTTTTAAGTTGCTGATAGAAATCCCGATCGACGGACTAAATTTGTTCAATTTTTTTTTTTTTGACGACTTTATCGATTTTTCTTCGAGTATTTGATTAAAGCAGAACTTAATTATCATAAAGTCAAGCCTTAGAAGGTACAAAGACAAGTACAAACACTGGGCTTATAACAATAAGGTTGCACCCGGACTGTTGGTAATGTACAGATACGTTGAACCATTCGAAATAAACGCGTAGTACCCAAATTGGCAATACCAACCTATTATTAAATTATGTAATTAAGGAGGCGACTTCAACGATCTGATAATGCTTTAATGTGCCGGTATCAGCGGAATCCATTCTCCACGCTCAGTAATAAGAGAGTAAAAATTGTTGCTTCAATCAAAAAATGACCTATAAATCGATTGAATAATTGTCTTATGTCCGAAGGGCTTATTATACGCTTCTTCTTGCCAGACCGTTTTTTTTTTATCATTTCCACAATTATTCCAATTCTTGACGATTCCACCGAAGGGCTACTAAATTACATATGGTGAACGATACAATGTTAAGTATGTCTGTCGATGTTGTTTGAAGGTAAAGTGGGGTATGCCTATTATTCTAACCTACAATTGAACATGGTGAATTTAATTGAAACCGCACGTAACACCGTTGACTTTATGCATCTTAACGCATTAACGGCCGTGACTGTTAGCAGCTTGTACTTGTAGGCATAGGTACTTGATACTTTTTTTTATCTTAGGAACTTGGTACCTAGGTACAGGTAATATCTACAATCCAATAGTTATCCATCATGGAGTTCGCTTATATTACAATGGAACAAGAAATCGTTGGCGAACGGAATTCTTCTGTTTTGTTGTTGTCATTAGTGCATTGTGCAGCGAATCGATGCATTTTCGTTACATTGAAAGAAAATTGCAGTTTACTTGTATTTCTTATACCTATTTTATTTTTTTCCCCATATGTTGTTTTTATTGGAAAGTGAACGGTAAATTGTTTGTTCCGATTGCACTTGCCGACGCTTTTCATACAGGCATGTACGTATAAATTTGTATTCGTATTTAGTTGTGTGTACGAGAACCTTTATAGTTTCAAAGGTACCACTTATTGTGTTGTTGGTAAGATAATCGTCGAGCTTCTGCTGGTTTTTATTATGCATTTTTAACTTTCTTTTTTTTAAAAAACATTTTAAACATACACCGGGGCTTAATGTAGAAATTGTAGTTTAGTGCATTCTTTTCGTATTATAAATTTTGTGTTATACCTTGGATATACAGCACGTATACAAATCATAATATCGTCAACATCACCACTGTGTCATCCAATAATGTGCATATAGTACGTCAACGCTGATATCAACGTAATATCCCACTTGTTTCCTTGTATATAAATTCGATAATTTTAGCTGATGTAGCCTTCTTTTAACTGCCATCAGCTCCATCTGTTACTAAAATCAACTGAAATTTGAATGAATGGCAGTTGTTTGAGCGTGTTTTACTTTTTGTGTGTGATGTGATGGTCCACTTTGTACATTTCTTTATTAGCAATGAATGTGATTTTCGCCGGAACATCATACTGTGACGTTTGGCACTTATTACCTTTTTATTTTTATTCTTTACAAAAGCCTAGAACACAGAGAAAACTGAAATTTAACCAACAGATACTCTTTGAAGTTGAAAACTTAGGCTTTTATTAAGATATAATACCCAAATAAACAAATGTACCAAATAAAAAAAAACTATTGGCGTATTTTTTTGCAAAGCTTAAACTACCTATTAATTATTTATTATAAAGTTCTATTATTATGATTACAAGGATGTGTTTTTCGGTGATAGTATAGTCTATAAAGACTGTTACATGCTACGTGAACTTTAGCTGGAGAAATCGATACACCCAAGTTTCAAAGCGATTTGAAGTCATTAACCATATGGTGAAATTGTTCACTGGAAATGCTAAGGAGTTGTTATAATGTTAAAATAATTTACACCTATTTGTACTCACTATCATATGCATTTTATAGCCACGTCCGCAAATCAATCGAAAAATTAATGTACTCTACTCCTATTTCAAACTAGATAGAATATCTTTACCAAACTATGAATAAAAAAACACATCTATACCTTAACTATTTTCTTTAATGTAATGTCTTAAGTATCTATCCATTAGCATTTTAAGATTGATGTGAATTTTTAGCGAGCACTTAGGAGATATTTCATCAACCTAACGACACAGGTACTATATTGTATATGTATAGTAATTTTGTATGAAAGTTGTATCATTAAAAGCGAGAAATTCATTATAAAATATGTATATTTAATTTACATATAGTATAGGCTATAATTAAATTTGCACACGATTTAATATGACCATAGTTAACCTTTAGCTCTGACTGGACATTAACTTGTGTATTGTTTTTGATCAGTAAATCTTCATAAGGTGACCTTCAAGTACTCGGGTGTGATACATACTAAACTTGTATAATTTATTTCCTACATTAATATGAGAGTAAAGTGAGAAATACAAAATTCTTATAATATGAAATTATAAAAGTTAATTTCAGGTTTTTAATAGAAAAATTTAAATGTATTATTGCACAGGTTCAAACCAAGTCATATTTATACATTTTCAACTACCGTTGAATACTTAAAACAAAACTAAACATTTATTTTATTATTAATAAATTTGAAAAAAAGAAAATTATGTAATGCATACATCCATAAAGCAATAAATAATACCACATTAAATTAATCAAGCTTATTTGATAGTCTTCGAGCAGATTAATGCCATTTACGCATTTCCGATCATTCAAAATTGAATTATCGAAACTTCAGTTTTGAATTAAAATTAATGAATAAAGAAAAACCGAACATGATGTATGCTATTATCACTAATTTTTTAAATATAATTAATTTAGTCACCGGCGTATGAACAGTTTGCGTGCGTACTACTCAATAAAATAAACCTGAAAAGCATATGAATTAAAAAAAAAATAGTTAATATCGAAATGATTAGATAATATTACTGCAAAACTGTGTCATATGATTTTCGTTATAATATCTTAAAAGTGTTTACAAAGTAATTTTGACCAAGTCGTGTCAATTTTTTCCATAAATTGTATTTGCCAAAATATTGAGGAAAATTCCCAAATAAATTTCAAAGAAAGTTTAATTTGACCGCACAACACACTGTAACGTGTGATTTTATTTTTAATATTTACTCTTAAAATTAGCAATAAAGGTGCAAACGGTATTTAAATGGTATTCAGCCGTGAAAAACTTGTTTTTTAAGGTGTATGATTTGTAATAGTTTTTTGTGTATTTAATTTTTTTTTATATCTAGGAATTTAGCTGCGAAGTATCGATAGGAAAATTTTGCGATACATGAAAGATTATATTGGTCCAGAAATACAAATACTAAGAACAAACATTTTCTCTTTCATAGTTGCATATACCTACAACTTCGAGCAGAAAATTGCTTTTCGTGGCCCCTCGTTCTCTACCTGATTTCAACCCTTATAAGTTGTCCATTTTATTACATAAATTTGAACTTTGTAGGTTTACCCATTTTTGAAAGTTGGAATTTTTTTGCCAGCCCTTACTCACTTAATTTCGCAACCGCATCTCACAAAATACGCAATCCAAAAGGGGTAAATGTTCCAAGGTGATATGTTAAATATTTTTTGTGTCTATTTCTTGAATATCCCCCCCCCCCCCTACTTATGTGATCAGCTACTAATTTCAATTTATACGAAAATACGCACTAGCGTTAGGGTTTTGAACCCTCCGCAGCATGTCTTCAACATCAAACATTTGTATTGTAGATTAATATCAAAATACCGGTTTTTAAAATTTTCAAAAAATCAAAATCTGTAAAAAAATTGTCAAAAACCAAAATTTATGATCTGTAAAGTCGCAACCAAGTATACACAGGACTTGGTAAAAATAATCCGAACTTCATGTCAATTAAATGAAGTAATGTTAACTAAAAAGGAGGCATACTGACTACGCTGTTCACAATAGTCTGATATAATTTCAAACTTCAATTGAGGCCCCTGGAAAAAAATTAAATTTGCTCTTGTTCAAAAATGACCCCTGATTCTATTTTTCATTCAGTTGCCCAAATTCTAAAAGCTAAAGATAGATTGTTAGAATTAAAATAATATTTTTTTTTTAAAATAAAGAGCAATTAGCACATCGCAAATAAATACGTAAGTGAATCGATTGAATATCGTTTGTGTGACGCCAATGCTAATCCGATATGTGCGCCGCTAAATATATTATACTCTTATAGACTAATATATGCTGTATTTCTTCACCTATTTGAATTCCCAATGTACTTTTTCTAGATCTGATCTACCTAATTAATACCATCCTTATGAATTTAGCATATTTTTTTTTTATTGTTTAGTGTTAAAGCGTACGGCCAAGATCTTGCCACAAAAATGCTATCGGAACCGATAGACCGTACAAAATGAGAAGGTATGTTAATTTAAGTAGACATCAAAATAAAGACAATGAATTTCTTTTTCAACTTGACCCAATTTTTGACTATGTTCCTCAGTATAATCAGAATTTGATAGGATAGACCAAAAAAAGTTATACAAACTGTTTTTAAAGATATGTGACGTTTGATGTATGAAAATGATGTTAATCAATTTTTTTAATAAATTTTTTGAGAAATTTTTTCTGTAAGAAAGTACGTCACTACATACTGCAGGGAATGGAGGGCAACATGTTTTGAATAATTAAAATGTTCTTAAGCCTACATTAAAATTTTATTGCGACCCAATTTTATTCTCTACATTAAGGGCTTTCTCTAATATTTCCTCGTAAAAAAAGACTAATTTTAAAAATATATTTTCGGAACTCTTTAATGAAATGTTGAAACTCAAAATTTGAAGATATGTACATATTAATAAGTATGCAACCAAAAAGAAACAAGCCAAAAGCATGCGGTGCTGAAAATAGTTGCTCTCAAGAACGGCTAATGTTAAACATTTAAATATTCCAAATACATAGTTACATATATATTGATTTGTCAATGGAATATATTATTAAGTCTTAATGAGAGTGGAATTTGTTCATGGTCGCGATACAAAAGAATCGAAATTTTAAGAATTGCTTAAAGTTTTTCGGCGTCATTTTACCAGTTAGGATAAAACATTTGAAAAACCTTTACTAGAAAGGCTATGTCTGAAACAGCTGATTCATCATCGAATTGCATATTGAATCATCTGAAGTTATGCTAAGCAGTTTTTGATGAATGTTTTCACAGTACATTTCGAATTGAAAATACAAGGTTTTCCAGTGAATACTGTTAAATTTATTTTGTGTGACGTTTCGGACTCGACTGAGTCCTTAATCAAACTGGTATGCAATTACCCGAAATACGTTCGATCCTGAACTGAATGTCATATCCACGAACTATAACAAGCCAAAGTTTACCATAGTGAATTGTGGTTAAGCTAAATATTGCGAAGTTCACCCTCTATTCAAACCAATTTTCTTGTTCATTGAGATATTAATTCTAATTAAATTATACCCACTAATTCAAGAAATACTTTGAATGTTGAATCAAACGCTAGAAACTGTGAATCAAATCTTTTTTCTTTTTTTTTGTTAATTACAAATATTCCAAGAAATTTAAAACACTTCTGAATAGATATTTTTCAGACAAAGGGGTTTCATTTTTAAGGAACTCGTTATGGAAGAGAACTGAACCTTGGTATATTTATATGAAGACGTAGATTAGGATCAACTACGAAATAATTTATTAAGGGGTGGTACTCGTACTCATGGGGGAGAAAGAAATGCGCGAGGCTATATGGAAAAAAGAATTTTGTTGGCTGATAGTGTTGTATCTGGTCAACGTGGTTACGTTCCGAACTTTTACCCAAAATAATAAGGTCGCGCCCAGACTATTGATAGGTTTTATTTCAAAAAAGTAGTTATCCTTCTTTTTTCATTCGCTGTTACAACCTTTTGTACTGATGGAAAAAAAATAATCTGGAATGATCGCAGTCTGATTTCAAGATGACTAGACTCTGGATAAAATCTACCTATCCAAAAAAATTAATAATTACCAAGTTATTCCCTGACAACCCGTTGTTAATTTTTATCTGGAAATAAACCAGTCCCACGCTTATAAATAATTATCTCAAGGTTATTGCAATGAATTGAACGCTAAAAGAACGAGTTCTTATCCCACATTTTCTTCACTATCATATTATCGGAGAAACCTGACAATCAAAGCCACATATGTATGTACATATATTAAACCAGTTACAGCGATACGGGCTTTTGTAGCTCTAGTCTACAATTTAATCTCGCATTAATCCTTTCCTATAGCTGCCATGCGCGATATAATTAAACGACAAGGTCTCGAATCTTGGTGGCTCTTATCAAAATTTTCTTGTCGAAATACAAAATTCTGTTCGATTTCAACTTCAATTTCATTGTCGGTTGCCATTTATCAAAACTCCAATTGACATGGTACCTATAGTATGTACATGCCGTCTATACGACAATTGAGTATACTCGCAAGTTCGTTTATAAAGGAAGGTATCGCCCGGACGGGCAGGTATTATACAGAGATGAAATCCAACAATGCGACAATAACAACGACGGCTCCTTTATTTGGCGTGTTACCTGACGACCACTTTATTCCAACGAGTATAGTAAGATCTCTACAAGGGCCGAGCAGCAAAAAAAAAACACTTTTTTCTTTAAGTACATATTTTCTTATCCATCCACGGCGCTTTGTTTCTATACACACTATAAGATGTGCCCAAGATGCTGAAGCGTGGGAATATAAAAGAAGCTGTACATACAATTTATCGGTTCACAGTGCAGCATCCCTTGGAAATATTTGGGATAATTTCGTTTAAGGTGTAATGTCGGAATTCATGACATTTGTATGGTTCTAAATGAAGAAAATAAAAATATGTACAGATAAAATAGCGATAAAAGCAGAATAAAGGAAACAGAACAAGGGGATTTTGGTTAAGTTCTCACATGCCTATAGTCTTTATGCTTATCGGTTTAATGTTATAGTTTAGTCTGAGCCCTGAAACATCTGAATCATCAAATACAAAACAGATAACAGAGAATAATTACATTCATTGTGGGTTCTATATTTGGAAGGGAAAGCACCGTATGCACAATTTCATATCTTATCATTTTGCAATTACATATATGCACAAGATCTGACCACATTTTTTACAAACTTGTGTATGGAAGCGGCTACATATACATAGTACTACTGCTTCGTTCGCACCGAACGTAATTATTTTAAAAACGTTGTTTTGATTTGATCTGTTTTTGTTCAATAACTTTCCCATTCTGCTGGAATAGCTGCGAAAGATTTCTTTGATTTTTTTTACAGTGTATACATATTAAATTAGAGTGTAACCCGCTTATAAAGTGGACTTTTATAAAGTACTTTCCGTTATAATTCAATCCCCATCCACAAATGTGAAAGGTTCTTATGTTGGTTATAACGTACTATCGGTTATAACGTTCTACTTTTGTGGTCCCCTCAATGTACGTTACACACATTACATAACTATCTTAACAGGTTCTCTGTTAATCGTGTCACAAGTATGAGAACTACTTAGGACTTGTGAATAAACACGACCTTCCTTTTTCTCCAAATTGTGTCTGGTAGAACTGTTTTCTTGAGTTAAAGTGCAGTATCTGGACTACGAATGTTCATATTTTTTAAAGACTTTTGTGACTTTTGTGTTGTAAGTTAAGTGAACGAACTAGTTTGCAGTGAATTCCGGTCCTAGTTCGTTTGTAGGAAGTAGTTCGCCATGACCACGAAGCGAAGTTGGAACTGAACTAGTTCCTTCCTGAGTGGGGACCTTTTTTTTTGGTCTTCACATTCACTCCGAACTGATTGGGAACCTTTCTTTTTTTTAGATCCTCACATTCAATCCGAACTTGAAACAAACTAGTTCCTGCCTCATTGGGGACCTTTTCTATGTTTTTTTTTGGTCCTCACATTCAATCCGAACTTGATGGGAACTACTTCCTCCGTGAGTGAACTGCGAACTACAAGAACGAACTAGTTCGCAAGGGCTGGGGAACTAGTTCGTTCGCTATCACTAAGCTGAACTAGAATGCGCTTCAGCAGACTTTTGAAGGGTAGATATGTCGTCGGAACCATTAACAGTTTTGTAGAGCTTCGACAAAAAAAGTGAATGAAGAAATTGTTTTTTCTGTCCGTAAAAAACCGATTGGTGAATATTTTTTGAGTATAAGAGCTGATATGCTATACTGTTTTATTGTACCTATAAAAAAAAAACATTAATACTAGTTTACCTTCAATTCTTTTGATAGATAGATAGGTGCATGACATGTTGGAATTAAAGTTTGCTTTACTGTTTAATAAGATCAGAAGCAATATATCCACCGAAATTTCATTCATCGCTTAACCGGTTAGATACCAAATGAAGATAGCGTGGGAAACATGGGTGCAAAAATGTATCGGTGTGTCGGGTGAAAATTTAAAGGAATTTGCTCTAATTCGTGTATAATATTATCGGCCACTGTTATTTTTTTCTCAAACTGTTAATATATTCGGTTTTTTTTAATGTTTTAATACTAGGTCTTACTTACTCGTAATATATATAAAAAAAACAACCTACTGCATTTTGACCTATATACTATTAATTTGAATAGATTTTCCGAAAGCTAGTTTCAGTAATTTGACCCAAGCTCCAACATATTATACTTGGAAATTTCTGACTTAACTGACAATAAAAACAAAAAACCATAATTTCGTTTTTTTTCTCGAGTGCAACACAATCCCAGAAACTCTTTTAATGATTACATATCACAATAAAAAAAATCTACTATTCAGATGAGTACAAAAAATAGTTTCTTCATAATTAATGAAAACATCTTAACGGAATATAGGCTAATTTATCTATCTACAACCTATTAAAAAACCCTCTCAATAAAACTTACCTTATGAAAATGTTAATCTCTCGTTGAGTTAAATCTGAAATAAGAAAGTTCAAGTATTAGATGCAGTTTAAAGAAATTCCAAGCAACTTTAATTACTATGAATATGAGCAGCAGCCTTAATAACAATATTACAAACATTCTTGAATTTATTACTCGGCACGACTGTCCGGAAATACCCACCTACACTCGAATAGATCTTTGAATAAATGCGACATTACGAGTATGATAAATACAATTCCGTATCCCGTCGATTAACATCATGAAAAATGTGTCCGAATATGAGAACATTAGAAAACAATTCTAAATTATTGTCGCCGAACATGCAACTCTTCTAATGAATTTAAAAAAAATGACTGTTATATCTTAAGTAGCTTGTGCAATTGTGCTATAAGTTTGTAAAGACTTTTCACTACTGTCATGCATGTGTATTGCATGTTTACTGGAATTTTACATTTACTCCCTCTCAGCTATTTCGAAATAATGACTTTGTTGGCGGCATAATCATAGCCATATTTTGTTTACCCTCTATGGTAAAATGTATTTGCAGTTTGTATATACACATTCGGATAAAATGCATTATGCAAGTTCTTCAAAAAAATATGCAAATATTAGTTAAATATTATGTTCCATTTATTTGTGTTTTTATACCAGTTTGTGATACGTGCGGTGGTTAACATTGTATTCATTTTTTTATTATAATCAATAACTTAAATATTTTTCTAGTTGAAATAAGTAATTTAATAATTAATCTATTTAATTATTTACGAAGAGGGACTTTCGATAAGAGCAAGATTCCAAAATGGAGATCGAAAATTGGATAGGGAATGTAGTACGTACTTTTTTAAGAAGGTCTTACAAATAATTGCATTTGCTCGGTTTTTTACGGCCATCAGATGCCACTCTTTAAAGCAATTTCATAGCTATTATAAGAACATGCGTTATAAAGAAGTAAAGTTCACAACCTTCAAGCAAAACGCATTCTCGGATTATATTGAAATCAATCAACCAAATGAAAAGAAAACCTGTATGGGAGCTAGCATAGGAGGATGTGGTATTATGACCGATAAAAACTTTAGGGGGTACATATTAAATATCGCTATAAAAAAAGTAATTGTATTTTTATGGATTTATTTCACCAGCATTTTTCGTTCATAATAGGAGGTTCATTCTTCATCAAAAGCGAGAACAAACAGCTTCCATTAGAGGCAATCCTGGGAACTGTCTATCGACACATATTTGAAATTTTTTAATTTGCAGCCGTATTGTTTTTACTAATCACGTCTCCTGTGTTTTAACCGGGTCTAACCTCCGCTACAGTACTGAAAAAAATGCTAATCCACTATTTGTTAGATACCTGTAGTCAGTGCACCCAAAATTTAAAAACAAAAATTTTATACATGGGCTACACACGATCATTAAGAATTTTTAGCAGTAAAAAAGGAAGTAGGACAAGAAGACTGTACAGGTGCTGAATCTGGTTAATTCACTACATTTCGTCTGTTTACACAGTGCGACAAATAAGTTTAGAGACTGACCATGGAAAACATCATTTAAAGAAAAAATATGGATATTTTTTAATTTTTTTATTCAAAAAAATTCTCCTCCAGTTTCAATACGCCTGTTACCGCGATTCAACAGTGATTGAAATGCGAGTTCTAGCTCATTTTGTGGAATCGCCTCTAGTGCTCGTGTTGAAACTGTTTTGATGACCGAAATATCATTCAAAACCATCCTTTCAACTTCAATTTCAATTTTGGGAATGGAGTGAAATTGCATGGAGCCAAATCAGGTGTAAACGGAGGACGATTCAACACAGAGACGGGATTCAGAGCCAAAAATTGACGAACTATGAGTGAGGTGTAACTCGATGCGTTATCATCTTCACTGAATCACGATATTCGGGTCGAATACAACGGATTCTGGCCACCACACGCTTCAAAACTTCGAGATAAAATGCGACAGTAATTGTTTGGCCAGTTGGAATGATTTTTCTTTGGACAATTCCTTTGCTATCGAAGAATGTAATGAGCATTGTTTTGATTTTTGATGGAATTTTCAACATCGACAAAAATGTTGTTTTTGGAGAACTATCACTTTGCTATCACTTTGCTATCTATCGACCGATTTAAATGAAATTGGTGTTACCGGGAAGAGGAGTGTCACAGCTTTCAAACCATGATCTATACACATAAATGGTCCTACCAGTTACTCAGATATAGTTCCTGTCTCGGAACCTATTTGTCGCACTGTGTATTACCAATTTGAAAAATTTGGTAGTCGTGTGACAGTAGTAGTAGGAACTAATGGTAGAGCTCATAACTTTATCCGCTACTGTAAAATCTTAAATTAATTAATTAAATTAAATTAATTAAATTAATTGGAACAAAATATAAAATAGAAGGATTTAGTTTGTAGCGCTCAAAGCTACTTCACACACTGTACGCTGTCAATTTCATTTTCACATGCACCACGTATGTACCTATATATCATAAAATACACGTCCAATTAACTGAAAAGGTCAAGAGGATTATTTTTGTTTTAATAGCACCAGCTTCAACCTACCGGTTTCAGGCCAACTTTAAAATTGAACGGATAAAATTCTCGAACGAACATGTAATTCCCCGGGGGTGTAAAATTGAATGGAATTTAAGTGCAATCACCTGACATGGAGCCGATTGAGTTTGGTTACTATATGTACACAGTTTGTTGCTCGGTATATCACTTCGAGTCACTTTCACTTCGTTTAAGAAGAAAAACAACTGCTTAATTCACCAAACAGTACTTTACCTACTAAAGATTATCGCATCTTTTAGCCTGTTTACCTGTAGTTTGAAGGTTCCGTGCGAACAATAGATTAATTCATTAAGTGGACACTTTCACCGATTCAGCGTGTGCAAAACCAATCGTACGTCTGTGCCTATACCCGACAAGAGTACGTTACCATCTTGTACGTTACCGTATTGTCAAGTTACATATTGTACAATTACGCGGTGTATGAACCGAACGCCACCGTAACTAATTAGACATATTGGGCACACTTCAGTAAGTCACATAGGTACTCGTATGACCGACTAAAAGAACTTTCAAAAAAGACAAATTGACTTTAGGCCTTTAGTCAAAAAAAAAATTGAGCAGGCTTAGCGTGTTCTACAAACGCACGGGCACGTATGTCGCCGGGGTCTTGCATAATTAATAGCCAAGAGTTGTATTTGTCCAATTAAAGTCCACTTCATTCATGGAAAAGAATGTAAAGATAAGTAACTTATATTATTGAATTGTTTTTCCTTATGTTAGATTACTATCGCTTGCAGGCTTCAATTTAAGTGTATACTATCGATTGGAAGAAACAAAAAAAAAATGAAATTCAGGTCATCCATCAATCGTAGTATTTGTAAGACCAAAACCGTGTGATTAAAGTATACTGAAATGTGCAGAATAATCAAAATATTTTCGCATTGATAAATTCGATTTGAAATTTTCAATAGAGCGAAATTAATGCAAATATCTAGACCAGCATAATTTCATTCATTATGTTGCACTCTTTATAGCAGAAAGCGAAGTTAAGGTCAATTTTTGAAATTTTTAGTGATTTTTCAAATTTCGTTTAGAAACGAATAACTTTTTCTTTCAAAATGAATATTTTGAAAAAGAAAAAATTAAATATGAAGCAATTTTAAGGTGATTGCATCTAAAGAAAAGTGAAATTTTGAAAATTGATTTCTCTTTTTTTTAGAATTAAGTGCAATTTAAATTGTTTGAAAAAAATAACAGTTCTATCATTAAGAAAATAACTAAATGAATAGTAATGAGTTTTTATAATTAACACAAATCATATTAATGACCGTCATGAATAATTTACTATCTGGTTCAATGAAATACGTTCGTAGGTACGTAGTAAGTTTCATTGTGAAGATTATATTAAAAAAGGAAATTTATAAGGTCATAATTAGCCAGGAGTTTGAGCCTAATGATATTATTTTGCGGTCAGTTTGCATGCGAGTTTAATCTCCACACTTGAACTACACAGTAAAAATTATTTGTAATTTTACAACATTTAATATAATAAAATGATTACCATATCATATGTAAAATTACCTTATTCATGTATAAACGCTATTACCATTTTGTAATGACGTTCTTTACATGAAATATTCTGTAAAATTTCATAAAAATACAAATTACAATAACTCGTACGGAAAACTACATTTCTAAACATGGATAAATAACAATTTTCCATGTAAAACATGAAACTAATGTCCGAAGTTGCAGTCAGTACCTACTTCAATGGAATTTTACATCTAGAGATGTTGTAAGCAAAGGGAGATGATACAATCGTGCGTCGATTTATCAGTTATTGTACGGATATACGAAGTAAACATCGCGACTATTTTTTCTTATTCTTATGAATTGCTTAAATGCATCATCTTATTTATAACGAAATGTTTATTTTTATAATTTTATATTATTGATAAATAAAAAAAAATTGGATATAAAATTTCGTTCTTTTTTATTTGCAAAAAATTACCTCTTTTATTTATTACAAATAAGTGTGATATCATTTTGCTGTTTAAGGGCCGTTATTACGACCTTCAGTCAAATTTTAACCAGAACTTTGACTGTAAGTTTCGTATGAGCATCTGTCAGTTAAAGTTTCAGCTAGAACGTTACTGAACATCGTAGGAACGGGCCTAAGTGTTTGTAAAAATCATATCAAAAAACATAGTGATCGTGGAAGTTTTCTTTTCCAAAAATCTTAGTATTAGTGTATAGTTCTTTATTTAATTTACAAATTGTAATGTAGTTTTAAATGGGTCTACTTGTACAATATTCCCTTTTAGTGGAAAAGTTACATATTATGAATTACTTCAATAAAGGTAATTTAAACCTTCAATTTGTAATATTACATATGCCATGTAATTTGTGTTTACTATCAAGCATGTAATTTTACAAAGATATGTATGTATTTATTACATTTCCGAATTTTAATTTTACAGGGAAAATGTAAGTAGTTTTGAGACATGTAAATTTACAATATCCCTTGTTGGCAATTAGTTGCCAACATTTAATGTTGTAAAAAATTTTAACTGTATATCCTTAAACTTTAAAGGTTGCACTTCATCCTTTAAACAAAACATGTTATATAAAAGTACTAACATCTACACAGTAACTATTTGTTACGAACTATAAATGCGTTAATATCAATTTCAAATTTAAGTCAACTTAACAAACTAACACATTAGCTTGTTTTTAAATTGATTACAGATGTGTAAAATTACATTATTCTCTACTGTAAAGTTTACATGCGTTTACAAATATGCGTCAGTAAAATTTTTGGTGTAGATGATTTAGGCTTCTTTCTTCAGGGTTTGCTTGATCAAAATAAGACTTTACTTTGAGGTTCTTTTCACTTAATCCGATTGAACTATAACTGTCCCTAATTAATAGGCTGTCCAAAAAATTGTGTAAAATTATGTTTTCTATATTAAAATAAAATTACAAAACTCAAATCCAGAATAGGTAAGTAGGCAACAAATCTTTGCAATAAGTTAATCTTACAATTGAAATGCTTAGATAGAGTTTCAAATTTTTTATAAAATTTAGATAGTAATAAAAATATAATAGCATACAAACCTTTACTAGTGAGCATACCTAAAGCTTGTATTAGACTGTATGCACCTTTGTCAAATAATAAAATTTTTTTGCTGACATATTTAGTCAAATGAAGTAATCGTCAAATTTTAGTTTGCTTAATTGTCTTGGTTGGTTTGCTTAATTGTTTTTAATTGTTGTCTAAAATATTTCTTTTCATTTTTTTCCCACAAATTTTATTTGATAGCAAATGAAACAATTTAGATAGATATTCTAATTTGTGAATATTATTGCTTTTTAATTGTTCTATTGATAGGTTTCTTTTTATTTTTAAGTAGTTTTTTATTGGATTATACTGTTTGCTAGGTTACACCAGAATTAAAAACATTGAAAAAACGTGTTTAACTCTGTGCATACTACAGCACACAATCTGTTGCGATTGATATTAAAATGAAAATTTCTTCATCAGAATAATAAAGTAATACTCACAACTCACAATGTAAGGGTAAATTCACTTACGTTCATACTAAATTACACCCATCAATTTTAGGTTTTGCAACACAAATCCCTTCATAAATCGAAAGATCCAAGAAGACCTCTTCCGTCCCAAATAAACTACTATATATTTCGCGATGCAGCACATGTAGTATAAGAGTGCAGCCAGTTGCTTGATAAAGCGACACAGGAGTGTGCATTAAAAAAAACATACTATAGTGTCGATTGATAACAAAGCAAGAAGCGAGTAGATTGATGTGACTCATGATTCATGAGTGTGAATCGTAAGAAATTTACGCAATGAAGGCGATATGATGTTACAAGTTGTACAGTCATACGTAAATCGTGAAGAGATTGTATTGTAAAAAGCGATAGAAAATAAATGAGTTCATTAATTGAATTGGAAATAGTTTACTGGAAATTCCGCCGAATTTCTGGCCGATAAAAAAATACATATATATAATTTATATATTGTATGTATTTATTTATATATAATTGATATTTCATGATATGCCTTTTATCTTTGCTTTGTATAGTTTGAACTAAAGAAATGACGTGAAACAATTAAAAAGGTAAAATGCGTCAAAGCTTACCCTCATATAACAAACATTTTAAAATTTTAATATAGGTACTTGTGCATATTGTTATTATTGCAATAAAAAATATTAAAAGTTAAATGATTATTCGCGGTACACTTGAACAACAGCCACATTAACAACTTATGTAAATTCTTACAAGTATTAACCACCTTCATAATACTCACTGAAACAATGTTTCCGATTAAATAATACGTGCCGAACAACAAAACAACTTTCAATTACGAAAATTTTGTTTATGATATTTTATGGAAATGAGACCGATTTAAAAAAAAAAAATTTCCACGTTGCGGGAAATGTTTTCCCAGGCGCCGAAGGTAGTCTATATTTAGTGCATTCCATAAGCTCGAATCTTTTAATCTTTTAAGTCTGAAATTATCATCACTTCCTTGGGTAAATAAACAATAATTCCGACTTTGAAATTTTCTTCAAATTAACGGCTTTAAATTGAATAAATATCCATCATACGTGTGGTGCAGAAGGTGAAAAAATCGAATAAGGAAAATTATTGAGTTTGGAAATAAAGAAAAACCGCTGCGCTTAATGCTCCAAGTTGATACAATGCGTCATATAAGAAATCAATCAATATCTCAGCTTGCTACCGATAGATAAACCTATCTCCTTGTAATGTTACGATAAGAGCTGGTTATTTTCAACCCACGCAACTGTTGCACTTGTTTATTAGTATGTCGAGGATGAGTTTACGTAATTTTACCCAGCGTGTTCTTGTCTAATCCCCAAGATAATAAAAAGTTCCGAACGTAAGTACGAATATTTCGTAGTCAAGAAACTCTCACATATATTAAATCTGAAAATATTAGTTTTATTTGTAGATTGAGAGATAAATTATCGTTAGATATTCGCACGTTATGTAAGAATAATACCGAGTTATATTATGTAGCTCCCTACTGCTAGATTACGTGAAGAAATACAGACTTCTTTTCAGAATAAAGTGATCAATGCCGTCTCTTCCCTATCATACTATGCCACGTGCAAACAACTTTTGCTTAAATAGATACCTACATTAGTATAAATACCATAATTTCACCTTCATCTACTACCTTTTGATAAGTTGAATCGAAGAAACGCTCGACTACTCTTGTAAAAAGGTATTCCGAATTCTTTAATTTGGTTTGGCTGAGAAAAATTTTATACCATCTTTGCCAGAACAGCACTTTACCTCGAAAACTTGTTTTTAAAAGATATAGCTTAAAATGTTTTTCTCAAGTAGTAGATATACACATATAATGTATTGCGTAACAAATTTATGAAAAATCATTTTATTATCCAAAAAAGTTTATCTGTTAGGTACTAAATTATTTAAAACAGATTTTACGATTACGAATATTTAATAATTTGTGCCAAAACCTGAGTCAGTCAAAAATTGTACAGAATCAAATTTTGAATAATTTCACTTTATGTTGAAAACCGTGTTGTAGGACTTTTCGAAAGAGATTAATTTTTTATACGCAGTCCCAGTTTTTCAAAAAAAAAAAAAAATTCTCATTTTCGTAATGAACTTACATATATTTAAGTATATTCACAGAAAGTTTCATGTCAATCCGACAAATATTCTCGAAGTTACACTCACATTTGTAGAGACGTCTAGGAGCGTTTGACAGAGTTTTTGAAACTTTGAACGCGTTTTTCTCAAAACTGTGCTTATAAAATCGGTAACCACGATTTCTCGGAAACAGCAAAACCGATAAGTCTGAAATTTTTACACAAGCTTTATAAAGGTATTTTTTAATTGATTAATCGAAGGTTTTTTTTTGCCGATGAATATTTTCCATTTTATAACAAATTTAAAACCGAAATTGTTGTCGAAAATCTATTTTTTTTTAGAAGCCGCCATTTTGTTAGAAATTAACACTTTCCGTATTCCTTCGATTAAGTTCTAGATAATACATTATACTACCAAAATCTTTTTAGTTTTTTTTATTTTAGTTGATCCTATCCAGAGATATCGTGGTCACCGCAAAACCCTTTTTATACTCTAGATGAACATATAGAGTATTATAAGTTTAATCCAGCCCGAAAAGTTTGTAACGCATAGAACCGAGCCTCGGACGAAAAAAATTATATATTATTTTGTGTTTATTTTTGGCCAAAACCCCCAAATCCGTTTGCTGTCCGTCCGTCCGTCCGTCCGTTAGCACGATAGCTCAAGAACGCGTTGACCTAGGAAGTTGAAATTTTTTCACAACTTGTAAAATGGAAAAAGTAAGGCTAAGTTCGTTAATGGGCGATATTCTTCCAATCCTTCGGGTACCTCCCATACAAGAGTCCTTGAAACACGTTTTCCCAGTTATTGCTCGAATGCTTCATGTTAGGAACTTGAAATTTTGCATACGTATGGTTTAAAATGTTTGAATTGAATGTTCCGAATATGATGCAAATCGAATGAGTCCTTTGTGTAGCAGCCTAGAAAAGTCCTTCAAAAATGTATGCTTTTTACTGAATTCAATATAACTCCAGAACGAGTTAGAGCAGGAATTTAAAATTTTACAGGAATTAGTTTTATACCAAAACCAAGACGAAGTTCATTAATTAGCGCCATCCGTTGACTCCTTCCAGTAGCTGTCATACAAAAGTCCTTAATAAACATATTCACCAATATTGCACAATAAGTTTAGAAAGCTTTAATTTACGACTTTGAAATTTTACAAACATTAATTTTATAATTGTCGCAGCTGAAACTATCAATATGAAAAATGTCCCATGAGTCCTTCATGTAGTTGCCATACAAAAATTCTGTAAAATGTCCTAACCTACTTTATGGAACTCACTATAAATCAAAAAGTCGACCACTATATAAAAGTTTCTACCTGTAAGTAAAAGGTCATGTAATAATTGCTTGTGCTCTCCGCATTCTTTTGACATATTTCCAACTAAAATATAAATCGGAGTTCAGTATTTCATCTAGAGTATCATACGATTGGCTTGCAGCCGATCGTGACTGCGTTATGTTTTTTTTAGGAGTTACCGGCAATCAGCTAAAGCAGTTTTAAAAATCATTGGCCGCTATTCACAGCCGTTATAAAGCTGGCTTTAAATTAAAGCTGACTTAAGTGTATTATTAATAATACGACACTAAAACCATTATTTTTAGAAATAAAAAAGAAGGATCGTTTGCAAAACCAATTTTTAATAAGTATCGAATAGGTAATAGTTTTGAGAATACTGGTTTGTAATGATGGCAAACAAATTCATACTTTCGAAAATAAGTCACAAACGAATAGTTTTACATTAAAAATGGTTTAAATCAATTAGAACGATAATGAAATATCATTTTTTAATACTGAATGGTATATTTTATTAACCCTTCGTGGTCACACGGGATAGAATCGACTCGACGTTTTCACGTGTTACCAATTTATTTCTTATAAATAAATTTTTCATTAAATATCTAAAACGTTTAGAGCATGTTCCATAATTTTTTTAATCACTTCGAACAGATTGTTTGGTCACAATACCGTTTTGAACTTTTGATTGGGTAGAATCAACTCAGTATGACTCAGTATGAATACAGAGGTTTGACTACGAAGGGTTTAAATGCCTGTTTGTTTTAAGTTTAGAGAATCATTAAAGATGTTAATTTTTTGAAAAATTACATTTTTCTCAATAAAATAATTTGTATGAATTTGAAGTATGTATTTATTTGAATACCTTCTACATCAGTGAGTAGAGCTTCCACTTTACTTTTTTTTTACGAAAAAGTCCTTTAAATCTGATGATGCATAAAAGGATAAGATGTAGTGCATAGAGATATATGTACTGGAGATGAAGCCGGACAATTTCTCGCAAAGGACCGGCAATAAACACTATGGTACTATCAGCATCTTACTCACATTTATGTTATACTCCGGTCTCGAACACAAAAAATGACAAACATTCGAATACTAGCCTACTATTAGCATTTGACTGCCACCTGGCATTAAAACGCTCCATACAAAAACGGTCAATTTTGTTTCAAAGTGCTTCATGCAAAAACGGCGTCTAATCGTCTCCAGTATTTCTATGGTGTAGTGGATCACAGTTCACAGAAATACGTTTACTTTATATCTCATTTTTGATTTTTCACTACATACGATTAGGTCGTGGTGCTGATAATTACCTTTGGTAATTTGAGATCACATAGACAATAGTTCCTGATTGCCATAGACTTTAATTCAACTTACAAGAACTAATTTCTAGAGCCCGTTGTATTTTTCTATCAACGGCCTTAATACAATTTCAATAAAAGTAGAAATTTCTCTTTTAAGATTAAAACGAATTTTAGAATTCTTTTTATATTTTCCGCTCAATACGAACGTTTTGGCCAGGAAATATTTCTAATTACGCAACGTGAGATATAAATGTAGCAAACTTCTAACCTTTTGTCTACTAGCATTAATTTCCGATCATAAATTCTATGGAAGATGATAATTCTATGAGAAAGTCATAGATCAAAATTGTATATCTTTAGACGGAGTCCATGTCTATTGTTGCTAAGCTTCACGTATTACGAATTGAAGAAAGAAACATAGCCAATTTGATGTGATGAATATTCCTGAAACCCGTGATCTCCGCCAAAGTAGTTTCGAAACAAAAAATTCAACCATCTCATCTCTACTACCATGAAAACACATCAATGATGAATTGATTCGGAGAACATAAAAGTATTCTTCCAATTAAAGCCTTTTATTAAGACGAGTCACCTGTGAGGTCACGCCAGAAATTATTATGTTGCGGTCAGCAGAGAAAAAAAACCGATCAGGGGTCAATTAGAGAAAATCGTGTTCTATGCTTTGTTTTTCGGATGCCAGTAGACCTAAGTATTAGAATCGTTCAGTACAAGTGCCACACTTCTTCTGTAAATTAATAGGAAACACTCTGAATGCCTTGATTAAGCCGATGGCAACGTAAAAAAATGCCGGAACATCTTACAGAAGGCTGGTGAAAATTAATGATCCACGTCATATTAAATTTTTGATGATATCAATTATAGACGTAAGATCTAAGAGGCATGAGTAGGTAGGTAGATTCTAGAGAAATAGGTGGAATTTAATTATATTAACCGATGGGCATCTGCCAGGTCAATAATAACTCACTTAAATCACCTAGTCCAACAGGTGAGACTCAATTGCGTGATTTTACAAAAAAAACGGGTTATTTAATTCAATCGGGTTTTCCGATTTTCATCATGGTATGCATGAATAAAGACTGTCTTAATGAAAAACGTTTCCAATGGAGATATTTGGGTCAAATATAGTTTTCTTCGTTGCGATCAACGACAAGATATTGTCCACAGAATCTGTAATTAATCTTATATCGGATTAAAAATTAAAAGTCTTCTAACGGTAACTGGATGAATGGATCGCGCGCACAAAACAACAGGCAGATCGATTTTCATAAAAACTTATAAGATCCAAGAGAGTTACGTAAAATCTGTCCGGCAGTAGAGCGCAGAATTCAATACGACGACAACGAAAACGGATCGCACGATCGCGCAGGTGAATCGATCGCAGATTTCTTTAAGGGCGTTTCACAATCTTTTTTTTTTTTTTTTTGTACCGAACTTATGTACCGTAGGTATAATCATCAATTTACAATTTACCTTTCATTCGCAAAAGATTTTTCATAGTTTTCTTTAAGGTCACGATCTGTTAGAAATTGTTTTTCCTTTAAGCTTGGACGTTGTCTTGGTCGTGACGATTGAATAGAATGATCGAATGATCTTGCCACGTTAGTAGGTAGTATGGCAAAACCGATTGAGACAAGAAAAAAAAATATGCCAAACTATATAAAATGTAAGTTATTTTTCTTCCGCATCGCGTAGCTTCGACATCTTTGCTTCGAAACGGGAAATGTCTTCCTATCGTCTTTAAATGGGAGCCCGGACTAGCCCGGACTAGCCCGGCCCCTGCACTCAATTATGATTCAATTATGGGCACAGTTTACTACTAAATCACGACTTTAATTGAAGTTAAAATGTTGCTGCCGTTATTATCGGACAAGTTAGAAATGTAGCCAGGGCCAGGGCACACTGAACGGATTATAATCAAACGGATAATCTTCTACTTTGAATGTTCTTTTTACTGTCATCTTGTACCGCCAATAGTTGACTCGCTAAAGGCCAATTAGGTTTTTCGTTTTTTTTGTCGAAATCTTTAAGTGAAGAATGAAATTATGCTGAAGATGATTGGAAATTCTTCAGACATTCCTTTCTATTCCTTTCTTTCTTTCGTGGATTTTAGCTGATGCGCTATTTTATGACTACACAATATTTCCTTGATGATTTCGCATTTGTTCGGTCCATTGAGAAATAAAAATTCCTAACTATTATTAGATTTGATGAAGAAAACGCGCTTATAAAGTATCACAGCTAATTTAATATTATACTCAATTACCTAGATTTACATATTAACAAGAAGAGAAATTTCTAACTTGGATTGGAAATAAATAAAATGTATAAGTACTATTTGAATCGCAACATACATTAATCTGTAAAGCAAGTCTTACCTACAATGTATGGTATGTATGTCATGGTCTCAAATATTTAAAGAAAAAAACAGACCTTTTTCTGTCAAAATAGACGAAGTAAAAAATCTGCAACAACCTAAGAAATGAGGTTCCAAATACCGTCCTGGTTATTCTTTAGGTTGTCTCTCGCATAGTAACCTGAATTGCATCTCAGCAATAAATGCGTTCCGGACTTCTCCCCAAAAAATAATAAAAATGCACCCAAACTTTTTGCAGATTTTTTTAAGATATAAAATATCGATATAGACCTTCAGGGGTTGAATACAAAAAAATTCTGAACCGATTTTTAGGCGATTGTATAGAAACTCCGCTAGTAAAAAAAATTATAATTCTATTTTTTATAAGACCTCAGTGATATGTTGGAATTCGTAAAAATTTACACAATAATTTTACTTCCTCTTAGGGGTTTAATATCGGAAAACCCTGAAATTAGTTTTAAAGCTAAAGCGAATTCTGTCTCACTAAACCTAAAACTCTAGCATTATTTCAACGCCTAGGACCAATTTGGGCTGTTGTGCCATTGATTAAACCTAAAAGGTTTAAACAATACCTGACATCACATATGCCCGATTTCACAGTGGTAGCTTAAGCTAAGGCTTAGTAAAGCTAGAATAGGTAGCTTAAGCTATGGATTCGTTTCGACTGATTTCATAGTTTTTTGTATCGTGCGGCTTAGCTAAACCAAGCACAATGTGTAGTAACGTTTCATTTGGCAGCCTACTGTAAGCTTTTGTAATGGATTTGCGTACATTCGATATTTCTTATGTAGTGGAGTAGCTACGCGGCTATATTTTTTTAATTACACAGTCTTGAATACAGAAAAAATTAGTTTGACAGTTCGTAGGCTTATTTTATTACGGAGCTTAAGCTCGCAAAATTGATGGCTTAAGCTAAGCTAGCGCTTGTCTTAGCTTAAGACTTAAGCCATTACTGTGAAATTGAAGATGTTCCTAAGCCCAAGCTTAAGCTCCACACAGAGCTTAAGCTACCACTGTGAAATCGGGCATAAGGGTTTTAATTTCGAATATAATATTATATCGGTATTTTTTCCATTAAATTGAAAGCCATGAAAAGTAAAAGTGAATTCGATATCTCATTAGAGTCAAGAAATACATGTTTTAATTTATTATTTCAATAATACATACCTAATTGTGATCGATTTTCAAAAAATAATAATTTGCTTCTCTCAAATTTTTTTTTTACATTTCATGACTAGTAGACACTAAGAAAGCAAAAAAATTTCAGTCCGTCTGTCCGCCATACGCCGGACGTTTACCGGTATACGCAAAGTTGTTTGAAGGCTTGTACACAGTAAAAAATTTCAGAAAAAGTACTATTTTTTGTATAGTAATTTTTACTATTGGGTCAATGTAATTTTACAATTAGAACGTAAATGTAAAGAACTAATATGCTTATTTGCTATAAAATGTGTAAATTGTGTAATTTCTGTAAAAATTACATAAAAGTACGTACGTTGTGCAGAAGTCAATAGCGTTGTGTACACAGTAAGCGAATTTATGTAAAAGTACTATTTCTTATATAGTAGTAGGGTTAATTTACGTCATTCTTGGCTATTCTTGATGATTTAAGCATGTTTCAGAAATGCTCAGGTGGCCGAGTGGTAGCGTATCGGACTTATGTGCGACGGGTCCATGGTTCGAATCCGAGAGTGTGCATTCTAAAGGTAGGCGTCCACTAGGGCGGACGGGCCGGTCCGGGTCGCATCCCAAAAAAAACGCCTGCCATATTTCGTGTGTAAGTGCGTCCACTAAAGGTGGGTCGCATCAGCGCACGACGAATTTTACTGTCGGATCGCTTTGCGAGCGGATTTCTTGTGGAGCAGAATGTCGCCCCGGCTCGTCCCACCTCGTCTCTTCATAGTGGACGCAGCGAAACAGATGGGCTCGGCATTTTCCGTCTCTTGTGATCCGTCCCAAGTGGACACAGAAAAAAAAAATCGTCGAGCGCCGTTGTGATGCGGCCTCTAGTGGACGTCTGTCTACCTTAATTTTTCAAACAAAAAAAAATAATTTAAAGGAAAATAAATTCGTAGCAAGCAAGCAGAAAAAAAAAACAAATTTTTTAAATTTTTTTTTTTTTACACACTAGTGTGTAAAGTATACAGAATCAGCATGTAATTAAAGTTTACACACTATTGTATAGCGTACACAATGCAGTGTAACTTTACTACAATTAAAGTTGGCGTCCCATTGCCTACTTTTAAAGTAGTAAAAAATTTTTACTGTGTAGCATCCAAAACCTTGGATTTACTTAGTTTAATTTTTCTTGGGTAGAATAATAAAAATAAAAATAAATAAGTGGATATCTTTTGAGGGGTTTGGTTGTGAAAAGGGAGCGCGTTTCAGACGGAAAATTTTGGCTTCTAGATCTCACCAACCGCTTATGGTGGTAAGCTGAAACTTGGAATTGATATAGGTAGAGTTTCATTTTCAAAAAACAATTCCGATATAAGTTTCCTAAAAATTTGCGTCTCATATCTCAAGAACAGTGTTATATAGATGCTTATATTTTTACTAGAAGTAGGCTTAACAGACCCCTAACATAAAATGAAATTTTGAGGGTGATGGTGTAGAGGGTGAGGGTGGTAGAGGTTGAAAAGGAAAAGGTTCTGATTTTTATATCTCGAGAACCTATAATGAAAAAAAAATGAAATATTGATATTTCGATCTAGGGCTACAAAAGTGGCATATTGCAAAAATATAATTGTTTATAGTGGTATGTAGTATGGTACGAGTGTGGGCATATGTTGCGTATTTTTTCAAAATTTTTGCCATCCCGTAGTTCTGATGAGATACTCGATGGTTATTTCTATTCTAAGAATGAGTCATAATCTCGAAACAACTGATGATATACTCCGACTTTGACTGCTATTCCCGAACTTTGACCCGATAAATAATAAGGTTTCGCGCAGACCATTGGCAGATTTTTGTTGCTTTAATTACTTCTGTAGTGTTATTTTTAGTTATAATTATTAAATAAGTTTTTTTTTTATCATTTTCCTTTAATCAATGAAAACTAATAATAGTATTTATCAAAATATCCGCCTAATGGCAAAAACTCATTTGCTAATAAGTTTGTAAAGATTTTTGTTTCTGATCTCCTGGCCATGTATTTAGAATTTAAATGACACATGTAACAAATTTTGATCAATAAAGTATGTATGTATGTACTTCTATAGTTCTTCTATCTACATATACGAACAAACTCTCAAGTTTCTAGCATAAGCCGTTTCTGAAATGAAAATGTCCTAGTTTTAATCTTACAAACTTTATTTTCAATGCCATGTTCCAGCATCCAACAAAAAAAAAACAACAAAATTTGAAGATCATTCTCTAGTTATAGTTCTTGAGTTATGGCACTCCATTATGTACGTCATATCCGCCGCATATACGATGGACGTACAGACGTTTTTTTTTTTTGAAAAAAAAATAGTTTCTATTACCTTAAAAATGTGAAAATTCTCCATATGTCCTAGAGGATCTCTGGGTTGAAACTGGAGAAAGATCTATGAGGTATAGCACAAGAGACACAAGTGAGAGAGAGAATGGTCGCGGTGCTTGCAGGAACCCCTGTGCCTCCGACGAAATCTAATCTAATCTAGAGATTAACATTTTGACTGCAAAATATTTTGACAAAAATTTTGACAATGCTATTCAAAGGGATAAAAATTGTGATTGAACTAGAAAAGTTTCTGTTCAAGAAATAAACTTAGTCGGTTTTCGGTTTTCTTTCTATATAAGTGAAAAGAGCAGCGTGTTATCGATAAATGGAGATCTACTGTTCCAGAATTGGTAGGTTCTCACTTCAACCAATCAGTTTTATTTGTGCCAAGTACTTTGATCTTAGCAGCCGTGTGCTGTATTGCGTTGGATAGTATACATAAGGTGCCAATAACTTTTTAAGGTACTATTTTTGTATAGTGACTAATATTGTTTTGTGATAGTGCTCGCCATATTTAAATATGGACGCAAGACGCAACTCTTTCAAAGGAAGACAGACAAGAGTCACCTATTCATGCAACATTAATACGAAATTAACTCCTTCGCCGGAAAAGTGTTGAGTCAACGTTAAGAAATCGGAGTTAAGACAAATCGAAACTCGGACAAATCAGTCATACCTACTCAGTGAGTATTGGGGTCATTATCAATGATTTGTTTTTATCGTGCGAAAAGATTCTTCACTTGAAAGAAATTTTCAAATCATCCTGATGAGCACATCGACGAGAGAGCGAAGTTCTGAAGCGGCAATAACATTTTATTCCCATACTTTACGTACCCACTTCATTAGAATCATCAGGCTAAAAGCTTATCAGAATTCGGAGATAGCATACTCGATTACAAAGCTGACATCTTAAGTATTTTCACTGTTTTCCTGCCAAACATGGCCTAAATTTATTTCAAAAAAGCTAAAGTCCATCAGAAATCTTCAGTTCAGCAGACTTCATAAATTTAGACGATCATCTCTTCAAGTCTTTTCCTTCTGCAGCACAAGACGTAGGTACTACATCATTTTTCCCAAAAATTTATTTAATTTAAAAAAAAACCGATATGGACTACGTACTGGTGAGAAGAGTGAATTAAAAATCTTTGTTCTTGATAATTTTGTGTTTTTGAAAATAGGGACAACACGACCAACTTTCATTTTTAATGGGAAGATTTTTTTATTATAAAATATAACTTTGTATAAATAAATTCTTTAATATAAAAGAAACGGTTACACTCTGTAGATTGTCTTTGTCGTAATATCAAGGACAATAATCTAATGAAATCGCACAATATACGCACAAAAAACAACAGAATATTACATAAATCGATTTTGATACCAGAATCTAAGTTTTTAGTAAATTTTATTCTTGTCCTTCAAAGTTCAGATATCTCAGCGACTAACTGATTTATAAAAATCCTATTGGCTAACTTTAAATGTCAAGGCTAAAAAATTCTTCTAACTGATTTAGCCGGACTAACTTAAGGAATTTTTTTTACTGGATTGGAGCAATCGACCAGCTTTCGTAATAAAATGTTTCAATACCACCTAGCAGCGAAATTAGTTCTTAAGCACTATCAGAAAAGAACATCGAACCGTTTAAAATTTCAATTTTTTTCTATAATTTTCGGCAAAGAACTGCTGATCGAGCTACAGAAAAGTTAAAACATTGGCAAAAAGTTGTTTTATCATTGACAACGAACACACAAAAGAAACCCCAAAATGCGGTTAGACTAGATCGAATTTACACAGCTAGCGAACACAGGTGAACAAAAACAGCATACGTATATAGCTGAAAGAAGGTGATCAACCCATTCACTTTTTAACGGAAGTCTGAATCAAAAAATGTTGAATATCAAATTAAAGTTTTTAAACGGCCGGCAGCAGGTTGATTTGGTTTAAGTGGAACCAGCTGTCAACAAGTTCAAAATCTGAATGATTGTAGCACTGATCTCTAAAACGATCTTTCCACCCTTACGATCAACTTGTCGTTTTCGAGTCAACTGAAAAGACCTTTTTCACTTTCTGTCGGAAAATGTGTCATATTCTGTAAACCTCGTTTTTCAATCATCCAAAAAAAAACCCCACACCCGCTCTACAACGCTTGCCCCACACATTTAACCTCATTAAACCTCGAATTTAATGACCATTAGGCAATTAAGCTGTCTCCGTCCACATTGCTGATGATCGCGGTTTTCGATAAAACAAACCAACAATGACTTATTATTTTTATTATTATTAAAGTTGGATATGTGTGCCATCGAACATTACGTTTCGACCTCATAAACTCATCATATGAATTTGCTTGGCCAACGAAAATCACTACAAGCGTTGCGAAAAGATCAGTGATCGTTTCGCACAATTTATGTGATCAATGACGCGATTTTTCAGCCAAACGAAATGAAAATTTTTCATTTGATTGTGCGTTCGTAACAGAGGTTATATTCAACGTATTGTTCAGAAAAATTTTGTGTACATTTTGCTAAATTAGTCTGTCTAAATTGTCTATTGTTCACGGATTTGTATACTCTAAGAAGAAATCTCTAGTAAGTTTATACCATCCTCACAAATTTCTAACGCACAAAACAAAATTTTGAACGACTTACGATACCAAGAAATACAGCTTCCATTCAAAAGTCTTTAAAATAATAGCACATACATAATATATAGAAATATTTTTGCCGATAACTTCAGAGCACTTTTAGCTAGGATTTTCTAATTTGAAATAGATTAATTTATAAACGATTGAATATGAAAACAAAAAGCAGAATCTTTCGTACAATTTCTAAACATAAGTTCGTAAGTAATTCGGGCATTCATTTTCCAAAACCTAGTAGAACGCAAGTAAGAAACATACAACTTTATACGAACTAGTTTTGTACTCAAAAGCCATGATTGAGTTCGAATTCATTCGTTCCATCGTGTAACTTTTATACGAAGCTTTTTGTTTTTAGTGACATCGGGGAGGGAGAGGCTACAGTCTCCGTACAAAACTCCTTGAAAAATTTGTCAACCTGTTTTCAGAAACGCACTATAACTGAAGAAATCGTTCAGTTTGGATATTGATATTTACTACCAAGCACAAAAAGTTTTCAGTGAAAAGTAAGCTTGGGATCGCCGCCAATGAGCAAAATACCCCGACTTGTTCGAAACAATTGTTCTGAGTATTTCTATTATGGTAAACTTAATGCACCAGAGCTAAGATTTTCAAAATAGAAATACTACCATTTCACAGTCGGGTTAGATATTAGTGGAGACAGTCCTCTAGCTTGAACTCTAATTGTGTCCCCGAAAAAACATAGAAGTAGAAAAGATTCAGACCCACAGAAGGAATGACCACAATGTCCCAAATTTGATCAGATAGTATATCCTCAAAGGTACCAAGGTCTTTCGTGTTATAGAAAAAGTATAGTCAAGCCGGAAAAAAGTATAGTCTGCCATTGAACCTAGAGATGAGTCGTTCATGAGTGAACTGTTTCAATAGAACACTTGAACTGCAGTTCCATGGGACACGTGACAAAAAACTTGACCGACCTTTTTGTTTTCATCATCTTTTAGATGTACTGAACATACTAACCTTTTTTTTGGTCCCATTTCCAACATCTACTGGTGAAACGAAGGAACAATAGAACAAAGAAGAGTTCCGGAACTACTTCGCTGAACTCTACAGGCTTTTTTTTTATTGGTCCTCATTTTCTACATCTACAGATGATCGAAGGAACTACTTCGCTGAACGAAACGAAGGAACGATGGATCGAAGAGTTCCGGGACTATCGTACTTCGCTGAATTCAACTAACCGGTTTTTTTTTTTGGTTCACATCTACTGATGAAACGATGGAACGAGGAATTCTGGAACTACTTCACTGAACTAGTTCCTTAAAGTGAGTTACTCGGAGTGAAGTACTTCACTCAAAGGAACTACTTTGACCATCTTTAATTGAACCTAATGCTGCATTTCCACATGTGTTTCATGTGCATTAAGCATGTGCAATGATCGCGAATGTCTAGGCACATGTGGAAATGGTACAGGCAAATCCATTTGGCTGTAGTGGGGGTCGATTTCATGTGCACACTAACGCGAATGTGCCGTTTCCACATGTGCGTACGCTCTAATGTGCATCACGCAATGCACATCATGGCACATGTGGAAACGCGGCATTACATAGTCTACACTACACTACAGAGATGAAATGGTACTAAAATTAAATTAAGTAAGTAAGTAAGTAAATAATTTTGTTAGCTTATATTGTCGCCCATTCCTTTCTTTATATACCCCTACAATAGCTTTTCTAGTCACACTGTTGAATCAGTGCTGGTTCATCAACGTCTAGTGCTGCTAATGTAAGAATTTATCGATTAACAACATTGCTTCTAATTAAATAAGATTTAAACACTAAATCTTCATTGTTGCTTGCTTTTATTTTTCATTACTTTTGATTTGTTTTATTGTTTTTACTTTATTATTTATTATAGTTTTGTTTTAAACTATCCTGGCTGACTGACTAAATCTATTGGGAAATTCACAGGAATTTTAAACAGAACTTCGTTTCTAAGAATGGGAATAAAAACGGAAAAAAAAATCAAACAGACATTCTTATAGTGTCTGCCATACAAATGTCCTGAAAAAGATTGTTACTTCCATTCGTCTAAGCTCGCAATACTTCAAAAATGATGTGAGTCCTGATGTAATACTCGTATGATACATTATATCCCTCACTCTACCTTCTACAAAAACAAAACTCTTTTATTAACTTTAATAACAATCTAAATCATAGTTCAGTATTTCATTTAGAGTATATTAATGGACGCTGTTAGCGTTAAATTAAAAAAAAAACCCAAAACAAAACAAAGTAGTAGCAAGAAAACAGTTTAAGGTCATTTTCAGAAATTCTTTCACAATCTTGATTTAAAATAGAAGTAAACAAAAAATTAATTACATATTGTCAACTAAAAGCTATGCAACAGAAACGTCAACGTTGTCAAGGCTTTTCAAGTTTTCCAACCCATTAATTCTGTTATCCCCGGATCGGATTGGTCTCGAATGCGGATTTATTTCTTGACACGCTAAGCAATCGATCAGCTATCCAATCAAGCGCGCTTTATTACTGATTATGTTTTTATATGCACGCGAATGTCACAAATTTTATGCAATATGTCACAATAATGAGCAGAGCACTGAACATAACATCAGTCCTCACCCCTAGCCACTTTAGCATCAAAATAGCAATTATTAGTATCTTCGCGCGATCAATTCACAAGTGCGTGGTATAATCAAAAGCCGATTAAAATCATCGATATAAACAATCCTATCGTATTGATAACAATTTGGAGGTTGTTGTATTTTTTTCCTTGTAAACGAAATTAATTTCCATGTTAGCAATTTTTTTTTTTTTGGCATTATCAGCTACGAACTAAGCTTCGTGGAGAATAGACACGATGACAGGTTTTTTGACTTAGTAACATTGATCCATAGCGTGTAAGCGTGAACGATGATTTAATTTAGCAAGTAGTCGGTTTATCCGAAAATTGAGCTTGTTCAAGGCTTAACTAGTTGTGGTGGCAACCGTTAAATGTCTTACTAAAAAGTTAATTTGGCAATTTCTAGTCCATCTTGACTTGAATTCGACTTGTAAGTTCGTTGCATTCAACTTTAGCGAAATTCGGTTTTGGCAGTAGGTTGAATCCGAGCCCGAGTTTTGATGTAATTTATCAAAATTTTTAATTCCGGTAGATTTAAGTGGTACAGACAGCGGAAGAACAAGGTCGTTTCGGAGGCAGGGTGGTTGTTTTGTTTTTATACTACCGGATGATGTGTTTCATAAGTAGGTATATTATAATTGTAGAGATGTTCTGCAGTAGGAGCAAAATGAAAAATTGGGAAATGTAGAAAGGTGTTGATTTTGATCTTCAGAGGACTATCGAACCCTAAACCATTTGGTCAAAAATCGAAATGGCCTAGTATATTTATATACCGCAATCGTTAATACGTATTAAACTTATTAGACTGTTCTTGGTATTAAGATAATACGATTGCCGTTTATACCGCCTGAGCGTACTAAGTTAATCCACTTTGCTTTAAACGTCAAATGTAAAGTTGACATGCAGGTGAAATGCCACATATTGACAATTCTACTGGTAAATACCTTGGATAAACTGTATAATTTCCTACAATTTTTTAGACTATTGGGTACAAATACCTGCTATAAATTGAAATAAACGCAGGGCGCCATCTGTGAAACAGTTAAAATAGGGGAAGCTTAGTGTTGCCATAATGCCATTTCATCTATGCTGGGTTTAATTTAGTCTAGTTCTAGTCCACATGCGGAACTGGACTAACTTAATACCACACGTTTACTATACACCGCTTCTTAATACGGACTAAATTAATACCGGTGTATACGAGGCCAATGATGCAAGTGAGCAGTATAAAAGAAGGAAGCAAAATCTGCACCTACTGGTATCAAAACCCGAACCTGGATTCAGATCGGAAGATGTGTTAGGACATAACACGCAATAGTTTTAAAAAAGCGCCTATCCGTTTGGCAAATTGAAATATCTTTTCTGAGGTGCAAGTCAAAAAGCATTTAACTTGTCCAATTCGAAATAATCAACTAAATGTTACGAGCAGTCCGAAGGATGACCATATTGGTGACCCCTACTGGCCAAGATCATGTCTGATTAAAAAGTTTGTTATTAATCCTTTAAATCTCAGAGTATTTTTTACTCACACATCATAAATTTTGACGAAGACCATGTAACTCTGCGCTAAATGACAGAGATACAGAAGCTATTACAGGTTAGGTAATCTGATCAAAAAAATGAAATGGGTGCTTACAATTCTACTAACCTGTAAGCCAACCGCATCCCATCTGTAGGGAAAAAGCAACCCACTGTATTACTTTTTTCAATATCTGTCAGCACATCGAAGTTAATATATTGAACCAAAAAGGAACATTTAAACGATGAAAGTGTACATAATAATAATGAAAAAAATCACTCTACTTATCCCAATACAAGTATTTATTTATTTAAACCGTTCCACATTTTCTGGTCTTAGAACAGAAATTATGAAAAAATTAATGAATGAATACGTTCGTATTCGTAGTATCAGCGAACGAATTCATAACATAGTAAAAAAACATCAAATAAATAAATAATCAATATAGTAACATCTTCTAATGAACGATAGTCATCATATTAACGTACAAATTTCTTATTTTAATGAATTCTGTAACCGTGATCAGTATTGTTTAACGCGGAACTGGTGATAGTTTCCGCTTTTGAGTTCTCTCATTGGACAACCAATTCAAAGAAGCATAATATTTTGGCAAAACGAATACTAATATTTCTTACTAAGCTTACTTAATACCGAAGTACGTACATACATCAAAACAAAAATACGGCCCGCTCATTGATGTGCGATGCCATAATAAAACAACAGATATCAGAAGATATCATGTATGTGTGGTATGTATCAGTATTATGAATGTGTTCATTATCCAATGAACATAATTTGAGCAAAAGTCGCATCAAAATTAGGAAAAAATGCATGAACTTTTCAATCATCATGATGATGTCCATCACAATTATAAGACTATTCAACCGGTACAAAACAATTTTGTATTTAAATAAAATACAAAAACAAAATTGATATAATTTTGTGAACTTCGCCATGATAAAAATGCAAACGTGCGTTTGTATTAAAATATAAAATTATTATGTATAATACTTATTTATAAGCCTTTGAGGTGCTTTTACACGAACGATTAAAATTGCTCAATTTGCAGCAATTCCAGATAATTTTGACGTCACGAAAACATACAGCAACATTCAGCAATATTAGCAATATACGATACGGATCAATTGGTTGTCAATTCATTGTTCAGCTGTGACTAGTGATATGAAGTAATACTTAGCAATTTGGCAAGAAGATCATACACGACCAATTCAGTCTATGAACATAACGAAAGTAAACTTGACAAACAATAAAAAAAACTTGGAAATATTTGAGTTCCAAGTCATTATAACACGAAACTTGACAAATAAATCCAAAACTCAAAACAAAACTTGACAACTGAATAACCGAACGAGGACACGGAATTTGCCAGGCTAGTGGAAATACAGTAACTATAGGGCGAGCAATACCAGCAATGTGTGAAAACATTGCCACATTGAGGAAATATTGCCAAAACTAGCGCGATATTGGCCTATATTGCTCTATTAATCACTCCACTAGTTTTGGCAATAGTCGTCAGAGCATATTTAGTCCTTTTAGGTATACATAAAGATATCAACATATTTTTAATATTGAAATTCGAAGTATTCAGTTACAGTTTGTAAATCATGCTTAATTTTCAATGGTTTTGTGCATTGATCGAACGATTTTTTCATTAGTTAATCCAAAGTATTAAATGAATTTTCTTCAATGTATTGAACTGGTTAAAGCAGTTTGCATGTGAAATTTTGACCAATTTTATATTTTAATGAATGTATGGTATGTTATATAGTGATATTATTATGAAAAATCGATTGACTCGTTCGTGTAGCTGCTTTGAAAAATATGTGCAATTATCTAACTGGACCCATCTTAATTTGGCGAAACCGTTGAGCTAGAATCTCGAACTGTTTCGAATATTTGCCGATAACGTTAGAAGGCTTCAAGCTAGGATTTTACAATTTTGTACATATTAGTTTTTGAATGGTTTCTAGTGTGTACATACCATATGCTGAATCGTGAGAGTCTTTTTTGCAGATCCCGCATGTAAAAGTCATTGCAAGAGAAAAATTGACCACTCAGTGAGTTACTCTACCGCTTAAGGTATAAAATTGAAAAGGAGAGATATTATTCTTTTATTTCGTGTAACCAAACGAGAGTCTTTAAAAAACAAGGTAAGCTACATACATCCCACTTTTTATTGGGCGAAAAAAAATGTATTCCCTACAGATAAACTTAATATGACCGATGATAAATAGTAAGGAAGATCCAATAGCTAATGCAGTGTCCTTAGTAGAGCGCAGATTAGATTAGATTATAATTGGTGGAGGACGGTTTAAAAATCTCGATTCACTGCTGTGATCTAGTAGAGGGCAACAGATTAGGAACTGCCACAGAAAATCCCGGGATCGGGAAGTAATATAATGTCGCTTCAGTGATGGGTCATAATGAGAATTTTGGAAGTCGAGCTACTGCTGGTATGAAACTGGCTTGCTAGTAAGCGGAAATTATGTATGTAAGTGCTGAAAAAAAAATTGTGTAATAAAGAAGCGACCAATAAAAACCGATAAAAATCAAATATTTGTTTAACACTTTTGGCATCTTTTGGACAATACCGATAAACGGCTAGTGATACCTGGATATTATTTATATAAATTTAGCACTTTCAAATCGCAAATTGTACACGTATAAAAGTGTCTATGGAAATGGCAACATCTCCGACTACAAATACTTAGCACTGTATTTAGCATTTCTTACATAATATAGCACCCAGTAGCGCTTCGTCTTCGTTCATTAACTAACAATTTGTTTCAAAAAGTTGTTAAAAAAAGAATGGCCAGGCCATTTAATCATAAAAAAAACATAGTGAGTATGCTCCACTGCCCATTCCACAAGTCAACGTACTACGCTCACATGGTACCTAAACCTTTCATGTCATATAACGAATATAACGTTAACGCTTCATAGTGAAAGGAATGCTGACAAGAGTCATTAAAACAAGAAAGCATTTCACGTTGGTTAACCTTTTTTTGCCAAGTTATTACCTTTATAAATACATTCGGCTCGGATACAAATGGAGCTTACATAACATAGGTAGGTACTTGTATATCGCATATTTACAGAGTAGGTACATACATCACAAAAGAGAGTCATTCAAAAAATAAAAAAGAATTGCGATCGCATCTGTGAAAAATGCGATTTATATCGTATCTTCACAAGTAGGAAAGATTATGGTGAATTATCTCGTAGATTTTATACAATACAATAAAAGCTGTATGTCTGGAAACCAGATTATCGGCATATCAACAAGTATTTTTATTTTTTCAAATTTTTTTCTTCATCTTCACATCTTCTCGAGAAAAAATACAGATAAAATAAAAACGATCAAATACTCTTAGGCATATGTGAACAAGATCACTGTGGTGAGGTGAAAACAACATTCCACCGTTGGTAGTTTTGTATAGAGCACAAAATGCTGAAGAGAAAAACAAGACATGAAAACATAAGAAGCTATCCGACCCCAGCCCAAGACCCAAGACTATTACTGTCTTGAATCTTGCTCGAGGTTTTATATGAGAGACTGCGATGATCATACCAATTCTGGACAAACTGTGTGCTGCCATAGAAGCTTATAAGAACCTGTTTCTTTACGGTGTCTGATCAGTGATCAGTAAGAAATATAAAAATTAAAATAAAAACAGAAAATTATCTTTGAACAAACTCTCCATAGAGGCCGAAGAAAGATCGAACCGAAGACCCAGGCTCGATGTTCGTTCGGATCTATGGCTTTTGATCAAAATATCAAAATGCAACAAAAAACCACAATCAACGAACTTGTGTCGTCTGCACTTTCCATACCAAACGATTATCTCAATGTTCGTATATCTTACAAATAAACCTGACAAAGAACTTTAAAGAAACAAGTCTGTATACCTATGAAGCCATCTATAAAGAATGCCTTCCTGTTTGGGGATCCGAAAAAGAATTTCGGACCCATTATCGACCCCTAAGTGCAGTCTAAAATAAAAGTCTGGACTGGTACAACAATAGCTTCATGGTCTGATGTTCACGGTACCTTTCATTAACTTCCCGTATCCCATGTATGTTTAAACATACGAGGGGCACTTGAAGTTTTTTGATGGTAGAAAGTTTTCAACCCATCAATGTCTCGGGGAAAAAAACCCAACTATACAACAACTACATTATAAAAGTATACAAGTTTACATTCGATATCTTAATTGGAACTCTAAGAAAACAACACGATCATGCAGCACGTACATAAGTTCAGCATTTAGCTCCTCGATCAAATTAAATCTAGGTAGAGATATGAGGTATTTTTTTCCAAAGTCCGGAAATCGATTTCATAAGTCAGTTCAAATCGGGTTACATACTTTACCTTTATATTGGATTTTTTTTTTAAGATGCTAATAGCCAGTGCACGTTGATAGCTTTCAAGATAAGCGTTACGAATTGATTTCAGAAGTAAGGTCGAACTAATTGCATATTATATTTATAAAAATGAACAATTTTTGCCATAATATTGACATGAACTTGAATTCCATTTTTGAATGTATCTACTAGATATATTACATGCCGATATCTAACTGCATAGTTTTGTACAAACTGTTGTTGTAGGAAGTGTTGGTAATCTATCTTAAAAAAATTGTGCCGAAAAAAACAGCACGTTTCTGTATGTTGAGATTTTTATGATACAAGAAAGTACATTAGTAAGAAGTTGGTTTTAAAATATTTTCACACCTTTTTTAAACTTTTACTGTTCCAACAAATTGCAATGAATTTTAATTTCGAATTCTCTGGTTCAAAAAAGGCATTCCGTTGTAGTAATACAAGCTTTTTTTATAATATTCAACCATGTTTAACTTTCCATTCCAAAGTGTTCCCATCTGAGGAAAGCCACGATATATATTTATCAAGGAAATATTCATGAAAATTTTTACGAAGATTGAACGACAACTAAAATCGTCATCTGTGGATAAATTTCTTTACCAAAGTCAGTGCATGAAAAAGGCTGGATTTAAAGAATGGCGTTCACCAGATTTTGTAGAGTTTAAGCAAGTGTACAATACTATTGACCAATATGTACAATAAAAGTAATATATTTGTTTTCGATATTTTGCGATTCTAGCATTCATGCAAACAAAAGTAAGGATGAATAAAAAAATTAATAAAAATAAAATAAATAAAAATAAAAAAAATAAAAATAAAAATAAAATAATTAAAAATAAAATAATTAAAAATAAAATAATTAAAATTACAAATGAAATAATTAAAAATTAAAAATGACAAGGTAGTCCAAGTAACAAATAAAAGTGACTCAAGTTCAAGGATTGGCATAGCACTGAAGTATGTTGTCCGAAAAGGCCTGAACCGCTTGCAAAAGTTCTATCTTATTTTGGACAAATTTTAAATATTCTGCACCTAAATGATTTACTTGCGATTCCCTTACATGATTTGCCTAACGCTCAAGGATTCAACTAAGAATCACTTCGGATTCTGATGTAAACATATACTTCACATAGGTAAATCGTTGATAATTCACTTGGATTGTTGGGAATATCGTCTTAGAAGGAAAATGCGCATGGCTCTCGATCAGCACAAAAATCTTGAAAATGGTAAAGGGAATCAAACCATACAGGGATCAGCTTGTAAAGCATCAGCATTGCTACGGAGGGAGAGCACGTTTTGGCAATTTTTCATAGAAGACAGAACTCTGCGAACATGTTGAATTTTCAACGTTTATCTGAAAAAGGTGGCTAAAATTCAGTTTCTTAAGGATATGTACTTAAAATTTCTTGCATAAAGAAATGAGAACATGGTTAGATTTATTGCGCATAAAAAATAAATAAATAAATAAAACCATATACACCGGAGTGAGTCGGGATGACAAATTTAAGGCCTGCGGGTACACGTCTTTAAGAGCCTTTAGTTAGCACTGAGAAGAAATTTTTGCTCAAATAAGACCAAGTAAAATCGCACTAAACTTATAGGACCAACCGTTGAGTATATAAGTTTGAACAGCAGGCTAATAGATCTGCCAAAAATATCAATATTAGGTGTGCTTTTTGCGTCTTTAACTAGAGCAGAGTGGGGTAACGTAAATTTCATCGAAAAGAGGAAAAATTTCTGTTCCATACCTTAAAATTGCAGCTTATTTGCTTTTTATTTTCAGCAGTTGGTACCGGTAACAAAAAGTGAATAAATATTTTACCAGATTGCAGAATACCATGAAAACTAACATAATTATTATTTTAAAGTGAATATAAAGATTTTTTAAACTGTAGGTTGATCATTTTTTTGCGCACTATTCCACCCAATTTTCGATAAAGACGCAAAAATATATTCCTACTAATCTAAATATTACTGAGATGTATGTAGGTATAACGAGTTTAAGAAAACTAACTATATCCAGTGGTGGTTTTGGGTCAGAAATGACAAATATATAACCACATTATCTTCCTTTATTATTTCTAATATTTGCACAAATAAAAGTAACAGATATCAGAAAATACTGGGAGTTTAGTACCAACGTGCACTAAATTTTAATAGATTTAATGAAAGTATACTACCAAGATGACGGATAAGAGTTTGGAATTCGACGTCATTATTTTCAAGCTTGTTGTAGATTGTGATTTGTAGAAAGACTTAATGCCGCAACGGAAGTATTTATGTTTTAGTTCCTAGAAACATTAAGTTGCCAGTGAGGTATACATACAAAATCTACTTTTCCACAATATTAATTCTCAAAAATTCAATTTTTTATCCTTTGAAACCATTATCATGATTTACCAGCGAGAGTACGAGCAATACATTACCAACTGAATGTCTTTCAGAAAGAAACATTACTAGGAACGTATTAAGTACGACTTCCATGTAATGCAATAAAGAATACTAAGGGGATTAAAAGTCGGAGTTCGACCAAATGAATAGGACACAAATAACTTGGTATTCGGCCAATTGTAATGAACTATAGAAATAATAATAGAAGAATGAACTATAGAAGGCAGGAGTAATGAATGAATTTCATACACATTTGGAAAGAAGTTCTGAAAAAAACGAGCCGTATAACAGCAAGCTTGTGTTACTCTTTTTTGTGGCCTTTTCTAGTTCCAGAAACCCTATTACTGCTTTTGGTGGTACTATTTCTTTTTATGTTCTTCTTACTATGAAATGGAATGCTTCCGTAAGCTTTACTGGTAATGCAGGAGTAAACAGTACAAAAAATATGAGCTGTGAATGGAAAGGTAGACTTCTTCCTTTGGGGCACTCTTAAATCGGAGGTCTATGGATATAAATCGCAAGCAATTGATGCCTTCAAAGTCAACATAACGAATGTAATCCAGTAAATTTAGCCAGATTTATGCGACAAAGTCGTCGTAAATTGGACAACAGAACAGAATGTTCTAACATTATTCTAACTGCGGCATTGATCTTGATAACATTTTTTTGACTGATCCACCCTTATATGCCCGATAGACTAGTTAACTTTGCCTTCTTTGGGGGTTACCGAATGTTTTTAATTTTCGCACTTGAGGTCTTAGACATTATAGTTCCGTTTTGAGATCTTAGGCATTATAATTATTATTGTATCTATCAAAGTCGATAGCTATAAGTATTTCTTCGGTATGTTGTAGACTTAGATTTTAGGTTAGAGTTCAGCTTCGCGACCAAGCGCAGAGGCAGACGAATGGGTTCATTGTGATTCCACATGCACGGGAAAAGATACCCGTGTGCCCAAGACAACAACTTAAGTAAACCAAACAAACTGCAACAGCTTGTCCAGCAGTGACTCTAGTCCAGCATAATGCTTGCGAATTCGCCCAAGTCTATGACTATAAACTATAGTATGTTTGTGCCTCCATCAGTATGTTGTAAGGATGTATTAAGTCAAAAAATTGGTACATTAATATAGCGATTTTTTTTAAAAATCATAAAGCAACTTTATATTTTTTATGAATTAGGAACATGCGATGCTTTTCCATAAAACAGAAAATGAAATTGTGAACGTTTTTCTATGAATAGCTTTGGTTTGCAGCATACCAAAAATACTTTACCTAAAGATATGTATATTATAGAAAGTGAACAAATTCTTTCACCTACCGTTCAAATTTTTCGTCCGTAAACTTCATCTTCTTTTTTACGACGACTGCCCAAAACAAGCCATGGTCTCTACGATGATATGTATTTATCTGAACAACTTTGGAACATTACGGCCATTCACTCATCCCATCCGGATTTTTTTTCCTCTAAGTTCACATAACAGAGTTGTTTGTTCCGGGGATCGGTCGTTAGCCTATCGCCTAAACACGGTTCTGGGGTTGGATTTAAAGCGATAATCGGGAATATACAAATGGAGAAAGAGGTGAACTGCGACGGATTCGAACCTGTGATCTCTGAAATGACAAAGTCACACTAGGCCACCGAGGCGGCTCTTCTTCAACCCGTTCAATCGATCGGGAACCCCAAGATCTCTCTTTTCTCCAGCAAAATAATAAAATAATAATAATTAAAAAGGGATGGTCTCCAGTTTGTTTTTGATCAGATTCAAATCGTATTTTTCAATTCAAATTAATGCCATACTATTAGAATATTTCAAGTAGTGAGTACACAACTAGATAAGGTAAACTTTTTAATGCAATAGATATGTAAACATTTTATTTATCTTTTTATAAGATCAAAAGATTTGAATTCAATTGCGTCAATTCAATGTTCACAATAATATCAGCAATTCTATTCAAATGTACGAAATTAATTTGGACTAAAACCCACCCACATACCGGATTAAATTTGTAATCAAGGATAATTTCTCGTTTTTTCCCGATATCTCAGATCAACAATATCGGCGATGATACAGTCTAATTCGAAGAAACACATAGAGTTTTCATTAATATTCAGCATTATGAGTATTAACAAGTTCGAAGAACTTGGAATATAAAAAAAAATAATGAAATTCGATCTGAAGCATAATACCACCAGCAGAAACCTATAAAAGACAATAAAACGAAGAATAAAAACCCAATAATATCACTTACATTATAAGAGAGAGTTAATCCTTAAAAGCATCGTATATAGTAAAAAAAAAATAATATCCGTCGCCACTCCTTGGTGATTCTACTCCTGTACTTGTGTTTATCGAAAAATCAACACCACATTCACTCCAAAAGGAAAACACAATTTTCTCCAAGACTTTACACTTCTTTATATTTTACACTTTGCTTATAAATTTTTTTTTTCGTAGCAATTATCACTTTTTGCTTTGAATTCTTTTCCTTCTCCTTTGACTTTACCTTATAAGAAAATGAATTTTTTTTTTCCGATTCTTACATCGACTGTCTGTTAGCTGTTACGCACACGCAGAGGTCTCACAGGTAAGAAAACCACGGCAGGTAAAAAAACAACAACAACACACAGTAAGATGCCCGAAGAACAACACTACGGGCAGGTGGTTTCCTTCACGCTTGCACAACTGTTTTCCGCCGTGAAAAATAATTTTTCTTTCCTATCGGAGAGATTTTCTTTCGCACAGGTAGCAGGTACACAAAGTTTGAGAAAAAGAAAATTTAATTCAAAATGATTTTTTTTTTTTTTTTTTATTAAAATTTAACTTTCCGTCGAACTGTTGCGTTCTTTTGATATTTCGTTCAATTGCTGACAATTTACTTATCTCACTGAAATAAACACAAAACCTTCTTACGCTTCGCACTAAACTTATTGAGTCGGAGGTTTCGAAACAACTAAAATCGTCTGAGGTCTGACGGAATGTGGCTCTGCCATACTTCGTATCGCATACTCATTGCTAACACAATCACATGTAGCGGCATAGCAGATCGTATGGCTGTGCTAGCTATTGCTTCAAAAAAAAAAGTTACCTCAGGTTCAAGCACTTACCCACTTTGCTCTTTTACCTGAACTCCATGCCATACCTGAGCGATTCACCGGTTCCTTCAAGCGCCATGGAGTGTTGCCGTTACATATCCAATCCACCACAATATTGGAGTTGGGAAGCTTGTTTTCGAGCTTTATTCCGCTCTCGCATGGTCACATATGTCGCTCAGGTTTAGTATAATAACAATAAAATCCACATACGAGTATCTATCTGCCTTCTACTGCTACCTGTTCATACAAATGCGTGGATATTAATTGAATTGTTCGTTCAATTTTATCGTACATTGCGATTCATCTCTTTTCACGTTGATTCGAATGTTTTCACGGGTGATGCATCACCGGTGAACACAACAACATTGGTTCATACAGTTCGTCGCGAATGGTTTCGAATCGATATAGGTATATAATTGCTTCAACGTAATAATAAAACTCTGCCAACAGTCTGGGCGGAACTTTACTGTTTTATTGGTAGAAGTTCGGAACGCTTTTGATGCTGATATACGGTGTATGTGATACCACTGATAACTTAAGAAATAACGTTCCAAATGGCCTCCTGGTTATTCTTAAGGTTGTTAGTCAGGCACAGTAATCTACTCCACAGCTCAGCATTAAACGCGCTCCGCGTTGCTATAATTACTCTAGTAGCATATCTATATAGGTATATACGGACTAAATTATAACTTTTAAGCATAAGCCGTTTCTGAGATATGAAAACTACCCTCATCCTTGTATCTTGCTACCTTGTATCTTGTATCTTGCCTTGGAGGCACTCGACTAATCAGTGTGCTCTGGTCATTGAATTGCTATTGAAACAGAGACATATTCATGTTTGAAGATTATTTTTTTAATTTTTTTCACGTTTCATAACTAGAAGACACGAAAAAAGTAATAACAATTTTCAGTCCGTGTCCGCCGTACGCAAAATTGTTTGAAGGCTCTTAAGGCTCGTGTCCACTGGCAAGTAACTTGCGACATTTCTTGCTAGAGTAATTTGGTGCGATGTGTACACTATCTGTCAAATTGCAGCAATTTTACTCTAGCAAGTAGCTCTACAAAAATCTTGCAAGTAAAACTTGCTCTTCCGTATACACTTCATCATCAAAGTTTCGTTGAACTGTCAAAACGAAAAAGAAAAATACCACAACTCTGGCTAAAGTTCCACATTGGAAATGAGCAAAAACGTGTACTCGGAACTTCACTTGGATTTTCCGTTCATACTTCGCACGTAAACTATGGAACTACAACTCCTAAAACTGAACTTAACCTCACATCCGATGCAATTGTACTGACTTGCTGAAAAATTTCGGAACCGATCGGAACTTTCTTGCGAGATCTCAACTCGCGCAAGTTAGCGTGTACATTCACAACTTGCTTGAAAAGGCAAGCGTTTGCTGGCTAGAGCAAAAACTTGGACAAATGCGCTCTCGGAACCGTGTACACATGAAGCAATAAATGTCATAGAGCAACTCTAACAAGTTTTGCTTGCTAGTGGACACGAGCCTTTAGCTCCCAAAAGCTTTGAGATATTAAATTGAGTTTTTCCGAATAGATTGGGTATACCGTTTGAAGTGATCAAATTCTTAGGAATGGAGCTGTGAGAGGGGTGGAGGGGAAGCGTTTTAGACGGACAGTTTTGGTTTCTAGATGTCATCAACCGCTTATGCTAGGAAGCTGAAACTTGGAATTTATACAGAGCTCTGATAGTAGACCAGGCCCGTGCGCAGGAACGTATGATAGGGGGAGGGGGGGGGGGGGGTTATCAAGTTTCCCCATACTAAATGTGATGACCTAAAAAAAAAGGGGGGCCTCACTTTCCTATGAAAGCAGGCCAATGGGGAGGGGGGGGAAGGGGTTTGAACCCCCATTAGTAGACCCATTTGCATAACAATTCTCAATATGGATCAAGGAGTGTGGGAGTGGGGGGAAAAATAATACATTCGAACTGCAAAAAAGTCGAGATCGATACATTCTAAAATCCGTATCTCCTAAACGGTTAATGGCATTAACGAGTATCTGTAGGAATATACTAGAAGAATAGATCGGAAACAAATTTTTGAGTGCGGCAGAGGCGTACGGGGGTGGGGCTGAAAAACTTTATATTCGTTTTGTGTATATAAGTTGAAAAATAAAGTTTGGTGAGAGTAAAATTTTTTAATTGGGCGGTGGATCATAAAAGTTAAGAGGATAAGATTTTTCCAAAAAAATTCCGTCTTATATCTCAAGAAAAGTTTAAAATAGATGCTTAAAATTTTTTACCACAAGTAGGCCTAATAGACCCCTAGCAATGAAAAAAATTTGGGGTGAGGGTGGAGACGGTGAAGGTGGGAGAGGGTGAAAAGGAAAAGGTTCCGATTCCTATATCTCAAGAGCCTATAGTGAAATAAAGCTGAAACTCGGTATATATATAGAGCTGTAGTAGTACCATGTTGGGAAAATAAAATTTTTTATAGGGGTAGTCTGGTATAGGGGTGGAGGATGTTTTTCCTATCTGTAGAACGGCTTATGCTACAAAGTTGGAACTTGGTATGTACCTATATGTAAATCAACTAGAAAAGTAATTAAGACCAAACAAAATATCGAATATTCATTGAAGCTGGGAAGGTGGGCGAGAAACATGATCAGTGAAAAAGGAATGCTTTTCACGAATTTCTTCATTTCTATTTTTATATCACGATTTTCTTCATATCTAGAAGGTTTTCCCAAAAATTTAATTCAATTTAATTCTACGGCTTCTTCATATAGAAACCTAGAAAGTGTTTTCAGGAGTTTTTGAAACTCGACCCCTAAGGGGTGTAAATATATTATTATTATAATTTATTATTATTTTATTTTATTTATTATTTTTCGTACCTACTTCTTTGTATTACCTACTAGTAAATTAAAATCCTCATGGAAACGACTTTTTTAAAAAAAAATATTGAATTCCCAGCATCATTTATAATGTTTTCAGTTATGAAACCTTTTAAGACTTTTACTTTAAATGAATAGTAATTTAAGCGCGTTTTTTTTGTATCTAAACGTCTGTAAGAATTAAACCAATTTATGCCAACGTCCTCTGCTCTGTTCTATTACTCGGATTCCATAACAATGCTTCATTTATTTGAAAAATTCATTAAAAATTCGGTCACAAGCCCCAATAATTTGCAAACAAAAACCGAAAATAAAAATAAATAGTAATAACCCCGACACTATATTAAACTCGATGAGCTCTATAAATCACATTTCTAAGAGCAATTCATTAAATCTAGCACCCACAGTAAATAATAATATTACATAACTTAATTATTTATGCAAAAAAGAAACACACAATGAACGCCGGCCTTCCTCAGGGCATTAATTTGCAAAAACCGCGTATATAATAAATTTTAACAAAGTTTATAGGTACCTTAACTACGAAATGCGAGAAATTCTTGCACCATACATAGTTTGACTAAAGAAAAACTTATTTAACAGGTAAACAAATTAATGCCAGATATAACACTGAGATAATTACCGGTGTCCCAAAGTATCGGTGCCTCCTTACGTCAGTACCTGGTCGTACAAATACGTTTGATATTAGTCGCAATTTTTGCCGATAAATTAATAGACTCCCGACTATATAAACTATACCGCCATAAATTTGAATAAAAGCGGCGAATCTTAAAAAAAGAGAAGTAGAAACACAAACATATGGGCGGATATGTAAAGAAAGTCTTTGACCATTTGACCGCAGATGGTGACTCTTTTATTATAAGAACCAAAAAGAAATACACCTTTTTTTTAGACGATAAATTGTTGAATAGTGTTTGAACATATAAATAAATTGTTTGCATCAAGTTTGTCCATTTTAAGAAATCATATAAGCAAATTCTAAAAGAGGAATGGAATTTTATGATTATTGTAAATAACACGAAACAGGCACTTTAAGATTATCCTTTTAAATCCAAACAAACAATACTCAGCACGATCAGTAAAATATGTTTAATTAATCGATGGAAAATTATTAAGAGGTGATTTCAGTCTAAGTAAATATTAACTATGTTTAAAGAGGTTATTTATCACTTCCAAATTTAATTCACCAATTGGTCAAAAATGTTAAAATATTGACACGAAGCTTCCGTGATTTGTAATCAAAGTCCGAATTAAAAAAGCGAGGGCCAATGGTGGTCGTACGATTTTTAGAAAAATAAACATTATTGAAAAATAATGATGGGCTCTTAAGTACATATTAAATTAGACCTATTTTAAGATTTCAATTTTCTGTTATGCATTCAAATAAAAAATATCTTCATGCAGTTTGGCACTCTCGAAACACTAATAATATTTTTTGATTTTTAGTACGCGTCTTAATTTAATTTGAAATGAAATGAAATTAATTTAATTTGAAATTATAGAGATACTAATACTGATAGATACTAAAAGTTAATCTACCCGTCCCGCTGAAATTAAAACAGCCCCTATTTCTCCTATCGCCAAGGCTTCACACAAAACAGTTTTTGGTTGTGATCTTATATTTTTCTAAGGGTTCCAGAGATATTGCTCGTAGCTTCCAAACCGATTTCTTCTTGCCTATTCACACAAGCAAAGTTTTAATTTTTTATCATCATTCGTGAGATATTCTGTGATATATATTGTGACTCAAAAGTATCTATAGTGTTTGACATGCGATCGAAACTTTAACTGCCAGTTGAATTAATTTTATTTCCAGTACTTAAGCTTGCAGTTTTGACTACTGACTAAATTCAGTTAAACTTAATTCATTCAGTACTGAACATTGACTTCAGTATCACGATTTCAGTACTGAAGCTGGTGCAATCTTGTAATAAAACTGTGTGTATTCTTAATGTGGTTTTATAAAGCAGTTTTATTATTTCCATTATTTTATTTACTAGTTATTTACGAGTATGAACACGATGTAGATAAACAAATTTAGAACAGAGCATACAATAGTGTAGTCTAAATCGACACAAATTTCAAGATTGAAACAGCCCCACCGCAGTATATTGCTTTCTTAAAAAAAGTTCATGAATTTTTTAAAATTCCAGCCAAAGTTCTAATTCAGTTTAACTGCAGTCAATCTGGTATTTTTCGAAACTTATACAAACAAATTTGGGTTTTTGGCTTTTGAAACAATATGCAAAAATCTGTTTCGACATATACTCCAACTGGATGAAAACGTCTCTCAGCTAGAACCAATGCGATTCTAAACCATTTAGTATTGCAATGGTGAAAAACTTGAACACGAGAGATTGCACCAAAGCTTGAATTCTTGTTAAACTAACGTAAAACTTTAGAAAATATCTATTAAAAAAAATGCTGTACAATTGTATTCTTTGGCGCTCGATTCAATCTGGGATTTCTTAGCAATTCAATGTATCACAGTCAAGATTTCCATAATCAATAAACTTTAACTATAGTACACACTACATACTGAATGATATATTATAGTATTTTAGAACCATTCATAGTTTTCGGTCAAGAGCAATGACATCATTAAACTTAAAGACTCTTATCAGCACTTCTTTTTTTCTTCTATTTCGTAAGACTTTAATAACAAGCTAAATTCCGCTGTATACACAGAACTCAAGGTATTAGAAGTATTTTGAGATAAGATATTTATACATTTATTTTAAAATTCTCCGCGTGTTCTTTTAGACTACATACTACATATCCCATATGGTCTAGTGGCTAGGATATCTGGCTTTCACCCAGAAGGCCCGGGTTCGATTCCCGGTATGGGAAATATTTTTTAACAATTCTATAATATTTCTGTATTATGTGCTCGTATATTATATGCTCTGCTCGTATATTATATTCTCGTCATGACCTCAACCTTAATATTCTGTTATTTGAGAGAATGAGTCTAAAATTGTGCCACATAAAGTTTTTACTACCACCATTTATGGCACTGTAAGCGGTCTACCTACTTCCAATATATCCCATACAAAAGTCGTTAAGAAATTTTTTCACCGTTTCAAGTACCTGCCATCTCAAAGTCCTTAAAACAAGCGGTACTACCTATTACTGGATAACTGGAAAAAATATCAGAGTACGAATCTAAAATCTTGCCTAGCCATCAATTCCAAGTTGAAAATGAAAATACTGCTACTTTCTCTATAGCCCCACTAGGAAATTTGAGGAGAACTCCGTGGGGGAGCAAATAACGAGGTATCTACTATCCCTCACAATGGAGCAAAAAAGGAGATTAATAACAGAATTATGCAGAAAACCGTCATTTCTCTTTTTTTGCTCCGAATGGATGAAAATGGGACTATATGAAGACCATTCTTGAGTTTTACTGCAGAACTAGTCTCATTAGAGATCTCGTTTTAAGCTCCCTGACAAGTATTTTTGAATGCTTTCTTTGGAGGTATATTGGAGATCTGATTTTAGCGGACATGCTCATGCAAAAAGGAGGTCAAATGGAGGAGAAAACGAGGTCTCCAAACCTCCCTAAGGAGTAGTCCGGGATTAATCATGGGATGCTCCCATTTCCTACTGGGGCTTTCCCCATACAAATGCCTTTGCAAAATATGTGCACATACCAACTTGATTGGGTAAAAATTGCAAACCGCACCCCCGCATGTAACTTATGAATTGTGATTTTCGAAGCCTTCATACTTTATCCTTGCACAGCAATCGCATAACGAAATATAACAAAATATGTTCTGAAATTAAGATAAAGTTCTGTGTTTTCGATTTTGTAGCAGTATGTAATGATCTCCGCACTACCACTGCACGCTACTATGGCGTAAGCTTTGTCAAAGTAAGGTAACGTAACATACATATAAATTCGAACACACTTTTTGAAGTTGTACCGGGCTTAATGGGACAAAATCCAGCTGAATATCTGCAGCATATTACACGAGAACTGGAACGTATAAAAAGTTTCATTTGTGATGAAATATTGATGCCAGTTTAAGGAATAATCCATAACCCATGTAACACTTCGGTATGCCAGCGGAATTGTAGCAGAACTCTTTTTCCCTTCCAATTCTGAAACATGCAAAGCACATTCTAGATACTAGCTGAATACTCAGATCAGATCTAACAGAAAATTTCGGTACTCCAATTCTGTATAGACGAAATTTTGAGGTGCGAATAACTAACTGAATTGTTTGTTACAATAATGAATTTGAAAAATAAACCTTCTTTCTCAATTATTATATTTGCCAAGATCTGTCACTTTTTTGCAAAATTTTCTCCGTATGTGCACAGTTTAAATTTTATTTCAACGGCTGACGCAGTACTGACTTTTAAAATTCGCAAACATCACGTTGTAAGAATTTTTTTTTTTTTATTTGAACACAAGCACCTTATACCGAAAAATGCCAAGAATTGCTTAATGGATTAGGTGGGTTTGAAATTTTTCAAAAAAGTTTTTTTTGTCTTTGTCTTATTAAATATATTGCCGCTGCAGCAGGTTTTTTACTTTATGGTGCCGGAATCGATGATTCTATGTAAGTTTAAAAAAAAAATGTTTGCTTGCATATTATGTGACGGTTTCCAAAAATCGATTATTTTTTTGCATAAACTACATCCAAATATAGTGTAGAATATTTAATGCATTTGATGGTGGAGTGATATTCCGATATTCGAAGCCGTTCAGAAGTTACAGGCCGTTATATTCTCTAAACTCCTATGTTGATTCAAATATAATGAAAACTTTAGTCGCGTTTTTCTCAAAACTAGGTATGTTTTTCAAATCAGTAGACACGATATCTCAAAATATATCGAACGAATTTCTTTCAAATTTAGTAAACTTATTCAGTACTAATATATACACTATACAGTCTCCAAACTAGGATAATTGTGATTCATCAAGCCGTTTTTTTTCTCTACCTGAAGAAGTCGTAAAAATACATCAAAATTGACGACAAAAAGTTCAATAAGCTGCCAAAAATTAACAATAATTTTTGATAATCCTAGTTCCAAAACTAGTTCAAACTTCACAGATTAAAATGCCGTTTGATTTTTTTATATTTCTACCGAAAAAAATGGGTGGCTAAGTCATAAACCTCAGCAATGACCGACAATTTGGGGCTGAACATTTTTTTAAGTGTACTCAACATGTGCGTAAGTATATAGTAAAAATTTCACAGTCATTATTCAGTTCATTATTAAGTTCACCAGAACAAATTCCCAAAAATGGCGTAAAAAAAACCTGCACACGGGATGACCCCCATAAAACTTCAATCACGATTTTTTCGAAACTCTATTTTTGAAGTCGGTGGACACAATTTCTCGAAGTTATGAACCGATCTTATTCAAATTTAGCACACTTCATCAAAATAACATTATCAGGTGCTTGAATGAAGGATTTTTTTTTAATTTTTACTACAACTTATTTTACGAGGCAATACATGGTGAAAATTTACCAAATAAATTCGATTTTTTGTTCACAATTCCGCCAAAAATTCAAATTTCAAAATTTTTGGTTTTTTTAATTTTATACGAACCATTCATGAGTTATCCTGTCCACGCCAGAGGTTGAGAGGTTCACCGAATGGGCGAATTTTCAAAATTTTTAAACAAAAATTTCACAAAATACTTTAGAAATGTGTATCTTTGATATGTGTATGTACTAAATTTTTTAGATAAAATATTTTATTAGATATAAAGGGTTTTCCAATAAGGACTTGACAACTTTTCTTCAAAATAATATAATTTAATTTGCAGACGTTGTTCCTTCGTGTACTTTACCATGATAAAAATGTTAAGTTTACTGAATAAATTGACAGTGACAGTTCGATGATTAGTGAAAGGGTGCGTTCACAAATTGAATTCAAAGTTGTCAAGTCCTTATTGGAAAACCCTTTATTAAAAAAAACTAGTAAAAATACCCTTTTTTGAGTCTTTCAAACTCACGTAAGTTAACACAGTTTTTGAGAGTTCATATGGTTTTGAAAATCGGAAAAGCGATGAATATATTCTCCATTATAAACAGATGTGAGATATCTTCTAAATCAACCAAAAACATGTAGATACAAATTGGAAACATTCGATTTGCTGATAATGTTGAAAACATGTAGGTACCTACTTACTTTTTATTTATTTATTAATGGCCTATAGGTATACTTAGTCTTATAGCATAAAATTGTTACTTACTTACTAGAACTAGGTTATAAGTATTGAACCAATTCCGATTCAGTATTCATAAAAAAAATTTCTACGAAGTAGAAGAAAAATTTTATTCTGACTGAAAATAGATCCTGTTCCGCAAAATCCCGCTGCCGTTTTTCACAATTAACATTTTCAGTACAGTACAGTGAATTTGAAATGTGGCTCTCGTTAATTTTGAAGACCATTCTAATATTATAGGGTTGATAAATATATCATACCTAAATTCAAAACTCTACATGAATCAATTGTCCCGTTTCAACTTTTGATCTAAAGAATAATCAAACACGCCCTGAATACTACCTGCAAGACATTGGACTAGGCTCGTATACGCAAAACAAACATCATTATAAAAACACAATTCATTAGATTTGAAGGAGAATTCAAATAAACCTGGCGATATTATTGTTTATTCAGCCACTATATGATCTTGCCCTAGGGCACATCGACAAGATCAAGATCAATTTGTCAATTAAAAACTGAAATTAACACCGAGCGAAAATTTTGCCAATTCCAATCATAATGAAGTTATATTTTACGAATATAAAGACATACGAGTATCCAAGATACTCTCGTAGGTAGTTACTTAACTTTTGAACTTGCCCGTCCGTCAATATAATGCACATCATTAGAAGTTCGGTAAAAAAAAAAGAAACAATCAGCAATGCCTCAAGGAGGGTCGCTTATCATGCGATCTGTAAAGAACTGACATTGCCATTGTTAGTTCTCATCATGAAGCCAAGGCCTGAACGATTTGGTTAATTATAGCCGTATGATTGCTGATGCTCGGCTACCTCTACTCCAAGAGACATGTGTAGAAGAAAGACACTGATCAAGCCCCCGAAGAAAATCTTTATCGTGATCGCAAAGACCACCATCATCAGTTTGAATTATAAACGCGAATTTTCATTTTTTTTTTAGAAAGATGTCATTGCTTGATCGTTTCTTTAATGATTCTTTCGCCCGGATTATCTTTCTGCGATTTTCATTTAATACCACCGGGATAGGCTTAAGGAATATCAGAAGATGCTCATGCTCTTTATCATTTTCTTGCCTAGCGATCACTGATCATGACGATATGAAGATCACCTGGTAGTTCTGTAGAAAAGCGCAAACTACTTGTACTTTACACGATAAACAACTGTATACATAGTTTTAATTTTAGACTACAGATAGGTACGTCTAATGGATTATTGTTAATCTGCTTTTCCTGCGAATGGTAAAAACGTTGAAGATCTTTAAATTAGGGGCAATGATTTATTCATTTCGTTCAAATAATAGATAATAATTTCCTTTTAATGGACGTAGTTTTTTGAGAATGTAATTGATTTGAACTTAAATAGCTCTTTTAAGAGAAATTAAAGGTAAAAGTAGTGAAACTTTGCGGTTATTAATCAGCTCTTGCCGATTTAAATAATGAAAGTAAAAATTTGTTGTTTTTAATTTCGTAGTTTGTGTTTCAAAAAACCGCTTTAATAAGTACGATATTTAAAAAAGTCAATAGGTTTAATTTACCAAATAAATTTTGTGACTAAAGCGCGACTAAACGGGCCAAAGATTGACGACCGGTTTTGATGGATGTCTGCTGAACCGCTTTCTAAGTTCAGGCTGTTCAAGGCTCAAGGAATGCATTATTGTGCGCATTGATGCCTAGAACCTTATAACGAATTGAAAGAAACCGCTTGAATACAAAAGATGCCATATCTCCATACAAAAGTCTTTAAAGAAAATTTATTCGGTTTTAGCGAAATAAAATTTGAGTAGGTACCTATCCGGTTCGGTAGAAAATTTACATTGTTGATAGTGAAACACCTTGTCCCCAAATCCACTTCGTTGTGTAGCTCACATGCAACAATCCTTTAATTTCGTACAAGAAAACTAAAACTTGTACACTATACTTCACTCATACCTTTATAGAATAAAAATAAGAACAAGTAAAATCAAAGGGTTTCAATGCCTTTGAACAAATTTTCGATTACTGAACACGTTGAATGCCATGGGGGTCACCGGTGGCCGGCACAGAAATTTTGACCCTCTAAATAGCATTGTCAAAATTTTTGACAAAAAGTGTGGCACACAAAGTGTTAAGAACACATTCAGCGATAAATACTGATTTAAATTATTCAAAGTTAGGACAAACGGGGAGTTAGGCGCATTTTTGAGTAAAAGTTTCTTCCTTCCAAAATTCATTAAAACACGTGGTCAAAACCCTTTCAAAATAACTTTAGAACATGATAAGAACGTAATAACATTTGGATAAAGAAACTATTTTTATCTCACTGTGCATGTCTTCTCCGTAAATATAAATCGATCTGGAGGTACGTGCATATTATATTTTATACATTTATATATATTTAGCTTGCCCGTCGGTCCCAAAATTATAAAATTATATGTCAAAATTGTATGCCAAATTTTGGTATTGGAACATTCATAGTCAAATTTTTCATATTTTTTATAAAGTAATCAAAATTTACTCACGGCTCAGAACATAAATCTGATATAGGCCTAATTTTAATAAGTGAAAATTCCATACAAAATTCAAAAAAAAAAAATTTCATATAATGTGAGCGCAACCTTATTTCAGCAGGTTGGATTGAGATTCAAAAACATTCAAACACACTAAGGGCCGGTTTCACAATTGAAATTTGATCTGAAGTTTAGTTAAACTTAAACTTAAGAATAAACTGCACTTTAAACTTGACTCGATTGCACGGTAAATAAATATCCTATGATTAACTAATCTGAAATTTGTAATCATTGTGAACTAATTCAAATGAATTAAACTTTTTTACATTGGTATACTCTGCATTTTCTGTTATTATTTAAAATTAATCCGAACTATAAACGGAAGAAATTCTACCGTTTAGCTTAATCCTATCATTAGAACAAACTTGTGTTTTACAACATCTGTGAAACGCATTATTCGTTTAATCCTAAGTTTAACGAAAATTTTTGGTTTAAACTGTGAAACCGGCCCTAAGCCGTTCATGTAATCCTCATCTCACAAAACATTTTTTTAATTTATTTTGTTCCTTATATTTTAATAATTATAATTTATAATTTATAATGTTATTAATTAATTATAATAAATAATAATTCCTTTTTTTTTTGCGGTATAATTAATTTTCTAAAAAATCATGATTCCTATCTGAAGAAAAGTTTAAAATAGGATGTTATAAGATGATGTTAGATGTTAGAGGCAGGTCTGACGAACTAAGAGAACAAAAATTTTGGGGTGTTTTACCTTTCACCCCGAAATTGGGAAAAGCAAAAATCATTTCTATTTTATCCATTTTATACATCTAAAGAACTACTAGTGAGAGAAAGCAGGCAGTTAAAACAGTCACAATTTAGATAAAAGGAATTCATGTATCCATTATAGTACAAAGAAAGGGGAAACAAATGGTCAGTGAAAATATTTTCACAAATTTCATCATATCTCTTAGGTTTTTATCGAAATATTGAATTAACTTAACGTCTACGGGTTCTTTCAATGGAGATTGTATCCCCTTGTGGAGGTGTTTATTTATTTATTTATTTAAGGACTCAATGAACAGAAACTGTAAAAATCCAATTATACAAGTAGCCCAGGAGGAGTGTTATGGAGTTATTTACATACTCACGATTTTCGCTATATCTCTTAGGTATGATTAAGTTTTATTTGAGTAGGCCTGAAAACCGTTTGCAGTTCTTTTTTTCTGTTCAACCAGGGGTATAAAAGAGCTGTAGACGTTCTTATGAGTTGTGCCACATTTTTTAGGTCTGATTAGATATCGAATTGGCTTTTACGTCCACCCACCGAGTTTTCATACAATCGCCTAAGAGCTAATTACACGGTTTTTTGATATTCAACCCACAGGGGTTGAAAATGGGTAGCACATCATTTTTACAAATTCCAAAGTAGGTATCTCTTAGATCTCATGAAATATCGAATTAAAAATAATTGCAGCGAAATCACCATTTACTTCAAAGTCGTGAATATATGTAGAGACAACTGAGAAAACTTAAAAAAAATTTAACAAAATCAAGTGATTGAAAATTAAATATATCTAATAAAACATTTCTTAATAATTTTATCCAATATTATTATTTTTTTTATTATTTTTCGCAACATTTATAACATTTAAACAATTGTAAATATGAAAAAGAGAGTTTTTGTCTTTTTAGTCTCACGGAACAAGGTTAGTTGTTACGATTCGTTTACGATGAACATTGGCGACTTGTTTGCGGTGTGCAACGGCGAACCGCTTGTAATGTGCATCGGTGAATCGTTTACAGCATAGTAAAGCGACTCGTTTTCAATTTGGCGTTACGATTCGCTATCAAAAGCTGGAACAATTTTCTCAGCCAAATTATTTTCAGATCGAGGTGAAGAAATTATTTGCTATAGCGGTTCATAGTCGATGTGCTGATGAATGTCGGGAGTTTATTCTAAATTTGAACCACAAATCAAATAAAAAAACCATATTTATCATTGTATAATGTGGGTACTAAGTATTAATTGAAATCAAGAGAATTGGACCACATAAATTTTCTGAACACACGCGAACACTCCAGACAATTTCCACATCTTATTTACTAAGTGATTAACTCTATCAAAAATTTTAGATCTAGACAACAAGATTTACACTTATCTAAGGAGTACAAAATACGATCTATGGAAAATGATGGTATTAAAGCACTCAGTGATCGTATAAGCAATTTCCTAGCTGTAGTAATCAAGGCGGTCGGTCTGCTTTATTGGGATAAGACACTGCTGATATTTGATCTCATTTGCATCTAACGTTCCCGTAAGCTTATTGCGTACTTAACCACAGCCCAGTACCAAAGTCGTTTCAATCAAAACGATTCTTTCTCTTTAAGACTGAACCTGAACTCATCATCTTTTCTGATCTTGTCTGCTTGTCTGTTGGTTTTTCATCTGGTTCACGTTTGATGCACATTACAACGAAATTTTTGCATCAAGTACCCGCGATAGAGAATAATGTATCTAAAGTGATCATTAAACTTGAACTTTTTGAATGTTAATTCATATTGAGGTTATGAGGTGTTCGTTAGAGGTCCGTAACGTATAAAATTTGATTCATGTATGGTCTATATGGTATTTGTATGAGAAATGTAAGAAGTAATGTAAGAAATGTAAAGTATGAAGTGCTGAAGATATTAAAAGTGATCTGCAATTTAGATCACATTAATTATTGCTGAATATCTTCAAAGGTATTTAACTTTTACCGTGGAATGGGGTACATTTATGTTTAAAGTTTGAATTTCTTGATCGAACATTGTGATAAAGATTGCTGCATCACGTGTTGTTGGACTCGCTTTCCGTCTTCAAATCGCTATTACTATCGAGTATGAAGATGAAGTGTGAAGATCACACTATGATCACCTATCATGAGTAAGACTAATCATATCATTGCACAATTTTCCTTCAGATTTATTGACGATCGTTAAACCCCTGCTTCACCTTCCCAACTAAGTACTGGAATATGTCATCACACCTACATCCTATGAATTTCTTTCACATGCATTCGCAATATAGGTACGCTGTATACGATTTTCTGGGCAATCTCAAGAACTGCATCTGCCTCCCTAACGAAGAAGGAAATAAGAAATAATACGACTCCCTGAGTTTATTTTGGGGCAGGGTCTCGAAAGAAGATGTGTCCAAAAAGAAGTAAAATTGTGTACGAGACCGACATAAACAAAGTAAAAATAATCGGTCTGAAGACAGAAAAGGAAGGAAACCAGAATGGAAGTTATAGCTACATATGTCGCTATGTATAGGGACAGGAACTGCAATGCGTCATAAGAAATGCAATTGGAAATACAGCAACCTTAACTAAAAAAAAAAGAAGCGGATGGTGTAAAATGTGTTTCGATCGAAAAGGCAATGTTCTTGGAGATTTGATTCATTCAGTGGAAAAATCAGAAACACTTTTGACGAAAGAAAGAAGTGTTTTTAAAGTCGTTCTGATAACAAAATACATATGTATTACCTACTGCATTTAATTTTGTTCCTAATCCCATCATAGCCACTTAGGCATTCACTTTCACTTGGCCATTATTTTGAGTCAATTTACGAGAATGGACTATAGGCATACCACCTTCATCAACGGAATAACCACCGTGTGGCGCTTTTATTGTTCCGATTTGAGTTCTGTTTTTTTTTGGTAAGTTGGTACATTTGTTGTTGACATTCCCTCTAAATCTTAGCGTCATAGCTTGACATTTGCAAAAGTTACGTAGCCAAGAGTACATCTATCTCTGTGTGTGTTGGCAATTTTTTACAATTTTAGAAATTGGATTTAAATTTGCAACAACGAACTTGTATTAAATTTTGCGTAAAAAACGGATTTAATGGTGCGCGAACGTTGGAAATGTTGGAAAAGTGTTTCGGCAACGATTCTCTAAAGAAAACGGTCGTTTACCAGTGGCACGAGCGGTTCAAAAGTTCAAAAATGTTCAATAGTTCAAAAAAGAAGGCGGTTTTCATAGATTACAACGGTGTAGTGCATCATGAATTTTTGCCAGAAGGCCAGACAGTAAACAAAAAGTATTATTTGGGCGTTATGAGAGTTTGCGTGAAGCAATTTGCCGAAAGAGACCAGAATTGTGGGCAGAAAACTCGTGGATTTTGCACTATGATAACGCACCGTCGCACAGTGCCATCATTATTCGTAATTTGTTGACGAAAAAAGCTACAAATACCATCCAACAGCCACCGAATTCACCTGATTTGGCTCCCTGTGACTTCTTTCTGTTCAATCGAGTTAAAAAAACAATACGGGGAACGCGTTTCAGCAGCCGAGAGGAAGTAATGAAAAAATCGCAGGAAGCACAGATACCGAATATAAAAAATGTTTCGAGGATTGGATCAGGCGCTCGCATAAGTGTGTTGCAGTCGATGGGGATTACTTTGAAGGGGACAATATAGATTTAGATGAATAAATTTGTATTTTTAATTTTCTCAATAAATTCCGCGAACTTTTTGATCAAGGTGGTACATATATGATGTGTATTAAAGCAAATATGGTAAACAGTTAATTAACATTAACTAAAACCCATTACACCCCAACCTATGTACAATAATCGGAGGCGTGAAATGGAAAGAAAACTAATTTTTTCATCTCGAAAACCGCTAACGATGGATCTGAAACTTGTGATTTAGGTAGATCGATAGTAGTGGCATGCACTAAAAACATTATTAGAAATAAGAGTTTAGTAGTATGGGAAAATTTATTTTATATGACGTTTCGGACTCGACTGAGGCCTTTATCAAACTCAGTCGAGTCCGAAACGTCACATAAAATAAATTCAACAGTATTCACCGAAAAACCTTGTACTTTCAATTCGAAAGAGAGATGGGCAAAGCAGTTCCTTTTAGTGAGTGAGTTAACTCCGATTCACTCACTTGAAGGAACTAGTTCAGTGAAAAGTTCAGAGTGAATCTGATGACCTAAAAAAAAAGTCCTCACTCACGAATGAACTACTTTTCAAGAGCTTCACATCGCAAAAGAACTAGTTTCTTTTGAAGCTGTGTCACGTGCCGAGTGGCAGTACAGTTCATCAAAAGCAGTTAGTTCACTTACTCGAAGTGTGAATGTGATGATCTTAAAAAAAAGGTCCTCACTTCCCCAGGGAAGGAACTCATTCCTTTTCAAGCTGTGTCACTCTTTTGGAACAGCTCACTCATGAGCTTTAAATTTAAATTAAAATAATTTATTTGCGATGTTTGACTGGAGGTGCATTGTACAGCAATATTTTTACTGAAAGCTTGTTAAATCTTATAATCACCTTTAATAGCTCAACTCGTGACCGAAAAACGAAAAAAGGTGTAAACATTTTTCCTTGTGCTACAAATCAACTAAGACCTATTTCAGTATCATATCAGCAAACATAATATGTACGTGGTACTTATAAAATCAATCAACAGCAATACATTAATCTGGTCAGAATTAAAAGAGATTCTGTGGTCTTAAAATTCAATGCACATAGAAACTGAAAATATCAGTGTAGTCGCTACAAGAGTTATATCCCGGGCAAAAATCGGAAATAAATAATAGAGATAATGCACATTCTATATATAAAAACTAATGTTTGTTTGTTTGCTTGTCCCGTCGTATACGCTCCTAAACCATTCATCCGATTGCGATGAAACTGAGGTGATTTGTTGGGGACACGCCTGCAAAGGTTTCTGCCCTACTAAAATCATTTAACAATTGGTGGTTCGCGAGTTATTTCAACATTTGAGACTATTTCATTTGATTTAGTGGCAGTTTGTTCGTTTTCGGTGTATTTGTTATGCGTTTCTATTACTAAATGGTAAAGTTGGACGATTGATGGTGAATAGAGGATAGGGGATAGAGAATGGAAGATGGAAGATGGAAGATGGAGGATGGTGAATGGGTGATGGAGGATGGTGGATAGGGGATGGTGGATAGAGATGGAGGATAAAGGATAGGGGATGGTGGATTCTGGATAGAGGAAGGAGTAACGGAAGCAACGGGAGGAATGGGAGCAACAGAAGAAACAGGAGCAACAGAAGAAACAGGAGCAACGGGAGAAACAAGAGCAATGGATCTACGGGAGAAACAGGACCAATGGATCAACCGGAGAAACGGGATCAACTACACAAAGTGAAGAATCATCAAAAAACCACTATACTATAAGTTACAGATCAGTCGTACGGACGGATCACCCGAAACCACCACTGTTAGAGCAATATTCCTAAAACTTTTAGTGTTTAATAATTGACTTAATCCCTACATGCTACGTGGGCAAGTAATCCCCATCTCAAGAGTACGAGACAATACAGCCTCTTAGCTAAAGCCAAACAGGACAGTACCGCCTCACAACCCAGTGAGATGAACAAGATTGCCCCGTTTCGGGTACACTTTCTCAGCTCAAGGAGCTGGAGCAGTACCCTCTGGATAAAAGCCGCGCAACTGAATTTTCGACGTGCGAAAATGCCTCGATTTCCCCTCGATGAGTGACGATTTTGTATAGAGATCAAGCCATGACGTCACCAATCGAGACAAAATCGAGGCATTTCTCACGACGAACTGTCATATGTGCGCGGCCTGAGTTTAAGTTGGCGCTGGCTGGAGACATTAATGCAACTCAGCTCAATGAGCTAGAAAAATTTCACCCATATCAATATACACATGCGTGTATGATGACATTAGGCTCAATACCTAATAACCTTAACCCCTCCTAGTACTCCTCAGACAGTGCAACGCACTGGTATAAGAGGTAGTACAAAAATAAATTTAATAAAAAAGTAAAGTTTTATAGTAAATATTAGTAATTAAAGTAATAAAGTGACTGTGTGAAAGTGTCTGTCTACTCAACCATCTACTGTTCTGCTTATGCGCTCGAAACGTTGATATGATCCTCGCTGCTACAGTCTGAAAGGGCGTCCTACTTGTGGGTTGTACCTCACATGAGCTTCACGATATTTGCCAACGCCGTTTTCAATCTTGTGAGAGCAGTTGGAACAGAACTGTTTAAACCAGCCATGTCCGCTGAGCATCTGCGTGTTTGTTGCTTATCCGCCGGTCGTTGTTCGGAATCAGAATGAACGTCCGTCTCCCATTGTTCACGATCTCCTAGTGTATTTTCCATTTCTGAATACTGCTGCGTACTCTAGTTTTAGTTTTAAGAAGGGGCGAAGCGCTGAGCCACCGCGAACACTAGGCACCAAAATGGTCCATAGCGATCAAGGTCGCTAAACATCCCCTAAACAACCCAGATCCCTAAAGAACTTGACTAGCTTATCACGCCCTATTGACTTCAGGTCGTACAAACTGCCAAAGAAAATACTGACCTCCTTGCAACTGCCTGACACTCACACAAAATGTGGGCATATAGATAATGGAAATACCTGCACACGTCAGAGTCTGTGATCCCTATACAAATAGCATGCTTCCCTAGCAAGCAGTGCTCTCTTAGTATTCCGACGATTAGCCGCAGACTTCCCCTACTCCATGTCAATATCTCTCTAGTCTTCCGGCTGTCCAATGCTGCTGCATAGATACACTGATGGTCACACGCCAGTACTTATACCGGTGCCATTGCCAAGATCACTCCGATTGCTTTATCTGAAATTGTTCAGAAAGCAATAAAATAATATGTTGACCGGATTTTGGCTATGTACGATGCCTTCTTCGCGGTATCCGCCCAGGCATACTGGAGCGTAGTCCTCCAATGTTGGCCATAATGAGTGAGAGTGCATCATTCACTGACCTTTGAAGCTTTCTCGCTAGTCACCAGATGGAAGGCCTTGAAGAGCTGCCAATAAGCACCCCAAGATACCGCAGATCTGACTGGGCGATATCTCGTGCAACCCAATTCTGAATGTGAAGACCTCGAGGACTTCTTGAGAGCTCAATGGAACCGCTTTCGTTTTATACATTAACCTGTTAGGCGTCTTTGACGGCCGCTCAATCTGCTGATTTTTGTCGTCTGTACAGTTAGATCGTCCGTGTGCGAAATCAACCTGAGATTTAACAGCAGAAATTACTGCAAACTTGCACTGCTCATCTTTTGTCCAGACAAATTGCAAATAAATCTGTTTTTTTGCATTTTCTGAATCGAACTATTTCCTGTTAGAGTTTGGTGCGTAGATATGTAGAGCAAAAGGCGAGCGACGTCTGTGACTGCGTAGTCAGAACGTCCAGGGGTGTGTAGGCGATGAATTTAACAATTATGCAGACATTTCTTGGTTTAAAAAGATAGACTTTCACTCAACGGAAGCTTCTTCTTATACTTTGACGCTACTAATTATTTTGTCAGCGTAAATAACCACATCGTCCGACGCTGTTATCGTTTCCCAAAATTGTTCACCTGGTAGGAAACGAACCATAAAACTCTACTCACCGTTGCTAAGTCTTCAAAAATCAATTGAAAGGCTACTTGCCTACAGAAGCGCTAAACTAGGGACACTCTGATGAAAACTCGATCGAAAAGGACAAGCTAGTAATGACGGCTTCTTGGGCAGGGGCTGTCCTTCAACGGAACCTTCTCCAAATTTTTATCACGAAAAACAGAAGCCAGTTGGTATTTTAGTGAATTTTTTTTTAATTTTTTTCATTTTCATTTACAAAATAAGTTTTTTCATCAACTTAAATCCTTGATGGGTACATCATCTGCAACGATAAAAAAAAGAAAACAAATTAAACTGTTGCCGATTTTACGACAGTCGATAGCAACTTTTTGCGGTTGCTTTCTCAGTCGGAAATTTTGTCTACATGTTAAATTTCGGGTTTCAAATGTCTATTTGCCATCATAGAAGAGGTTGAAGGGTTAAAACGGTTGGCAGTCGATTGCGGGATACTTACAATGCGAATACGCTGTCCCATTGCGTGTCCGGGCAAATTCTTACGGAATCGGGCACGAACACATCCGCTGTTTCCGTGTAGGCGAGTAACCTTGCCCCAGATTGCGCGAATCCTAGTCTTGCGTTCGGGGTTCTGGGGCACACACTTGCGTGTCTTGGCCTTGAATACGTATACGCATCGTTTGCCGATGTAGAAGCGACCGTGTTCTTTCCTACGAGCTCCGTCAACCTGCAAAACCACGGAAATTGTTTCAACTTGAATCGATTTATCGGGATCACAAATGCTTACCTTGAGGATTGCCTGGTTCTCGTGTTGATTCCTCAGACCACGCTTGTAGCCGGTAAAGACAGCCTTGGCAAACATACGACCATGTCGCTTGTGACCGCTGTGTGAAACTTCGGCGGACTTCTCAACTGGTGCTGGCTTGGCCTTGGCAGCTTTTGGTGCCGCTGCTGCGGCCGGTTTTGTTGCAGTGTCAACCATTGCTTACCTGCAATTGCAAGAAACCAATTAGTGAAAATATCGCGGACATGCTGTCGAAGTTGTGCCGCGGGTCCATGAACGACGAAATGTCAAAAAGCAAGTTGAGGTTAATTTTCGGATTTATATTCCATGTTGCAAATATTTCCACTAAACACGCATTTTCGTTCGCAAAATTCGCTTCAACTTCGCTCAAATGTCGCTGAAAAGTCAGCCAATCGCGTGTTTATCGACGGAATGCGGACATCACCACAAAATGTCAACAGCACTGACGAACTGAGACTTCGAAGAGCAAAATGGAAATCACCGATCATCCGGCACTCGTCAAGGAAAAACTTTACAAAATTCAGTTGTCCCGCTTGTCCGACATTTCGTCGTTCAATTCTACGCAACGTTGGGCTTTCGTCCATTAAAAAACCATCGAAAATCACGAAAAACTTTTCACTGACATCGAATTACGTACGTACCGGATATTTTAGAAATGGCGAAAGAACGACTTCTTTTCGATATCAGTGACATATGGTGGCCAGTTTAGGTACTACTGTGGTGAAATGGATTTGATGCGGGTAGTCGATGAAGTGTGGTGAAAATGGTATAGTTTCTTTTGGTTTCTGTTTTTTAAATTAATTTTTTTTTTTTATTTTATATCCTTCTCGCATTGTCTGAAAAATACATTGTACAATGTATTACATCTATATCTATTTTTTTTATTAATACCACTAGACTAAAAATCGTGGCATGGCGAATGGAAGGGAATCGAGTACAAAATTGGTAGAGGAAAAGTGTTGAAAATTAAAGTCAATTGTGATGGATTTACAAGTTCAAGAAATGTACTACATTCTTGATTTAAATATATTTATATAAATTAATTTTATTGCTTCTTTTAGTAATATCTTCGGGTCAGATCGGGCAACAATAATAATTACATGTTATGGTCAAGTTCATTAGCATCTTGCGCCATTTTGTCTTATGACTCTTCATTTCCAATATGTCGTTAAGAACTAAACTTAAGAAAGGGACAGTAAAAAGGATTCTAAACGGACCAAATATAGAGTTATTAGTGTATAGCTGGAAAGACGTCTACAGAACATCTGGAGAAGAAAGAGTTCGATCGCCTTGTTGTCGGACAGGTAGCGGTAAAAAGTAAACTAAATTTGATCCTAAAAATAGAACAAATGATAGAAATTGCATTGAAAAAAAAGGTAAATATATGAGCGTCGAGAATCAAAATTCAAAATTACGTTTAGGAAATGTTTATCACATCATTTTAAGTCAATAACAATGAAAAAATTATTTTGGCCACTTTTTTGGTCGGTCGCAAAAATATTCTTTGATGGCGTACAAATTTCTTCTTCTGCTGACTTCAAATTACTAGGCGTAAGAATCAACAACCACCTAAACTTGAGCCAACACATTTTTGATGTCGCAATTGATTCTTCCTAACGCCTTAGAATTCTACGGAAGTGTAAGAAATTTTTTTCAGTGTCCGATTTAGCTACAATCTACAAGGCATATATCAGACCACGTCTTGAGAACAATTCGCATATATGGGTTGAAGCCCCTAAATCCCATTTAGCCTTGCTCAATCGTGTTCAAAAACATGCGTTCCGACTAATTGGAGACGAAGCCGTATCAGCTTCTATAGACTCCCTTGCGCATCGCCGAAATGTCGGAGTACTCAGTATTTACTACCGATATTTTCATGGTAAATGTAGTTAAGCCCGAAACACAATGCACACGTTCCGTTCCGTCACGAAAAGTGAGGTTATGTGATCCGTAAAAGTGGAACTTAGGTGAGCTCGTCCGATCCGTTCCGTTACGACCATTGTGTGCATTTACATGGCCAGCCCATAAGGTCTACTTTGACAGCTGAACGTGACGGAACGGAACGTGAGCATTGTGTTTCAGGCTTAAGGAACTAAAATAACTTATTCCCCCACTCTTTGTCGCTCTCCATAACACACGCCAAGCTTCACGCGCCCACGAGTATCCCGTTCAGCCCCATTCGTGGAGAACAGTGAAATCTAGACAGTCCTTTATCTCCCGAACAACAGGAATGTGGTACGCATTGCCAGCTGACATCTTCCCTAATAAGTATGACCTTCAGCGGTTCAAAAACAACGTCCACCGACACTTTAGACGTTTCCCTCCTGTTCCACCGCCCTAAATCCCCTACCATACCATTTTATCCTCAACCTATGTCGTTATAGTTGTGCAATCGGGTGAAATTAAAGGTCACCCTAAGTTATAACGATGGCCGTAAAAACTGAGTACTCCGACATTACGGCGATGCTCAAGAGAGTCTATAGAAGCTGAAACGGCTTCGTCTTCAATTAGTCGGAACGCATGTTTTTGAACACGATTGAGCAAGGCTAAATGGGATTTAGGGGCCCCAGCCCAGATATGCGAATTGTACTCAAGACGTGGTCTGATATATGCCTTGTAGATTGTAGCTAAATCGGACGCTGAAAAGTATTTTACACTTCCGTAGAATTCCAAGGCGTTTAAAGGCATCAATTGCGACATCATAGATGTGCTGGCTCCAGTTTAGGTGGTTATTGATTTTTACACCTAGTAATTTGAAGTCATCAGAAGAAGAAATTTGAACGCCACCAAAGGATATACTTGAGACCGACGTCGGAACATTACGTTTAAGGGATAGATGACAGGACTGTGTTTTGGAGGCGTTGAACTCTACTCTATTTTTCTTGCCCCAGTCCAAGATGAGATTGAGGTCTGAGTCCAATGAACCGGATAACTCAGTGCGTTGCAAGGCCACCGAAGTCGGACGTGCCTCTGCAGCCGAGTCGAAATTAAAGACATTGTCCAATGTACTATCATCTGCAAAACTATGGATTGGATTGAGAGTTGACGACAGAAGGTCGTTAATAAAGATGAGAAATAGGGTGGGAGATAGAACTGAGCCCTGGGGTACGCCGGAATCAATTGGAAAAGAGGATGAAGTTATTCCGTCCAAAACTCTCAATCCATTTAAGAAAAGTTGAACTAAAGCCGAAGTCTTTAAGTTTTACTAAGAGACATTGGTGCCAAACTCTGTCAAACGCTTTAGCAATGTCAAGAGCAAGCACTTGACCTTCACCAAATTTGTGAATGCACGAGTTCCAGCGTTCCGTTAGGTAAACTAAAAGGTCACCTTCTGGTACTGTTCCTGTTACTACTCTTTACCTCCCTGTCCACATGAACTGAAAACTTTAAGATTTGTCTTCAATTTAACCAGGGCAGCAACCCATTTCCTTCCAACTACTACGGAATGTAAGGCCACCGGGACTTAGTGACGGCTTCTCACCCGTGGTCCAAGTACGAATTGATATTTGATACAATAGTAGAGAGTCTGGAGCGCTGTTACTGTCCTACGCCATAGAAGGAATCACATACGATGTGAAGAATGATAGGGCTTTTGCGAATCAATTGCATTGTACACTGGAATCAATCAAAGACTGGGTGAACCTCGTACTTTAGGGTGATATTCGACGAAAAGTTCGGGTAGGGAATTCGAGAATTCTTTGCCTGGGTGTTCAAGATACGCTGCTTCGTTGCATGTCTTTCCCGCATCAAACAATAAAAGTAGTCCATGCTCTCAAATTTTACGATCTAAAACAGAATTTTTGTATCCTGTCCTATCAGAGGTTACACAGTCGGAATACATTGTTATTCTCGCCAGGTTGTAAAAAAAATGACCTTAGTGTTTGCTGATCGAAATTAAAATGCAGATGAGTAACTGCTCTTGATGAGGATTAACAAAGTCAAGACCTCAGCACTTCATCTAAACGGTGCTCCATCACCGGTCGAGCCATAGCATCTCTTTCAAGACTTTCTCGATATTATCCATGCAGCCGATCATAAATTTTCCCTTCAATCTTAATATTTTTCGAAATACAAAATGCTAGTCTCCCGCCTAGCCCCTTGCGAAGAACAGTAACAATTGAAACCATCACAGCTTACATTACAATCTCAATTCAGTGCCGTTTATTTCTTTCCTTCCACCATAATAATGTGATAGCCGAATTTTGTTTTAACCGGTGGATCGGTGTAGACCGGATTCGCTACCGTGGAAATGGGCAAAGCGAAAGCGGCGTCCTGAAACGGGCCGACCATTGCTCCACGAATTTGCCAACCAAGGTCACCGCCTTGTCGAGCCTTGTCCTCACTGAACGCTGCTGCAACATCGGGAAATTTCTGCCCAGCTTTCAACTTCTCCATCGCCTCCATGATTTTGCCTTGTTTCTCGCAGAGTATGTGTCGTACTTTGACTGCACTGCCACCTTTTTTCTCTTTGCCTGAAAGGAATTCGTGAATTTCTTTTATTGGATTATTTAGGACTATGACAAACCTTTTTCAGCATCAGCCCCAGCCGATTTGCCACCCTTAGCGCCTTTGCTGTCCTTCGCACCGCCTTTTGCATCCTTTTTTGGAGGCATTTTTGTCAATTGTGTTTTTGTAAATAAGTTCTTTAGAGGTTAGGAGAAATGACAACCGGTTGGTCCGGTTTGATTTTTTTTATTTGCCTTAATAACTGCATTGGTCCCGTTTTTAGGGATACGCGTAATTGCTAATTAAATTATTAGTATTTATCGTACTTCCGGAAATTTGGTAAAAAAAACTCACATAAAATTCAATTCACATTTCAAAAGTTCCCACCAACTTGAATCTAGTACATTTCTTCGTACAGCCGCCGTCTTATCAACCGTTAAATCCACTGTCAAACGAATATTTGGACCAATCAGCATCGACCACATACGAAATCGTCTAGTTATCTCGTTCCCACTTGCACACACCATTAGCTCGGCACCCGAAATCTTATTTGACGTGTGTCATTTACAAAAATCACATCAACCAATTCGGCGGTCGTCCGCGAATAAAACCATCGAGGAAATAGCAGAAAATTCGCGCATTAGATTCGGGAAATATGTTGAAATTACTTTGATGCGAATCGCCGAAACGAACGTAAATCACAGTCGCGTCAATCTAATTCAGAACGAAAGTGAAAATCGTGAAAAACGAACGGAAAGAAAAATTGTCGTCAGCGCTGAAGCACGGGGGCAGCCGCGAAAAAAATGACGTCGAGTGCCAGTGAATTTTTACAGTTTGGCGAAAAGAAGCTCGCCGCCTGTCTCGTCCTGTTATTAATAGAATTATTCATGGAAGGTAAATATAAGCGGCCGCCTGCTGATTGATATCAAAAATATTTCCGATAGCTCGAGCGGCACGCTGTAAGTTGCGCTCACCGTTGTTGCTGAATGGCACATTTTTCTATTGTTTACAACGTTTCCAGGTGCTCGGCTGGCCCAATTTGTAAATTAGCGTCGATTGATCTGATTTTTGTGAGTGCAGTGCTAATTGTTTTGCGTCACGTTTCGTGCGCTTTTGCTGCTTTCTGTTACCGGCGCAAGGAAAACCAATTGGGCAAGGTCTTGTTCATCGGGGACCTTGAACACGGCAGCGTCAACTCCTAAAATGATTCGACGATCCGTTTTCGGAACATTTGGTGGTGGGCGGACGAGGTTGCACAACTCTCTAAAACGCTAGACGCCTTTCATAATATCGCGAGGCGTCTTAGATGCCTCGAATTTACGGGTTATTGCCACCGGCTGTGGACCCCCACATCAGAATCTCGACAGGTAGACGTGTCCGCTTACCATTGGACCGGCCGCTTGCAGCTGCCACATTCCAAGTTTCACTATCACGCAGCAGAGATAACACAGCGCTTCTTTTATTTTGTTTTCTTATCGGTTGTTTTCTTTCGGATTTGATCGACATCAATTTTGAGTTGCGTATGAAATTTTTAAAACTGTTTCGCGGAGTTGCATACGAACAATGTGATAGTGGCTAGTGTGTATAAGTCAGAATGCTGCAATCATTAAAATTAGTTTTAGCTATCGATGCATTTCTAAATTCCGAATAACAATTTGTGCCAAACGGTTTCTAGTGTGACCTTCTCATATTAGAGCTACACAGTCAGATCAAAGCACTCTTCTAGAAAGCCTGTACTCGATTAACGCCAACTGATGTCCCAAGTACTGTACACTGTAGTCTTCGTACTCTTGCAATCAGTTATAAAAAAAACTTTGACCATCGAAACTATCTGAATCAATTTTAAACCACAACTAGATTTCATCATGATGCCTTAAGGTGCAATCTGGCTGGTACTGCCGACCGTCGCGGACAGCAGTAACTGTCAACCTTTGCACTCACAACCGTCAACTACCGAGCAGTCGCAAACAGACAACACAGCTTGTTTTGGCCTGAAGCAGTAGTCTACTGCCGGCAGTTTCTGCGGTCGGCAGTACCAGCCAGACAGTACCTTTACCTCGATGTTAAATTGCCATATTGCGTCCCCCACACTATACCTGCGACTATGTCCCTTTCCAGTTGATCATACAATTGGAAACTGACTCAAATTCAGAATCCAATTCCACCTGGATAAGAATTTCGTATCCAAAAGCACAGCCTAGTCTTTTGCCATGCTTACAAATGTTCGGATTTAGATACAGTGAATACTACCTTAGGATTGAATACGTTCTCGAACTATCAAATTTTTTATACTGTTCATTCTGACGCTGTAATCGTAGCAGGTGGCGATTTCAATGATCCTATGCCTGTCTTAAATATTCTACTCGTACGTATCAGCCAGGCCAAGGATGGAAGCGAATCCATCGAAATTAAAAGACGGATAATGATGGCAAATAAGACGTATTATTCGGTACTTCCAATAAAATGTGCACAGAAAAACAAAGCTTGAACTATACAAAACAATAATAAGACCTGTGCTAGGCTATCGCAGCGAAAACGTGGACATTGACTCAGGCGTCCGAAAAATTAGTTAAAGCCTTTGAAAGAAAAGTTCTGAGAAGAATGTGAGCGAAGACCCGATCTGGAGAATACGATACAATAGAGAATTGTATGCCATCTTCGACAATCCAGAAGTATCGATCTTCATAAAATTTAAAAAGCTACAATGGGCTGGTCATGTGGAGCGGATGGATGACGAAAGAATCCCCAAGCGCACACTAAAGGGACCAGTTGGAAAACTACGAAAACGCTGGGAGGACTCTATTGACGCAGACAGGAAATCAATGCTGAGATTTCGAAACTGGAGGACGCTGTCACTGAACCGAGAACGCTGGAGGTGGCACATTCAGGAGGCCAAGGTCCAATTTGGACTGTAGCGCCATCGTAAGTAAGTAAGCGAGGTCGTGTTGCTGCCTCCATTAACAATTTAGTGCAGCTGGTGGCCAATTTCACCCATCTACCTGATGCACGTCCATTATCCAATCTGCACGATTTTTTCCTTACACAACAGCCAGTCAATTATGACGTCTCAATTTTACCACCAATTGGAACGACTAACCATATCTTGGTTCGTGCATCAATTCGGCAATACAAACGTCGACAACGAGAACAACTCGAAGATTCGCTTGGCACTAAAATAGAGAGAGATTTCTTGAAGCACATGATTAAAATCTTTGGTGGAAGACTATCGATAGCCCTAAAAGCTTGAGACGTTTATTTTTTGGTCATTTGTTAATTAGTTACTACAAGGAGGCCCTTTTCTGGCTGAGGTGTAATGTAATATCTACTAGTGATATTAGCATTTTCACAGACTGCGAAGCGGCAATAAAAACCTTGGAATCGACCTCGACAACATCAAGGTGTAAGGAGATGGCCGAACAGTTCAATATTCTTCTGTGCTGGGTGTCTTGACACAGGGATATTCCAGGGAACTGTATGGCCGACGCAATCGCTCGGCGCGGTACCACCCTTCAGACTTTGCCGGTACATCAGAACCTGGGTGTGTCTCTCTCTACGTGTAAACTTCTACTGAGACTGGACTCAAATGAGAAAACCAACTCAAGATGGGCCGATGGTACTACTATTGCTCCGCTATCTGGTCCCCTCACTACAATTGTCACGTTACTGCTCTGGAATCAGTTCAACGTAAGTTTACTCGTTCTCTCCTGTACAAATATAGGATCCCCTATTGTCCTTACAGTGAACGTCTTCGCTTCCTCGGGATCCCATCCCTCGAACAACGCAGACTGTACATAGACGAGTGTGTTCTCTTCAAAATTTACAATGTTTAAACTTGGTTTTGCGCCAACCAACTCGTCCTAGCAGGTCAGACTCCATATTCGCCCCTCCTTTGGCAAGGACAAACGTATATTTTTTTCCCCGTTTATTTGGCTACAAAGAAATCATAATGTGCTCAATATTGGTCCTCTGAACACATCGTATTCACTTTTTAAAACAAAATTAAAATTCTTATTTTTCACAAACTAATTTCTAATTGTATATTGTTTTCAATCTTTAATTAATATTATTAGTATTATCGTTTTCTTTCCTTCTATGCTGTTGTGTAATTGGATAAGTTTTTATCTGTACAATTGTAATAAATAAATAAATAAACCGTTCTTAAAGGCTGACTCCGCTCAAAAGGGCGGCCATGAGTAAAACAGTCGGTGTCCTAACCGGACACTGTTTTATAGGTCGACATGCTGAAAGGCTCGACCTCTTCTCAAACGACTTCTGTAGAAGTTGCCAGGATGAAAAGGAGGAAGAGACAGTCCTTCACTTTCTCTGTGCTTGTCCAAGCTCATCTTCGAGCTTACTTCTTCAACTGTCTTGGTGATCTTGCCACAATGGAGGTCGCGAGAATCCAACGCTTCAGTACAAGCTCTAAATGGTTTGACGAGTAGGACCGGATTTGATGATCCTGTGGTATCACAACGAACCTTTTAGGTCTAAGTGTGCCCGTGATCTTACGGATAGCCACGCGTACCTACCTACCTACCTAATCAGTTACTAATAACTTTGTATCGACTTCTCCACACCTCTTCTCGATAGTGACCGAACCTTAGTAGGTCCTCTCGAAAAAGCTGCAAGCTTGAAAGCGGCGAAGGCTCCCATCTTTAAACCAGTGCCCCCCAAAATCTGTTTTTTTTTAATCAGAAGGACCTAACCCAGGGACGTCATTTCAGTTTTTTCTAGGGAGGGGGGGACAAGATGTTATGAATGTATATATTTTTATATATAAATATACATAAGTTATATATAATATATGAAAATAAAAAATTCAGGGGGAGGGGTGCAAATTGCTCTCCCTGCCCCCACAAATGACTTCCCTGACCTAACCGGCTCAGTAAACGATAACATGCCAAAGGTATATAATTTTGAGAAACCATATATGTTGACTCTAGGAGATCGTGTATCATGGCAATCTGGGCTATCTGATTTTGAGGAAGGTGGCACATCATAACAGCCTAACACTGATGAGGGTGCACAGGGACATGAGGGTATTCCGGGTAATGAGTCGGTTGACCAGCTATCTAAGCGAGGAGCCAACTCAATTGGCCCGGAACAATTCTGTGGAGTAGGGCTAAAGGCTTCATTAAGGATGGCATTTTAAAGTGGGTAAATCTTCAGATGAAACATTATTGGAACTCACTTTCGAGACTTAGACAGTCAAAGAAATTCCTGACTTTCTCAAGTAGAAGAGCGACGGAACTCCTTTCACGCATGGGATATTTTTCCGGAACTTATTTTCTTAACTTATCACCGTAAGATCATCAGTAAAATATCATTAGGTATACCAACATGATCAACAAGTTCCCGGAATAACCACCGTGTTGCGTTTTCATTGTTCCGATTTGAGTTATGTTTTTTTTTTTTGTTAAGTTGGTACATCTGTTGTTGACATTCCCTCTAAATCTTAGCGTCATAGCTTGACATTTGCAAAAGTTACGTAGCCAAGAGTACATCTATCTCTGTGTGTGCTGGCGATTTTTTTTTCTTTCTGTTCAATCGAGTTAAAAAACCACTACGAGAAACGCATTTCAGAAGCTGAGAGGAAGTAATGGAAAAATCGCAGGGAGCACTGATGGTCATACCGAAAACCGAGTATAAAAAATGTTTCGAGGATTCGATCAGGTGCTGGCATAAGTGTGTTGCAGTCGATGGGGATTACTTTGAAGGGATAGATTTAGGTGAATAAACTTGTATTTTTAATTTTCTCATTAAATTCCGGGAACTTTTTGATCAAGGTGGTATGTCGATTCTGTAATACCACATCAGAAACCGCGTCGGCCCACATTCTGCGTGATTGTGATGCACTGGTAAGATCAAGACGGTAGATTCTCGGTAGATTTATTCTCCCCTATGAAGACCTGTCGAAGACTCCCTGTGTAAAATTATCACATTTCTCAAGGGAATAGATATGGCTATAGCCAGGAACAAAAGACCTATTTATTTGAGAAGCAGTGAGGCTTCTATAGGCTCTACCAAACAACTAATAAATAATAATAATCATAGTCTTATTTTAGCTGCCATGATTTCGTTTTGGAACTCGTTTTTTCAGGATCATGATTCTTATCCGCTCTGGCTCAACGGGTTACATTTTTTTTTTCATCTTTTATACTGTTCAGGGTACTTTTCACAGATTTCGAAACTCGAGAATCTGCAGCCAATTCCCAAGAAAGAAAGCAAAACGCAATCAATCGCAAAATAGTCAACGATCTAATGAATAAAGATCTGGTCCCCGAATGACTAAATTGGATCCGTTTTGGTTGTTCTACAAGTTACCTCTTGGTTTACTGAACAGAATGCTGGAACTCGTTGATTCATAAATTTAATAAAAGCGAAACTCTTTTCCTTTACATCATTAAAGCGTTTGAAAGAGTTTGTCATCAATGTCTCCTAGTTAAACTTAAGGCTCTTTCTTAGATGGATTAAGAGTTTGCTCTGCAAACGCTCTATACGATTTGTGTTAGACGGAATTACTTATTCTTCCTTTCAAATCGATTTCGTTATACCCCAGGGTTCAGTTCTATGGCCCATCATCATTAACCCCTCTTCCCCGCCAACTCAATCTAATTCACTGTTTTGCAGATGATGTTTTACTGGATAGTGTCTGTAATTTTCACTCTGTTACAGAGGCACGTCCGACTTCGGTAGCTTCTTTCTGCCCTGAGTAGAACACAGACCTCAGAGTCGACCCTAAATGCAGTTCTGTCATCTGTCCCTTTTAGAGCGGCTGTCGCAAAAATATTCTTCGATGGCGTACAATTTTTTTCTTCAGTTCACTTCACTTTACTCCACATAACAATCAACAATCGCCTAAATTCGAGACAGTAGCACATCTTTGATATCGTAATTGTTGCCAAAAAAAAAAAAAAAAAAATACGGTGAAGGATTTATCTATAATCAGTAAGATATACATCAGACCATGTCTTGAGTAGAATTCGCATTTCTGGGCTGAAAATCACTTGTAGTTTTGCTCGCAACAGAGTATACTTTTCAGCTCCTTTCTTGGTGAACAGTTAAATTTAGGTAGTCGATGATTCCTCAATTATCAAAAGTCGGAACTCATTTCCAGCCAATCTGTTTCCTGATAAATACATATAACCTTGAGCAATCCAAAGACCACTTCAGGCGCTTCTCTCTCGTTCCACCATACTAAATCGCCAATCACACCATTTTATCTCTTACTTTTTGTCGTTTTAGCTACGTAATCAAATTGAAGATAATTTCGACAGCGATAAAAAAAAATCAGCCCAAATCCTTGACCTATAGAAGTGATCTCGATCCAATGACCTCGTTCTCCACTTTGCAAATCTTTGTAGTGATATCGATTGAGTCCTCTAATCGTTTACGTGGCTTGCTTGGAGTTTACCATGTGCTTTGTCTTATTAAATGATTCTGAGAATTCTTCTATCAACATCCATACGGTCGACGTAGTCACTCCATTGCATTTTTGCAGTTTTAGGAGGACTGATAATTCCTGTTCGTCGTAGAGGTTAGATAGATAGATTGGAAATAGTGGTTAGTGTGGTTAACCTCTGTCACTGAAGCCACATTTGGGCTTGGGCCTATTGTGACGTCCCCCTGATTGGTTACGATGCCTCTTCAATCCCTGCTCTATCAATGAAGCTTAGTATTTTGCGAAGAGGAATGGTCAGGAATTCTAATGGGTCCATGAAACCCTGACCGAAGTGACGAAGTCTTTTTTGAGCTGAACCCTCAGATTTATAGTCGTAGAGGTTACTCATTGCTTTATCTAATTCGCCAGTCAGAGCCTTCCCTTAGGGCGTAGGGGCCTTTGCTTGCTAAGAGTGAAGGTTTAATTATACATATTACCTTGTAGTTTTAAATATCGGTAGGACCAATTAATAAATATTTTGTTGTCATTAAGCGTATTGTCCTTTTCGTTGCCGTCCTTATTAGTCTTTAATCCTAAGTAAATGAAAGCGTCTATAGTAGTAGCTTTCTCTACTTGGCGACTCCTTCTTTGACTCATGAATTGGTCTTTTGCTCAGTGATCCGTTACCCCCTAGCTGTTGACTCTAGTTAATGAACATCTCCTTGGTGTTGGCTAACGATCGTGGCATAATACTTTTCGACAACTCTTCGTTTTCCAAAACGCGGCAATAGGTAACATTTCGTAGAATTTTGTAATCACAATTATAACTACAGCCCTTCAACGAAAAAAAACTTGTAGCTGTCGAAACCTTTTGGACGTTCACAAACACGACGAGTAATAAGGATGTTTATATGGACAACACAAAAAAAATCCGTGTGAAGTCCGGAATAATTTAGTAGTAAGTGTAAATGTTGTTACAATTCTTATGGTGAGAGCTGTGGACTTCGCCTGAAAATATACAAACTTTCCCTGTTATTTATCTAATCAATTTGCTCACATTTTTTTGAAACAGCTTAAGCCCCAATCTGTAATTTATGAAACAAAATTTATCTTTCCAGGCGCAGAAAGTGCATCACGAGCAGAAATTGAAAATCACTTAGAAATGGGACGTGAACTTTTAGCTCGAGGTCAGCTATCAGACGCTTTATCACATTATCATGCAGCAATAGGTAAGCCGAACGATCATTCATATTAAAAATATTTTCCCTCTCGCACTGGAACTGAGTGGGTTTTTATAAAAATAGACGTGAGGCAATTCTTATTCATATTTTTGTTTTTTTATGTTGTCGTGTTTTTAGAGGGTGACCCAACCGACTACTTGACTTTCTTCAAACGTGGCACTGTGTATTTAGCTTTGGGCAAGGCGCGATTCGCTTTGAACGATTTTTCGAAAGTTTTAGCCCTAAAACCCGATTTTGTAGCAGCAAAAATTCATAGGGCTTCCGTTTTTATGAAAACGGGGGACTATGATCGAGCCGAAAAGGATTATGCTGAAGTGGTACGTTGAAATGTTTTCTGTTTTGGAAAAAAAAATTCAAAATCTATTTTTGCAGCTACTGGATGATCCGTATAATCAAGAGGTCAGCTATCTATATGAGAGATTGAGGCCAGCGCGACAACAGTGGCTCGATGTAGAAGATGTGATTGCTCGCGGAGATTATTCGACCGCTATTGTACTATTAACACAACTCTTAGAAATATCGCCATGGTCAACGAAATATCGCGAAACACGAGCCAAATGTTACGTTCATAATGGCGATTCCATTGCAGCTGTATCAGATATGCGTTCCGTAAACCGACTTTCACAGGACAGTACGATCGGCTATTATAAATTGGCAATTTTGCTCTATGAACTCGGACATGCAGCGGATTCGTTGAAAGAGATTCGCGAATGCTTACGTCTCGATCCCGAGAATAAAGACTGCTTTCCGTTCTATAAGAAGCTGAAGAAGGTTGAAAAGGCGCTGTCCGATGCGCAGCGTTACATGCAGGAAAAAGCCTATCCCGACTGCATAGAATCGGCCGAAAAGGTTCTAAAACACGAATCGACAGTCGAAATGATAATATTCGGGGCGAAACAATTGCTGTGCGCATGCTATTCGAAAGACGAACAATTCACACAAGCCATAGGTAAATGTCGCGAAGCTTTAGAAATCGAAAAAGATCCGAACGTTTATTGCGATCGAGCCGAAGCGTATATTGGAACGGAAATGTACGATGATGCCATACACGATTATCAGGCAGCGTTGGAAATCGATGAAAATCTTCAGCGTGCAAAAGAAGGTATCGAAAAGGCGAAACGTTTACAAAAACAATCAGAACGTCGGGACTACTATAAAATCCTGAATGTAAAACGAACGGCAACAAAACAGGAAATTGTCAAGGCCTATCGGAAAGCCGCACAAAAATGGCATCCCGATAATTTCCAGGGTGACGAGAAAAAAATTGCCGAAAAGAAATTCATCGATGTTGCGGCGGCAAAAGAAGTACTAACCGATCCCGATAAGCGATCACAATTCGATCAAGGCGAAGATCCACTCGATCCAGAAGCGAATCAACAGGGCTTCCGAGGCGGTAATCCTTTTCAACATTTCCATCATGGCTCACCGTTTCAATTTAAATTTCATTTCAACTAGTTTTTATTTATTTATTGAAACAAATCAACAACAACAAAAAAATCTTTAAAAGAAATTTATAATATATAAAATGCGATATGTATGTCATTCGAAGGACAATACCAATCATAGGGCCCCCCGTCGGCTTTGTAAATAGCTTTAAAATTGAAAACGTAGCGAAAGAAAACAAATTGAATCAATCGAAACAATCGTAAAAAGTGGTAGTGAAAATATTTAAGTTTATTTTTGCTTGTTTCCTGTTTCATGCATTTCTTTTTAAATTATTTATCGCCGTACTGCTCTCATGTTTTTTTTTATGGTACAATTCTTTATCACATCGAAACGATTTTTACGTTTAATAATTAAAGAAAGTGGCAGAACAGTTTTTGATTTTTTTTTTCTCCTAGAGTGCATTGTAGTGTAAGAATGAAATTCTGTACGGGAGACATACCGTTTTGGTTTAATTTATGTGGAAGAACAAAAACGATCTCTTGAGATTTGTACGATTAATCGATTGAGCGAACTGATTTTGTGGAAAATTTGCTTACTTGTTGGTTTGAACGAATTTTATTTTGATTTTGTTATTTTTTTATGCCATAAACATGCGAAATTTGATCGGCGATGTTTAAATGTTTGGTCAAATTAACAACTAGGCAAATTTTGATTAGGGATGATGATTTTAAAATTAAATGTAAATAGATATAATAATAATAATAATAATAATAATAATGTAAATTGTAAGTAATAAACATTTTGTTACTTTATTTCATTTTGATGGTTTTAATAATTGCAGGCTAAAGATTTCGGGCCAAACACGGAAGAGGAACTGTAGTTGAGACAGATACGATTCTTGATCCAAGATCTGCGCAATAGTTGGGCATCTCTAGTTCTTAAGGAAACCACTCTGATCCTTAAATTTTATTGTAGCTTAATATTTTTTTATTTAGACTTGATTAAACGAATTCAATTGGTGTTAGAGATGGGTCGTTCAGAAGGGAACTGTAGAAAAGAACACTTCATTGAAGCGAGTGAGTGAAGTAACTCACTCCTTCTGGTGAATTGCAGTTCCATTGGACATCATCTTCATCACCTTCTAGATTTACTGACCTTATTTTTTGGCTATCATGTTCTAGACGTACTGATTTTTTTAGCTCTGATGATCTTCTAGAACTACTGACGGAACGAAGAGTTTCGGAACGACTTCTTTGAACTCTACTGACTTTTTTTGGTCCTCATCTGCTACATCTACTGATCGAACGATGCATCGAAAAGTTCCGGAACTACTTCACTGAACTATAGTATACTAACCTTTTTTTGTTTTTTTTTTTGTTTGGTCCTCATCTGCTACATCTACTGACGGAACGAAGGATCGATGGAACGAAGAGTTCCGGAACTACTTCACTGAACTCTACTGACCTTTTTTTTTTCTTTGGTCATCATCGGCTACATCTACTGACTGAGCGAAGAGTTCCGGAACTACTTCACTGAACTCGTTCCTTAAAGTGAATGACTCGGAGTAAAATACTTCACTGAAAGGAACTACTTTGGCCATATCTAATTGGTGTTTCGTGCAGGATAAAGATAAAATTGTTAATTTAAGTGCAGTAACTAAAAGAATTTCTCCATTTCAGTAAACTCGTTGAAGCAATGCCGTTGCATGTTCTGATTGTTGTTGTTGTTTGGAGAGACACGCAGAAAAGCAGCGCATTTCTAGCATTCAGGCCAACATGGTCCATTATACTCGAATCCCCCAGTCTCTATCCGAGCTTTTTCGTCCTCCTTACGAATTTCAAAAGCTCAGGTAGGGAGCGAGAACGAAGTTCCTTCATCCTCATAACATCAACGCCGTATACGTGCATTCTCGCAGATTGCAATGCAGTTATAACGATCTTTCACATCGACAGCAATTTGCATAAGCAGAACTCCGAAGGATTATTGACGCACCTAAGATGAGAACTTTGTATCTATCACCGATCAGGTAATACTGAACATTTTGACTATCACCGATCAGGTAATACCGAACATTTTGACTTCTAAACCTCGATGACTTGATGAACCAGTCATTTACAAACTGGTCAAAGTTTGGAGTAAGAACTACTGCTCCAAGATAAATTTACCGTAATGTAAAACAACAGATCCAGTTTTGATGCATTCGAAGAGTGCGCTTGACGTCATTATGGATCACAGTAACTCTTCGCAATTAAAAGTTCTAAGGCTGAAGAGAAGAGAGAACAACTTTTTGGGATTTCCTGTATTCTGGGCTACAATACACGATTTTCCATAGAACCAGATGTTTAATAAATCGGGAATATATTCAGTTACAATGCACTCTTCGAAACATGCATGATTTTAGAGGTGATAACTTTGTCAACTCACCTTACGGCGAGATCGTTCAAACCATAGAGATATATGTATATGAGATGACAAGCAGGGATTGAGTTGAAGGCGGAAGTCCTCACATTCACTCACACGGTAAAACAACAACAATTTGATATAACGAACCTGTTTTGTCTCCCTTTTCACTGTATTTTTGGCTTCAAAGCGCTTTATACAAAACCGGTGGTTTGTCGTCTCCACTAGCTCTATGGTTCAAACCCATTCTATCAAAGGAATCGTCCATTCTCCAGGTATTGAGTTCTTCGATGAATATCATTGGGGGGGTCTTTAAACGTTAGCCCTAGCCTAAATCTGATAACGACCTTCTTTAATGAATATAAGCTATGATATTGCGCTACCAAGTTCGGTAACTTTTGTTGATTATGGAATAGTCAAAATCATCCCGACTGAGACTGAGTTCTCTAAACTATTGATCAGTTTGCTGCATGGAATCTTTTCAGCAAGAAATACTCAATAACTGATTTACAGTTCCTGTTCAACGAATTAGGACCCTTAAGGTTTTTTAATATTTGCTCTTTGCTTAAAACTCTCTGTAAAAAGAAAATAAAAAATAAATTTTTCTTTTTGTATTGATTTGGTGTTAATATTTTGTAGTGCCACCTTTAGCACTAATTACAGCTTTAATTCTTTCTAACATGCTTTCAATTCATCGCTGTATCATTTTTTTTTTATTTCTTTTCTGTATTGCCATATATTTTTAATTTTTTCTTTTAGGATATTAAGGGTAGGATTATGACAGGAATGAACTTCAGATTTTAACAGACTCCAGACATTCTCGATAAGGTTACGGTCGGTAGATTTACCTGTCCAAGGAAGAATAGGGATAAGGGATATCGGAGGTAGAGAACATGTCTTTTCATAATATTGGCACGATGACAGGGTGCATTACTGCATAAATATATTTCCTCTTTCACAGCACTTTAAGAAGTTGAAATATTGAATTCAAATGTTGTCCGACACGCCGTAGTAGTGCGATGCTGTTCATAGGTCCTTCGACGAAAAGGATCGGTGCAAGTCCATCGCCTAAGATGCAGGACCATATCATTGTGGCTGGTGGATGTTTGATAATTTTCACGACGCAGGCTAGATCATAATTTCTGTGCTGGCCTTCTTCTAACGTATTGATGTCAATAATTTTTTTTCAAATATGTACATATATTTCCAAGCGAAAATAAAATGTAATAAAATCTTTGGTCATCGATATTAAATATTAATTAAATTTTTCCAATAAGCTACGGTAAAATATTGATAAGCTCTAACAAACTCCATTCTGGCTTTTCGCATTTTAGCTCTTAGCTTAGGCCTTTTTGCTGGTCGCCTCGACTTAAAGTTGGCTTCATATAAACGCCTTCTTAAGGTTATACCGAATATCTCTATCCCTTCGCCCAGTAGATCTTGATGCAAGCCAGGCGCGAGCGCAGAGGGGGGGGGGCGGTTTGGGAGTTCCCCGAAATGATGCAATTAAAAAATCAGAACTAAATATAACTAATACTCGACGCGTACTCCACCCCTCCCTCCCAAATAATTTTCTGCGTTCGCGCCTGCTTCTTCCTTTCACGCAACAATTTCGCCGTTTGTTGCTGACTTGGCATTGATGTTCCTGGATTGCTTTATTGATTCTTATCACAGTTCGATGAGAAACGTTCTCTTTTCTCGCTATTTCTCGAAAGGCAAACTTTTTGATGTTCAATAAAGTAATTAATAATGGTGTTCAATAAGACTTTTTGTCCGCGCTAATATCTTTACACTTTCCCATTTTTATTGTTTTGACCAAAATGTTGTACTTTTAAATGTCTGAAACTATTACGTGGGGCTGGCCAGCAGTTTACGTAGTTTGATAAACGTTGAAGTTTCTGGCTCCTTGAAGAGCTCATGGTTGTATCTTATTCGCCAGTCCGTTCCTTCCTGTACGGTTCCAAAACTTTTTCGGAGGACCTTTCTTTTGGATGTGTTAGCTGCTTTTTTGGAACTTCGAGTTAATGTCCACTTTTCGCTGCCATACAAAAGCACTGGTCGTATATATATGTACATATATTCGTAGCTTATTGTTTCTGTGCACTTTCTTGGATTTCATTATTGAAACTACCGAATAATCCGTTATATTTGCTAGCATGATCCGTCGATTGATTTCGTCTGTTTCGTCTTTTGCTAGATTAACCTCCCCAAGTTATATGAAGTTGTCCACACTATCCAAATTATACTCTGCAATTAATAATAATCAATGGCGCAACAGTCCAATATATACTCCGCAATTGTTACATTCTATCTGATTGGCGTTCTCTTTCTTGTTTGCGTCATTATTTTTGTTTTATTTTCGTTAGTACGTAACTTCTTTTGCTGTAACCGCATTGTCCCACATTTGATTAGAGAAATATCTTCAAGTGGTTTGTTGCATAGGAGTAGTGTAATTAATGGTGTACGAAACATTATGGGCGACACTGTAATTTTTATATTGCGCTGCGCATGCTGCAAACATTTCTGCACAGCACATTTTCTTCGCGTTGTGGCTGTTGAAAATATAAGAGCAAAACACAAGGTGCACTGACATTTGGCTGTCAACTACCAGCAACGACAGGCCACGAGTTCGTCCGCGAAGCGCGACCGCACGACAGAACGCGGGAAATTCCCACGAGCCCGAATGCAGTCTTGAAGATTTTCGGAAGAAGACGAAAGATGACAAATTGATGGGAATATTTCCGCTAGATGACCGGGGCAATTTACCTAAATGGGTGAGTAAAAGTGGAAAATTTGGCACTGAAGAGATGCGGGTCTTCTTTGTTCGCGCCGCTCCATTCTGTCGCGATGACCTTAAAGAACGTTCGAAACCTTGACTACATCTATTCCCCGTTTATTGCAGCTTCAGGTGATAATTCGCCGTTGTTTGTGGACGATGAAGGCATACGGGCGCCAAGCTTTCACCCGTTCGAACTGACTACACCTGCTACACGAGATGGTCCGTCCGGGAGGCTGACGAGTTTTTCATTCGAGAATGAGTTCCTGCGGTCGATGCGCGGCGAGGCGACCGATACTGCGAGAAGTGTCCCCATGGCGTCCAGACGGAGACTGCCCGATGTCGATATTAATGCGATTTCCATGTCCAACTTGTACGAGCGCGACCTCAAGGCAATGGATACCGACAAGTGAGTAGAAAATTAAAATCGCGCAACCATATGGAGCTATAAAAGCGGAAATTGCGGTAGTTCCAATTAGTCGAATGAGCCTCTTGATTTAATTGTTTTAATTCCCTTGCTTGTTGTAGGGATTTCGAAAGTACGTCCGATCTGCAAAAACCGTTCTTGGACTTCAAGTAAGAAGACGCCGTGTGTGTTTAGTTTATCCGAAAGATTTCTTATCTAATCACAGTGTTCATACTGTGGCCTATTGTGAGTGCTAATCGACTCGAGTTAACATTATTCATTTTCTGCTTCAATTTCATTACCACTGTTTGGTTATCACTTTACAGAGATTCCTGATGTGTATTTCAAGCTTTCATTGGCTTATTTCATACGTGGTGTTTGCTTTTATTCGTTATCATTTTGTGGTCATCAATGTGCGAGCAAAGGTTGTTCTATTTGATCTCGAGTAAATTTTTAAGCTATAAAAGACGCAAATAGTTTCTGTCGATTTCCCCGTTTGATTGAGTTCGAAATTGTTTCAATTCGAATGGGTGACAACATTTGAAGATACATATTGAAAAAATTCACCTTTTCAGGGCAGAATCATCGCCAGAAATTTTCATACGTTTGGAAGTATGAGGGTTTATCACCGTCAGATAACTCCTTATTGCACTACGTACGCACATCTACCAGATTTATCTGTTTTCTTCTGATATTGCCTGTAAAATTTCAAATTTTTTTTTCTTCTGCTGGTTTTACCGGTTTTTGTTTATATTTGTTTGTTGATTGAATACTTCTCACATTTCGTTACATTTTAATGTGCAATCAGTCGACATTAAAAAAGATAATAATCCTTCATCAATGCTACGACAGTCCAACTAGAGTCCTGGCCTCCTACAATCCTCGCATTCAATCGTCACGATCCAAAGATCTCGACATCCAGCTGCTAATTTTAAATATGGCCTTGCTATCTTTATCAACCGAGTCTTCCCAACGCTTGTGTGGTTTGTCTACTGGCTTGGTACTCCCTTTGCCTTTAAGAGCACGTTTGGAGATTCTTCTATCTTCCATTCACTCTACATGGCCAGCTCACTGCAATTTACTTAGCTTGAGCAACGTTGAAGCGTCTGGCTCATTGTAGAGTTGATACAACTCATGGTTGTATCTTATTCGCCAGTCAATTCCTTCATTTTTCAGAGGACTCCTCTTTCGAATGCGTTAACTGCTTTTTCGAAAGTTCGCGGCAATGTCCACATCTCGCTGCCATAAGAGAGGACAGGTCGCAGATTAGTTCTACATATTAGCAGATTGGATTTCATTTTTGGAAGAACGCGAAACCGTTATATTTGCTAGCATGATCTGTCGATTGATTTCGTCTGTTTCGTTACCGTCTTTTGCAAGATAAGCCCCAAGTTATATGAAGTTTTTCAAACTCTCAAGATGACTGCAATTAAATTATAATACATCGAATTGCGAGGTAATCGCTCCGCATATCTCTCAGAAAAAATAACCTCGATAAAAAACCTTTTCATTAATTTGAAAAATGAAAAATTTTATTAGGTTGCAGGCTGCAATGTTGTTTTTCTCTATGAAGTGAAGTCAGTTGCAACTTTTATGTCTCAAACTGCCGCCTGGTTGTACAAGTGGTATTGAAGTCTAAATAGCCCTACATTTACTCATGGAGTCATTTCAGTTGTTGGCTTTATTAAGATCGGACAGAAAAATAATGCATTCGAGTCAAAAACGAGTAATTTTCCTTTATGAATTTAAACTAGGCCACAGCACAACGTAGGCAACCGAAAACATCAACAGGAAATTTGAAACTGATTCGGTAAACAAACGAACCACACAGTGATGGTTCAAAAAATTTCAATCAGGAAACATGACTCTTCAAAGTGATCCACGTGATACCAAGGACTTTCGATCGGCAAGGATGCGCTGAATTTATTAGTGGAATCTGACTCACGCCAAACTGTAGGGGACATTGCAAGAAATTTGGCGAACGACAGTTTTTCGGCACTTGCAACAGCTTGGAAAAATCAAAGTGCTTGATAAGTGGGTTCCGCATGAGCTTACTGAGCAAAACATAACTCCTCGACTGGAAATTTGCTGTTCCCTGCTCTTCCGGAAGAGAAACGATCCGTTTTTGATTCAGTAAACAAACGAACCACACAGCGATGGTTCGAAAAATTCCAATCAGGAGTCATGACCATAAAAGACAATGTTACTTGTGTGAAAACAAATGATAACTTTCAGTGGGCCTTTTTCAAAACCCTTTTTGGCACCATCTGGCGATCCTCGGGATTCTACTTTGGGGCCTCCTTTACATGCTTAAAAGTTGATTTTGTTGCCTACAAGTAGTGGATCTGACAATATTGGACAGTTGTCCCTTTATAGCTTCATGCTCTGCTTAAGATTGTTAATATAAAATTTTAAAGTGGCTGTTGTTGGATTATTGACACAATAAAATGACACTGTGGATGCAAGGACATGAAAAACTGAATCGAATCTTCAAAAACAAGAACTCTTAAGTATTAATATCACGACGGCAAAAATCATCTTCTGCCGATTTTCATCAGGAAAGAGGTTAGCTCCCCAGTCGGAGTGCTGATAGGCAACTGGTTTGATGAAACCGATTGACCGATCATGACATTGAGAAACTCCCCTTGAAGAATTCATTATCACCAGCCCGGAAACACTCAATTACAACAAGATCTGGAAATCGAGATAATAACAGGCATGGGTTTTCAAAGACAATAACTCAATTAAAAAAGGGCTGAAGTTTATTCAATGCTACAAATATACCGTCTTAGTAGTAACTAAATTCCTGTGAACTAATTTCCCCCTAAGATTATTAGTTTATTGTTCAGTTACAAGAAAACCCCATTTTCTAGTATGTGACCCTTTGTATTGTTATCAGTAGGCCTTACAAAAAAAATGTTACACTCCCTATTAAAATAGTTTACTTCTCAAAATTTTTTCCACACTTTTGGTTTCCAAAAATTTTTAGTCACTGTTTTCTTATAAAATTAAAAAAAAAATCAGCTTTAACTTCCTCTACAATGCATAGATTCTTACAGTCAAATAACACTTTAATTATCAAACCGAAGACATTCCGACAAAAACAAGTTACAAAGCGAAAAAAGAAAACGAAATATGGACGAAAATACTATGTAATTAAATTTCCCAGGTAATGAATATTGTCACCAAGAGAGTGAATAATGAGAGTGCTAATGAGCTCCAGAAAAACTATATCAACCATAGAATATTTACTACTAATCTCAAGAGGCTTGAAAGGGTGTGAACTTCTAATATTTGTTATATCCAGTCATGCAATGTCCTTACAAATTGTCGTTTTTATTCCGTGTTACATTTAACTATTGATTTCAAGTACATAATCGACTCGATTTACACCGGAACAGTGCACAAATTTCTCGTATTTAACAGTCTTTTTAGTTTATAATTTTGTGACTAATCATGCCTCATTTACCAAGTTTATTGTACAATTAAATTGATAATAATAACTAGAATTTTATACTGTAATTTGATTTTCTCGTTTAGAAACGATACGATGAATAACTCGCCCGAATCGTATCCTACTTGCGATTGTACACCTGAAAAAGCTTGCAACAATAATACACTGTCTTGTTCTCATGCACCGTCAAATCATTTTGGTTTTAAATCCGTCAACAATTCCCTATATTTTTCGGATGGTAAACGTTCTATTGATTTTGCATTAGCTTGGAATCCGGACGAAAATGAATCCGTTGAACGGACGAATGCAATAAAACGTGAAATATTCGAAGAGAATCTCATCAATGAAGGATTGGAATTGGAACGCGAAACTCTTGGAGAGGAGTTAACTTTTGTTAAGGTAAGCGAAGAAATTTATTTCAACGTAATTCAATTAAGTATTTTTTGTTTTCTTAGATACACGCACCTATTGAAGTCTTAAGACGTTATAGTGAAATATTAAAATTACGAATGCCCATGAAAGAGGTTTGTAATATCATGAAATTAGTAGATTTTCCAGTTTAAATTCCCCTAGGTCGTTTGAAAAAATTTATATAAATATTCTTGGTTTTTTTTTCTCTTATGTTTATACGATGTTTTATTATGATTTTGAAAAAATTTCAGTCGCTTTGTCAGGTTGCTAAAAACGAAAGACTAAGTGCTCTATCGAATGCAGCACAATATATTTCAGAAAAGGTTAGAATGAAAGTACTAAATGTTGCAGCGGACGCTTTAAAGCCTGAGGTTTGCTAACTTTGTCTTGTGCAAATTAATATTATTAAAAAGAAAAGAAAAAAAGAAATAAAACAGAAAAATACGTATTCGTTAGTGCATTGTGTACACGGTGAAGGTTGGCTCGCATTGCTTTCTAAATACTAACTTTAGTTTTAGTTGTTGTATTGTAAATCAAATAACATAGTCAATTTTAGTAGTTTGGTTGTAATCAGTTAATTCTTTTGTAATTTTTATTTATCCCTGGATTTCATTTGAATGGTACTGCTATAAATGATAGCAATAAATTTGTCGCTATGCTCTTCAACAGGAATTTGAGTTTCTAATCACAGTTTATTATCATTTACAGCCGAAACAGTCGTAATGATTTATTGTGTTTGTGTAGGGATTGTCCAAAAAGTAGTTTGATGTCTGTGCTTATCGTTGAAAGCAAATATTAGTTGAAAACTGTTAGCTGTGATTTAAACAAATAAAAGGTAATGACATGTAAACTATAATCGATTATTGAGCGAAACTTGCGAGCAGCAAGATATAGTTATTTCATGATATTGATCTGGATAGACGTTTTTCTCAAGTTGCATAAAACCGAAGAGATGGTATCCTCAATTCATCGGGGACTGAATGTGTGAGACTATTTTATTTTTTATTTATTTTCCAGATGTGGCATGATCATAAATGATGGAGCCTACCGCATTTGCGGTCAAGCCCATAAGGCACATTGCACGTCGTGTTACAATTATGTTATAGTTTTTGGTGGATGGCGGTCTTGGATCCGTCTGTATAATAGATAGTAGATCCATCTTATTTTTCTAAATGCTGTTTATGGAGCTGCTGGAATTTGACGGCTGTGGTGTGATTTTTTTTGGGGTATCGGAAGCAGTTGGTGAGGTTGATTGAACGTGAGTTGCGATATTGTGATAGGAAGGGGTTATGAAGGGAGGGGGGACGTTGCTGCAGTGGTCTTGATGAGCGGGCGTTCAAGCCGGCGAGGAGTTTGTTAGGACGGCATTGGTGTTCTTGTAGGTGTCATGAGGCGGATTCGTTGGGTCGACCAGGAACTTGATCGCCAGATTGCTTCGAGCCTTGCCGATTAGGGTGAGGACGCTGTCGCATCCCGACTCGACGAGCAAGGCTTCTATCGACGAAGTGCGGAAGGCACCTAGGGCCGCTCTGAGGACCTTGTTGATAGCCATCTGGATTTTGTTGATGTTGGAGATATGGTTAGGCAATATCCGACGCTAGGGAGTGAATGTATATATTAAACAGACAGGATGATAGCGGAGGTCTCTGGTGGATGATGTAATCTACTCTGTCAAAACTTGAGATAAAACTGTTGAGTCTTACCATTATGGAGATTTTAGTATGGTAGGTAGCTCTGGAGAAATTCACCTAACTAAGTAAACTCACGAAGGTTCAGCGTCTTGCTTCCACAGGAGCAACGGGCGTACTTAGCACCTAACCTCCAGCGGCATTAGAGATCATCCTTCATCTTCTTCCGCTGGATATCTATGGGAAGAGTGTACCAGCGAAAAGTGCCGTATGCCTAAGACAGTCAGGTAGCTGGGCATCTAGACCTGGGACACAGGAACATACTCGGACGATTTAGTGATTGTAACCCGTTAGAGAATACTGACTACTTGATTCCGCAGCTCGAATTCTCTAGAAGACGAGGATCCCTAGCAGAGAGCGGTGGAATGTGGATCGGCCCCACGAAGGGGTCTTTCGTATTTACACAGACTGTTCGGACAGCGGCAGCGTTTTTCAGGCGGAGTTGATGGGAATCGTTCAGGCCTGCAATCTGCTAGAAGCCTGTGCAATGACAAACAAATCCGTCGTCATACTAACTCACCATCATCAATGGCGCGACAGCCCAAATCGGGCCAGGGCCTGCAGGATACATTGTCTGAAGTCATCTCGGTTCAGCGCCCGCGTCCTCCAGTTTGTGCATCTAAGAAGCGATTTGCAATCTGCGTCAACTGAATCCTCGTATCTTTTTCGCGGTTTTCCCACCGGTCGCTTGCCATGGGCTCTACCTTTCAATGTGCGCTTGGGAATTCTTCCGTCATCCATTCGCTCCACATGACCTGCCCATTGCAGCTTACGGAATTTTATAAGAGTCGATGCGGCTGGGTCGTCATAGATGTTATACAACTCGTTGTTGTACCGAATACGCCATTCAGTGCCTTCTCTTACTGGTCCCAAAATTCTTCGAAGAATTCGTCGTTCAAAAGCGTCTATTGATTTTTCAGACGCTTGGGTGAGAGTCCACGTTTCACTTGCATATAGTAGCACAGGTCTTATTATGGTCTTGTATATGCGAAGTTTGCTCAGCCTGTGCACTTTTTTCGATTTTAAAATCGGGAGAACCGAGAAATATGCCTTATTTGCTAGTGTGATCCGTTGATTTACTTCGTCCCGTTCGTTGCCGTCTCTTACAAGGTGTGATCCCAAGTATGAGAAATGATCCACATTCTCCAGATTGTAGTCCCCCAAGGTCATATTTTGTCTAGTTGGCGCGTTTCTTCTTGTTTGGGTCATGAACTTGGTCTTATTCTCATTGACCCTTAGCCCGACATCCTTTGCTGCTGAGTCTAGACAGTGGAAGACTTCCTTTGCGTCTGGAACAGATCTGGCCATGATGTTTACGTCATCCGCGTACACCACTAGTTGAGTGGACTTGATTAGTAGGGTACTTCTGGTATCAACGGGTACCTTTCTGATGACATATTCCAGGGCAAGGTTGAAGAGCATGGGAGCGAGTCCATCTCCCTGCTTCAGGCCGGATTCTGTTCGGAAGCTTTGGGTTAGCTCGTTTTGTATCCTTACTTGGGATTCAGTGTCAGTCATGGTCATTTTTGTTAATCGGACGAGTTTTGATGGGATTCCAAAGTCGAGCATTATTTTATATAGTACATTACGATCTATACTATCGTATGCCTGTTTGAAGTCCACGAAGATCTGGTGCACGTCAATGTTATACTCCCAGCATTTTTCTAGCACTTGTTTGACTGAGAATATCTGGTCAATAGTAGATCGTCCGGTTCTGAAACCACCTTGGTATTCGCCGATAATACTTTCTGTATAAGGCTTTAATCGATTATGAATTACTTTCGTCAGTATTTTGTAGGACGTACACAACAATGATATGCCTCTGTAATTTTCACATCGCAATTTATCTCCTTTCTTGTAGATTGGACATATAATGCTTTGGCGCCAGTCGACGGGTATTTTTTCTTCCATCCAAATTTTTGTCACGATTTTGTGTAGGAGGTTGGCGAGGTATGGACCGCCTCCCTTTAGGAGCTCTGCTGGTATTGCATCAACTCCGGGTGATTTATGTATTTTTTGGTCGCGCAGGGCTGCTTCCACTTCTCCGATAGTGGGTACCGTAGTTGATGTCTGCTCATCCGATGGTGCACTTGATGTTATAATTGGGTCGGTGGTCGTCACTCTGTTAGGGTTCAGCAGCTTTTTAAAGTATTCAACCCATCTTTGTTTAATTTGTTCTGCGTCACTAAGGATATTTCCTTCCTTGTCTTTACAGAGGTTTGTTCGTGGCTTATAGCCTTGTCTTATTTGTTTGACGGCAGTATATGCGGATCGTAGATTATGTGACTTCATGTCAGTATTTAGGTTTATAATTATGTCATTGTTGTGTTTTCGTTTCTTTCGTCTGCAGATTTTGTTTGATAATCGCCTAAGCTCGTCGTATCCTTCTTTTTTGGCTCTCGTCGGTCTTTCAATGTACGCCTTGTGAGCTTCATTCTTTTTCGTTATTGCGTCACTACACTCATCATCGAACCAGTCATTATGTTTCTGCTGAGATTTTAATCCAATGATCTTTTCTGCTGTCGTTCTGATTCCATCTCTCAACTGTGTCCACTCTTGGTCGATGGTTGTCACTTCGTCAGTTCGTGATGTTTCAAAGTGATTTTGTAGCGCTGACTTATAGGCTGACGCGACAGTCTCGTCCTTTAGTTTATCGATGTCAAATTTGGGTGTCCTGCCCTTTTTGGAGTACCCGCATAATGCCACTCGACATCGATATTTCACTTTTACGAGATAGTGGTCGGAGTCGCAGTTTGCTCCGCGAAAAGATCTAACGTCTAGAATGCTGGTCGCAGCCCTTCTCTCGATCAGAACGTGGTCAATTTGATTGAAAGTGCGACCATCCGGAGATGACCACGTTCTTTTATGAATGTTGCGATGGGGGAAGCATGTTGAGCTTACAACTAAGTTTTTGCTGGTAGCGAAGTCGATTAGACGTTGTCCATTGTCATTGGTGGTGTTATGGAGACTGTGCCTTCCTGTGGTTCCTCTATGTGTCTCCTCTTGTCCAACTTTAGCATTGAAGTCTCCTAGAAGTATCTTTATGTCGTTAGATGGCAAAGAGTCAAATGTTTGTTCTAGGGTGTTGTAAAAAATGTCCTTCACTGCATCATCCTTTTCCTCTGTTGGAGCGTGACAGTTTACCAGCCATACATTGAAAAATTTTGTTTTTATGCGGATCGCACACAGTCTTTCGTTTACGGGTTTGAAGTCGGTGATTAAGTTCTTAAATTTTATATCTACCACGAAAGCTACTCCAAATTCCCTGCTTCCCGAAGCTTTTCCACTGGTTAGTATTGTGTGTGTCCGCAAGTCATTAACCTCACATCCAAGCCATCTCGTTTCTTGGACCGCCAGAATGTTGATGTTGTATCCTGAAACTTCATGAAGAAGCTCTCGCAGTGCACCTGTTCTGTAAAGGGAGCGAACGTTCCAAGATCCAAAAGAGTAGTCCTTAATGCGTTGCCAGAGTCGTTGCCGTTGATCCAATCTTTTCCGAGGCTGTAGTCCTGCTTTCGGAACAATAGGTTTTTTTCCGGGGATGGGTTGTTAACCCATCGCCCAACCCCCAACCTGGAGGACCAGGTCTATGGTACATAGACGTGTGAACAACTTTCGGTTATGGTGTGCTGGAGTTCTCACAGCTATGCCGCGAGTCCAACTACACCAATTTTTAGACCTACTTCCTGAGACGCACTGGTGTTCCTGGCCATTCAGGATGTGTTCACTCGCTCCTCCTTATCTCAACCTGGGCTTGCGACCGGCTATGGCGGAGTTGGGTCGACCAGGAACTTGATCGCCAGATTGCTTCGAGCCTTGCCGATTAGGGTGAGGACGCTGTCGCATCCCGACTCGACGAGCAAGGCTTCTATCGACGAAGTGCGGAAGGCACCTAGGGCCGCTCTGAGGACCTTGTTGATAGCCATCTGGATTTTGTTGATGTTGGAGATATGGTTAGGCAATATCCGACGCTAGGGAGTGAATGTATATATTAAACAGACAGGATGATAGCGGAGGTCTCTGGTGGATGATGTAATCTACTCTGTCAAAACTTGAGATAAAACTGTTGAGTCTTACCATTATGGAGATTTTAGTATGGTAGGTAGCTCTGGAGAAATTCACCTAACTAAGTAAACTCACGAAGGTTCAGCGTCTTGCTTCCACAGGAGCAACGGGCGTACTTAGCACCTAACCTCCAGCGGCATTAGAGATCATCCTTCATCTTCTTCCGCTGGATATCTATGGGAAGAGTGTACCAGCGAAAAGTGCCGTATGCCTAAGACAGTCAGGTAGCTGGGCATCTAGACCTGGGACACAGGAACATACTCGGACGATTTAGTGATTGTAACCCGTTAGAGAATACTGACTACTTGATTCCGCAGCTCGAATTCTCTAGAAGACGAGGATCCCTAGCAGAGAGCGGTGGAATGTGGATCGGCCCCACGAAGGGGTCTTTCGTATTTACACAGACTGTTCGGACAGCGGCAGCGTTTTTCAGGCGGAGTTGATGGGAATCGTTCAGGCCTGCAATCTGCTAGAAGCCTGTGCAATGACAAACAAATCCGTCGTCATACTAACTCACACTGTATTAAATCCCACCTCGTGAGGCTATGTAGGGATAAGATTAGTGCTTTGTGTACCTTTTTGAACACAGCGGGATTCCGGGCAACAAGGCCGCAGATGAGCTCGCTAGGAGAGGTTCGGCGCTGAATCAAACAAGATGGTCAAGCCTCACATCATCGTGTCTCGTCGCCAGGCAGCTCTTGCCGACCCTAAATGCGAACAGGACAAAGTTCATCCTACTCGGAGATAGGAATACTCTTCATATCCTAATTGGTGTACTGACGGGCCACGCCAGAAGACTGGGTGTTGCGGACGTCCCAGATCTGTGCCGCAGCTGCGGTGAACCCGATGTCGAGGAAAGTATTTTCCACCTGCTCTGCGAATGCCCGGGTCTGGCCTGGAGGCGCGAACGTACTTTAGTTACGCGCTTCGCCATAGATTTCGGCGAATTCGCAAGCAATAAACTGGACAAGTTGCTCCAGTTTGTCAAGCAGGCGGGTGGTTTACTAATTGGTTGTCTTGGGCACACTGGTATTCTTTTCCCGTGCATGTGGGATCACAACGGACCCTTTGGCGGTCACCCACCTTACCTAACCTACCATTATGTAGAGGTGAGATAGGAAGTTGTCAATGCACTGGACGAACCGGGAGTGGTTTCCCCAGACAGATAGCTGTCCTGTAACTATGGTCTTGATTACCTTTCAGGCTTTCTCAAGGTCAGGGGACAAAACACGGCATTCCAGTTTTGTTTTAAACTGCAAGTCTAGCCTTCTTTTCGAGTTTAAGCAAGAGTGTTAAGACTATTTTAAACTCATGTAATTTTCCAGGACTAAGACAGTCAAAGAACTAAGACAGTTCCATTTTCTTAATTATTGCCATAAAACGATTGTCAAGGTCGGATGGTACCAATTTGATTTTGTGTATCTATACATTGAAAACGTTAACAGAATTTTTAAGTAAATGTATTTATAGAAAGATATGCTACTATTGTATTTTTGACTGGTTCGAATGTTGTAGTTTTTGATTTAATTGTAAAAAGTTTTTTTAGAAATTGGAATCAAAATCAAGTTATGTGTAGACATAGAGATATGTATGGTATACTGGAGATGACAAGCATCGGTTGAGTTGAAAGCGGACGTCGTTGCATTCACTTGCACGGAAAACTACAACAAATTGACATAACGCACCTGTTTTGTCTTCCTCACTCAAACGCTAAGCCAGCAACAATTTGTTATATAATGACCATGTTTTGTCTCAATTCTCATCGTGTTTCTAGCTTCAAAGCGCTTTATACAAAACCGGTGGCTCGTCGTCTCCACTAGCTCTATTTGTGTAGAACACTTTATGTATTGTTTTTTTTTTTTAATTTATATTCTAATAATATTAAATTTTAGTTTTGTTTCATTTTATGGTTCACGAAGGACTGCAGTTTTTTGATTAGTTTATCGGTCTTCTGCGAGGTATTGTTTAATAAAATACTGGATTCACAACGCATGCGTCGAGTACTAGAAGTCGTCAGACTTATAGCCACATGTATATTTCCCTTTTTTGTCATTAGTCATTCCCAACAATTTTCCTACTGTCCAATTTAAATTCTTAGTTACGGCAAGGAGCTTCTAGAGCAGTAATTTAAAACCCTAGCTGTCCTTACAAAAATATTTGTCGGTGATAAAGGTTGGCTTAAAGGAGGGGTTGTGATAAACCAGTACGAAATTAACAGGTTTATATTTAACAAAAAACTAACTAAACTAATTAAATAATTGCTTTATCATCTAACAGTACAATCTATGGTAACAATACTGGTTTTCTAATAAATTAAAACCATTGATTTTCATCTATTTCATTTAAATAAATATTAGACATTAAATTTCTTAAAAAAAAAAATACTTTTTTTAAATTGCTTCCTGTAATTACAATAATAACAACTAGCATAAGCTATTCATTGTTCATTAAATGTAACTTGCGCTACGCATCGTAGAAGATGACCACCTTTAAATTTCGCCTATTACTGAAAACTATGTTAAACTTTTCAGATTCCTGGATTCAGTGGAGTTAGAAATACCACCAGCACTGTGTTCTCCCAATTGAAATGCGTATGGACGCTTCTCTTGAAATATGTCCTTGTCGATCAGGAACATTTTCCAAAGCATTCACAACGTTTTACAGCAGTTTACAGCCGGGACAAGGAATATTTGTAAATTTGAATTTTAATCGAATCGATATTTTTGTTCGTTGCTAATTGCAATTTTAATTTCAGATTTGATTTAATGCAACCATGTTTTTTCACAGCCGCCATACGATCTCGAATAGTTCAATTCATTTTAGATAGAAAAAAATTTTCAGCGAATCTTAGTGAGGATTTCTCGTTTGGGATCGATCGTTTAATTTCGGAGGAAGTTTATTTGGCTGCATATCCTTTACACGATGTAATAATTTAAGTTATATTTTTTCCGGACTTTGAATGATAATAAAAAATGCTTGTCTTCAGGGTGATATTGATAATTCTGGTACTATGCGCAATTTGCTGTACACCGAATGGGCCTCAATACGAAAGTGGTATCGTTATCAGCCGCTGGATTACATTAAGGACTACTTCGGTGTCAAAATTGGTATTCTATTGGGTTTGCTGTTATTGATGAGCCTTAAAAACCCGAATATATTTATTTCAGGATTATATTTCGCCTGGTTGGGCTACTACACGTACATGTTGTTTCTTGCATCTATAGTTGGCGTCTTGTGCTTTTTATATTCGTATTTAACTATCGATAAAAACATACCTAGGTAATATGCTTACAAATATTGAAATATTACGGAGTTCTAGCTATTGTTTATCTATTTCAGTCATGACATCTGCTCGTCACCGAAGGACATCAAAATGTGTCCGCTCTGTGATCATTGGTGTGACTATTGGGACATGAAAGAGACCTGCATCTACGCACGATTTTCCTATCTTGTCGATAATCCAACAACTGTATTTTTTGCAGTTTTCATGTCTTTTTGGGCAACACTATTTCTCGAGTTGTGGAAACGTTATTCGGCAGAAATAACACATCGTTGGGATTTGACTGGTTTCGATGTGCACGAGGAGCATCCTAGACCGCAATATTTAGCCAGATTGGCGCATGTAAAGAAAATGCGTATTGATTATGTGACGAATACACGTGAACCGCAACCGCCGTTTTGGCGAATGAAATTGCCGGCAACGGTTTTCAGTTTTTCAGTTGTTCTTTTACTGGTTATGTTGGCGTTTGCAGCAGTTTTAGCTGTTGTTTTATATCGAATGTCTCTATTGGCTGCCTTAAGTGTTTACGGCGATTCAGTAACTACTGCGAGTGCGCTATTTTTTACTACGGCAACTGCAGCATGCATTAATTTGTGTTTGATTTTTTTATTTAATTGGGTAAGTACTTATTTACATATATATTTTTTTTTACACCTCTGTCGAAAATATTTAGTCAACAATTGATAATCTTGTGAGAGAGCATTGGTGAACAACGTTTGATGTACCTAATTTATGCGAGTTACGGTAATATAGCGTCTAAGGCCCGTTCCTACGATCGTCAGTAACGTTCTGACTGCAACTTTAACTGACAGATGTTCATACGATACTTACAGTTAAAGTTTCGGTTAAATTTTAACTGAAGGTCGTAATAACGGCCCTAAGTGAAGGAGGAATCACCACCCCTTATACCATACCATATGCTAATATAGTCGCAAAAATGATTTCACTCTTCTGTTAGACATACAGGCCGAATGAAGAGGACTGGGTGTATCTTGATAACTCAGTTTTATACTCATCATATAGCTCACCACGCAAAAAAATGCTGAGTTGAATTAACGGAATCTTAATCGAAAATGGACGCTATGATAAGAAGTAGTTCGCTGCGAGGGGAAGGAAAGTTCAAACTCTCTGCACATTGGTATTTTCCTTCAACATTGGTATTTTCTTTCCATCCTGGCCCCTAGCTACTTGACAGCTAATTTTCATGCAAACGCATCTCAATCTCATCTAGGAGACAAGTTCCTCAACAATCTATGTGACCTGGCCGATACTGTGACTACGAGAATCCAACGCTTCATTGAATGAAAGCTGCAAATGGTTCTATGAGTAGGACTAGGTTCCGCGTGCCTGTGACATATCCTCGGTCTAGGTTAGGTTGCAGTGGCGGCCAAAGGCCTCGTATAGACCCACGAGGGTCCATAGTGATACCACACAAAAACAGAAGAACCAATGTACTTTTGGAAAATGCGCTAGAGTTTCGATCTGTGTTGAGAGCTCCTCGTTTAATTCGAAGGTCCCTGTGACCAAAGCAAAGTCGAGCAAACTCTGCATGCTGTTAAGAGAGACTTCTTTGAGGTTTACGAAGGTTGGTGCACACAGAGCTTTCACCCTTCTCCTAGCGAGAGCTGGGCAGTTGCACAGGAGGTGTTCTAGCGTTTCCCGTTCCCCGGGAAGTTTGCAGTTTCTGCAGATATCGTTTGTAATCAGTCCCAATCTATACGCATGCGCCCCTATCAAACAATGGCCGGTAATTATGCCGACTAAAGTTGCGCATTGCGCCCTTGGTAGCGCTAACAAGAGTCTCGTTCTTTCTTTATTGAGAGTGCTCTATATTTGTTTCGTGGTTCTGGAGGTTGATGAAGTCCGCCACCTGGTCTCGGACAGGCTTACCATCTTTTTTTCTAGGGAGTTGTAAATGACGTTAAGGGGCGGTGGTACTGAAACCGCAGTTTCTTGCCCAAGGTTAGCACCTTTTTTGGCAAGATCATCCGCGAATTCGTTTCCTAAAATACCACTCTGCCCTGGAACCCAACAGAGTTCCACTTTCCTATTTGAGCACAGTTCCTGTAAAGCGCGTCGACAGTTGAGTACTGCCTTGGATTTGATAGTGCAGGACTATCCCTTTTCTGCGATTTGTGAGCTAATTCCGCCGCCTTCTGAATCGCCAGTACCTCCGCTTGGAAAATACTGCAATTATCCGGCAGCCTGTAGCAAGAGTTTGTTGGAAGATCAAGTGAGTACATGGCTGCGCCCACTCCGTCCTCCATCTTAGAACCGTCAGTATCCCCGGTCTAAGTTTGTCTAGCTGATATGGTGCTGTCCATAAACCGAACCTAATTCTAACCCATAATCAGAGTAATTGATAGTTTATTCCTCTTTGTGAAGGAGATGTCCCATTTTTATAGGATAGAGTGGGGTACACCAAGTCTAGCTGTAGAATTTTCTACGTTAGCTGCGTTTTACCAAACCTATGTAGTGATCTTCATTGCGGACTTATCACCTTAAAAACGCGTTTATGGCGTTGTCAGTATTATCAGTATCTTTTTAAACTTCAATTTTTCAGATGTACACCTATTTAGCTGAATATTTGACGGAACTGGAACTATTACGAACACAAACCGAATTCGATGATTCGTTAACATTGAAAATCTACCTCTTACAATTTGTAAACTACTATGCTTCCATATTTTACATTGCGTTCTTCAAAGGAAAATTCATTGGTCATCCGGGAAATTATAATCGGTTTTTCGATTATCGTCAAGAAGAGGTAAGTTCTAGTTCAGATTAAATTAAAAAAAGTGAATATTTTCGTAACTACTTCGCAGTGTGGTTTTGGAGGTTGCCTGATGGAGCTATGCATTCAACTCGGTATCATTATGATTGGCAAACAGGCAATGAACTCGATTCTGGAAATGATATTGCCAAAATTCTTCAAATGGTGGAATAATATGCGTGTCCGTTATTTCAATAGAAAACCACGCACTTCTAAAAATAAAGGTGAACGATGGCTCAGAGATTTGAAACTGATTGAATGGGGTCCAAGAAGTTTATTTCCCGAATACTTGGAAATGAGTGAGATAATATTGTTCGTCGGATTTTTCGTTTTCTATTCTCTATTTTTTCAGTCCTTCAGTACGGTTTTGTGACAATTTTTGTCGCTGCATTCCCGCTAGCTCCACTTTTTGCTCTGCTCAATAATATTCTCGAAATGCGTTTGGATGCCAAAAAGTTGTTACGATTTCATAGACGGCCTGTATCTCAGCGGGTACGTGATATTGGCGTTTGGTATCGAATTCTCGATAGTATAGGAAAATTAAGTGTTATAACCAACGTAAGAAAATCACCAGTCGCGTTAAATTTTCTCGTTAATTGAACATACGAATTTCTATTGCAGGGTTTTATTATTGCATTCACGTCCGATTTCGTGCCTCGTTTAATGTATCGAGTTCTAAAATCGCCAGATGGATCTCTTACTGGCTACTTAAACTACACTTTAGCGTATTTCGACACTAACGACTTACAGACTTTACCGATTTATTCTGTGCAAAACGTTTCAATGTGCCGGTAATGAAAACTTAATTGGAAAACTTAAAAACTAATCTAATGAAATTTACGAATTTTAAAGCTATCCAGACTATCGAGAGCCGCCTTGGTCTCCAAACAAGTACGAACGGTCTTCGATGTACTGGATAATATTGGCTGCAAAATTAGCATTTGTTGTCATATTTGAGGTAAGATCCGAGAAATTGCTTTACTTTAAAAATATCAATTATATCCTTTATGTGCTGTAGAACGTTGTTGCTCTGGTTATGATAATAGTCCGCTGGTGCATACCAGACATGTCGGTTAAATTACGCGATCAAATCCGACGAGAAACTTACATTACTAACGAGATTATAATTAAACAGGAAACTATACGAGCACGATCCGGTAAGAAAAACCAAATTTCTACACAAAAGAATAATAACTAAAATTAAATCTGCTCGCAGGAAAAGAACCTCAACCAGATCAAGCAGTACCAAATGAACCAAATGTCGATTTCATTAAAACGGAACAGTTACTAAGCGAACAACTGACACAATCTCAATTAGATTTACTAGTGCATGATCGAAATGATCCGATCGTACCGAGCCATTGTCCGCCCAATCGATTTTCAGAACCAAACTACTACACACAATCTATTAATATTAATCCGACTGATAATCAGGGAGCTACATCGCCCGTATCTGTTTAGATAAAATAACAAAAAATATTGCTACAGTAATTTAAGAATCTAGTAATTGTTTTGATCAGAGAGACACAATGGGATTATTTTTATGCCAAACTTTTACACGTATTTTTTTGTAAATAATCATAAAAATATCCATCCTATAGTTATAAGACCATTAAGACAGTTAAATTTTTATTGAAGTTGCTTTGTTGTGATTATTCTAACGAACAGTTCGGTATTTTGTTTTTATTTCTTGTGATATTGCCGATATTGTTTTTTTTTATGCCGAAATATTTATCCTCGTAATTTTGTGATTATACATTATTTTCTTCTTCTTAGATATAAGTTCAACGTAACGCAATACGATAATAGGGGAAATATCGTTAATGGTGCTTATTGTTATTAATTTGCCGTAATCTCTATACTACGCTTAGTGAAATTATTTGCTCGATTGTTTTTTTTTGTGGAGTACTTAATTGAATTGTATACAGCGTGAGTAATGAATTACTGATAGCTGAAATAAATATGTTTTTATTGGCCTATTCACTAACACGTACATAAACCAAATATAATTGAACAATGCTAAGAGAAAAACTAAACCTAATTTCGAGTGCCTTTACTTGATTAATATTGCTATTTTGATTTGATTTGTTTAATTCATGTTCAAGATCAAAAGAGTATTATCGATGTTAAAATATTACATAGTTTAAAATTGGATAGTTTATTTATTGAAGAAAATAAAATCTCATTACTATTTGTCTATATTATTTTGTTTTCTTGAAGAGACGAAAAACTTCACTCAAACATAAATAAAGTACGAGAGATAATACAATACTGCACCACAGAAAACAATGGTTCATCAGTAGTATGAAATGAAATCCAGTGTCATTCGGCAACATTTGTGTATGAATTAGTAATAAATAAATAAATACTACAACATAGTATTGAAAATACAAGATTTTCCGGTAAAACTGTTAAATTTATTTTGTGTGACGTTTCGGACTCGACTGAGTCCTTATCAAACATATAGTATGTTGTAGCATTTTATAGGATCTACTCGGCATGTATGTGGGATATGAGATGCTAGCTGGCAACACTAATACGTCATTCGAAGAAGGGGAAGAAGAAGGCACAGGCCGAGAAGACGCAGTTTAAAAACGCATGTCAAAAAGTGAACAAAGAATTATCATTTACAATTAATTTCCATATCTTTATATCCAATATTACTATACTCAATAAAGAATCCCGATATTACATGTATGTAATACGTAAATATTGGCTAAAAAGTGGTCAATGGTCACAATATTGAAATGATCACAATACAAAACGAAATATGGATTGAAAATCGGTGATTTCTACCGGGACCGTAGAAAAATGGCAACTTTAGGCAAGTGGTCAAGATAGGAAAGTGGTCACTTCTTCTGGTTCTACTGTAGTTTCAATCTTCTGACATCGGTCGTTCAGGAGATATGGATTTTAGATTGCTTCAATCGTAGCTTTCGAGCGTTTTAAACGCATTGTGGCAAACCAATAAATACAAATTCAAGGCAGCAAATATTTTTTTATATTTCAGGCGAAAAAGCAGACTGGAAAAAGCATAAAAGACACAGCAGTATTGAAATTATCAATTTTAAGCACCTGTAATTATTGCGATTGTGCTCACTAAATTATATTTTAATTTGAATTGATATGGTAATAATGGCACTGTTCGATTGGAAAATATAAATTAGATACGTCGATTAGACGCTAGTTCAAGAAAATATTTTAAAAATATATTTTTGTTTTATTTGAAAATGTTAACCCAAGTTCAGTAGAGATTGTACAGAAAATATTGATGTGTGCTAATAATTAGAGACGGTTGATATTTTCTTCGTAGGTTGGTATCTACTTTGTTATTTAAACAATTCAAAATTTTACCTGATTAATTGCTCGCTCGCTCGTAATGCAAAAAAAGTTTCAAGAACGTTTGAAGTGAACTGAAATCAAAACGTGCATACCTACTCTGAAGTATTTATTATTGGGCATTATTGCGTTTAAAAGATAGAACCTACTTATGCATATCGTTGTCAAGTCAAATGTGCCTCAGCGTTACCGTTTTACTACATATGTAGCAGATTCCCTTTTTTCAATTTTAAAATTTACTACACTACTATTTCAAGTTCTGAAACAATACGTTTTTGCGATTATTCTTGAAAGTCAAATTGAAAACACCATAAGAATGTAATCCATTATCATTTTACATTACTACATGTTTAATGTCAAGCTTATTTATTGTATTATTATTAAAATTAGTGTTTCTATACTACAGTATAATTTCGATAATGTGAACCTTTACCAGTAAAGTGAACAAGATTTTCTTTTTAAATGTCTCTTGTAACGTTTACGGTGGTAATTTTAGCGCCTCTATAATGTTAAAATTGCTATCTATAAGGAAACACTCTGTTTATACAGTTCTTGGCGTTGATATAGGTAGGTATATTACGAACAAATGTACAAATTAGGTCTATAGACGTCGAAAAAGGATTTAACACTATCCGACAATCCTTATAACAACATTTTTCAAACCTGCCTCTCCAGAAGAGAATAGTATTTTTTCTTATCATTTTCAGAATTATTAGAAATAGCTTTGGTTTTCGAAAAATATAAATGGATTTTTGTTTTATGCTTAATGTACTTGAAATTTGAAATTTTTTTCAAATACATACATTTATAAAGTCATCTACAGCATAATTTTTCGTCTCCAATAAAGTACACCTCCAAAATGTGAAATCAGTCGGTTTCAATTAAGTTCACATTATCGAGATTATACTGTACCTCTTTTACTCACATAACCGTCACGAAATCAGAGAGATTCCGACGGGTTTGCTTGATTTTAACTCGTACCTGTTCGAGTACAGGTAGGTGTTACCTGAAGAAACACGGAAAGGGTTTCTTCTTTTAAATTTCAACAAAAACGCGGAGAGGTTTTTGTATGATGGGAACACGGAAAGGGTTTCTTCTTTTAAATTTCAACAAAAAACGCGGAGAGGTTTTTTCAATTACTTGTGACTTTGTTTTGAAAAAGGTAGCAGATACCCCAAAAAATCGCATCGCGGTAACACTGATTATGCTGTATTCATCATCACCGAAACCCGATATAACATTAACACATAAAGTAATTAATCCAAGCCGGAAATGTATTTAAATTTTGTTAAGTATTTTTTATGTCGGGACGGCGCGAACGCCATTCCCGGCTACCAAAAATTTCACGCACGAGTTATCCGCATTAGGGATAATCGCGGAGGTCAACTCAACCGTAGTGCAATGGCCAAGCCTCACTCCGGGGGAACCGCCTTGTTGATCACGGTAACCCCTACGCCAGGTAAGTATGCTTTCTCGTCGTTGCGTTTTAGCCTATATACAAGACGAAACATTTTCCAGCTACGAATTATATGAAAGTAACATTTTACTTGTCTTTGTATTGACGATTATACCATGTGCTCTTGAAGCAAATTTCGGAACCATATAAGATAGACAGAAAGTGGCAGTTGCATGTTATTTTCATACAAAATTAAGATTGAACTCGAATAAAAGGGTTTTACTATAAAATATCGCTTGAAGTGAACTTAAATTATTGTTATAATAAGAAGGACAAACGTATCATAAGACATCGAGAACAATTTTTATTTTAAGAAACCAATTTCAAGCACCAAAATGAAAGAAAAATGTAACTAAAAAATGGTCTATGTTCTTTTCAAATAGTTTAATAATTATTTCATATTTCTTTTTTCCGGAATATTAAACATTTGTGAAGCTATTGGGATGCTTAAACGGGCCATTCATAGGAAAAAATAGTCCATTTTCTGACCTAGTTGTGCGTGTTTCAGTCTAACATTTTCTCAATGTAGAACCGGAAATGAATACCTTCTTATCAACCAAACCGATCGTCATCAATCTTTATTATGTCTTTCATAATGAAATTAAGAGAGAATCGAAATCTCTCTGACCTCGAATCGATGTATGTAGGTTACTATGAACCTAAAAAAAACACTTCCTGGTTAAGAAATAAAGGGTTTTTCAATAGATGCGCTCCAACTTTTTTCCAATAGGAACGGCGAACGACGTCATATTTTTTTTCATTTTTTTGACATTTATAAACTTCATTAGTATACATTTCATCATGGACCGATACATACTTGAACAGCGTTTGCAAATTATCCAAATTTCCTATCTAAATAATCGTTGGAGCGCTCTTATTGAAAAACCCTTTATATAGGAATTCGTGAATATGTACACAGCCGCATTATATCCCGATAGAGGTTGGATATCGAAAAATTTAGAAGAATGTTTCTAGGCCCGCAGAAGTAAAAAAGCTCGATGTCTAAATTTTTTAACGAAGTTCGTGAAAATATGGATGTCATTTACAATGTTCTTACTCAACCTCTGAACGAAAATAAAAACCTAAACTTTTTTTGATTTAATTACTCCAGTACCTAATAATTTTCACCTTTCTGACATAAAACGTTTCTGAGATATAAAAACCAGCCCTCACCAGTGTGACCGTTTTGATATTTCTCAGGGTAGCAAATTTGGGTAGCAAAAATATTTCCTAATACTACTTTTAATTAAATAGAACTAGTTACGTCATTACATGCTTATCCGCTACTTATAACACTGTATATCCATACTACAAATTTAAAATGTTTAAAGAAAAAATAATATTTTAAAGTGTGTACATTTATTTAGGAAAATCAAAATTCACATTTTGCCCTTCGACTATTTTACTTTATTATTTTAATAATAAAGTATTGTTATCGACTTTTAAAAAAAAAAAATTTGCTACCCTGAAAATTTTTTTTTATACGTTTCATGACTAATAAACGCCAAAAAAGCAATAAAAATTTTCAGTCCGTCTGTGCTCCGTACGCCGTACGCAAAGTCGTTTGAGGAATTATAGTTCCCAAACCCTATGAGCTATTAAATTGATTTTTTTTTTCTGAATACACATGGTAAACTTCTTGAAGTGAGAATTTTTTCAGGGGTGGGGTGCGAGGGGGAAGGTGGGGGAAGCGTTTTAGACGAAAAATTTTGGTTTCTAGATCTCAGCAACCGCTAATGGTAGGAGGCTGAAACTTAGAATTTCTATAGAGCTTTGATAGTGGACCCATTTGCAAAAAAATTGTTGATATGGGGGAAGGGGTGTGGGAGTGGAGGGGGAAATAATGCGTCCGAAACGCAAAAATGCCGATATCGACACATTCTAAAATCCATATCTCTTAAACCGTTAACGGCATGCAATTAAAACTTAACAAATATCTGTAGTTATACTAGGAGAGTAGATTAAAACAAAGTTTTTTGGTGGGGGTTGTGGTGTGCGGGGGTGGGGGTTGAACTAGTAAAGATTACGATATCTCACAAATCAATTGCACCAGAAAAACAAAATTCGGTTTGGGTATAAAGATTGCTCAAAGTAAAATTTTTTAAGGGGGTGGGAGAGCATAGTGGGGGGGATAAGAATTTTTCATAAATATCACTTTTCATATCTCAATAACAGTGTAAGATAGATGATTCAAATTTTAACTAGAACTAGGCCCAATAGAACCCTCGTAGGGAAAAATAAATTTAAAGGTATGGGTGTAGAGGGTGAGGGTGGGGAAGGGTGAGAAGGAAAAAGTTCCTATGCTTATATCTTAAGAACTTGTAATGGTATAAACCTTAAACTTCGTATTTAGATAGAACTATATTAGTGGCATAGTGGAAAAATAAATATTTTTTTAGGGGGAGCATGGTGCGAGGGTGGGGGGTGTTTTTCCTAACTTTTGAACGGCTTATGCTAGAAAGTTGAAACTCGGTACGTATATGCAAATGAATTAGAAAAGTAATTCTGATAAAAAAAAATTTCAATATTCATAGGGGTTCAGAAGAGGGGGCAGAAAAAAATTTCACTATATTTAAAATGCAGATATTTTCACGATTTTCGTCATATCTACTAGATCTTTCGAAATATTGAATTCATTTTTATACTACGGATTCTTTATATGAATACCTAGAATGCGTTTTCAAGATTTTTTGAAATTCGACCCCTTAGGGGGTGTAAACTGGTTGTATACTTTTTCATAAATTCCACCATGTTTCTCAGGTCTGATCAGATATAGAATATCTTTTCACTTCCCCAGGTTTGTTTAATAATCAATTTAAGTTTTGTTTTTTCAACCTCGAGACCACATCCCGGAATATGACCCAATTATTTAATTCATTTGTTACACCCTTTTCTAACCGCTTCCCGAACTTTTTGTTAGGTTTTCAGTCACATAGTAACATACACCGTATCCCCGAATTGAACGCGTTTTTGTTAGGTTTTCAGTCACATCGTAACATATGCCGCATCCCCGAATAAACCACGTTCCGAACTTCTGCCGGAAAAATAATAAAGTTGCGCCCAGACTGTTGGCAGATTTTTTTTGTTGTTAAGGTTTCGGTATCCCTGGACTCCTCTCGTCGCAGGCTACAATTTTAAAACTAAATTGAGCTTACATACATACATACTTACTATTTACTAAGAAGCAGTCCTAAACCTTTAAAAATTTTGTTTGAAAAACCCAGTTAGGGGCAAAGCCAGCCATATTTCTTTGAATTTGTTTTCAAAAGCTCACCTTTATTATCAGTTGCAAAAACCCGCCATGTTTTTACTTAACAAAATGACACTTGTTTGGGTGCAAAACCAGACATATATTTTCTTATAATATTCTTGATACAACACTGTTTTAGACTATTTTCCACTATTTTAAGAGACTTTTTCTTTATAGTTTGGTAACGGTATAATAGTAATATCCCTGAATCTTCTAAAATCGAACAGCTGATAGTTAATATAACCTTGTACAGTTTTGCAACTGGACGACTCATTAGATAGCCAAAGTATCATATTTTTGGCATACACAAGTTGTATAACGTCTAATTTTACCAGAGTAGCAAATTTAGTCATGTAGTAACATAACAGCAAAAAATTGTCAATAGTAGAATTTTGCTACCATCGTAGCACTTGTGGTCGTCACACTGCCGCTCACCCTCATACCTTGCTACTCCTATCAAACATTTTATTAAGGATCTCTCTATAGTGGCTATATAACCCTAAATTTTTAGCTTCCTATTCATTACGGTTTTCGAGAAATAAGAATCGGAAGATTTTCCTTTCTAACTAACCACTTTCACCATCACTACCAACACCCACATCTACTAGACGAATTTCATTTTTGCTTTTTTGGGGTTTACTAGTCCTAAAACGTGAAAATACAAAAATTGAGGGTGACAAATTTTTTTAAAATTTCAGGTCGAATACAATTTGTAGATACTTTATTATTAAAAAATAATAAATTAAAATATAAGATTAACTGGTCTTATTGGAACTAGGCTAATGCAGTTGCCGTCTTTTAGGAGTTATGTCCGTGCTAGCTAAAGTATTATAATTGAAACCGCTGACAATTGTTAGATGTTCACATACCTAATGGATACCTACGAACTGGGTACACTATCTCCAAAGCTTCATTATGAACTCTGTTCTGATCATTTACAGGTCAGGTCACCTTTTGGTTGCTAAAGCTAAAGAATCAATGTCTCTTCGGTATAAACTTTAATCTTTCGGCTTCCTTAAATGGATTAAGAGTTTTCTTTCCAGGTCGCATCAGATGAAATTATCTCTTTTCAATTCGACTCGTTGCCTTACAAGAAGTCTCAGGTCCAGTTCCCACATTAAATTTGAATAAAATTCAATTCAAACTTTTGCAGATGACTCCACTCTGGATTAGTATTGTAGCCTACATATGCTACATGAGTAGATGTATGCATGTCTTAAGTCATTTAAATAATGGTTTAATGGCGGTGACTCGTCCTGTTGACTGAAAGCGAAAAGAACTTCCGAGAAACCATTCCACAAGAAACACGCAAAGGATAAGGGTACTTAACTACTAAAAGAAGAAAACTAATTTACAGACTCAATGAATCCTACTTTCCCTTCAAAAACTTTATAGACACCTTATTCAAAATACCAGGAAGATCTCTTATATTTTTGACGCTATAATTAGCACACAACGTACAAAGTTAAGAAAATCAACTAGAAATTACAATAAATATGAATATCGTCTGTAAGGAGCTCCCCGATGCCCATTTTTACGTAATAGCTGTACACGTTTGCCGAAAAATTTACGCATAGAGCCGTTAGGCCTTGTGCTTTTGCATAATTTCACGTTCCTAATTGCTTTCTTTTGGGACACGGTATACGACTACGGAAGCCAAAAAGTTAAAGGCGTGTGATTAACGAAATTAGACCTACCTGAGATTTAAGCTCTTCGCAGTGTATGGTACCTACAGTATGAAGTACGAGTAGATAGATAAAATTTGTCATAGATGTATGACGGAGTTCGTTGAATATCCATTGACACGTGTATGTGTTAAAAGTCGAAGCTTATGTCTGCTGGCTGCTCGAAAGCCTTAAGGATTCATGGACGACTTAGGACTTCTACTTAGCGAGGTAGAGTAGTAAAGATATCATGCATATTGTTAATGAGCCTCTAGTATTCGTCGCGGCAAACCAAGAGTACTTCGGATATTAAGGACTTTTCGTTGATTTTTTTTTTAATTAGACATAGAGTTTTAGCTTGAATAATTCAACAAATAGAAAGACAACAATTTTGTTGTTATTGTTTTCACGATTTCTTGTGCGACAATGTGCATCAGTCAACCAAATTTTACGCGCCTATTATTTTTGAACAGTCGTTAAAATTAGCTCTAATGTTGCAGAATGAGACTGTGTAAAATGATAATGGAGAATGAATAAAATATTCAAAATGTGTTTACATGATAAAAGGATTTAAAGAGACGTTAAATGTTATTAGCCTTAAATAAAAGGAGGTTCGATTTGCCATTGTATGACACTTATCACAGAGGATGCATAATACATTAAAATCAATTCTTAATTAATACTTCGTCTTAATTACAACTTATTAAAAAAAAATTATGTACATACATATGTATGTTTGCACTAATTTAAATACTGTTGCAAATATTCATAGTGGCATATCTAAACGAGGAAAAGTAGAGCGCAGGTTAGAAGACATTAGCTTCATAATTTTACTTTATTATTTTTAAGTAATAAGGTATTGATATCGACCTGAAATATAATATTTAAAAATAAGACAGTTTTTTGGTCGGGCTCGATTGAAATCTACACCTGTGAACTGTTCCCTCCCAAATTTTGCATGTACATTCTCGAGACTACCGGACAGGTCGGGAACATAATTAAATATTCCCGAAATTGCTGGTTCGCAAGTTATTTCAACATTTAAATGTTTTTCATATGATTTAGCACCAGTTTGTTCATTTTCGGTGTATTAATTTCGCTTTCCTTTGCTAAATGGTAGAGTTGGACTATGGATGGTGGATAGAGGCTAGAGAATGGAGGATGGTGGATGGAGGATGGAGAAAAAAATAAAAATGAAAAGTGAAAAATGGCATTAATGTCTCCAGTTCCTTAAGCTGAGAAAGTGTACCCGAAACGGGAGTAATGTATCAACGGGAGAAACAGGACCAACGGATAAACGGGAGTAACAGGGGCGATGGAACCGTGGTATGCGGCTAGTTTAAAATAAATTTACTACTCCCAAAATTTTGTTATTTCAAGTTTCGGTAGTAGTAAGCCCCCAAAAAAAAATCACGTCTGTCCGCCGTAGACGCCGGCGTCGACCGCAACTTCGTTTGAAGGCGCGTAACTCAAACGCCCCGTAGATATTAAGCTGTAATTTTTATGGTGAGTAGAGTGGGTGAACCCCTAAGACTGGTATCTTTTTAGCGGGTAGGAGGGGAGGAGGTTTTAGACGAATAATTTGGTTTCCATATCTCACGAACGGCTTATGCAAGGAGGCTGAAACTTGGAACTTATATAGTACTATGATAGTGGACCCATTTGCAAACAATGGTCGTTATAGGTTAAGGTATGTACGAGTGGGGGAAAATAATGCATTGAAGCGATGAAAAGGTGGGATTGAAATATTCTAAAGTACATATCTCATGAACGATTAATGTCAGACGGTTAAAACTTTGTCGTTACCATGAAAAATACTTAGAGATTAGACAAGAGCTAAAATTTTTAAGGATAGTGTTGAAGTGTAGGGTTGAGAGTGAAACTCTTTGAATTACAATATCTTCCGAGCCAATTACATACACTCGGAAGATACAATTTTGTTTCTGTACAATAGGATCACAAGTAGAGTCTACTGAACTTAAACTTTTTGCGACAGGAGGTAGAGTATGAAAATGGGGGATAGCAATTTATCAAAAAATTAAATTTTTATATCTCAAAAATCGTACCAGATATAATCTTAAAATTTTTACAGGAATTGGGGCCAGTAGACTCAGAAGGTGTGGGTGAGTGAAAGGCGGTGGAAAGGAAAACATTCTGATTTTTATTTCTTAAAAATCGTGAAGAAAAGAAAGCCAGAAATATATGATTATACTATAGAGTCACTATAGAGACACCACAGAAAAATAAAATTGTTGATAGGAGTAGCAATGTGTGGTTTTTTATATTTCAGAAACGGCTTATGCTAGGAATTTATAACTTAATACGCATTTATAGATGCGCTACTAGAGTAATTAAAGCAAAACAAAGTTCAGATTTTCATTGGCGTTCAGAGGTTGAGTAAGAAAGTGTCCGTGAAAAGGTTTTTTTTTCCAACTTTTCACGAATTTCGTTAAAACGTACTAAAATAAAATAGTAAAGTTGCGCCCAGACTGCTGGCAGATTTTTTTTTTATGCACAGTACAGTGGAAATGGATTTTAGAATGTCCTGATTCCAGCTTTAGTGATTTCAATAGACATTGTTCTGTCTCCCACTTTGACACCCCTCCACATATGTTTAAATTTTTTTTTCGAAAATAGCACAAACATTTGGTAGTCTGTATAAATTTCAAGTTTCAGGTAACATAAAGACGTTTACCCAGTCTACCCACTAAAAAAATTTAACTTCATAAATGGTTTGTGAGCTACGGGCCCTCAAAGCCATTTGCGTACTGTGTACGGCGGCGGTCAAACTGACAACAATTTTTCAGATTCTTAAAACATTTTTTAGTATAGTGATACATATTTGAACAGTCTTGAGAAAAATTCCTTGTAAGCTAACTACTGATTTGGGGAAAATTAAGTAAAAACATAACGCAGTCACGATCGGCTGCAAGCCAATCGTATGATACTCTAGATGAAATACTGAACTCCGATTTATATTTTAGTTGGAAATATATCAAAAGAATGAGGAGAGCACAAGCAATTATTACATGACCTTTTACTTACAGGTAGAAACTTTTGTATAGTGGTCGATTTTACAGACTTTTTGTATGGCAACTACATGAAGGACTCATGGGATATTTTTCATATTGATAGTTTAAGCTGCGACTATTATAAAATTAATGCTTGTAAATTTTCAAAGTCGTAAATTAAAGCTTTCTAAACTTATCGTGCAATATTGATGAATATGTTTATTAAGGACTTTTGTATGACAGCTACCCGAAGAAGTCAACGGATGGCGCTAATTAATGAACTCCGTCTTGTTTTTGGTATAAAACTAATTCCTGTAAAATTTAAAATTCCTGCTCTAACTCGTTCTGGAGTTATATTGAGTTCAGTAAAAAGCATACATTTTTGAAGGACTTCTCTAGGCTGCTACACAAAGGACTAATTCGATTTGCATCATATTCGGAACATTCAATTCAAACATTTTAAACCATACGTATGCAAAATTTCAAGTTCCTAACTTGAAGCATTCGAGCAATAACTGGGAAAACGTGTTTCAAGGACTCTTGTATGGGAGGTACCCGAAGGATTGGAAGAATATCGCCCATTAACGAACTTAGCCTTACTTTTTCCATTTTACAAGTTGTGACAAAATTTCAACTTCCTAGGTCAACGCGTTCTTGAGTTATCGTGCTAACGGACGGACGGACGGACGGACGGACGGACGGACAGCAAACGGATTTGGGGGTTTTGGCCAAAAATAAACACAAAATAATATACAACTTTTTTTCGTCCGAGGCTCGGTTCTATGCGTTACAAACTTTTCGGGCTGGATTAAACTTATAATACTCTATATGTTCATCTAGAGTATAAAAAGGCATTAAGGATATCACCTGCTCCAAAGAGTATCATTTCTTCCAAAGAGTATCATCTGTTCCAAAAAGTATCACTTGTTTGAAAGAGTCTCACCTGTTCCAGACGGAGTTCATGAGAATCCAACGCTTCATTGAATGCCCTAAATGGTTTAGCGAGATGGATCGGATTCAAAATCGTGTGGTAATACAGCGAACCTTTTAGGACCAAGTATGTCTGGTATCCCTGTTATGTATGGCATCCCTTCTGACTGCCACGCCATAACCTATTCAACCAGTATTCTAATAATAAATTTGTCACAGCTTAAGTCCTCCTATCTTAGGATATTGCATCATGGCATCAATTGCCAAGTCATGTGGTGTCGTATTTAGTGTAGTATGTATACCTTTGCCAAAAAACGAGCTACACTTATCTAAGAACGTGCCAGTTAGATAGACGCAACCATCGCCAGTTAAAGTGGCGATAAAACCTCGTCAATACTTCGGAAAGTTCTAAGGTGAGATGCTAGCTAATTCAGCACTGTAATAGTAAAACTAATTATAAACACCTAGTCTGTAGACAGTGATTAGAGGATGTAATGATAAACGCCATATGGCTAACCACGTTACTCAGTGATAAGGAAACCCACTGTTAATTAGATTTATTCAGTATCTGATAGCCATCGGCACTATCGCAAAGAATTGTTCTCAATTAACCGCTTTTTGCACGAATACTCGTATATAGGTATACATATAATAGAATGCATTAGCTCATAGCTTAGAACTTATAGTGGGACAAGTACAAATTATTCAATATGAGAGCTTGCTGAAGAAATCCCAAAGGCAAGTAAGTAGTTAAATAGAAAAGGCAGAACGCCTCCGAAATCCTCCACAAGTCACATACAATAATAAACTGTTCAGTTATACCATGGTAATTAAGTTTATGAACTATCTTAGTATCCGCATGTGTTATTCTGAATTAAGGACATTTATAAGTTATGTCACGCGTTCATTTTTGATACGTGAATGATACGGGAAAAGATCCGGAAGTATAGTCGGTTTTTCGAAAATTGCTGTTGGCTGCGAGGTGTTAATTAGCCGCTAGGGGTTCCTCCGTGGTGACGTACAAGGCTTCTTACTCTAGTGCCGCTAGGTCATTAGTTTTAAAACATTTGTGGCCTAATAATTTCGCTTACGACTTTCCGCTATTAACAGTGGATTGTAATGATTTGCTTCTGGAACTAAATGTTGTACCACTGGCTGATGAGAGAAAGGATTTTGGTCAGGGCAGGGTGGGAAACTCTTAGGGTACTCGTACACAACCGATTAAAATTGTTCAATTTGCAGCAATATTCGTCAATTTTGACGTCACGAAAATATGAAGCAACACACCGCAACAATAGCAACAGGCGATGTTGATAAACTTTTCATTAAGTCGTTCCTGAATTGTGATGAGCCAATATCTAGCAATTCAGCAATAAAAGGTTATACGAGCAATTCAGTCTGTGATCAACACAAAACCAAACTTAAAAAAAATCTAAAACTTAAAATACTACATTACAAAATACAAAACTTGACAAATAATTGTGAAATTCAAAACAACATTGATAATTGAATCACCGAACAAGCACGATTGCTCGGAATTTTCCAAGTCAGTAAAAAAACAGCAACTATAGGGCGAACAATTGCAGCAATCCATTACCACATTGCCTAAATATTGCCTAAATAAACTAGCATGATATTGCTAGTTTTTGCAATTGTCGTCGGGCAATTAATTGCTTGAAAAATTACTCGTTACTTAGGGATATTGTACTTGAGTAATTTTTCAAGCAATTAATTGCCCGGCCACTATTGACAAAACTAGGAGCAATTAATGGAGCAATACCGGGCAATATCATTCTAGTTGCGGCAATATTTCGGCAATTTGGCAATGCTGGAATTGCTCGCCCTATAGTTTCTGTATTTCCACTACTTCTTGGAAAATTCCGAGCAATTGTCCTCGTTCGGTGATTCAGTTGTCAAGTTTTGTTATGAGTTTTGGATTTCTTTGCCAAGTTTCGTGTGATAATGGCATGGAATTCAAATAATTCAAGTTTTATTTTTAGTTTTAGATCTATTTTTCAAATTTGCTTTAGGGGTGTTCGTAGACTGAATTGTACGTGTACGATGTCATTGCCAAATTGCTAATTATTGCTCCATATCGCTAGTCACTGTTGATCAACGAGTTGACAACCACTTGATCCATATCGTTAATTGCTGATGTTGCTGAGGTTTGCTGTATGTTTTCGTGACGTCAAAATTTGCTGAAATTGCTGCAAGTTGAGCAATTTTAATCGCTCGTGTAAAAGCACCTTTACTATAGCAACTGTCCATGACTTAAAATTTTCTGCAATTTCAACGCCTTTTGAGGTATATTTTTCGAACCATAATACTAACAAACAGTTGTTAAGATAACCGTTTTTTTTTAAAAAAAAAAAAATCTACAATGCTGTTTTGATGATGTTAAAAAAAGCCATCTTTCGATCGGTCTAGAAAAGTTTCGTACGTTTCACGTTTCAGGGTTAGTAGCCTCAAAAAAAGTAAGAAAAAGTCCATCTGTCCGCCGTATAAACCTTACGCTTACGCGCTTGAAGCCGCGTACCTGACCAACTCTGAACTATTACACGCAGTTCAAGTTTTAAAGTAGAATGCTTTAAGTGGTTTCAATTTGGCGTATTTCAAATTCAGTTCATAAGTAAATTTCGAATTCACTTCGTGAATTCTCTAAAGCCTGTTACCAACTTCTCCTGCTTTTCTTGTTTTTCGCATTTCATGAGTTTCTCGTCTTATTTCACGGAACACATGATATTTGCGATAACACGAGAAAACATTGTACACACAATTCGCAAGTTTCGCGTTTCGTGATTTCTCAACATTTGGGGGAGGTTTTTTCGTATAAAACCAGCTGAGCAGAGCATACATTTCCTTTGACATTAACCACGAAAAACCCAAAAACTCACGAGAAAGTCATGAAAAATCGTCTCGTTTCTCGTCAACCAAACCCCTTTGATGTCGTGAAAAAACCGCATCCAGCAGTGAAAAAGCACGAATCGCGAACAATAATACGCGAGAAACTCACGAGAAACCTCTACACACTATTCACGAGAAAGACGCGAATGACGCGAAATAGGCGAAACGCGATAAGTCTGTAGCCGGCTTAAGAGTCCACGAATAGAGAGTGATTCGTATTTAATTCTGATTAACTTTACGAATCGTTTCTGAATTTCTGTACTATCATGGGTTTGCTGGGTTGTTTTTGGATACTCCACTATGATTTCGAATCGAATGTCAGCTTGGAGAGTCACAAATTATAGGAGTGTCGATTTCAAAACCAAATTACTGCAATTAAATACGTCGTTCACTTGTGTAAAATGCGAAAAAAAACTGCACAAAGGACTAACTTCTTTGACTAATATTTTAAAATAAAACTTTTCGCATTCTAATGAATCTATTTGGTAGTTGGTATTAAAACTCAAGAACAATTATACCATTGTTCTAGTTTCATCTATTTTACGAAGAAACACTATTTTCCTTTTATCCTGTTCCGTTATTGCGGATGTTGTCTAATTAAAAATCCGAATCACCATGAAAGAATTTAATAACTCCACCGGGCACTTTCTCTGATGTTATCTTCAAATGAGTTTTAATTTCTAGTGCATCGCATTGCTCTTTCTTTTCGTGTTTGGCACGGTTTCAGTGTCACACAAACGCGAACTCCGGTAACAACTTTATTAAGTGGATGCTCCTTTTAGAAGCATTTCTTTCATTTATGACTTTCCTTAAGGATGTCGTACAACAACTTCTTACAAAGCTAGTTTCTACGAGGAGTTCTAATTGAATTCGAAAAAATTACCCGTCGTCTGTATACTTTAATGCGACAATACAGTTAGTTGGTGGTAAGGATTTACTGTATACTGTATCCCGGATAAGACAATCCGAAAGTGCTGAACATTGTATATATGCGTGTGGTTGAATACATTCCGGTCTTATTGTTACGACTTGGACTTTCTTTGGAATTTTAACGGTTTTGGTATGTTTAGTTCACGTTACAAAAAATAATTTAACACGAATATATGGGCTAATTTCGTTTAAATTTCACTTAATCCCTTGTCATATGGGCTTAATCCCATAGCCCGAAAATCTTTAGGACAGTACAGTTTTTCTTGTAAATATAAGTTCCAAATGTAGCTAAATAGCTTTCATATGTAGTTTCATCTACATAGTTTTAAGATAAACCATTTCCGCGATATAAGAACCACAAATTTTCACCCTTCCTCTCGGCGATATGAAACCAAAAAGTGTACCACTTATGCTAGTCCTCAATCTAATCTACCAATAATAAAACTTGCAAGAAAATATGTAGAAAGCATAGCTACTTAAATGTAAAGAATATTGGCCAAACCAAAACCATTAAAAAAAAAATTTCAAAAAATGTTCTTGTCCAAAAATTGCTATATAGCTATATAGGGGTACACTTACCAAATTTCAAATTCTTAACATATTGAATATTAACTCTTCAGATTTAAGTATAAACTTTTAGGCGATTAGGAGAAAGCCAGTTAAATTAAAAAACATTTCGATATCTCATTAGACGTAAGAGATATATCGGAATTCGGGGCTTGAATATCGTAAAATTCAATCAAATTGTGGTAATTTTTAGGTGATTATAAAAACAAATAGAAGTGAAAATGAATTCGATATCTCATTGGGCCTAAGATATTTGTCGGAATTCGTGAAAAATTGAATAAACACTTTACACCCATTTGTGGGTTAAATACCGAAAAATACTTAGAACAGTTTTTTGGCGGTTTTTTTGAAAGCCCTTACAAGTCTGTACACCTCTGCTTAAATATAAATAAATAAAGTCAAAGCGAATTCCGATATCTCCTTAAACCTAAAAAATATACCGAAATTCGTGAAAAGATATATAATAACTTTTTACCTTCTTAGCTGTTGATATTCAACAAAATATAAAAGACCATTTCTAAAGGGTGTTCCAAAATTAACGCAAGATTTGAATTTTCCGCCATATGTGCAGTAAATTGTGGGCAGCCCTAAAAAAAAACAATTTGACATCTGAGACAAGAACGTGTTTTCGTTATTGAACAATATCTCAAAAATAGTAAAAGTTTGGCGGCCAGAGCTCAAAAATTTCATACAAAATTTGGTCGGAATAGTGTTTTAACTTCGTCAACTGTGAGGATATTAATTGAAAAATTCAGGGAGACTGGATCAGTTAGAGACGCTAAACACACTGGTCATAAACAAGCCCACAACCACCCGTGCCTTACGGGAGGAAATTAAACGCTGTATCAACGAAATTCGTATCAACGAAATTCGTTTCATGAAACGAAAAAACAATAAAAAATTTCAATCCGTCTGTCCGCCGCGTTTTAGACGAAAAAAGTTGATTTATAGATCTCAGCAACCGCTCATGCTAGGAAGCTGAAACTTGGAATTTATATAGAACTTCAATAGTAGACCCATTTGCAAAAAAATACCGAAATGAATGAAGAGGCGAAGATGTGGTAGGAAAAATAATGCGTCCGAAATGAAAAAAAAAAGAGATCGACACGTTCTTAAATCCATATCTCCTAAACCGTTAACAGCACGAAATTAAAACTTTAAAAATATCTGTAACTATACTAGGAAAAAAGATTAAAATGAAAGTTTTGAGTGGAAGTAGTGGCGTACAGTGGGGGGGGGGGGGGGTAAGAAACATTCGATTACGATATCTCACGAACCAATTGATCCAAATACAATTCGGTTTGAGTATGAAGGTTGACAAATAAAGATTGCTCAAAGTAAATTTTGTTTGTTTTTCCTAGCTATAGAACGGCTTTTGCTAGAAAGTTGAAAAGCATTGGGTACATGTAAATTAACTAGAGAAGTAATTTTGATGTACAAAAAATTTGAATATCCATTGGTGTTCGGAACGAGGGCAAAAAATAAAAAAATAAAATAGAGTGCGTATATTTTCATTATATTCGTCATATCTACTAGGTCTTCTCAAATATGGGTCTACTAGGTCTTCTCAAATATGGTATTCCTTTTTATTCTACTTTTTATTTAAAAAAAAAATTCTTTTTCAACCTGCACCACTACCCACTTACAAGTTGTATTTGTAATATATGCTCTTAGTATGTTTAAAAATAACTGCAAGTTTCAATTTCCTATTAATAGTGCTTACTAATGCGTTAACAAATAATTTCCGTCTTGTTAACAGCTCCACCACACCACTCTTACGACCACTTAAAGTAATGTACTGAATCTACCCTCCAAAAAAATTTGAGTCTTCGCCGATATATTAAATTCTTTAGTTTTTTCTACAAACTACAGGGAGAACCTGGCCCCGCCCCCATCCATAAGAAGATCAAACTTAATAAGACCACTTCAACCGAGTAAAAATTTAAAGATTTAAATCTTTGGTAATTCTTGAGTTATGGTGAGTCAAATACAAGGACTCTTTAGTCCTAAAGCTCAAAAATCCAAATTTCAGGTTAGAAGCTTTCTTTTTTAAATTGCAGATCGATTACCATACTTTATTTTTTTTTATAATTTAAATATTGCGTTCGTTGATGAAAGTTTGTGTTCTATCCGAAAATTGATTTTCTCCAATTTTTCTCCATCAACGCGGAAACAGTGTGTCTCGAGCTTTAAAAGAAATTTATTTAAAAAATTTAAAGAAATTATAATATTCCCTTGCGTGCGTATGTTACTCCATCGTGCAATGCAATCAATCTTTGCCTTATAAAAATACGTACACAAAAACAAGCTTGTTTAAAAATCGTACTTGGCGGACTTTTATTTAAAATTTTCGTATACGAAACAAACAGTTGTTATTGCCGTCAGGAAGTAGATAGTACATCCCAATAACAAATTGCGTCCTAACTTATCATCCCTTTTTGAGTTTCTTCCAGGAAACAACAATAAAACTTGGTTCTACAGAAACCGTAAGACCCGACAACTTCCTTGCCACAGTAGCAGCAATAGCGAAAATAAATTGCCAAAGAAATGGGATTTTTCGCACTCTAATACGATACTTTTCTAAGGTACTTGCACTTTGTAATGGTAAACATTTGTTCAGCTCATTTAAAAACATGAAAATTCTAATGAAGTGAAAATTTTCGTTTTTCCCTTGCACGTCGCTTTTTGTTCACTTCGTACGTATTCGAATGTGGTTTGCATTGAACAAGGATCTGGGGTGGTACAAGTCGTACAATTCTAGACCGGAACTTCAGTCGAGTGAGTAGAGGGTGCTGTTCTAGTGAACCCAGTAAGGAATCCTCTAGTAACCATATGGACTAAGTTTTGACGGATTTCAACTACATTTCGTATGTTGCTATGGTCTAGAATTTTCTTCGTCCTTGTACCTCCTACAAACGTCACAGTTAAATTGTTTGAAAAAGTTCCTATTGTGTGTTGGTTTTTCTTCTTATTCTCATAAATCATCCCTTAGTTTGCCGACAGGCTGGACTAGGTTTCGCAGTGATGCGCTTACTGTACCACTGCACGGGGCGGCCAACGTCTGGTACGAACTGCAAACGAACATGATGTGTACTTGTTATTCAATTGGATGAACAATGTGAAACAAATAGAAATTGTATGTGAACGTCATATGCAGAAAATTTCCACGAACGCGATTATTACTGATTCTTTTGTTCTCAAAAAGAAAACCATTTTGGACTTACAACATATTCTTATTTGCGTAGTAAGTGAAACGTTGAATACATCATGTTCCAGACGATAGATCGTTACTTGCATGTAATTTAGAAGTTACCAATTTAAATCCTTGAAATTTAGGAAAACATGCATACTATAGCAATGATAAAATAAAATAAAAATTGGAAAATCACCATAATCCTTTGATTCTTACCAAAAAACGGGAAGGTTCTACCTTATCTACATTTTATATTTGAATTATCCTTACACGAGTAAGCATACCTATATGCCCACATTATTCGAATTTACAGGACATAGGTATAGGAATTTTGTTTGTTTCCAAATTGTCGTGCGTTTGTACGGATGCAAGAGCCGATTTCTAACCAATATTCTAATATTCTACTGCATATTCCGATGTCAAAATTGCCAAATTTTAGTCCGTTTGTTCGCAAATTGTTTTAAGGGTTGTAGTTCCAAATCATTAAGTATGAAGTATGTATATATTAAACTATTTTTTTTTGGTGAGTGGATTTGATGCACTGTTTGAAATATTCTTAAATACATATTTCCTTAGGTCGGAGCTTGGTGATGGTTTGTAAGTGTACTAGAAGAAAATAGATCGGTAATAAAATGTTGTTGGGAGGGTAGGCGGTATTTAAATGCGGGGTGAGAGGGAACAGCTTTAGATTGCGGTATCTTACGAAAAAATTGCAGTCAGAAAAATGAACGTGGTTAATATACTATAGATATATAAATTTGTTGGCGGTGGACGATGGATGAAATGTAAAAATTTCAATTTTAAAACCTCGAGAACTGCTAAAGACAAAAACCTGAAAATTGGAATTTAAGCAGAGCCTTAACTATAGGTTCATTCTAAAAAGAGTCTTTAACTTTATTATTTTTTAATAATAAAATATTGTGATCGACCTGATAAGTTAGTAAACCCAAAAAATGCAAAAAAAAAAGAGTCAGTCTGTCTGTTAATTTTGGTTTCTAAATCTCAGTTGAAAAACTTTGCCAGCCATTTAAAAAAAAAATACATTTCTATATTTCAAGAACTGTACCTACTAGATATCTTGAAAATTGTACAGTGTGGAGGACAGTTTCCACTGTAAATTTTCCTTTTTAAAATACTGACTTTGCAATGGGAATTTTTGTTACTTGAATAAAAATATTTTTTTTTATTATTCAAGTTATCGGAATTTCAGATAAAATAAAATGAATTATTTTTTTAGTCAGTTGAAGAATATTTTTCATTACGATCACATAAAAAATTAAAGAATTAAATAAATAATTAAATAGAATTCTGATTCTTCATAAAATAAATTATATAAAGATATCAACTTATATATCTATGATTAATTAAAAAGATTATAATTTAATTTATAAATAATAATAATAATTATTAATTCTGAGATTTATAAAAATGGATTATAAGTAATAAGTAATAATTTATAGTAATAATAATTATCGAATTATAAGTAATAATAATTATCGAACTTATCTAATCAACATTGAGTCTATTAAGAAATTGGACCCTTCCAAATAAGAAGAATCCCTTCAACAGGACTTAGGTCCAGTGGACCTAACCTAACCTAGGACCAGTAGACCTCTAGTTTTGAGAATTTGGTTGTAGGGGTGATTGAGAAAGGGGGTGAAAATGAATTCTGATGATTGTTTCTCGAAAAACGCAAAGGAAAGAAAGCTAAAAGTTGTCAAATTACAGAGACACTAAAGAGACATACAAGAAAATTAAAATTTTTGGTCAGGGTAGGGAGTGGTTTTCATATCTCAAAATCGGCTTATGCTAGAAAGTTGAAACATAGTTCCTATGTACATGTGCTACTTTTTGAAGTAAAAAAAAAAACATTTTGCAATGGCGTACCATGGTGGAGAAAAAAAAAATACGTGAATATAGCTTTGCTTAAACATTTCATAAAATTTCGTTAAATCAATTAGGCATGTCGAGCTATTAAGCAATTTTACTTCTGGAGACTTTTTGTATATATATTTCTTCAATTTTTCCGATTTCAACCTCTAAGTAGGTGTTAATAACCCATGAGTCCGGTGCGACAATTTTATTTCCCATTTTGATTTTTCTTTCTTGAGGGAGGAAAAGCCAACATAAATCGTTTTTTCGTTTCTGTAATTTGGACAATACGTCTGCATCGTTCGCTGTCTATTTTACAGAATAAATAGTGTTATAGGTTTTCAAATAATTTGAAACGCAAAACTATTAAAAATCAATAATTTTTTCATTAGTTTATCTTCAAGATATACCAATGAATTGTATTGTCTATGATAATTTTCAATGAAATGCGGTTTTCTTATGTAATTGATCCCATGAAAATCGTGAAAAATTATTTCAGTTTGACTTCATATATTATTACAAAAATGAAAAACTTTTGTAATTTGCTTAATGGAAGATATTCTTTACTGTTTTTCTACCATTATATTAATGAAAATGACATGTTAACCATTTAAGAAATAGGTAATAAATGCACACAAGGAACTCGGATTTACACATTTTAAAAAATATTTAAGAGATGTTCCTCTAATAGCTATTTTTTCAAATACAATTTTGAATTTTTTCTTAATAGGCGACCTAGTTTACAATACATACCAGCTAATAAAGTAATGTTATTTTATTTTATTTTTTTATTGCTATTAAAGTTGAAAATTCACATGAAAACAGCCATAAATCAACAAAATGGGCACATAGGGCTTTAAGTGGTTGTATATATACTCACGAATTCTGATATATTTCTTAGGTTTACTAACAGGGATTTGTGATAGTGGCAGGGGGGGCATTTGGCCCCCTCCTGAATTTCGTATTTTCATATATTATATAACATACATATGTATATTTATATATAAAAAGATATAGATTCATAGCATCTTGCCTCCCCCCCTCTCTAGAAAAAACTGAAATGACGGCCCTATTTAATAAGATATCGAATTCACTCTAAGAGCTTTGAATATAATCTAAACTTTTACTTCCACCGTTTCAGTTTTTTTAATATTAAACCCTCAAGGGAGTGTAAGCGGTTGTACACGTTTGCGCAATTTTTAAAATACCATTTATGTTTGATGAGATATCCATTTGGGTTTTACTTCTACGGATTTTCATTGTATTCGCCCAGCAAACAATTTCAGGATTTTTTGATGTTCAATCTCCTAGGAGCTGTTTCATAAGTTCTCATGAATTTCAATATATTTCAAAAATCTGACGAGACATCGAATTATTTTTTACTTCCCCTGGCTTTCTATACAATCACCTTAAAATTAATTTGATTTATTATGTGTGAATTTTGAATATGGTAATGAAGTTTCACGATTTTCGCCATATTTCTTGGGTTTGATGAGAAATAACATTGTATATTTCTTTCGCGGACTTTTTTTTATAATCCCCAAAAAACCGACTTTTGCAATAACACGATTTTTTGATATTCAACCCTCAAGATGTAGGATAAAGGAGTAGAGAGATAGAGATAAGTCTTCGATCTGATGAGATATCGATTTGGGTTTAACTTCTTCGGGCTTTCTAAATTATCGCCTAAAATTAATTTCCAAATATTTGGGTTTTCAGCTCGCAAGAAAGGTGTAAGGGGGTTGAATCCGTTTTCGTTTGAGAAGCCTATATACTTCGGCTTTTTTGTAATCGTCTAAGAATCAATTTTAGTTTCATTTTATTTTTTCCACATGGGAGTGTAAGAGGTTTTATACATACATTTTACGTCTACAAAGGCATAATATATATACCTATGAATAACTGGCTAAGAGTTGAAATGTTCGTTATTTTAAGTATAGGGGTAGTTTATTAGTTTCAAGGTGTGTATAAAGAAGTACTGATGAATGTTAAAACTTGTACATTACAAGGAGTTATTCAAGTGGCAAAATTAACTCTACAAAAATCCGTATTATTTTGTGTACATTTTGACCTCAAGAAAAAGTTCAATTATTGCTACCACCCCCCCCCCCCCTATAGTACATTGGGGTCAACATTGGTTTTGCATAATATTAGGCAAAATTTCAAGAAAAAAAACTATTTTGTAATCACCTTTATGCCTAGGGATATTTTAGTATCTCCTTAATAATAATTTTTTACTTTTGAATAATAATAGCGTGCGTTCTCTATTCCCTGCAAACTGACATAAATACGTAAAATGCAACCGAAGGATTTTCACATCGACCAAAGAAAACCCGCTGCAGTTGATGCATTTATTTGCAAGCTATGCAACGACTAGTAAGTTGTTCCGTTTATTTCAACTCAATCCAATCCTGTAGTTTTCCCGATGATGCTTACCTGCGTATTTGTGTTCATACCCATGTAAATGCTTGCGTAAACATTAAAGGAGTTCAATTTAATGAAATACAAATTCAGCACTATTTTGTTGCGGTAGTCTAACATTTCCATATGAATCAAGTGCAAAGAAAAACTTTATAGCCACACGGTATAAAATTTATCTAGTCGAATAGGATGTGAGACAAATGTAGGTACTTTCAGCGGAAGTCCTTCGAACTTATTCATCAACGTTGCTTAAATTTGAATTTATCGGATAAACATTGAACATTTTCGTTTATTTTTGTTTTAATCACCGCATTCACCTCCATCTACTCTATGTAAATCCACAAAGAAAATGTTGGCAAGATATGCTACAAGTACAACATAAATAAATTTAGAACGTACTGTGGATAGAAAAATAAATATTATTATGCACAATGAAATTATTAATGAGATAGGTGTGTACAAGAAGGGTTCATTCCGGTATTTTCGGCGGAACGAAAACAATATCGAAACCTGTTATCCTTAACCAAAAATAATTTCTGGAAGTACTTTCAAAATGCCATACATAAATTCTGAATGTAATTAATTAATTCATTAACACTTTGCGAGTTAAATAAATACGAAGTATTGAAGAAGTTGATTTTGAATGGAATTGGTTTTTTTTCGTTAGGTTTGTTTACTTATTTGTTTTCTACCACGCGTCCTATTTGAAAGTCAATTGGCCAAAGTTGTAAGGGTTAATATTTTTTATTGAAAGAAGAAGGAGACAAATTTGATTTCTTTAGAAAGCTTCTATTCAATTTCTGTAGGAATGTAAGGAGTAAAAAGGCTGCAAAGTAATTATGGTAGCTCAGTGGTATAAGAACTAGTAGTCTACGGTATTCAGTTGTTGCTTTTAATTGCGCTTCTTCAAGATGGACTTATAACCAACGATGTAAGAAATATACTGTTAATATCAACCATTTATTTAATGTATTTTAAATACCAAGAACCACCATAAAAATAGTAGTTCTTAAAGTGAGGATATGTAATTGAGGGTGAAGTCCTACTATGACTATTCTGTCGGCCTGAAAAAGCCAACATACCACCAACTGCAATCGACCGACGAATCTAATTGCAATAATTTTCAATCAAGATCTTTGCTTTCATAAATAAAATAAAATATAAAATAAAATATTTCATATTTTGCGCATCGAAGAATGCTCCGAAAATTGAATCTGTCTGCAAAGTTGGGCATTGACATTTTTTACGTCATTTTGGTCAGGACGCTCTCACATAAGATTTATTAAATTATAAGTTAGAAAAAATTCCTGCGATTGGTTTTTTTCAAATTAGTACTATGATGAAGAAAAGACAATTTCTATATAAATTAGAGTTATCTTTTTTATACTTAAGATGAAATTCCAAGAGTACTATCCAGCCCAAAAGTTTGTAACGCATAGAATGAAGCATCGGACGAGTAGGGATTGTATATAATTCTATATTCAGTTGTGGCCAAAAATGTCAAATCCGCTTCCTGTCGGTCCCTCTGTCCGAACAAGCGATAGTTAAAAAACGTCTTGATCTATGATGTTGGAATCAGAATGTATGGTGAAATTTGTAAGAATAATTTCATTGATGAGAAAAAATTCTTCTTCGAAGTTCCATATAAAAATCTCATAAACTTATGTTCAAGAATATTGGCCATAGCTTCAGAACACTTTAAGTTATAACGATTCTGACTTTTTTCTTTACGTTGATTTTTCACTAGTTGCAGATCAGTTAAAGATATGAAAATTAAGAAAATCATGAGAGTCCACCGTGCGTCTGACATACAAAAATCCTGTAAAAATATTTTTATATTTTATAATTTAAGAAACTCAATATATCTAAAAAAAATCTTTAGCCTTATTAGCTTATTGGAAACTTTATTCAAACTAATAAAGGTCGGGTTTATTAGCTAGCAAAATTCCTTTGGAAACCTACCCTACAAGAAAACATGTGCACCAATACTGATTGACTGGATAACTTCAGAACACTTCAAGCTAAAATTCGAAATTTTGACCAGTTTAATATTTTAATGGTTTCAGATTGAGGAATTTGTGTTGTAGCTGCCATACAAACTTCGTTGAAAATTATGTGCATTCATCTTTCCAAAACCACTATAACTCAAGAAATTATTTAAAAGTTCTGAGTTAAAAGTAATTTCGATTTTGATATTGAGCGAAGACCTGATGGTCCTTCAGTACCAGTAACTTCAGTACGCTTTAGGAAAGAATTTAAAATTTGCTGATAATCAAAATATTCTCCTGATTTAGCTTTACTTCTAATAAATCGGATTTCAGTATTTTATCTAGAGTATCATATGTTTAAAATTAAAACTGTTGAACCTGCAGAACCAGTAATTGGAATTAAATTAACAAAGAGCAATATCATGCGATTTCAAACGATTTAAACAAATTGCCACTAGCTAATAGTTCGGATTTTTTTCGGATCCAGTAAAAATTGGTTCCGCCTTCCGAGAAACTAAGATGTAACCAAGACGAGTTAGTACCAGCTTTAGAAAATCTTCCTCCTTTCTAAAAAACTTAAGCTTACGATAAGAAAATATTGCCTACAGATCTTCCCGATATCATTATCTTTTTTGTAAAATACGAAATAAGTCAAAAGTGGTATAGAACAGATGAGGACTGAAAATATAAAAACCTTCGTCCTCTTTAGAGTTTCCTCGTTAACTGATTTCTTTTCAGGAATTTCAAATTCTCAAAGGATTTTCTCCTGTAGAATAATTCGCTGAAAACATGCGCACGAATTCCTTTCATACGTTTCTTATATCAGAATCAGGATTTTGTAAAACTGCTTCAGTTTCATTCTGACTGTTTTATACGCACATCAAATTTTTGTTGTACAATCGCTTCGATTCTGTCGATTAGTTATCAACGTGACGTAGTTGAAAACCCACGCACTTTAGTTTAAAACACGCCTCTTTGACGTCATGAAAAGACTACCACATAAAATTCATTTCTATAAACAATTTGTAATAAGATTAAGTCTATTATATGTATACATAATTTTGCCAATAGCTGTAATGTATTTTATTATATACGAGTATCTAACTCTAATCGTGCTGTAGGTGGAATAACTATCTCTTTATATTTTACACAATCAAAAGATTGTTTTCAAAAACAACCATCTTATACGAATATTTTTGACAAAAAAAAAAATTTTTTTTTGGGTCGATTTTAAAGTTTAGGTTTTAGCATTATTAATCTGAAATGTAGAGTACTCGTACGTACGTTAATTTTTCGATACCAATTTGAAAATGGACAAACGCTATTCTACTAAGAAAATGCAGCAGCATCTATATCTATATGAAGTTATTAGCAATTAGAATTTTTTATCACAATGCAGTACGCGGTCAAAGTCGAAATATAGCACAATTAGATTCTATACAAAAACATCATTTGAAAAATGAATGAAATCAATAGGATAACTCTTCCTTAAGGGTTCCAAAAGTATACAAGTCCCTTACATCAATAACAAAATAAAATAACAAAAAAATCTGTAAAAAATTGTTATGTGATTACATAAAAGGCATTAGGAAATAAAAGCCACTTGGATATCTCATCACACCTAAAAGATATGTAAGAATTCGTTGAATCGTATTCAACTCTTTTATACCCCATGAATATTATTAAATAGTGAACAAATTTCAATGCTTTTACAGAAGGAACTTTGAAAGTGAAACCAATGTCAGAAGACATAAGAGATACGAAATTCGTAAAAATACATAAACTCCCTTTCACCGAAATTTATTGTGGAGTGTTAACTCCACAATAAAGCAAAATCCAAGAAGCCAGTTGTTTGGTTTTAGATAAAACTAAAACAAAGTTAAATTGCCGTCAAAAATAAAAATTATTATAATACTTATCATTTTCGACATTTTCGGCAGTTTATATAAAATGCTGAAAGGACGAGAAAGATGTGAAGATGAAAGTGATTTTTAGTTACAAAATAATTTAATGAGGGCTACAAAGAATAATTACGAAATAAAAAAGAAATATTCACATATTCGTTTACATAACATTTTCTCCGTATGGCAACGCAAATGTGAATTTTTTTTTGCTACTTAAATTACTTTTCTATATGCAAAAATTTAAATTTTCTATCATAAGTTGTTCCTGGGATATACGAACACCCCATCCCAGCACCATTATACTCTTAAAAATAAAAATTTTATTTCAATACGTTCCACTTTATATCCATATAAATACTCAATTTCAGCTGTTCAGCTTTAGTGGCTTTCGAGCTATGAAAAATCGGTCAACAGTCTAGGCGCAACTTTATTGTTTATTTGGTAGAAGTACGAAACGTGTTTAATGCTGAGATGCGGTATAGGTTACTATGCAACTGACAGCCTAAAGAATAACCAGAAGGCTATTGATAAAGTATTGTTTAGATTTTTAGTTGCATAGTAACCTATATCGCATCTCAGCATTAAATGCGTTCCGACCTTCTACCCAAAAAATAATGAGTTTTGCTCCCAGACTGTTGGCATTTTTTTGCTTTGATCGCTCTGTTAGTGTATTTATGTTCCAAGTTTCAACTTTCTAGCATTAGCAGTTTCTAAAATATAAAAAAACCTCACCCCTGTATCTTGTTACCCCTATTAAAAATTTTATTTTCCTAGGATGTCTCTACAGTGGTTCTATATAGTCGTAAATTTTTATAATTCCAGTCATTACGGTTTTCGAGAAATCAGAATCGAAATGTTCAAAGTGCTCAGCACCCACACCCCCAGCATTTTTTTGTCTCTACTAGAGGTCTACTTACTCAAACTCTTATAAAATTTTCAAAATCATACCAGATGTTAAGAGTTTGTTGTTCTTTCCGGTGTCAGTGGAGTGAAGCTCCAATACGAAATCCCCGACTGTTGATTGATCGTAGTATTTGACAAAATTTGGGAAGAACTTTCACTGGAGAGGCCAGTTTATTATAAGATTTTGTGTTTGGACTAGGTCCGAAGGAGCTGTTTCGTCATCGGAATGCAGAAGACTCTTCAGATATAGAATTTGATATAGAATTTGCTATATTGAATTTGCCTCAGCAATTCCACCAGCTGTCAGGGTGTTTCGGAAGTTGGCTAGAATACACCCTCTGAAGAGAAATGGGTTTAATATCATAGTTCTACATAAGTTCCAAGTTTCAGCTTCCTAGCGTATGTGGTTTCTGAGATCTAAAAACTAAAATTTTTCGTTTAAAACGCTCCACCCTCATCCCCCTCACACCCGACCCCTCTAAAAGACACCAGTCGTAGGGCTCACCCAATCTACCATCCATAAAATATTAACCTTAGTATATCAACGGGTTGTGAGCTACGCGCCGTCAAATGATTTTGCGTACGGCGAACAAACGGACATTTTCTTTTGCTTTTGTGGTGTATATGAGTCCAAAAACGTGTAAATAGAAAATTCTAGGGTAAACAATTTTTTTGAAATTTCAGGTCGATCACAATATTTATTATTAAAAAATAATAAAGTAAAATTAGAATATTTCGCTTCTTACCGTCACCACCTCGACTCCTACCCACAAAGGTTTTCCTTGGTAGGGAAAAGGGTTTATTGAATCCACTAACTGTATAAATTCCATGATCCTATCTCAAATAGTTGTTTCAATATCAGACAAATGTTATTTCTTATAAAATATTTTATTTAGAATGTATCGATCGCGGCTTTCCTGTCGCATTGTTTTTCACCCACTTTTACACCCCTCCACGGATATCGATCAAATTCTAAATGGCTCCCTCATCATAGCTCTATATATATTACAACTTTCAACTTTATACCATTAGCAGTTGCTTGATATAGCAAACAAAATGTTTCACTTCCTTCACCTCCAACTCATATGTCCACCCCAACCCACCACTTAAAGTTGTTCAGCGAATCTACGCACTAAAATGATTTTAACTTAATATTTGAAAGGCTTTGGGAGCTACGATCCTACGAACGCTTAATGCGTTAACGACGGACAGACGGAAACACATACTACGTAAAAATACAAAACTTCGGGGTAGCTATTATTTTTCTTTTAATAAAAAAATTTAACATATGTATGTTAAGATCTAAACGATTAACTATTGTTTATTATAAGTGCGTCGTCTTACTTCTTTTAATGACTACATCTCTTTTATATTCTGTACCTACTGGGATTTGTTTTTATAGGTAAAATTTTTTTTACGTCCCATCATTCATAGTTGTCTGAAAAATAGATCAACACACGCATTTCCTCGGATGTTCGTCATAACTGGAAAGAGAATGACGACAATTTTCATGACGCCATAGAGTTCAGCATTCAAGATTTTTACTACTTAAAAAAAAAAATATTCTGCTTGATATGGGCTTATTAGATAACCCAGTTTCTAGAATAGTAGTGAAAAACTGCTACAGAAACCGCATATCATAAAATTAGAAATATTAATAATGCTTCCGGTCTATTTAGTCAGGGTTGCCTTCCTTTGAACTGACTTAATGAAATTTAGGAATATACTATAACTACTATTATATGGGCTGAAATAAACGCCAAGTTCCGATAAGATTTGGCCAAAAGCTGGAATATAGCTGACATATGGTAGAAATTTACTTCCATTAATTACCCCGATATTTGCACGATGCCCTACGTAGTAACTTGCTTAATATGGGAGGCCGGTACGACGGAACTAATGCAGTTCTCCTGTAATCTACCTTTAGTAGTTGGATTGAAATAATAATAATCTGTCATTATCGCAGGATTAAGTTGACCAGATGTTCGACGGCATTATAATTATTGACGATACTGGAGGACAACTTGTCGAGCATCGGTTGTGGGTATAAAGTGAACTTCAACCCACAATGATAGGCTCTTCAACAACTATTTTTTTGAAAATACTCCAGTATTATAAGAAACTGCGTCATGAATACTTTTCATAGTATACTCTGAAGAACTTCTGATATAGAGTGGCGTCACAATTTAAAACAACACTTCCACATAATCCACATGAGTGGAAAGTAAATGAACTTAAAATAATACGCATTACTTTTGATTTTATTACATTTCGACCTTTATGGAGCATAAAAAGGACCTTGTTGGTTTAAAATTGATAATGTCTGTATCAGCGTTGTAAATCAACGACTTTACTAAGTTACTACAACCGTATCCTAATAAATAAATCCAATTGATTCTAAAAATAAAACGGCCTCATCATAAAAACAAGTCATCAAATGATTTTTTTTTGTTTTACAAATGTATTTATATTTTATTTACAATCTAACGCAATCATAACAACATGTGTAAAGATATGAAAACTCCTAAAAAAAAACCCTAAACAATTTTCGATTTTGTACTACGTAGTCATATCTTTTGCCGCAGGAGTAATCAATAAATAGAACAGGCTCCATCATCAAATTCTGCCTTAAGGGTGACCTCTTGTCAGGATAAAGGTAATTGTAATGAAACCAGCATGTAGGAAGCTCTTTTCCAATTCGTTGAACATTACGTGATCTGTGTCCTCAAAAGCCTGGAAACGAAGAGGATAATCGCCATGGGTCCGACCGGCCGGATAAAAATACGTGAAAGCCGTAAAAGAAACCGAAACGCTATCATGTGATAGTCTTCAGGTTAATTCATCGGGGGTTATCCACTGAATAAATCCGTTTTGTAGCCTTTTGTTAAAGTGTGTATCGGTAAAATTTATGACAGGACAAGAGGTCAACAGAACCGCATACAAGGGATCACTACTTATCGAATCATTGTCAATAAATGAAGGTCATACAAGTCGAGACTACAAAGAAAGTAAATTAATTTGATAGACCAGACCCTCCTTGACGGAGCCTGAGGAGTGCTCGTTTTTAATAAAGTATTTATTGAAATATTCCAGCAATAACAGAGGTCTGTTACACATATGAAAATGAAAGAATAAAGTTTAACAGCAAAGAAACAATTATGATAAATAAGTTGATAGATAAAATTGGATCAATGTGATGTTTTGTCACTGATACTTCAGAGTATTTGATACTCAAAACTGATGCAGATCAAATGTATCAGTTGTTGGATTACGATAGATTAAACTAAAATCCATCTTATATACATATATGTACATATGTAAGTATAAGACTAGTATGGAATGTACTCAGGTAGAAGAAACGAAAGCATCAACTAAAAATTGGAGGTACATATGTATATTCAAGAACGCCTATAAATCAATTTGTAAGGACGGGCAGAAAACCTTGGCCTTGAAGTTTTTTCAGTAAATGGGGTAAAATGCAACCGAAAATTCAAAAGTAATGATTATGATCAATTGCATACCTTGCACACAGTTTTTCATTTTAATGTTTTGCACAACACAAAAGTTTATTTTTTGTTTTTTTTTTCGAGACCTTAAAAAGAAAGCTTTAACTTTACTGACATAATATATAAAATGAAGGTAAAAACCACATAAGGTTGAATTTTATATGATTTTAATGCTGAGAACGTGTACGAATAGTTTTCTTCGTATCGGGCTACGATTGGATACGTTTTGAACTAGGCTCTTTGTGCACGTTAAATGCTATTTTGATGATTTATGACTGTTTTCTTGCCAATATTTCACGTTAATGGCAACAAATTGCACCACTTTATTAGCTGGTATGTCTATAGATAAAAAAAATTCAAAACTGTATTTGGAAAAAATGTTATTAGGACAACAACTCTTGAACATTTTTTAAAATTCGTAAATTCGAGTTTTTTGAACGCATATTACCTACATATTTCTTGAATAATTAACATGTCATTTTCATTAATATAATGCTAGAAAAAATCTTAAAGAAGGTCCTACAGAGATCATATTTTAAAAAATTTTCATTTTTGTTAATAATAGCAATTTTTCACGATTTTCAAGGCAAGAATTTCATAAGAAGACCGCATTTCATTGAAAAGTATCATAGATAGTATAATTAATTGGTATTTCTAGAAGATAAGTCAATGGAAAAATTATTGATTTTTAATAGTTATGCTTTTCAAATAATTTGAAAACCTATAACACTATTTTTTTCTGTAAATTCAAAATTAGTTCTCTGATAGACAGCGAACGATGCAGACGCATTGTCTGTCTGTCCGACGTACGTCGACCGCCCCAAATCGTTTGAAGGCTCGTAGCTCTCAAACCAGTTGAGCTATTAAATTAAATTTTTTTTTATGAATAGACGTGGTCGACCCCTTGAAGTAAAATTTTTGTGAGGGGTGAGAGTGTGAGGGGGAAGGTGGGAGAAGCGTTTTAGACGAAAAATTTTGATTTCTAGATCTTCGCAACCGCTTATGTTAGAAAACTGAAACTTGGAATTCCTATAGAACTTTGATAGTAGACCCATTTGCAAAAAAAATTGATGATATGGGTGAAGGGGTGTGGGAGTGGAGGGGAAAGTAATGTGAACGAAATGCAAAAAAGTGGAGATCGACACATTCTAAAATCCATATATCCTTAACCAATAATGGCAAGTAATTAAAACTTAACAAATATTTGTAGTTATACTAGGAGGGTAGACTGAAATAAAATTTTTGGGTGGAGGTAGTTGCGTATGGGGGTGGGGAATTAAAAACTTCAGATTACGATATCTCACAAACCAATTGCACCAGAAAAATAAAATTTGGTTTAAGTATAAAGCTTGATAAATAAAGATTGCTCAAAGTAAAATTTTTGAAAGGTGTAAGGGAGCATTCAAGTGGAGGAGATAAGAATTTTTGAAATCTCAATTTTTCATATCTCAATAACAGTGTAAGATAGATGATTCAAATTTTTAACAATAGCAGGCCCAAAAGAACCCTAGTAGGGAAAAAAAATTTGGAGGGGTGGGTGTAGAGGGTGAGGGTGGGGAATGGTCAGAAGGAAAAAGCTCCGATGTTTATATCTTAATGATAAAAAGCTGAGACTTAGTATATAGATAGAGCTATAGTTGTTGCATGGTGGAAAAATATAATTTTTTTTAGGGGTATAATGGTACGGGGGTGGGGTGCGTTTTTCCTAACTTTAGAACCGGTTATGCTAGAAAGTTGAAACTCGGTACGTATATGTAAATCAACTAGAAAAGTAATTCTGATAATAAAAAATTCAAATATTCATTGGCGTTCGGAAGGGGGGGGGGGCAAAAAAATTATAAATAAAAATAAAATGCATATATTTTCACGATTTTTGTCATATCTACTGGGTCTTTCCAAATATAGAATTCATTTTTATTCTACATATTCTTCATATGAACACCTAGTAAAATTTTTCAAGATTTTTTGAAATTCGACCCCTAAGAGGGATTTAAAGTGGTTGTATACTTTTCTATAAATTCCACCATATCCCTTAGGTCTGATCAGATATCGAATATCTTTTCACTTCCACGGGCTTGTTTAATAATCACCTATTTTTAAGTTCTTTTCTTTTTCAGCCTCTAGACCGCATCCCGGAATATGACCCAATTATATAATTCATATGTTACACTCTATTCTAACCGTGTCCCGAACTTTTTTTTAGGTTTTCAGTTACATAGTAACATACACCGCATCCACGATTTGAACACGTTTCGAACTTCTGCCGGAAAAAGACTGTTGGCAGATTTTTTTTTAATGCAATCGTAGGTAAATAAAAAACAGCAGCTCTTAGGAAAAAATTATATTCAACTCACTCCATAATGAAAAAAATAGTACATTCTCTAACTTAGAATGTTTTCTCAAAGCCATCGACTACTATGAGCTTATATGTATAACGTTTGCATGTAAGACTACGAATAAGATATGCAATGCAGACAAATTCCAACAAATTAATTAAAATATTTCAATGAAAAATGGGCCAAATGACATTGTGATACAAGCTTAACTAATGAGTTTCAAAGTAATTAACGTTTTTCGAAGCAAGAACAGAATAAAATGAAAAATAAAATTCATTGGCGAAATACTATAATGCGAAATTAACACTAGCATATAGTTTCAATCTAATGATACCACGTTTTCCATTGAATTCATTAAAACTCCATAATTGCTGGTTGTTTTATTTCAATAATCTCCTTCCGTACTGCTAAGTATCGATTGATACCAATTATGAACGTAAAATTATGATCCATTCCTTTTCAACATGCATTATATTTCAAATCGTACCGTTTGATTTTTTATATAAAATCGATAACAAATTAAGGTATTTAATATCACCGTTTTGTGTTCGGCGAATGAATAGGCGGCTTTAATGTCTATTCACTTTTCAAAAGCATCATTTTAATTTACTACAAGGAATTGGGGAGCAAAATTTTTAGTTCTTGCAAACGTAATTTTTCAATTACATAATGGTCAAAAACATAATGGCTAACACTGGCTTATTTTTCAGTGTTACTGTAAGTAAGTAAGTAGAGGGGGTGAACGTTAAGTTTTGAGAGTATGACAAAGTGAAGAACTTTCACTGGAGAAACCAGTTAATTCTGTGTACGACTTGGATTCATAAGTTGAAAAATCAAAGCAAATGAAGAGGAATTGAAAGGGTTGTTTATAAAATATATTAAAAGGTGTCTATACAAGTTTGGAAATTTTGAGTATTAGCATAACATAATTTTTTTTAAATTTTAAAAAGTGTTGGTAGACTTATCTATATTTACAGAGATCTAATTTTACTTATTTGCATTTATAGTTACAGTTTACCTCGTTATTAAGATTAGTTCTTTGTTTGTCTGCCTTAATTAAAAACCAAAAAAAAAAATGTTTTTCTATAGTTGAATATACCTATGAAATGGGAGCTCAACAATTAAATTTTTTTCACCACATAACCTTCATAATAATTTTTCAAATTTACTCGATTTTCAGGGCGTTCAGGGTTATATGAGCCCTTAAACAAATTAAATTATTACAGAACTAAACTAGCCTTAGTTAAGAACCACTGATCTTCTTTAATTTTTTGGAACACGATCCCCTTGAGATCGCAAGTTAATTTTTACTTTATTATTTATAATACAGTATTGTTATTGATTTTCAAAAAAAAAAAAATTTGCTGCCCTCAAAATTTTTTTGTGTACATTTCATGACTAGTAGACACGAAAAAAGCAATAAAAATTTTCACTCCGTCTGTCCGCCGTACGCCGACCGCCAAAATCCTTTGAAGGCTCGTAGCTCTCAAACCAGTGGAGCTATTAAATTAAAATTTTTTCTAGGAATAGACTGGGTAGACCCCTTGAATTGACATGATTTTCAGGGGTGGTGGTGTAAGGGGGAGGGTGGAGAAGCGTTTTAGACGAAAATTTTTGGTTTCTAGATCTCAGCAACCGCTTATGTTAGGAGACTGAAATTTGGAATTTCTATAAAGCTTTGATATTGGACCCATTTGCCAAAAAATTTATGATATGGGTGAAGGGGTGTGGAAGTGGAGGGGGAAGTTATGTGACTAAAACGCAAAAAAGTTGAGATCGACACATTCTAAAACCCATATCTCCTAAACCGTTAATAGCAAGCAATTAAAACTTAACAAATATCTGTAGTTATACTAGGAGAGTAGATTGGAACAAAATTTTTGGGTGGTGGTAGTGGCGTACGGAGGTGGGGGTTGAAATACTTAACATTACGATATCTCCTAAACCGGTAGCACCAAAAAAACAAAATTCGGTTTGAGTATAAAGCTTGATAAATAAAGATTGCTCAAAGTAAAATCCTTGAAGGGGGCGGAGGAGTACGTAAGTGGTGGGGATAACAATTTTTCAATAATAACACGTTTCATATCTCAATAACAGTGTAAGATAGATGATTCAAATTTTTACCAGAAGTAGGCCTATTAGAACCCTAGTAGGGAAAAAAAAGTTTGGGGTTGGGGTGTAGAGGATGAGGGTGGGGAAGGGTGAGAAAGAAAAAGTTCCGATGCTTATATCTTAAGAATCTATAATGATAGGAAACTGAAACTTCGTATTTAGATAGAGCTATAGTAGTGGCATGGTGGAAAAATAATTTTTTTTTAGGGGTAGTATGGTACGGTGGTGGGGGGTGTTTTTCCTAACTTTAGAACGGCTTATGCTAAGAAGTTGAAACTCGGTACGTATATGTAAATTAACTAGAAAAGTAATTATGATAAAAAAAAATTCGAATATTCATTGGCGTTCAGAAGGGGGGGGGGCAAAAAAAAAATCAGTTTATATAAAATGCATATATTTTCACGATTTTCGTCATATCTACTAGGTCTTTCCAAATATTGAATTCATTTTTATTCTACGGACTCTTCATATGAATACCTAGAATGTGTTTTCAAGATTTTCTGAATTTCGACCCCTAAGAAGGTGTAAGCTGGCTGTATACTTTTTCATGAATTCCACCATGTTTCTCAGGTCTGATCAGATATCGAATATCTTTTCACTTCCCAGGCTTGTTTAATAATCACCTATTTTTAAGTTTTGTTTTTTTCAACCTCCCGGAATATCAGCATAGCATCCCGGAATATGACCCAATTATTTAATTCATATGTTACACCCTTTTCTAACCGCTTTCCGAACTTTTTGTTAGGTTTTCAGTCACATAGTAACATACACCGCATCCCCGAATTGAACGCGTTCTGAACTTCTGCCGGAAATAATAAAGTTGCGCCCAGACTGTTGGCAGATTTTTTATGAATGTCTTCATCCTATCTGAGTTAGAAGTCCAAAATATTTTATTATGAATTTATGGACTCTATTCTTTAATAAAGAAATTATTCTTATATATGGAAACAATTTTTTTCATATGTAGGTTATAACGTACTATCGGTTATAACGTTTTACTTGTTGTGGTCCCCGGGTAGCTCTGTATTTACAATACCGTTAATAGCTAAAACTTCCATCTTCAAATATTAGAGAATTTTCATTTGTTGATTATAAAAAAAGATTATATTAACATTTATCTATAGTACCTATATCTTGATTTTTCTGAAAAATTAACTTGCCCTACTTTCAAAATAAACGGCTCATATCTTTGTAGTTCAGTGCTGTACAAATTTGATAAACTTTCGTCTTGAAGCGCAGAGAAAAAAAGATATTTGCGAATAAACTGTTTTCGATGCCATCTATTCAAGATGGAGTCCCGGATTCCAAAAATATGAATTGCCAAAAAAAAACTGTCACCGGGTAGTGACTGTGGTCTTTGAGGTTAGTAAGCAAATTTTTTGAGTACGAGAAAACTAAATAATATCTTTCGGTTTTTGGGTCATAATGGGCTTAAAAACAAATTTATCTAATTTCGATGTCCCACAATAGTTTAATGCATATCTTATTCCGCGGAACCATTACAACGAAATTTAGCTTTTCCATTAATTCGCCTACCCAATTACATTGATTCCATTGGTTCTAGTTCATCTGATGATTGATGGGGTACTCGTTTACAAATCCGTAGCCGAATAAAACAATAAAAGCGTTTGGGCCTGACATGATAGAGGACATAATTCGATGATACCACCAGCACGTTATTAGTGAGGATCGCTCATGTCTTATGGATGATGATGGCCTAACAAACTGACCTATATGTGTATCGTAGGTGATACATTCAACAGGTGGCATAAATCTGAATTTGTTATTAAGCCGGCTTACAAACAATGGCGCAAAATCCGATTTGGTTGCAGCCGGATTTTACCCCAGGGTGCATATTAACTTTTCATATTGCTGAAGATTTCTCCTCTTGAAGGCTTTTCCTCGATTAGACGCATGTCTGTTTGAAATTTATTTGAATTTGGCAGTGGTACCGCTGGCTTTTCTTATCAACCCACAGCCGTTTTAGGACTTCATAGTCCGTGGTATAACCTGAAGTACATGTGACTAAAAGATTCAGTTGTTGCACAAATGCCGGCCGTTATTGAGCTAAAATCGAAAAATCCGCAACAATAGAAAACAAGAAGTTCTAGTTATCAGTAGTTGTGATCCTTAGTTATAGTAACGACAAAAATTACAAAGTGCTAATTCTTAAGGAGCGTGATAGTGAAAAGTGTTTGCAATTTAAACAAAAAAATAAATAAATTAATAAAATACAAAAATTTATTTAAGTGAAGTGTAGCAGTGTCTCTGTAGGATCGTTAAAAATTTCTAGGAGCGGAATCAAAGGTAAAGTGATTTTGCAGTACGTACTTTGGACATTAGCATACTTTTAACCTAAATTACCGTCGGAGGATATATTAAAGCCTTTCGAACATAATGGCGCGCGAGAAGTTGGTCAGAAGCATTTCACTGTTAACGAAATTTTTTCACCTCTTGGGAAAACACTCTTGGCTTCGAAATTGTCTAGAAATTCAAATGAAGACTACACCACACTCCTGGTTGAAATTACACAATAAGGAATTCATAACAATTTGGGGTCTCGAAAGACTCCTAAATTGAATTACAGCACTCTAGAGTATCCTCAATCATAATTGCTGACCATTTAACTCCTATAAGAACCAAAATCTCGAAATGATAAACATCGAGTTCTTTTCTGCTGAACCACGAACAATTTTTCGTTGCACATGAGCAAGTTTTTTATTCTCTTGAGACGAATATTGTTCAGAATTATACAGTTGAGTTTGGAAAACGAAAATTAAATTGGATTTTGTTCGAGAAATTAAACTATAAATTCGAATTAATAAATTTTGAATTAGTTTCAAATTTAAACGGATAGAGAGGCTTTTGAAATTTCAACATTTTTAGAATTTCAAAAAGATTCAGAATAAGTGATATCATGAGCATATTAATAGCTAAAATTTACCGGATATTTACCCAAAACTTGATAAATATCTGGTAAATATAACAATTGAAAATCATTTATTTTTATGTGATCTCGGCGTCGAAATCGTTTTTCGCTGGATAAAATTTGAAATAAAAAGTTATTCGTTGATCTTGAATTAAAATTTGAATAGTGGCCTATCACTTCATGATAACAAAGAAAAAAACATCACAACCGGATATTAAAATACTTAACTATAGATTAAATAGCATGAATAGTGAATGTTGCCTACAAAACTCGATACGTGAATCCAAATTTTGGGGGAATAAAATAACAAAAGTACAGAAATATTGGTACAAATTTCAAATGTTTTGTACTTAATTTTTGTGACGATGTACTCTTAAGCTTGCAGAGTTTAATTTTTAACACTCCAAATGCTAGTCTGTCTGTCCGTACCTGCGAAACCAAGAAACCGATTTTCTATGAAAAGCTAAAATTTTATTTCTCCTGGATTATTATAATCTGGAAGGTTAAGTTCGGCTATGGACGAATCAGTTTCACTACTGCCGATAGTTCCCATACAAAATTCCTTAAAGTATTAGCACATGTAGGTATGCGGCAAGCTAGCAATTTTCATTCCTTCACAAATTAGTATGACAAAAGTCAACCGAGTTATATTTGAAAGTTTTCACGCAAAATCACTTGCAATGAATTTTACTTTCATTCATGAATTGAGCCGTTGTATTTGAAAGTGGAATAAGCCCATTTTTTCATACATTGGAATATATAAGGTTTTACGTTTTTTAGGTCCTAATGGACTTATTCCACTTTTAAAAATAACAATTTATAAGAAATAAAAGCAAAAATGAACATAAGTCCATATTTTTTTTGGTATTGCCTTTTAAAAATTGAAATTGTAATGTAAAAAACAATAATTAAAAATTCAATTTTTTTTTGTCCGATGGACTTATTTCACTTTCAAAAAAGACGGCTCAATTATTGGATGATTTGTTAATCAATTTTACGCAAATTACATGAAATAAGTGACATGAAGTTGATTTGTGAAAAAGTCGCTAAACTTGTTCGTGTACCTACAGTCCTTGCCATCGGCGGTAAATAAGAAATATAATATTAATCCGTCGAGAAAAATACAAATGTTGTTACTTAAACTTCCTATAACTTGAAAACTGACCCGTCTTTTTACAGAACAGTACTTTTACTAGATTTTTTTAATGCAAACATTACGGACAAAATCATTCTACTCCTATGGGTAGCTGCCATACAAAAGTTTAAAAACATACAGTTAATTCTTTTTCAATATCCGAATAAAATGCAATTTTAATTTTATTTACATACGGCGTACTAAAAAATCCTTTTTTTTCCGGATGAATTTTTTTTTACAATTGAACTCTATCGAATTAATTTATTATAAAAAAATCCTGACAATAGTATGAAATACGGTATGAAATTTTGTGACAACAATAACCAACTACCTACTCCGAAAAATCCTGCATTTGATTTCTTGTCGTGGAATTGGAAAGGACCTTAAGAATTAAATCGATATCTCATCACATCTATGAAGAAATTCATAAAAATTATTAATTATCTCTTTTTAATTTCATATCTTAAATTGAGTCAGTCCACGAAAAAAAAATTCCTTTTTGAAGGACTTTCACATGGAAGGGGCAGGACGGATCATTCAAAAATTAATATGTAGGGGAAGGTGCTGCACCTTGGACCGAATGAACCTCGGTCCAAACGTCAATTCCAACTAAACTTTAGCTGCTGGAAAAAAAGTTTCTTTAATGAAAGATTGCCAAATGCGTAGGCTTTAGTTTCAGTTTATTAAAGTGAGCCTAGAAGATAAATTAATTACGATAAAACAAAAGAAGTGATTTTTGGACATGAAAGTATTTATTTGTTAGTTCAGTTATTGTTGTTTTCTAAGGGCCGGTTTCACAGTCGAAGTTTAAATCAAAAATTTGGTTTAAACTTAGGATCTTACGAACAAATTCCTTAGTTTAAATCAAATTTTTGGTTTAAACCTAGACTGTGAAACCGGCCCTAAGTCGTGTATAATTATTTCTGACTTTTTTCTGAAATTACACCCGCAGAAGTAGTAGTGGGATTTTGAAGCAGACAGCTGTGAATCCTCTTTTACACTACTGTTTATTTCAGCTAGACAAACCATTTTCTATAGTTGCTTATTCTTATTATGAATTTTTCTTATTTTTTTTTAATTTATAGCTTTACTAGTTTTTTTTTTTTTTAAATAAAAACATAAATAAAATCAAATAAAAGAACGTTATATTATAACTAAGGATTTCGACTTTAAAATTGAATTACTTTTTATAAGGTCCAAGGTACAACTAGCAGCGGACCGAGGTACAACCTATAGTTGTATCTTGGTCCGTTTAAAGTTCACTCCAAAAAACGTTTCAGGATACATCAAATTTAGTCACAGCAATTCCAGCTATAATTAATTTTGTGCTAAAACATATAAGCTTTCATATGTACTATTCCCTAATTTTCATTTATTATTGGTTTAATAGATCTAAGGGTTAATGTAAAATCCGGTCCGAGGTACAGCACCTTCCCTTAGTGTATCTACAAAATTTCAAATTCGAAGCTTGAAGCGTTAAAGAGTTATCGGAAAATGTTTTTGAATACATATTTTAAGGATTTTTTTGTATGGAAGATACCAGAAGGAGTAAAAGAATTTCTCTGACTAGTAACTTTGAACTTCGCATTCATTCAAAACTAATTTGTACAAAATTCCGAATTCGTAGCTAAAAGATTACTTGAGTTTTAGTGAGTTTCGTAAATTAACTGAAGACATTTTGACAGAATATTTGTATGACAGCTACACGAAGGACTAATATGATTTTCTTTATAGTAATACATTTAGCTCCAACTATTAGAAAAATAACATACAAAATACACGTGTTCTAAGGACATTTTGTATGGCAGCTAACCGAAGGAGTGGGACTATTTTGCCCGTGATCGAACTTAGCCTAAAAATTGATGAAGGCGTTCTTGAGTTATCATGCTTATAGACAGACAGATGGACGGACAAACGGACTCAAGCGGATTAGAGGTTTTTGGCCCCAAATAAAGAAAAAATAATGTATAACTTTTTTCGTCTGAGACTTAGTTCTATGCGTTCCAAAATGATTTCAAAAATAATATATATATATATTATATATATATATAATATAAAAACACCTAACTTTTAACTTTATTTTGTTTTTTTTTTTAATAAAGATTTTCAAAACTGCTATAGAACTCCTTTAAAAAAAATCGTTTTACTGTGATTTCGATATCTCTAGATAGGATCATCTAAAATAAAAAACAAACAAGATTTCGATAGTAGATATAATGTATTATCTAGAAATCAAGCGAAGGAATACACAAAATATAAATGTTTAACAAAGTGGCGGCTTTTGAAACAAAAATTTCGATTCTTCGGCTTTAAATTATTTATAAAATGGAAAATATTTATCAGAGAGAAAAAACCTTCGATTTATCACTAAAAAATACAGTTATAAAGATTATATAAAAATTTCAGACTTATCGGTTTTGCCGTTTCCGAGAAATCGTGAACACCGACTTTATAAACACAGTTTTGAGAAAAACGCGTTCAAAGTTTCTCTTTCAAACGCTCCTAAACGTCTTTACGAATGCGAGTGTAACATCGAGAATATTTGTCGGATTGCCATGAAACTTTCTGTGAATATACTTAAATATATGTATGTACATTACGAAAATGGGGATTTTTTTTTGGAAAATTGTGACTGCGTATAAACCCCTATGGCTATAATTTAAATTTGTATGGATTGAAGTCGCACCACCACTATTGGCTGCGTCCAGATAGAATATCCTTTGTTCCTTCTCTTCTTTGAGTGAAAAATGCCATTCAACATCAAATCTAGCGAGATCCACTGTTCCCACCTTCTCAAACAATTTTATATTCACCATACTCCCAACAAATTTCACTTTTTTTGTGTTTTTTATATCTCAGAAACGGCTAATGTGATAAAGTTGAAACTTTGTACGTATATTTAGATGCACTACCTACATTAGTAATTACAAAAAAAAAAAAATAAGGTTTTCATTATCGTACGTGAAAACTTCAGTTCTCTACATTTTCACAAATTTCTTTATAACTTTTAGGCGTATCGAGTTATTACCTTAATTTTACTTCTGCGAGCTCTCTCTATATAATAAAAGCGTAGAAATATTTCTTAAAATTTTCGATATAAGATCCCTAAGCAGTGTAAAGCGGTTGTGTATATTTTCACGAATTCCGATATATTTCTTAGGTCTAATGAGGATATTGAATTTACTTTCACTCAAAATGGCTTTAAATATTATTGTATTTATAATGAGGGATTTTGATGTTAAACTCCTTGCGGTTTTCACGAATTCCGACAAAACTTAGGTTTGATGAGATAGAATTATGTAATGATCTAAATGATCGAAAAATTAATTTCAGAATTCATCATATGGACCATTTTATTGTAAATTACAAGTTTAAACTGCAAAAATTCAAAAATCATTCAAATTTTAGCTTAAACTATCAGATAGTATCGCAGTTATAAGCAGTGGAACGTAGCTCATCAATCGTGTGCTATTTCAAGACGTGGTTTAGTGCCTTTATAAGGAAGGAACATAGCTTCTAATCCGTGATATCTGTTCCCTGTAAACTGAAAATTATTATCAGTTTCTTCACGTCTTAGAGATATCCATCCACCTCTAACTGATTTTTTATCCTCAATTTACACGATATTAAAAAGAACTTTTGATTTATGTACTGAAAACATTTATTGAATAATCCATCAGGGGACGGATACCGCAACGAGTAATCATCATGATATTGAAAAAAGAGAAAAATTACTCACAAATCTTCATGTCCGCATACTTAATCCTTTAAATATCCAAAACTCGATAGTATTTCAATTCCATTCGGCCAGAAAATACCAAAATACTGAGTAAACCCACATCTGTAACTCTTTAAATCTAAAAGTAACCCATTAAATCTCCCTGGATTCTCTAAAAAAATGTCAGTATAAATTTTTCGAGCTGCCACCATATTTACCATATCAAACCCAAAATTCAGCCTTTGATTCCCGAAATTCAAATCAGTATGGTTCCAGTAAATCTCAATTTTATGCTCTTACCAATTTCGAACCCAAATCTTATTTAATGCATACGTTTAAAATCTGTGCGTGTAGGCATCGGTCGGTCGAAAAAGTTGGAATCCTCCATAAGATTATTAGTAGGTCAGTTGATATCGGATCCACAGATCAAATAGGAAAATAATTTATAAGTAGCCTTCTTCGGAAATAATTCACACCTTTTGTTACGTCGTCTCGAAAGAGCAACGATATAAATCATAAGGACATGGAAGACATTTCGCAGTAATACGTTGCGGGAAGGTATTTTCTTCACTTTTTTTTTTGTTTTCGACGGTAGCACCAACGATGAAGAAGGCATATCCTTTGAAGTAGCAAACCGTAAAAACAAATCGTCAAAGCAGCCAATGAAGCAAGTATCATTCTTTCTTACGGTTGCCTTTTAAGGATTTCAACTTTTTCTTTTTCGGCGACATGGATTCAAGATCTAAGAACAAATTCTCCAAGTTATTCGTTACATAAAACTCGCTATCTGCTCGCTAGATGACACGTTTCGAAAGCGACATTCTGAATTATTTCGATTCTTTCGATGATATCTGAGTTTCCATTTGCACCGACAAAATACTCTCGAGGGATACGTACTAATCTTTATATATAAATCATAAACATTTTTCTTTGTATGTTTTAGTATGTTTTTTGAGACATCCTTTAGAACACTTTCCTCGAAGGCTTTCATACATATTACATTCATATATGTATTTTTTTTTCAGAATGGTGTAGGGTTATGACTAGATTCATGTTCAACCATATTAAGTGTAATAGTTGATAACATCTTCAACATGATTATTTGAAGGATTGCAAAAATGTGCTTGCTGTACATGTAACTATTATACTAAAAGTTTATTGCTGTTCCAAAGTCATGCAGGATTGCTAAAAATGGAAGAAGTCGAGCGGACTTCATTGCAAGTTATTAGATCTTTGCGGTGTCTTCGTAATTATCGTAGCTGGATAATATCCCAGTTAGAGAAACTAATAAAGGTTTTTTTTTATCTTCTGTTTCGTAATAAGTTCAATTTTATCGCATCATGACCGACATACCTACAGAGAAGGTTAGCAGCCAAATAAAATTTGACCTAGCAGTAAGACCTCTGCTTTAGAATTCAAAGTAGTTGCTACCCGCTATTTAACTAAGTAGTGCGCATGTAGATAGATTGGAAATAGGGGTTGGTATAGTTCACCTTTGTCACTGCAGCCACAGTTGGGCCTATTGTAACGTCCCTCGGATTTACTATGATTCCTCTTGAATTCCTGCGCTTTCAATGAATCCAAGAATTTTGCGAAGAGGAATGCTCAGAAATTCAGATAAACCCTGACCGAAGTGACGAAGTCTTTTCTGAGCTAAGCCCTCACATTCACAGAGGGCATGCTCTGGTGTTTCGTCTTCATCATTGCATATTCTGCAAATTGTAGTCTCATAGAGACCATTCCCATTGAGATGCTTCCTCATGTGACAATGCTTTGAGTGTCTGTTGCCCGATGCTAGGTCCCAGTGAATGGCACTTTGCGGTTTTTTCCGCATTCGGATGTTCATTCTGACTGTCCTTAATGGTATCCCACGGAATGGATATAGTCCTGTGAAGTCAAAGTCTGAACCTTTCCTATAGCCATTAAGGGCCGAATTCACAGTCGAAGTTTAAACTGAAAATTTGGCTTAAACTTAGGATCTTACGAACAAGTTCCCAAGTTTAAACAAAATTTTTGGTTTAAACTTGTAGATAGATTGGAAACCAAATTTTTGGTTAGAACTTCGACTGTGAAACCGGCCCTAAGTTGGCCATTTCATTACCTTCATAACCGGTGTGTCTCGGAATCCAAATGAGATTAACTCTGTTCTTATTCGTTTGTAAACTTGATCGTAATGATATGAACACTGAACTTCGTATTCCTAACACAAGGTATGTTACCTTATAAGGGGAGGATGGGCAATGGAAATAATATGAAAAAATAGATATTAGTTACAAAAATGCATTAAATAAAAATAAAACAAATTTCCGAATTCACTCAGGCATTGAAGGCAATTCCAAACAAGTTTGGAGTACATAGATTTGAAAGACTGAAGTGCCATTAGTAAGTAAAATTTTCCATTTTCAAGGACTTTCAAATGGGAGGTGTAGGAAGAACTCACTCGATTTCTATCATATTTATAATTTGATGTGGAAACATTTGAAAATTAATGTGTACAAATTTTAAAATTCCTGGCATGAACTCTTCAATGGCAGAATTTCGCTGAATAGGAATAATTGAATAAATAATATACATAATGTTATGTTATGAACTGGGTTTGAAGTCATAACTAATTTGAATAATGTTCTGAATTCGCGGCTGAAGGAGTAGTAAGAAGTGTTCGGTTGAGTTGTAATGAGTTCTGTAAATTAAGTGTAGGCATTTTTACCGGATATTTGTATGGCAGCTACACGAAGGACTAATGGAATGTTTTTCAAAATCATGTCTTTAGCTCGAATCATTAAAATATCAGCACATATACAATTTCGAAATCGTAGCTTAAACTGTTCTGAAGTTATTGGCCAATATTCTTGAACACGTATTTTAGAGACTTTTTGTATGGAAGCTACCCGAAGGAGTTACGAAATTTCACTGACTATTGAATTCGTACTGCATTCTCACTCAAAACTAATAATTACAAACAACTTCTTTAGTTATAGAGAGTTCCGTAAATTGAGTGGCGATATTTTTACATGATTTTTCTATGTCAGCTACTAGAAGGACTCGTGGAAACCTTTTCATATTCATACTTCAACCATTAGAAAACTAACGTATACAAACATTTAAAAGTCGGCAGCTTAAACCGTTCCGAAGTTATTGGCAAACATTCTTAAACACGTGTTTTAAGGACGTTCTTGAGTTATCGTGCACACGGACAGACATTATTGTGATAGATTTTTTTAAAAAAAAAATTGCTGCCCTGAAAAAGTTTTTTTTTCACATTTCATAACTAGTAGACACGAAAAAAGCAATAAAAATGTTCAGTCCGTCTGTCCGCCGTGCGTTGTATTCGCAAAATCGTTTGAAGGCTCGTAGCTCCCAAGCGCTTTGAGATATTAAATTGATTTTTTTTTACGAATAGACTGGGTAACAAATTCCGTCATATGCTTTGAAGTGATAATTAATTGAATTGGTTTTGGTGCACTTTCTCGTGTTGTCTTCATATTTCAGAATTTTTAGATATTCAACCCCCAAGAGGAGGTTGCATAAATATTCATAGATTCCTACATATTGCTTAGATCCTAAGGTTTGATATACATATGTAAGTTTCCCTTAAGTTATGGGTTTTTATACGTTTTAAAAATTCGTCATATCTCTGAAGTCTGATAAAGAAACAAACCAAGATGTCCAACAAAAGCTTCTCTAATTCACATGTACATTCCAATTGTTTAGCTCGTTGCTTCAATTAGCCTAATTACAAAAAATAAATACCTTTTACATTAGTGCCAAAAAAAAACCGTCTCATTATACAGCTAACCTTTTTTCGAGCGGAACCGAAAAACTAACATAATATTAATAATTTTAAATTGTCTCTCGTGTTTACCGAGCATTTAAAGGACCAACCCAACAAAGTCCCGAACCCAAATACCTTACGGTGCCATCCAAACATATTCACGCAATTTTAATATGCATCAAATCAACGTAGCCGTTGGCAGCCATATTTTCTTCGAAACAACTTATTATTCTTCCATTTTGCTCTGAAATTTCGTAGCATTTATTCAATTGAAACAACAAATATAAAAAGTCCTTCTGGGTCTTGGGTGTCTCTTCTTATCGAACAAATTTCTACGGAACAAAGATTTTATGCAGAACAGTTCCATACGGAGCAAAATCAAGAATCACACCATCACATGACAAGATATAGCTGGTTAACTAACATCTACAGATAGTACCGCAGAATGTTGACTTATAAAAACATTTCCTGGCATAATTCAGGAATAAAATCGTTTATCATTTCCCTCCCTGTAAGTCCTTGCGTTCAGGACTAATTTATTCAATCAACAAGTTTAACGTTTCGGGAAACAACTAAGAAGTGCACAGACATATAGAACAGGGGAAAAAACACCCTGAGAGTCTTTCGGAATAGCGCAGCCTTTAAAGGACGAAGACAAACCGGAACTTCTTAAATTGAAGCCAATTTTATCCTTACGAACCACTCCAACCAACAGACTTATTAATTTAAAAATAAACTTTAAGCAACACGCGGCTGTCTGAGCTTCTTACCCGATAAAATGGAAATTGAATCAATTTTCGTTTTTGTCAATCATTGATAATGCAGGTATTCAAATCAAGTTATGGCAGGATCTTCATAGTTTTTTAAATATTAACATAAATGGTAATTAAGTGTAACAGATACCACCTACGCTAGATGACACCCACATATTCGAGATAACACATTCCTCCCTTGTTATATGAGATAAATGCTTTCGATAGTAATGTAAAGTACTTCTATCTGCAAATACATTATTTGTAATTATGAAAATAATGAGAGTAGTAGTATAATATTACATTCATACAGTGAATATATGTTACTGAGCATGAAATAAACATTTTAGGATAAATTCAATCCGCCTTACAATCAAATCGATTCAATTGTCCCGGGAAATATGGTATAAATACTCGTACTACATATACTATATAATTATATTTGAATAAAATAAATACAATACAATTACAATTTATGACTTGTTTATGTTTTGTTTTATTCTTAGTATACATAGGTAGTACGAAATCGGTTTTCAGAATCTTTTTCTTATATTTCGGTAAACTTTCTGTGTAGTCTGGGTGGCTTAGTGACTAGAGCACTTGCCTTCGGTGCACCTGGTACCAGGTTCGAATCTTCTTGGCGACAAGTAATTTTCGAGAATGGGATTGGGTGCCGGACTACCAGTTCACTCAGCTGTAAATGAGTACCTGAGTTAAAATCGGGGTAATAATCACGGACGAGCACTAGGAGGTGAAGTCGTCAGCAACACACTTCACCTCCTAATGTTCCGTTGGTCTCGCAATGAAGTAACTCTAGCATTACTTCAAGGCCTCGGCCCGATTTGGGCTGTTGCGCCATTGATTATTATTCTGTGAAGAATACCACATACACATATCCTTCGACTGCAAAAAGACTAATCGGGTAGAGTTAAAAATTTCACTACTATGTTATATTGATCCAATTGTCTTCACAGAGTGTTCTGATAGAATAAATATTTTTACAATCTCAGGAACGAGTTTTTCCAGAAACTAGAAACTACGTTTGGGGCAGAAAAGTAATTCAGGTGAAAACACACAACTTGTATACCCATTGGCAAAAAATGCGCAGTGAAAATGCGTATTTGACGAATTTTGTCAGATCGTTTAAGTCTTCTGGAATATTGAATTCATTTTTTTATAAACGACTTGAAACTTCCTATGTCTGGATTTTTTTTTAAATTCAAGCAATTGGAGCGAGTCTGATTAGATATCGAATAAGTTCTACCTAATTATTTTTTAATAATTTTTTAAACAATTTATGCTGCACTGAAATTTTGTATTTCACATTTTAAGACTAGTAAGCCCCGAAAAAAAGCAGAAAGAAATCTCAGTCTTTCTGCCGTAGATGCCATTACCATTGAGATATTAAGTTGAAATTGTTATGGTGGGTAGATTGGTATGCTTTGGGAATTATAGTGTGAGGATGTGACACCGTTTAAGACGAAAAATTTTGGTTGTATCAATTTTGGTTGAAAAGCTTATTTTATCAAATTGCATGGTTCCACTGATCATAGAATATTGTTGTCATGATTACAATATACTTTCACATCATGCAACGAGAATAATTGGGGCAACAATATTAAATTTCAGTACGGATATACATACATTGTTTAATGCAACCACACTATGTTTTTACGAATCATATGCTATGACTAGGAGCAGCATATCCATAATCATTGGAAAGATATCTGTTTTACAATAGTTAGAAGAACTTTAATATAGTCAATGGAACCTTCGAATAAACATATTTTTTCTTTCGGTGTCGGTATAGTAAAACTATCAATAGCTGGAGAATGAGAGCAAAACATGATGTAGCAACACAAAGACATAGTCACGACCAGCTGCAAACCAATCCTATGATACTCTAGATTAAATACAAAAATTTGATTTATATGTAGTGTGCATGTAGTTTGTCCTTTATCAAGGACTCTCGTACGCTGGCTATTGAAAGTAAAAGACAAATACCTTCAGTGTTGAATTTCATATTTCAAACTAGGAAAGTTACCGAAAGAAAAATTTGGCATGGGATACTCGATTTATTGAATATTTACCCTATTACTTGGAATCATTAAAAAATTGATATGTACAAAGTTTAAAATTCCTAGCCTGAAGCATTTAAAAGATATCGGAAAATATTGCTGAAAACGTTGCTTAAGAATTTTTCGTGTGGGAGCAGCCGGAAGGAGTAAAAGGATTTCAGTGACTATTAGACTAGAAATTTATTTTTACTCAAAGCTAATTTGAATAAAATTTTAAATTCGTGGATAAATGATTGAAGACATTTTTACAGGATACTTATTTGTATGAGCTATTGGAAAATACATTTTTTTAAAAAAAAAAATTTGCTATCCTGAATTTTTTTTTTTACACGTTTTTATTACTAATAAAGACCAAAAAAGCAAAAAAAAATTCAGTCCGTCTGTGCGCCGTACGCAAACTCATTTGAGAAATTATAGTTCCCAAACCCTATGAGCTATTAAATTGACTTTTTTTTTATGTGTAGACATGGTATATCTCTTGAAGTTAGAATTTTTGGAGTGGTGAGGGTGAGAGGGGGAAGGTGGGGGAAGCGTTTTAGACGAAAAATTTTGGTTTCTAGATCTCAGTAGCCGCTTATGGTAAGAGGCTGAAACTTGGAATTTTTTTAGAACATTGATAGTGGATCCATTCGCAAAAAAATGAGGATATGGGTAAAGGGGTGTGGGAGTGAAGGGGGAAATAATGCGTCCGAAACGCAAAAAAGTGGAGATCGTCACTTTCTAAAATCCATATTTCCTAAACTCTTAATGGCAAGTAATTAAAACTTAACAAATATCTGTAGTTATACTAGGAGAGTAGATTGAAATAAAAATTTTGGGTGGGGTAGAGGCGTATCAAGATTCTTGGGTTTGGTGGTGTAAGCAGTGTGAGCAGTTGCGACGACCATTGCCTAACGCCCGCTATAATGACAAGTTGCGCAGCCTTTTTGAGCGCTACGAAGTCTTGTCGGTGGCTTAGTATCGTGTAGAGTAAATTTAGTCTCCAACTTTTGAATTTCGCGACGAATATCGAGCTCAGAAGGAGGAAAATGACGACCATATTTTGCACGAAATGCTCTTTGAGTAGCAACAAAATTTCTCGAATTTTGATAGAATATTTGAATAATTTCCAAACTCTCGAGCAACGTGAAACGATTCATAATGAAATGGCCAACCTTACTGATGACAACTGACAACAGTAGCTCAGTTCTGTAACTTATGAGTGAGAAATTACTCACCAAAAAGTCAAAATGAGGACGAATTAATGCAGTTTTCTCTCTGTATTCTCACATCCAATGCAATTGTACTGACTTGCTGAAAAATGTCGGAACCGATCGGAACTTTCTTGCGAGATCTCAACTCTCGCAAGTTAGCGTGTACATTCACAACTTGCTTGAAAAGGCAAGCGTTTGCTGGCTAGAGCAAAAACTTGGGCAAATGTGCTCTCGGAACCGTGTACACATGCAGCAATAAATGTCATAGAGCAACTCTAACAAGTTTTGCTTGATAGTGTACACGAGCCTTAAGGACGTGTATGGTGATTCTGTACATTTTCACGAATTCCGATGTACATATAGTAGGTATATGTATGTATGTATTTCTCAGGTCTCAGGAGATATTGAATTCATTTTGATTTCTAAATACCTATCCGATTTACGTATTTGTCTATATTAAACACCCACGTGAAATTGTTCCAGTTTTTACGAATTCCGACAAATCTCTTAGGTGTAATGAGATCGAATTCGTTTTGACTTCTATGGGCTTTGGATATAATGTTCTAAGAATTGACTTTTAAAAATTGATTTTACGAACCCAAGAGGGTAGGGTGTAAAATGATCGTGTACATTTTTACGAATTCCGTCATATCACTTAGGTCTGATGAGATATCGAATTGTTTATAGTAGTCTAAAAATTGGGTTTAGAATTTTTTGGTATGCTACCCCTAAATCCGTTTGAGTCGTTATTTTTTCTCCAAAGTTTTTAGTGAAATTGGAAAAAAAAACTAAGCAAATAAAAAATAATCTGCCAACATCGGGAAACTTCATTATTTCTTGGGTAGAAGTCCGGTACGCGTTAACAACTGAAATGCGATATACTATGCGACTGACAACCTCGAGAATAACAAGGAGGATATATGAAACGTTATATTAAGGCTATCTATCGTATAGTATCCTACACCGTATCTCAGCATTAAAGGCGTTCCGGACTTCTACCTAAAAATAATAAAGTTGGACTATTTTTTATGGACTGCCTTGAAGAGTCTTTCTGGGAAAAAAACCAAGAGATCACAGTTTCGTTCAAATTTGAAACTAATAGTAGTGGCAAACTCCAATTAGCAAATGACATACTATAGGTAACAATAGTGTACCAATCGCTGATTGACAAATATTAAAGCTTGCTTCCAGGCAGGTTTGTCTTAATATAGCCTTATTAAGTTTTGGGCTATAGCCTGCCACCTTTCGGAAGATAATTCTCGAACATACTTATGCAAATTTCGTAGCCCCACTAACAGGAAGCACACAATTTCCTTATAAATAAGAAATTATCAAAACCGATTTAATCTCCAAACCATTGAAGTGCGGAATACTCGCACGTTACGTGCAATTTTCTACGTTCCCATGGCGTCAAAGCTATCTAAGGATACGTACCTCTGCAGAAGTGTTTATTAAGTTTATACTGAAACGATATAAGAAAAAAGTTTCATAACAAGGTCAAACGAAATTATATCAAAAAACCGTTTATATCTCAAGCAAAGACCAGGATTCGAGACGTACACTAACTAAATTCTGATAATTTTGTAGTCACAACACCTAGTGATCTCTTGTGGGCATAATCACAAAAGAAGTGCAGAGGTGGCGGGTGGTTTCGAAACCGTTTCAACGAGATTCCCATGAGGATACACGCTATGCGTACGGACTATAAACGAACAAGAAAAAAATTCAGAAAACTTGAAAGAATGCCCCCAGCACTATATGGTACCCTTATTAAGTCCCATCCTAATCATTGGAGACAAGCACGTCGTCCTGGATAACTTTTCTATTCGAGCGAACGTCGTAACTTTTGCCCAGGATCCTTGATGCATGTGCATGGCGCATCCTTCCACTTTTATGTAAAGTGCTTTTTAATAGCGACACGCTTTGTTTTTCAGTTGAAATCAAATGGCAGCTTTGACTGTGATGCTGTCATTGTTTGCGGCATCACTGGTGACAATAAATGCAAATAATCACAAGCAACCAACAATACCCAACCACAGCGAAATAGGATTCGTGGTAAGCATTTTTCCTATGACTAGCATTTTTCCTATGATAGTCTGGACGAAAAACGGATGCGATAGCTTTAACTTTTTTGATTTTCTTTCGAAGGCAACCCGAGGCAAACGAAGTATTGAAGATGACAACACCAGCAAGAATAACGATTTGGTCGCTACAGACGAACCATCTGCTTCCAGTTTGATTGTGAACGATAGCAGCAGTAGTTTACGGAGCGTTCAAGACTACATAAGGTATGCAGATTGTGTGTTTCTTGTACTATCATTTTAATGGGAATCTGGCTTAGTACCGAATTCAAATTTTCGGTTTATGAATTCGTTGAAAAGATGTGTTGTTCTTAAAGATGTGTCCTTTAAAAATATGTTCGCAGAGATCTTCCGGAGCTATCAATCTTCAAGAGAGCGCCAAGTGGATTTATGGGAATGCGCGGCAAGAAAGATTACGAATATTCGGACTATAGTAGTAGATCGGCACAACAACCCGGAGGAGGAGGAGGAGGAGGAGGAGGTGGTGGTCCGAACCTTCGAGGGAAGAAAATCTTCTCAAATGCTCCGTTACGTTTCATGAATGGACCATTTCCGAAAAGAGCGCCTTCAGGATTTGTCGGGATGCGTGGAAAAAAGCTACTACTCGAGGATAATACTAAAAGAGGTCCTCAAGGATTTATGGGTAAGTTTTTATATATTAAGTACCTACCTAACAAAATATAGGGGGCCCTACAGCCGGTGCCAGGGAAATCTGGAAAGTCAACCATTGTTGTGGTTTGACCCTTTCCATATACAGAGTGTTTCACACACTCGGTTTCACAAAGATAGTTAAAAAACGTACGATGAAAAACCTCGTCCTTAAGATTCTTGCTGCTCTTCGATGGACAACAGAAAGGGCTATGTCTGTAGCTGTATTTTAACCACAATAAACCACCCTATCTTTTAGCACATGTATATCGATAGCCTTAAAGCCGGCTACAGACTTATCGCGTTTCGCCAATTTCGCCGCATCATTCGCGTCTTTCTCGTGAATAGTGTGTAGAGGTTTCTCGCGTTTTGTTGTTTGCGATTCGTGCGTTTTTTCTGCCGAAGGCGATTTTTTCACGACATCAAAGGGCTTTGCTTGACGAAAAAATAACGAAAAATACGCGAAAAGATTTTTCGTGACTTTCTCGTGAGTTTTTGTGTTTTTTCGTGGTTAATGTCAAAAGTTTGGACTTGCATGAGTTCAGAAATTGAAAATAAGTGAACTTCACGAAATGTAGAGAAACCACGATAACGCGAAACTTGTGAATTGTGTGTACAATTTTTTCTCGTGTTCTCGCAAGGTTCATGTGTTTTTTGAAATAAAATGAGAAACTCGCGAAAAACAAGAAAAGCAGGAGAAGTCTGTAGCTGGCTTAAGAGTTCCAGGAGTAAAAGTTACATATTCCGAATAGTACGTCGTTATGATAAAAGGCTAAATATACTGAAAATCGGGTGAGTCTTTCTTGCTCCTCCCATTCAGTGGCGTGGTGGCGTTCATGGAATCAAGGGAAGCATTTTTCCCTTACATTTTGCTGAAAAATATTTAAAATGTGTTTTTTCGAAATCACGCAGCAATTTCTTTGGCACAGTCCAAATAAATGTACGTATGAAACTCCTCGCGAATATCTCACACAGCCGAATTGGTAATAGCACGAAATAGGCAAGCGGAAAGAAATCAAGAACATGGAAGCAATTTGAACGTTACATCTACGAGCATTCAATTCATTCCGTGGTAAGCCAAACTATGGCGTCATGAAAATAAATTTTCGAACACGGGAGGTTGGAAGCAATGAAGAATTTGCTTCCACGGGTAGTAGAAAAAATTCTTGGCTGTAGTAAAGAACTTTTCGGCAAAGGAAGCGAGGTTTGATAAGAGTTACCAGAACAGTATAGGAATTGAATTTTGAACAAAGTTTGGAATTGAATTGCTATGTTATTGGAATGTGTGGTAAATAGTTGATTATATTTATTTTAGTTCTTAGATCTCAGGAACCTCTTACATTTGGAGGCTGAAACTTGGAACTTATTTAGAACTATGATAGTGGACCCATTTGCGAAAATTGGCAAGAAGGACCGAAGGGCGTAGAAATGAAGGGGAAAGCAATGTGTGCAAAGCGAACGAAAACTGGGGTTGAAACATTCTAAAATACATATTCGTATATATCTCCTGAATGGTTGATATCAGAAGATGGAAGCTCTGCAGTTGTCTTAAGATATAATAGGAGATTCGAGAGAGGCTAAAATTTTTGAATCGGGTCTACGCGATTAGAATATCTTCCGAACCAATTATATCAGGAAAATTTGATTTGCTAATGGGAGCGGTTCAATTAATACGCAATAAATTTGTAGAAAGCATAATAATAATAAATTTCTGATATTTACCAATTGCTTCCCCTTGTTGAATTAACATGCCACGCCATTGCTTCTATTGACAAATTTTTCAACAATTAACTACATACTTGCGCTGCACTCCTTATTCTACTTGATACCCAACTACAATGTAAATCAGAGCTCTGTATTTCATCTAGAGTATGATACGATTAGCTTGTTTCAAGATTAAAGTGTCTCAGCTCGAAGAACTAGTCAATACAGTTTTTTAGATCAAGAAACTGGAAAGATTTAACCTTATCAGCATAATCATGCTGTATGACTTTGGGAGTGGAATGATCATCCCAGTATGGATATGATATTAGGACATTTACTTCTTTGAAGTCATCAGAACCTCATGGTATGAGGCCAGTCATGACGTCTAGAAGGCGTTCCTTAAGGCCCCATGAGTCCGGTGCGAAAATTCAAAAAGTCAATTTAAATCGTTTTTCGTGCGTGTAATTTGGCGTAGACAAGACGTCTGCATCGTTCGCTGTCTATCAGTGAACTAATTTTGAATTTACAGAATAAATAGTGTTATAGGTTTTCAAATTATTTGAAACGCATAACTATTAAAAATCAATAACTTTTTCATTGTTTTATCTTCTAGAAATACCAATTAATTACTATCTGTGATACTTTTCAATGAAATGCGCTTTTCTTATGTAATTTCTCCCATGAATATCGTGAAAAATTACTTCAGTTTGACTTCATATTTTATTTAAAAAAAATGAAAATTTTTTGTAATTTTTTTTAGAAGATATTCTTTAATATTTTTTCTACCATTATATTAATGAAAATGACATGTTAACCATTCAAGAAATAGGTAATAAATGTACGCAAAGAACTCGGATTTACACATTTTAAAAAATGTTAGGGTTGTTCCTCTATTTTCAAATACAATTTTGAACTTTTTCTCAATGGACGACATAGTTTACATACCAGCTAATACAGTAATGTTATTTTATTTTGTTTTTTTTATTGCTATTAAAGTCTAAAACTCACATGAAAACAGCCTTAAATCAACAAAATCGCATTTAACGTGCACATGGGGCCTTAACTAGTTGAACAATGTTCACGGTTCGGTTATTCGGTTGTCTTTTTTAGACTACTTTGGCATCGGAACTCCCTTAATATTCTATTACAAGAAAAGGAAATAGGGGACTCTACAAAATTATTAAAAACTGAAGAATTTCGTTATACCGACAATGTAGACTAATAATCAGAAATTTATCTCATTATTTTCGATTTTATTTAAATTAAGGAATGCGCGGCAAAAAGGATCTTTCGGATTTGGAATACAGCGAGTTAGACGACGAAGACCTGCAATTATTTCAGGCTCTGCAAAACGAACAAGAATTGCTTAACGATATAAAACAAATTTACGAAATTAGCACGGACGATTACAGTAAAAGGGCACCTTCGGCCGGCTTCTTTGGAATGCGTGGAAAAAGATTATTTGGCGAAGAATCGATTAATTACGATGACGAATCGATAGAGAAGCGTGCTCCAAGCGGTTTCGTTGGAATGCGAGGAAAGAAATCTATGGACTTTTCTTATGATAATCTCGAAGGAGACAAGCGAGCACCTATGGGATTTTTCGGAATGCGAGGCAAAAAAGATGTATCAGCTCAAATTGAAGAACAGAAACGATCATCCCTGGCGCAATTTTTCGGTATCCGAGGGAAGAAACAACCACTGGTGAGTGTTTTAACGTTTGCGTTATTTCTTTCTAAGGTTCTCAAAGCTTCTGAAAAGAAACCTATGATTTCAATGTTCCTTCAATTTCATTTCGTCCGTCCAAAATCAACATTAAGCAGTTCTTATCTAAATACTTAAATTAATCCTTTTTTCCTACATTAATTCGATAGAATTCCGGATTTTTTGGTATGCGTGGTAAGAAGGAACCAATGGAATTTCGTGGAAAATTTGTGGGTGTGCGCGGCAAAAAGACGCCAAGCAGTTCATTGCGACAATTAGAGGAGCAGTTAGATGACATCGAAAATAACGACCTGAGGACAAACATACGAAACGAAAACGACGAGGGTACAGTGAAGCGAGCACCAAGTGGGTTTATGGGAATGCGAGGAAAAAAATGGCCAGGTAAGTTTATTTACCATTTTATTTACTCGTATGAGTTCTGCTAACGTACGAAGAACTCATATGTTAGCCCGGCGGGCTGAGCAAAAATTTTTAGAAGTCAAACAGACGAAGCTATACTAAATTTGGCAGAAACGACACAGAAACCCTATTCGCGTAGCATAGAGGATATAAAGTTTCAAGTTTCGTTTAGTTCGTGTTTGTTTGGATGCCAATTGACCCAGATCCTCGCGTGCGGTACTTACGTGCGAGTACTAATAGGCTACCGTATGAGACAGGACAAAGGATATTACACAAGTTTCTATTTAGTTTAAAATTGAGCACTTTTTGTAATAGGTTCCCAACTAGGTAATGAACAGAATAGGATAGGTGGTTTGTTAGGAGAACCGCGATGATATCCTGTCATGAAAGGGTTCACAGTTCAACGGATATTGATTTAGTAAATGCGACATCCTGGTACCTTGACCATCAAATTTGACAAACGACTTTCAACTTATGATAAATGTTCGCTAATTATACAGCGTCTAAGTCTTTAATTCTCCATTGTAACAACCTATAATTCTTCTCATACGGCTAATGATGTTAATTGATAGTATACCCAAGGACTCTTTTAGACAGCCCAATGAAGAATAACCAATACCTGTACATTGCGATTGTCCAGAATTAAATACTTATTGATAATGATAGTGATACTTTGTTCCGGGTTATTATTATTTTTGCCGGTTGTCGAAAAAGCTTAGGTCACGCAAAATTAGGGGATACAAAAATCTACCAATAGTCTAGGCGAATCTTTATTATTTTTCTGAACAAAGTTTGAGAAGCGGTTAAAGACGAATTGTAACCGAAATGCCTCTGGAATTGAAATCCCTAAGACATCAAATACAAGGTAGGGTCATAGTCAAGTCGAAATGTAGTAGTTGGAAAGTAGTTGGAAAGTAGTTGGAAAGTTAATAGTTTTTTTTCCATAGAACTTGTTACTGGTCTTAATAGGTCCTTAATAGATTTAAAAAAAGAGTAAGAATAACCAGCGCACTGAAATAATTCAATATCTCGTCAGACTTAAAATATATGGCGGAATTCGTGAAATGGCATAAAACACCCTGTACACCCCTTAATTGATTGAATATAAATAACACCGTTTTTAGGCGATTCTATGAAAAATCTGAGAAATTAAATTGCAATTCACCATCCGACCAAACCTCATATATATGGCAGAATTCGTGAAAACGCACTCAACCCCTTTACAGCACCTTAAGAATTGAATATCAAAATAAAAAATAGGTGTCGGGTCCAACAAAAAGGGATGATATTCACAGAGTCGGTTTTCTTTCTATTTAATATTTCCACTTACGCTTGTATACAAATTTGTGATATTCATTTTTCCAAGAAACCCAACAACCGCTCGTCGTGTGGCAAAAAGAGGATGCGTAAAGTTTCCTTTTTGGTTGCTTTTAATCTGGAAAAATTCGGGGTAGGTGGTAATATTTCTCCGAGCGATTGCGGGTTTCTTGGAAAAATTAATATCTAAAAGAAAAATGTCACATTCTGTAAAAAAAAAATTAATTCAATTTTTGACGTTTGAGTGGAAAAATAGAAAACCATTTCAAGCTAAACTTATTGGAAAAAAAACGGAATAACTGAAGAACTTAAAACTAAAAATCATCGAGCTTTTTTTTCCCCCAGAAAGCTCTCATGTACACAGCAAACAGATAAAGCCCCCGTGTCCGTGTGAGTTCCGTACAGTAAATAACGTAGTCGGTCCTTGGCATAGAGATATAACTAACGGAGATCGCAAGACGCCGTTTCTGTATAACTTTGTTTCACTTTGAAGCATTTTGATGCAAAATTGAACATTTTTGTATGGAGCGTTTCATGCCCGGTGGCAGTGAAATGCAATAGTAGCGAAAGGTTGGGCTTTTTTTCTTTTCAATACCGGAGTATAACATACATGTGAGTAAGATGCTGATAGTAGCATAGTGAATATAGCCGGTCCTTTGCGAGAAATCGTGCGGCTTCAAAACAGTCGCTGCACGCTATCTCCACTACATATAGCTCTATGGTCCTTATGGTTTTGAGCCAGACAAGCACATTCGACCGAACGTCCTGATCAGTACTTAATAAATTTTATTTAGCAGCATTTAATCAGCAGTAGGAATAGCCAACCTCGAACAATACTAACTCCAACCACTACCCCTAAAAAATAACCCATTAATGGAATAAAACTCAATCTACGCATTTGATGGCAGTCAAAGACGTATGTCGTCGGCAGACATCTTAAAGATAGGTTTAAACATAGTCAAAATACGTGATAGGTATATTACAGTTGACAATTTGTATAAGCCGCTAACAATGATGTGAACTCCAAATAAATTTTTCAAATCGTATGTAGGTTTAGTGCTATAATTTTTAAATTAAGGACTTAAGTTAAACTGTCTTGAAATCGACTTATGACTTACACCATCACTGAGAAATCGAAAAATTTACCCAATTTGAAGGTTAAGCTTCGTGTAGGCGGCAGTTTATTTTTCAGTAGGCTGCTCTGGTAGGGACTGAAGAAGCTCCTTAGACTTGAATAACTTTATTCACAAACGAATAATGATAAACACCTTGAACTTGGTTTGTATTATAAATATTCGACGGAAGTATGTTTTGAGGAAACGTAGTAGAGGGTAGGTGAAAAAATTATTTTAAAAGTAACGTCTCATGAATCTAGGAATTCTTGGAACTAGGCCCATATTGACGGCTAAAGTTTTGCATTAGATATTCGATAGGCTGGTTGAATTGGATACGTATAATAGGAGCACTTCATATGTTAGAATACAAGGCGGTGTAGAAGGAAATTTAATGCTATATTTTCATTTTATAATACACCATTAACTACTATAAGTCCGAGTCTTGGTACATTTATGTACATAAGAATACGTACTGAAAGAGTCAAGCTAGCATTTTATTGTGTACGAAGCTGTCAAATGTTTGACTATTTTCCCTGGTAAATGCTGCCAGATAATTTAATCGTCAAATTTTTATTTGTCATATTTATTTCTTTTCGTCAATTTTCTTTTTTTGACAAATATTTGACAGCGTTGAAGCTTTAAAAAATATGTATACAGTGCAACCCGCTTATAAAGTGCACTTTTATAACGTATCTTCGGTTATAAAGTACCTTTTTTCAATCGCCATGCACAAATGTGAAAGGTTTTTATGTTGATTATAACGTACTTTCGGTTATAACGTTCTACTTTGGTGGTCCCCTCAAGGTACGTTATAACCGGGCTGCACTGTAGAATGTTATCGAAATCCCCTAAAAGGAAAATGAAGTTTTATAGAGTATTTTATTTTCCACTTACAGATACAGCATCATCTTACCAGGAATAAATGGCACCTGTATAATACCTCTATATTTTTAATTTTCGAATCTCCTTACAACTTGAACAATTCATCATCGACTTTTGTTTAATATGGATTAAAAAAAAAACTAAATGAACAGCAACATAACGACATATCTTCTAAGCAATTAAAAATTATTTTTTAATTTTTTATTATTACTATATTTAAAAAAAAGAAGGGAAAACAAGAAACGAGGAATGTCTTAAGAGCACTATACGTCAAAGAATATCACTAAACAAACTAAAAAAAATGCACTTATTAAAACAAAACAAAATGTACTTTTATATTAAAATAAAGTGCAAATTTTAAATTTAATAATTTCATAAATTTAATATATTAAGGCTGGAAATATATTAAATAAAAGTAGGTACAGAATTTATAAGTTTGTCTGGATTTTTTTTTAAAGAAAATCTTTAAATAGTAAATCGTCTTTATTTTGAGTTTATGATATGTTAGATATTTGTTTATTTATTAGCCTCATTTTGTTTTGATTTGGAAGAATAAAATAAAAAAAAAATATTATATTAAAGAGTGGTATATTTGTTGCGCAAAGTATCTTTCTACAAGTGATAAATAATTGTTACTGTAGATTAAGTTGAATACTTTATTATTGTTCAATGGATAAGATTATATATATTTACATGCATTCATACATAAAAAATATATACAAAATGAAAGAAATATAATAGTAAATATGTCTTCAAATTAAATAACATATATTATATGTCTACAATTAATAACACAAAATAAAAAAAGATTAAATACATTTGACCTAAAACCATAAAAATAAATGTTGGTTCAATTTCACTGGGAAAATATGAAATAATACCATAAGAACATATCAGGACATTCAATAAAGTGCAGTATTAAAAAAAATATAAATTAAAAGTGGTGTTTTATTTTTTTTAAATTTATAATGTATCTACCTATATTTAATTTGGATGGTAAAAGGTATCCTTTTTATTTTAATCGAAGCAGGTTAATTTTATTTACAGGTATAATTATATTATTTAATTTCTTGATATTTTTTCTGGTTCGCTGCAAGTACCATCAATGGATAAAAACCGGCATATTTAAACGAAACTTAAGTATATTTTTTGTACATCAAACCCTAATTTATTCGCTTAATAATGACCGCTACGAGAAGCAACGAAATGCAAGTAAAAACCAAAATTTCATTACAAAAGTTTCCATTTAGGTAACATGTTAGTCGAAAATCGGATAGCATAAAATGGGTTTGGAGTCGGTTTTGCAGTACTAAAAGGATCAGAGAAACCCATTTAATATTGCAACAGGTTCATGTACAGAATTTATGTTCCATAGAGGTAAAGCTGCATATGAGTACCACCTGAGAAGGTAGATACTTGCCGGTATAGTAGCACAGCGTCCTTTTGGTCTCTGTGAAGAGCTTCTTGTTTGATAGTCTAAATATAAGTCTGCACTTGATAAAAACACAGTCTACGAGTATGATTTGATTTTTTTTTTTCAATTCAGTGATATGAATAGAAAATGAAAGGTGAGATTTTTTTTCGATTAAGGTTTAGGATGGTTAGAATTGGATACTTGCAGATTTGTGGAATTGGAAAACTGTTCAATTAAGAAAACGATTAAACTTCGACTGCGAATTGTTCCTTAAAGCAAAAAACCTCGTCGCTATGTAAACCAATTTTTAACTAACGAGGGAGATACTTTTTGTAAATCTTATATTTTTTTTTAATAATCTCAGGTTGGAAAAATGATCAATATAATCTCAGAATTTCGTAAATGGCACGGTTGGTATGCTGCTTCTTGTTTATCATTCCACAGTCAGGAAATTCGATTTGTTTAATACATAGTTAAAATTAATTGCAAAACTTTGAATCTTACAGTACACATATTTGCGTTTTGAAATTTCTTCGACAGGATTTCAAAATTTTTCGATGGAACTAGTTCCTTTTTTTTAAGTTCGTCAAGACTGAATGTGATGACCTCAAAAAAGTGTCCTCACTTCCCTCGCGAACTGAAATAGTTCCTTCTTTTAGTTCCCAGTTCGCAAGAGTTGAATGATACATGGTCTACGCAAATGTGATGACGAACTACTTCCTACTAACGAACTAGGACCAAAAGTTACTGCGAACTAGTTCGTTCATTTCACTTATGGGACTTCTTCTCAAATTCAAAGTACCGTGATGTCAATATTCATCGGAACTATCGGAAATAGCTAGTTTTAAATAAAACGTTTGAGTTTTGTTATGAAATTAGATAAAATTAGAGCTTCAACAAACTTGTTATTTTCCCGTTTTCCAATTTTAAATATTACATTGAAATGAAATGACAGAAAAAGCAGAGTATACCAATGTTAAAAAGCTTAACTTCAGCAAAATTAGTTCACAATGATCAGATTAGATAATCTTAGGATATTTATTTACTGTGAAATCGGGTTAAGTTTATACTGCAGTTTATTCTTAAGTTTAAGTTTAACTAAACTTCAGATCAAATTTCAACTGTGAAACCGGCCCTTAGGGCCGGTTTCACAATCGAAGTTTAAACCAAAAATTTTCTTTAAACTTAGGATCAAACGAATAATGCGCAAGTTTGTTCTAATGATTGGATTAAACTAAACGGTAGAATTTCTTCCGATTATAGCTCGGATTAATGTTTTTGACAGTCAGTCGATTCTACTCTAATTAAAATAACCGTAATTGTCAATAATTCCAAATTTTGAATATTACAGCGAAATAAAATGACAGAAAACGCAGGGTATACCAATGTAAAAAAGTTTAATTCATTTGAATTAGTTCACAATGTAATTTCAGATTAGTTAATCATAGGATATTTATTTACCGTGAAATCGAGTCAAGTTTAAAGGGCAGATTATTCTTAAGTTTAAGTTTGACTAAACTTAAGTTCAAATTTCTACTGTGCAACTAGCCCTTACTCGTATGTAACGAGTATTTAATTTTATGATGCTAATTATATGGGCAGTGCTTAAAATCATAAATTGAATGTAGTTAAAGTGCAGATGTTTACGAGTAGTTAATACTTCTTTCTGTATGACTCTTCTAAACAACGGAAAATAATAGTTATAATTGAATTGAAATTAATTTTGAACTACATATGTACATATGTTGGTACTCTGAAATGTTTTAAGGAAAATAAAAAATCGTTTTATTTCAAAGCAGCGAAACTTAAAGAAAAAATATCATGAAATACACGTCCCATAAAGTCCTCACGTAAAGAAGAAAATGATAGCATAACACGTTTCGGAAATTATTATTTCTACATTGTCTGCAGAGATATCATTGTGATGATAAAATTTAAATATTCATACGACTTCCCCGTTGTTAAATATATGAGAAAAGTTCGGTATACCTATTAAAGCAAAAATAAATCTTAATAACATTTACAAGCAGTTATGCCCATTCTTAAAACCATTCCTTACTTTATACTGCTATTATTGTAAAATAAATATAGCGATATATGTCAATATCTTAAGTGCACTAATTTCTAGTATTCTATTGCAATAATAGATATGATATCTTATCTTATCTTATCTATCTTACGTTCATATAAAAATATGGGAAAGAATTTTATGATAATCTACGAATCCTTAACGAATCACCGGCTGCGAACATTTTCAGTTCAAATAGTCGAATGTGATAAATAGAATTGTTATCATTCATTTCATCACTTAATCGTGTTTTCAGAATTTAATCGTGTTTTAGTGACTTTAGGGGAATGCGGAATTTTTTTTTCAGAAAAACTACAAAATAAATCGATATTGCAAAAATGGATATTTATAATACAAGTTATTGACTATGCACAGTAATTATTTTCAGAGATTAAACTCAAAATGGCGGCTGTATAGCGTTTTTGCGAAGACATCTCCGTTTTTCCAGGATCAATGGCCGGACACCTAGTGTCTGTACTTTTTGAATTATGATAAGCTAATAAATTTATTTCGTTTACATATAACAACAGCCACAAGAGTACGTAGAATTTTTTTTTCTTCAATATTTTGATTTTTAGCCAAATGGCGCACTTCTAAAGTGAAAAAATGTCTAAAAAATCATCAGAAAATGTATGTTTTGAAAAATGTAGAAAAAAGTAGTTTTGAGATAAAAGCGTTTGAAGTTTTGAGTAGTAAAAAATCATGAGTAATTTTGCAATATGCTAAGATTCGAAAACTGAGTTCCTGGAGACTTTTTTCGGCCATAATCACAGCATTTTTGAGGTCCTAGGGAACCATTTAAAATATACGATTTCTCGAAAACTCTGTTTAATAATGGGGCACAATCGTTTTTTAAAAGGAATTTTTACTAACGAGAAATTAAACTGGGACATATGAATGATATAATGAAATTTTTCTATTCAAAATGTTGAGATGCAGTTGCATACAAATTTTCAAATTATTTATTTGCGCCCTGAAGCCATTGTGATTTTTTAAAGAACTGAGCTATTATGATTAGGAGTTAGTTATTCTTTCCGGTGTCAGTGGAGTGAAACTCCAACACTCCACTGACACCGGAAAGAATAACTAACTCCTAATCATAATAGCTTCTTTGGTAGCTTACCACGAAAAATCTAATAACAACTGAGCTATTGCTTCTGAAAGTTCACCCTCCACTCGCAAGTCTTACGGAAGCTTTTTTTTGAAGTTAAGGTCCACAAACTTCCATAAGACGATGATATTTACTTGTATAAGGCCTTACAGAGGTTATTACCGAAGCAATGGCTTCTGAAAGATCAGCCTTCGCTCGCAAGTCTTATCGAAATTAAAAATCCACACTTTATCCACGCTCAACAGTCTTATCGAAGCTATAACCACTGGAAAATCAAAATGCGAAATTTGTTTGCTAGTTGGTCCCTTTTCAACGAATGTACAAGTCATAGAGTTAGTAGTTTTTACAAAGTTGAAAAAAAAAAAAAATTTGACTGCGACCCTAAGCCCATGAGTCTCCTGTGTATCGCACCAACTTGTCCATAAAAAAATAATTAAAAAATTCAAAGCGTTTCGAAATATATTCAAAACGATTCTCCTCTATAAGATGAAAGTGAAAATTATTAAGTATAAAGGGGACCGAGATAATTTTGTGATTTAAACCCAACGACTGTGGTACATATTCCTGTAACAGTTCAGCAAAACATATTATTCTTATATTAACAGGTAACTTTACTACTATTATAATCCAGGTAAGTACCAAAGTATGACAGGTTTATGGGTTGCTCGTAAATTTTTTACTATCTCACCATTAAATCATCATATCCGTGCGATGTTCATATCGAATCATCCCGTCAAATGTCCACTAAATCCCCACCCTTTCTGCACTATTATGACTGTGAAATAAAGTTAACAACATTTGTTACACCTCCGCCCCTCCTTATAGCTCAACATTTTTTTTTATTATAAATGCAAACATTGGTGTTGTCCTTTGGCTTTCTACCGCTTTATCATAACAAGCTGTTGGCATTGATCTGTGATAAAAAGGAAATAAAATAAAATCAGAAAAAAAAGAATCGAGCTGCGGGCAATAAAACGTTCTTATCGGCAGATAGGTATTTTATAAAGGGAATACTTTGGATAGCGTTATTTTGATTTCAGGACACGTCCAGGAATATTCCTACCGGCATTGGTCTCCGTTTTACTGGGAGGTAATCTGGTAGGGCTACAAAAAAAATTGTCTAAGATATTTTTGAGGATGGATGAATGGTGGGTGGTTTATGTCTTCGGGGCGAACTTCTACGATTGTTGTTATTAGGTATTTTAGTTATAGTATTGTAAGTAGGTGCTCTTCTTCTGCTTTGATAGGGATTTGCGAGATATCAAAAAATGACAACCATCTCCTAGAATTAGAGACTTAAATATGTTTTTTTTAAAAGGTCTGAGCCCTGACATCTTAGTATACGAATTTTTATAAAAATTCACATGTCATATCTTAAGAACAGTTTCAGATAGATGCTTAGCATTTGTACGAAAAGTAAGTCTAATAGACCCCTGGCCGAGATATTTTTTCTGTGTATGGGGGTGATGGTCAATAAGAAAAACTTCCAAATTTTATATCACGAGATCCCATGTTCATGGTTAGTTGAAATTTGGTAGATAGAGCTATAGTAGTAGCATCTTGTAAAAACCTAATTTTTCATTGAGGGGGAGGGGTATGGTACGGAAGTGGGAGGTGTTTTTCCTTTCTTTAGAACAGCTAGAAAGTTAATACTCGGTGAGCATGTGTGAATCTACTAGAGAAGTAATTTAGATAATTTTTTAGTGAACTGTCCATTCGCGTATACAAGGGGGCAAAAAAAAAATGATACGTGAAAAAGGAAAGCATATATTTTCACGAATTTCGTCATACCTCTTAGGTCTTTTGGAATATTAAGTTAATTATTATTTTACGAATACGTCTCGTAAATCAGGACTTTTTAAATTTAATCCCGAAAGGGGTGCAAAGGGTTGTATATATTTCCATGAATTCAGCAGTATCGCTCAGGTTTGGTCAACTACCGAACAACTTTTCACTTACATGGGCTTGTTTTAAATTCGCCTGAAACTTGTTTTAAAGTTTTTTCATTTTTCAACCACTAAGGGCCGGTTTCACAGTCTAAGTTTAAACCAAAAATTTTCGTTAAACTTAGGATCAAACGAATAATGCGTTTCACAGATGTTGTAAAATACAAGTTTGTTCTAATGATAGGATTAAACTAAACGGTAGAATTTCCTCCGTTTATAGCTCAGATTAATTTTTTGACATTCAAGTGATTTTGTCCTAATTAAAGTAGCCATGATTGTCAATAATTCAAATTTTTAATATTAAAACGAAATAAAATGACAGAAAAGGCAGAGTATACCAATGTAAAAAAGCTTAATTCATTTGAATTAGTTCACAATGATTACGAATTTCAGATTAGCTAATCATAGGATATTTATTTACCGTGAAATCGAGTCAAGTTTAAAGTGCAGTTTATTCTTAAGTTTAACTAAACTTCAGATCAAATTTCAACTGTGAAACCGGCCCTAAGAGGTATAAAAGAGATGAACACCTTTTTACGAATTCCGTCATATCTCTTAGGAGTGATAAGACATGGAATTGGTTTTTACTTCCTCGAGCTTTCTGCACATTTATCTACAAAGTTTTTCAGGATTTTTGAATATTAGAGCCGCAAGTTGATATAAAGGGGTAGAATACGTTTTCATACTTTTCACCGTATCTATTAGGTTTGATGTGATATTTGGCTTGAACTTCTGTAGAATTTTCATATAAGCGCCTATAAACCAATTTTCGGATTTCCCGTTATCAAACTATCAAGGTGGTGTAAACATTATATTCTCCAAATTCCTATATTATATTATACATATTTCTTAGATCTGATGAAATATCGAATTGATTTTTACTTCCTAAGGTTCCATTATAATCGCACAAAAAGTTAATACTTTACACGACACATTTCTCGAGATTGATAAAATATATGATTGAGTTTTACTTCCACAGGACTTTCGCCAACAAATTATAATATAGGGTAGATGCTCCAATAGTCGGCCATGCTCCTATAGTCGGCCATTTCTTCAGAAATTTAAAATTATTAAATGATGAGAAGACAATTTCCAGAAAATTTTTTTTTTCTTCGATCTGTGTTTTCTTTTGAACTTGAAATACGTAACATGAAGTCATTCAGTGTTTTTGTTGTAAAGTTATAATAGGTTCATTGTGACAAGGTCCGTAAAACTGAGTTTTTATAGAATAATTTAAACAGCGTAAAGACAAGTAACTAAAATATCGAAAAAATCAAAAGAAAATCTTGGTAATAAGAGTAAATATATATATACTTGTACTCAATATATGGACATTTTTTGATATTATAATAGTCTCATGATAAACCAGCATTTTTTCATTAATATTCTGAAAAACAAACAATTTCGGTCATATGACTCCATCATTTTGTAAGCTCATTATGTAGTGGCCGACTATTGGGTCTAACATGGCCGAGCTTTGGATTTTTGTGGCCGACTATAGGAAAAACTGCACCATTTTAGAATATTATTTTTTTTATCAATCTTATTGTGTAAAAATTTATTTCAATTGTGTTTTTCTAATAATTGACACCATTGACTATCGTTTAACCTTATACAGAAATTGATACAATTTATTCCGTAAAAATTGTAAGGAATATTATATCGGGACGTCACTAAATGGCCGACTATTGGTGCATTCACCCTAGGTACAGTCTAATCTTTGCTCGAAATAAGAGTCTATACCTACTATGTACCTATTTCAAGTCTAGTATTCCTTAGTTTCACAACTTTCAATCTATTCTTCTTATCTTCTTTACAACTTTGCTTAAATAAGCGAGAGATATTTGGATTTCGAAAGCGGAATAATTCTAGGAATATTTTATAAGCAGTTTGCCAAAAATTTGAATCTTTCAATAAATAGGTTCATTCGAATCTTTACACGTGGGCATAACATCGGCAGTTAAATTTGCAGCAGCTTGAAATAAAGAAGAACAAAACTTCATTTACAGGACACAAATTTTAAAAAACCATTGTTCGGAAAGTTAGTGCATAATTAATAAATTAAGAAAATTGAGCAATGGCTTTGTATAGCGAAAAGTAAAATTTCTTTTACCATAAAATTAATTATTAATATTTACCAACTTGTCTATAGCTTTTGTTAAAGTTTCAGTTATTTAATGAGTGTAGACCTTAATAAATTCTCTGCAGACACCTTCACTTTAATACTGTCGATATCGTACCTGCACTTATTTACACTATGCATGATGTTGCATAGGAAAAAGTAGAATAAAGTGATTATAACTGAGGTACTTTACTTGGTTAAGTATAATAAACTTGAAGTCGACCACCATCAGAGAAAAAATGGGACGAACAGAATGTGATTTTTGAACAAACTCGTCGTTTCATCGTGCATAATAATGAAGACTTTCACATATTGTTTTGGTATCAAACAAAATGATTTAATTAATTGATTGATTTACCAATCCTCTGAACAATTTTTTAAAACTTTGCAAATGATTTACTTGCGATCTGGCCCGTGTTCATAATAAATTATCTAGTTCCCACCATACTGAATGTGATGACCTATAAAAACGGTCCTCACTTCCCAATGAAAATGGGCCAAGGGGGGGTTGAATCCCCAAAACCCCCCGTGCGTACGGGTCTGGCTGAGGTTAAAAAATTTCAAATTATGGCTGAGGTTAAGAAATTCAAATGATGGCTGAGGTTAAAAAAAACAAAGGATTGCGAGATGGTTTCTTTGTGACTTGAGACAGCATCAGACAATTTTTGAATCAGTCAAAATTCTCAAGATGTGACATGATTGTAATGTAATTTGGAGTGGACAATACGTCTACATCGCTCGCTGTCTATAAGCAAACTAATTTTGATTTTACAGAAAAAAATAGTGTTATAGGTTTTCAAATTATATGAAACGCATAACTATTACAAATCAATAATTTCTACATTGATTTATCTTCTAGAAATACCAATTAATTATACTATCTGTGATACTTTTCAATGAAATGCGGTTTTCTTATGTAATTCTTGTCATGAAAATCGTGAAAAATTGCTTCATTTTAACTTCATATATTATTAACAAAAATGAAAATAAGAATTAAGATTTTTTCTAGCATTATATTAATGAAAATGACATGTTAATTATTCATGAAATAGGTAATATGCGTTTAAAAAAATCGTATTTACGCATTTTAACAAATGTTCAAGGGTTGTTGTTCTAATAGCATTTTTTCCAAATACAGTTTTTTTCTCTATGGATGACCTAGTTTACATACCAGCTAATAAAGTGGTGTAATTTTATTTTGTTTTTTTGTTGCCATTAACGTGAAATATTGGTAAGAAAACAGTCATAAATCATCAAAACATCATTTAACGCGCACATGGAGCCTTGGGTTAAAAAGTTTAAATTCAATTTATAGGGTCAGCAAAATTAGGCATTATTAAATCAGCAGAGATGGATCCAGTTTTCTATCGTTCACCGATTATGTTCATTTTAATTTAAAATAATAATAAAATTAATAAAAAATACCCTTGCAATATTTTTGCATTGATCAAACTGTTAAAATATAATCTACGATAGCAATCTTACATGAACTATTCTCAAAGGACATAGGTTCAAAAATTTGATGTCAAATTTCAATATATTTTTGGGAAAACCCATTCAAGTATGAATGAGTATCAACTTTGAAGCAATATTTGAACTTTCTTCGTTTTACGAGTATTGATCTACACATGAGAGCTTATTAGATAAAAATATAAAGTATCAGAATCACGTTGATTTTCTAACGCGAACGGTCACTACACGTAACTCGAAATATCAAATGTAAAGTTTCTGACCTGTTTCCTAAGATTTTACCCATAATGCCTCTAAGATACTAACATGATCTAGATGCTACTACAGCACAAACTTATCTAAGGAACAAGGACCCCTTACGATATCGAATAGAAACGTTTTCCTGTTCCTTAACTTGCAGGAAATGTAATTGTAAGTATTACTGGACGATATTCCCGAGCTCGTGATACAATTGTTTTCCTTAGAAACAAGTACCCAACTTTTTGAAAAGTATTTGCCGAAACTTTATCCTTGCGATGACGAAGACAATGGTTAATACACAGAATCTGTTAAAGATTGGCTATAAATTTGATCAGAAAACGACAAAATGTGGGTTAGAATCAAATCCTGGATCAAAACCGTAGTAATTTGTCTTTCAACTTTAATGACAATTTCTGACCCATGAAGAAAACGTGAAATACATACGAATTGTATTTTCCGGGAAACTTAATTATAAGATGAAAAGGGATAAGCAAATTAGACTATTCGGATGGAGGATTTAAAAGGTTTCAATCCTAAGATTCTGAAATATACGTTAAAGGTCATCGTGAAGTTAGTTATCTTATTCTAATCTGGTGGATAAGATAATTTAAATTTGTATATATTTTGGGAATTGTTTCTGCTGCATGTTTTAGATTATTGGAAAAAAAAATCTTATCACAACTGAATTTATTGATAATCTGAAAGAAGTAGGACACCGAAACAAATAAGAAATGTTATTTTTGACTTTTTTTCTGTAATTGTATTATATTACCAGTATTTATGACATGCCTCTCCTTGTGACGCCATAAAACTCAAAAAACTGGAAAAAATTAAAGAAGGAAAGGAATTCAAATGCTGTAATTAGTTTTTTCACAAAATAGAATAAATTAAGTTATAGTGTCTTTAAGTATTTTTTAACCTAAATAAAAAATTTTTTTTAGTAAAATTTATAATTCTTACGAAAAAGCTGCCAAATTTAGGAATCACCCTACTCAGTACACTACACAAAAATTACTGCCTGCTCAAAATTCATAGTTGAACTAGCATTGGATTGAACTTTAATTTTATATATGCATGGCTCTTGAAATCATTTCAGCCAAGCTTCAATTGAAGCAAGGCTTTTAAGTGCATTAAGGACGATATACCTTCTACAATACTCACACATGCATTTATATTAACACTTAGCGTGTCACACTTTTTGTCAAAAATTTTGACAATGCTATTTAAAGGGTCAAAATTTCAGTGCCGGTCACCGGTGACCCCCATGGCATTCAACGTGTTAATTGAATAAAGTAATATTACTTTACACTGTTCACGTATATTTCACAAACCCCATCGAATGTACTCGAGATTTCGAGACGACACACATGAAGTGTAAAAGCACAGCACGGTTGTACACAAGAGATCAATTTTCTAATAATTGTGATAATACATGAATTTTATTGATAAAGGATCCGTGTGCTTGCGTTATAATAATTTCAATTAATCGCTTTAAATGAAAGCTGAATCGAATTCGACTTACTGGAAATTCTACCGGACCCATAGAAACAATACAATTTCGCAGAGCGAATTATGTCATTGTATCTATGTATATATAAGTGCATACATTATTTTGTATATTTTCCCCAATTTGTGGTACTAGTTTAATTATATATTCAGTACTTGAAAATATTTTCCTAGTTAATATTATTTCATTAAAATCGGTTAATCAAATTTGAAGCAACCGTTGAACAAAGATCCAGAAATCGTACAATACCCGAAATAAAGTGCGCAAAATGTAATGAAAAAGGTAATTCAGCCGAAAATGATATGCAGGTATTTTATTTGATTGCTTCCATACATGTATAATATAATATTCTGAAAGACAGAATTTTCTCAATTAAAACAACAACAATTGTAATTACATACTTTCTAAAAATTACAATTTAAGCATTTTGTATGCATGAAAATCGTTGCATTTCACAGGCATCCAAGCAAATGGTACGAATTACCACGAGCATATTCAGGATGTGTTATGTTATATTCAGGTACTTAGAGTAGAAGAGTTGTTGTTCAGTATTTTTGAAATGATTACGTACGTACCTTTAACATTATGGAAAACACTTCATATCCTAGTTGAAAGTTGTTTCGTAGTTTCGACGCAAATGTGCGTTAAGTTATAGAAGAGAGTAGAATGCGAAATATGAATACTCGTATAGTGCAACTGAGCGTTGCTAGAACGACCTCTAATGATAGTATATAGTATGATGCGATGTTTTACGTGGAGGTCTAAAAAGGATTTTCAAATAAATTGACACAATCCTTGAAAATTTATAAAATGAACGTTGCAACATGAATTTAAATAGTTTGTAAGAATGTTTTATGATTGCGATGTCGAGAAGATAAAGTTTGTACAGTGAAGATGTTATATTCTTTTCTGAATATCTCAATCTCGCGGGGTTTTTTTGTGGCGTAATTTTAGGTCAAATCAAGGAGCTAGTCCCCGCCCGGCTGTTCTTTTCAAATTTGAGAAAAAAGCAGTGTTAAACGGTTACTTTTACAGAGTATACAGATTCCTTAAGGATACACGACAGGAAAAAAAATTATCATCCCAGATCAGTAACAGAATTTAAATTAAAATTTTGATATTTGAAATTTTAATATTTTTATATCTACCTATGGTTCATAACTCACTTATATCACATCCGGTCACAAGTAACATGCAAGACTTGAACAACTTCCCGCATGATTTACCACCTGCTGATCAAAAGTTTATATGTTGCGACATCAATGAAGAGAGGTGAAGACATGTGACAAATGCTTATGAAACACATAAAAATGGAAATAAAGACTCATAAATATTTTTAATCATGAGCTCTAAATTGAACTTTTATTGGTTCGTCGAGCCGGATTCGAAATAGTGAGCAAACAATTTTATATCGAGTTTGAATCTCAAAATAGTTGATTCACATTTGGTTGGAAGATTATATTTTTTCTCATTTTAAAATATGTACAGTTTTTCGGACTGGTCGAATACAGGAACCTCTTCTTGTTATCAGTCTAGTATGCACAATGTTTGCCAGTGCCAGTGTAAATTATCTGAATCTAGATAGGGTTTGCATACTCAAACAATTTAAATTTTAAGCTACTTTTAAGACACAATTGTGTTAAAGTTAATTAATAGTAATAGTAATTAAGTAAAAAAAAAAATGTATCGAAAATATGGCAATAAATTAATCTTAATCTTAATCGAATACAGGAGCCTCTTCTTGCTCCTCTCTCCTTGCATTATTTTAGAGATGGATTGTTAAAAGGTTTTCCATGGATATTACTAGTACGCATCATATCTGCGAGGAATCCCAATTATCCATAAGAGTAGGTACTATTGTTGCTCATTCTTTCAACTAAGTATTAAAATAGATGTTCATTTGAAGAATGGATGTTGCGCCCTTAGTGTTGAGCTTCAAATATCCTAGCGAACTACCAAAAATTCCAGAAAATTGGTGGAAATATTGGGTGATCTTCAGTGTCACCTACCTTTAGTATAAGGATGCGATGGCAAGAATTTCGCTCCAATATAATTCGAGATAATGAAATTGGTTTCAACATCGAAAATATGGAATATTCCTAAGCAATACCACCAGCTGTAAGGGTATTTCGGATAGTAGGCATAATACACCCTCTGAAAAGTCTATGCCTTCCGATGACGAAACAGCTCCTTCGGACCTAGTCCAACACAATCTTATAAAACTGGCCTAACCAGTGAATTTTTTTCCAATTGTCATGCCCTCAAGGACAGCAATTAAGCAACAGTCGGGGATTTCGTGTTGGGGTTGCACTCCACTGACGCCGGAAAACAACAAACATTTCTTCAAATTTACTTCAATGGGAGCTTACCATGAAAAAATTTCATTAATAAAATATATAATTTTTTTTAACACGTACTTAATTTTATGCTATCTTTTTTCAATTTAAGGTATGGGCTCCATTCACCGTGGTTAGGGTAGACTGACCGTTTTGTAACAATACAAGAGGTTAAATCAAAGTACCTCGATTACCATATAAATTTTTAGTGAGGCTGTAAGAATTGCATAAAAATCTTTCTAAAAGATCACGTCTCATATTTCAAGAACAGTTAAAGGCAGATGCTTGAAATTTTTACCAGCAGTAGGCCTAATAGACCGCTAGCGTTTTGGGGGTGATGGTGTAGACTGTGAGGATGGGGAGGGTGACAAGGTAAAGGTTCCGATTTTTATATATCTAGAACCTGTATATAAATCAAGCTGAAACATGGCATATAGGTAGAGCTATATTAGTACCATATCATGTTGAAAAAATTTTTCTAAGGGATAGTCTGCTGCAGGGTGTGAGATTTTTTTTCCCTATTTATAGAACGGCTTATGCTACAAAGTTGTAGCTCGTTATTTACATCTAAATCAACTAGAAAAGTAATTTAGACTTAAACAAATTTCAAATATCCATTGAAATTAGGAATGTGGGCGAAAAACATGATCAGTGAAAATGGCAGGCATACACTTTTACGATTTTCGTTGGGTCTTCCCAAATATTTAATTCAATTTTATTTTACGGCTTCTTCTTATAAATAACTAGAAAGTGTTTTCAGGTGTTTTTGAAATTCGACCCCTAAGGGAGTGTAAAGGTATAACTAACATATACTTTTTTACGAATTCTACAATATCCTCTGATCATACTCCGAATATCTTACTACCCTTAGAGGGGGTATAAAGGGGTTGAACACGTTTTCACGAATTCCGACATAACGCATAGAAATCAGTCTCTCTAGGAAATATGTGACAGTGTGGGAGTTAACGGCGAGCAGAACTCCAGCCCACATAGGTGAAGAAAAAGTGGAAGGTTAAACCGTTGTGTTATTGTCTTTTACCCTAGAAAAAACTCCAAATCACTACAAGTCTGTAAGCGGTTAATCATAATGTGTATGAGGCGATACAAGCGAATCCTTATTGTGTAGCATCCTTACAAAAGTCGTTGAAAAATGTATAAATTTACTTAATGGATCGTAGTTGCTTTGTTCAATTTGAAGTTCGAATTAGGGGTAAAACTAATTTAGTAAAAAGAAAACCAAACAAAATTGAAACTCCTCCCCCTTGTTTGGGTAGTTCGCCAAGCAAATATTTAAAGCACTTTATTATTGAAGGATTACATGAAAATGTTCATTACTACTTTATTAGAGTAGGATCAAAATACACTTTCGTATATACATACATATATACCATACAAATTTGCTTTGAAAGAAATTTTGCATTCGCCAAGAATCACGATAACTCGAGAACGCAATTTGAACTGATAAAGTATAGGGCGAAAAACAATTGTAGAAAGTCCGCTCAATATTGGCACAGATTGTATGATCGATGAAAAGGACATTACTCAAGGGGTTGTGAGGAGGCGCACAAAGTGCTTCAAAAGTTATTTTTTTGAAAATATCGAGGATTTAAGGTCGTTAGGGCATGACAAGCTTGTTGATTTTTATCTGGACATAGTGCAGAGGCTTCTTTAAATTGCTCTTTCAAATTATAATATTAGTCGGATATAATTTTTAAATTTAAGACTTTAACAATTATTTGTCATTAAATTTTTATATTAAATATTATCGAGATTATTATTTAGTTTTAAAATTAATTTTAATATATTAATCATTAAAACAAATTTATAATTTGTATAAATTATTATTAGGATCAAGAAATCGAACTTTTCAATTCCGTCATCTAATATGTATATAAAATACAACAGTTTTTTGCTGGGGTCGAATTGAAATCTACATCTGACAATCGTTCCCTCTCAAATTTGCAATGTACATTCCCGAGACTACCGGACAGGTCGAGAACATAATTATATTCCCGAAATTTGGTTCGTATATTTGTTATAAACAGTTTAATTTCCATAACATTAGCATTGGTGTGAGTAACGCCGCCGCTCAACGGGAGAGACGGGAGTACCAGGGGCGATGGAACAACGTGAGTGTAGCGTGTGGAGCCGCGATATGAGCCTAGTTTCAAACAAACTAATTTTATGAAATTTTTTAATTTTTTGAAAAACAGTATCTTCTTTGATTATCAAAAATATCAATAATCAAAGTCGACGTTCCCGTTCACTGGCGTAACAAGTGTTCAACTACAGTGAACGATTAACATTTAAACATTACAACTTTATAAAATGTATCGTGAATTGTGATGTCACCACAATAGGCTCTTTTAATAAAGTATATTTATTTACCCATAAAAACTGTTTAAAGGTTTACATTGAATGCTCGAGTTTTAAACCACGCTTTTAATATATAGGAGTCTGAGGTAAATGTTTAATATGGCGGACTAAAAATTTAAATCTTGGAAATATTAGGGGAGTATTTTCGGAATAAATTTGTTACTATTGGGAATCCAGTTCTATTTTATCTCCACCTACGATCTTAATGACTTTAATAGCTATTAATTTCAATCGAATGATTTAAAATAATAAGAACACCATTCCATCAGCATTAAACATAAAATTACCTCGAAACATCTCAAATCGCTCATAGAACATGAAACGATATTATCTTAAATCAACAACTTCCTTACTCACATTAACATACTCGCTTATTTCCGCCTTCGAAACATTTTTCTTTAGAGCCCAGAAAAAAAGGAAAATTGAACACCACACAATTACAATAAATTGATTTAAATAAATAATCAAATTGTTTGTCCTCTTTATCTTCTGAAATTGAATTCTTTCGAATTTATGCATCGATCTCATTAAATGGTTTAGGCGTTTCGAAATAATAAAAATTGAAAAATAAAATTCAAGAGGAATTGATGAATTTTTTTTAGTGATAAGGACAAGGGGTTGTGTTATGAAAATGTTTCGGAGACATGGGGGTATCTTAGCAACGCAACGTACTTCAAGTTTCGGCCTTATATCCTTTGGGATATTTATTTATAGTTTCTTATCGTAGCAATAAATTTGTTTTTTTTCTCCTCCTTCTATACTTTCTTAGGACCCACAGTATGTTCTGGTGTAAGCCAAATTGACTTAAGGTCATGGTCTTGAAACGTATGTCCTAAAAAATCAAACGATATTAAAACAACAGTGTCGGACGTCGATGCGGATAAATTTAACTGAAGCTACTTTCAGCTATCGATGGTAGGTTCAGGGGCCTTTCGGTAGATGGCAATGCAGGGTTCGCAGTAGATAGGTCCATGCCGAATCCGCAATCCAAGCCTAAATTATCCTCTATATTGCTCCTAGACTCCTAGTTAGTCTGGGTGGCTTAGTGGCTAGAGCCTTCGGAGCACCTGGTACCAGGTTAGAATCTGAATGGGATTGGGTGCCAAACTACCAGTACACTCAGCTGCAAATGAGTACCTGAGTTAAAATCGGTGTAATAATCACGGACGAGCGTGTATCTGACCACATCCCCTCCTAGTGTTCCGTTGGTCTCGCAATGAAGTAACTCTAGCATTACTTCACGGCCTAGGCCCGATTTGGGCTGTTGTGCCATTGATTATTAATATTTATTATTGCTCCTAGACGTTGAGACCAGAAAAGCGTTGGAGTCACTCCTACATCGAGGTCCACTAACGTGCTTGTTACCTAGGAAACTGATCTTGTACACTTAGACTAGTCAAGCCCGTCTCAATCTTCCAATGATGGAGGCTCAATATTCGTTCTTTTTACCATTTTTTTTTTCGAAAATCCTTAAAGGACCAATCTACAGCCCATAAGAGGCATAGAAATTCGTAGATGATAGCGAAAAAGGATACTCTTGACGAAGCCGAGACAAAACATGTCCAGCCTCTAGATTTGGAATCCACGAAAAACGGGCGTGGCCTGGAATACAAGGAAACAAACAGGAGCTTCATGGACCAAATAAGTTCTGGCATTCGAGTCTTATGAACGATGACTATGTCTATGCCTTCATCAGAGTGGCACAGCCTAAGGTGCCATCCTATCCTTGATAATTTATCGTTTCTAGGGATAGCATTGACTTTGAGTACTCAACTCTACAGTACCCGGGAATTGATTTTCCCGGGAATTGATTATTAGCCTATCCTCGAACCTGAGAAGAGTATGGGTTATGAAAGAATATTTATCTAGAAAAAATGAAAACAATGAAAAAAAATGTGTAAGGAAAAGTGCAGGACCATTTCATGACTGGGACACACCGACCCAATTAAAATCTGCGATAATTCAATTTAATTTTACCTAATAATAAAACGCTTAATGATTCGTTTGAGTTCACATAAAAATCAGTAGCTTATTACCATGCAAATTCAACCACAAATGGAATCTGGTTAGCCGTAATTTCGCGGTTTGTTAAATATCCATTACATTGGATTCATATAATTAAATGCTAAAGGATACCGTCAAATGCTTAACAAAGCTTACGCGGATATTTATCAATTGAAATGACCTTTCTGATAACAGTGAAGATTTATTTTTTCTATTCGATTGGAACTCGATTAAACGCAAAAAAGAAATTTGATAAAAATGTGTGTGCAGGCTGCGTGAGTACGGGTAGGTTTATGTCGAATTCCAATTAAAAACGACAAATTGAAATCGAACAGAAAAAGTATAAATCAAATATGTTTCGAACGTCCCCATCTATTTATTGTTTGAACTGTTGATTGATTACAGCTTCAAGCTGATGGAGTCTTTCGACGTTAATTACATTTTCATATTCTTTGCGCACTTTATAGGCCATTTTTCAATTAAAAATTTTAAATCAAAAAATGTGATCTATATTCACGTTCCTGTTTACACACATACATACAAATTTAGAACAAACTTTCTGATAGTTTAAACTATATATTCGCTAAGAAATCATTTTGTTTCACGCGCGGAGTTCTGCTATTGTAAACTTCCGTATTTTAGGAGTTCTCTTCTTCCAATAAAAACTATTACATCACTGAAGAATCCTTTTTTTTAAACAAAGTTGTAGTTATTCGATTAAATGTTTGTTGCTTTCCGGTGTCAGTGAAGTGAAACCCCAATACGCAATCCCCGACTGTTGATAATTCACTGTCCTAGAAGACATAACAATTGGAAAACCTTCACTGGAGAGGCCAGTTTTCTATAAGACTGTGTTGGACTAGGTCCGAAGGAGCTGTTTCGTCATCGGATGGAATAGACTCTTCAGAGGGTGTATCATGCCTACTATCCGAAACACCCCGACAGCTGAAGGAATTGCTGAGGAAAATTCTATATAGCGATATTGTTGTTATTTGTTGATCAATCAGCGCAAAGTTATTAAATCTGTTTACCGTTTTCAATTAACACTAAGTCCAAAACATTGATGTTTTTAATCTGGTTTATAAGCATTTCTCCTGAGCAGAAGCTGTCCATCTGCTCACATTATGCTTAGGAGGACCCTCTCCTTAAGGCTCCATGAGTCCGGTGCGAAAAGTTTGTATCTAATTTTGATTTTTCTTTCTTTTGAGAGGGGAAAACTAATCTTAAATCGTTTTTCGTTCGTGTAATTTGGCGTGGACAATACGTCTGCATCGTTCGCTGTCTATCAACGAACTAATTTTGAATTAACAGAATAAATAGTGTTATATAGGTTTTCAAATTATTTAAAACGCACAACTATTAAAAATCAATAAGATTTTAAGATTTTTTCTACCATTATATTAATGAAAGTGACATGCTAACCATTCAAGAAATAGGTGATAAATGCACACAAAAAATCGGATTTACATATTTTAAAAATTTTTTAAGGATTGTTCCTCTAATAGCTTTTTTTCAAAAACAATTTCGATTTTTTTCTTAATGAGCGACCTAGTTATTTTATTTTGTATTTTTTTGCTATTAAATTGGAAAATTCACATGAAAATAGCCATAAATGAACAAAATCGCATTTAACATGCACATGGGACCTTTGACGTCTTATCAGGAAAGATAGGGCTTGTGGCACTATGAAAAGTTTTGTGGAAAGTATTTTTCTTTTACTAGTTGCACTTTATTGACAAAAAGAGTTGCTCAATTGGTAAAATGGTTTGATTAATGGAAAATAACTACGAAAAGTGAGTCGAAAAATTTGACTATTCATCTGATTAGCTGTAAACTATGTAAAATCAATACGAACTAACTCATAAAATTGAGAAAGTTGCTCACATTCAACGAATCATCATTTCTTATATTGTTTGTTTTTTGCCCATTATTTCAAACTGAAATCATAAGATTTTGTGAATCGAGTTCACATAAAAATAACCGCTATAAAAACTTTTGCGATTTAGGGTCCTCCATCCACCCACGTTTATAAGTACGAAATTCATGGTTTAAAAGAGCACCTTAAAACGTTTCGCCACCGGTACGTCTATCAGGAGAAAGGGTTGTGATAGTTTCGTGGGTTAAACATATACGCACCTGTTGTATAGATTGGAAAAAAACGGTACTTTGTCGCACCTATAGTATATATCTTACGTATAAAATGTAGTGTAAACTTCTGTACAAAATGTCGGGAAGATTGCGGTACAAAATGTCGGGAAGATTTCTGTATGAAATGTCGGGAAGATTTCGATTCGAAATGGGAAATGGTAAATGGGAAGATTCCGAGCCTAGCCCAAGTAACGAATTATTACAAGTACAGAATTATAACCGTTTCATGAGTTCAATAAAAAAAAATAGTTGAAACAGAGACAGAATTTTCGGAAAATAAATATAATATATATAGGGTATAAATTTATTTATTTATTTATCAAACAAGATATATACAGATACAACATTAACTCAAATTAAACTAATTTAAAACAATACAATTTGACTTAATTTAACTATTTTAGTATAACTTAATTAGAGGCACTGGTTGGTTAAGCAGGATGAGGATGAGCTTATAACATCGAACGAAGTTTCAGTTTATATGTCGGCTTACTTATTGGAGGTGTGAAGTGTACGCTGAAATTGTTAAACGTTCTACAGCATCTATTTATGGGTTCGTTTGACCGTAATCAGTACGGTGGGGATATTCCTTAAGAGGTTTAGAATGTCTCGTCAGCCTGACAGTGTACATTCTTAAATTCGTAAACCCCGAGGTTTCCTAACGAGGCCTGCAAATTACCTAACAAGCCATGCAAACTTCAGTGCCCGGCACTAGGACCCCTCATAAAATTTAAATTTTCCTTAATAGACATGAAATTTCCAATGAAATTTGTCTCCTTACGAGCCTGTCCCAGGTCAATTTCAGCATCACTATTTTCTTAATACATATATGAATTTATGGCTGGGACCAATGAGAGATAATTTTACTTTAACATTACTCTACTAACTATCTCGCATTATGTGTTTTTTCGAAATCAAATCTAATCTAGTTCAAATGGTTTTTAACATTTTCCGCGATCTAAACTTTTTGCATGATTTTAGAGGGGTTGTGTTCTATTTTGTTCTATTTTTATAATCTACTAGCCGCGTACTGCGGCTACGCTCGCTTCGCTCACGTTTGTTTGGTGCTATACTATTGCTTCTATCGTTACTCCCATTCCAATACCGTTGATACCGTTGCTTCCGTTACTCCCGTTGCTTCCATTTCTCCCGTTACTTCTGTTGCGCCCGTTAGTCCCATTTCTCCCGTTGCTTCCATTTCTCCCGTTGCTTCCATCTCTCCCGTTGGTCCCATTTCTACCGTTGCTCTTATTTCTCCCGTTGCTCCCGGTGTTTCCATTTCTCCAATTACTTGCGTTACTCCATCCTCTATCCACCATTCTCCATCTTCTACCCACCAACCTCTATCTACCATCCACCATCTGCCATCCTCCAGCATTTAAAATCCTCCATCTACAATTTCCATCCCCCATCCACCATCCTCCATTCCCTATCCACCATCCTCCATACTTCATTCACTGTCATCTATCCACCTTCCATAGTTCAACTTTACCATTTAGTAATAGAAACGTGTAACTAATACACCGAAAACGAACAAACTGCCGCTAAATCATATGAAAAATTTCATCACAATCGTATGAGTGGTGTAGATTTCCATCGAACCCGACCCTTTACTGCTTGTATTTTTCATTTTTCACTTTTCATTTTTCATTTTTCATTTTTCACTTTTCATTTTTCACTTTTCATTTTTCACTTTTCACTTTCCATTTTTCGTTTTTCATTTTTCACTTTTCATTTTTCATTTTTCGTTTTTCATTTTTCTCCATCCCCAATCCTCCATCCACCATTCTCTATCCACCGTCCTTCATACATCATCCACTATCCCCTATCCACCCTCAACAAATCACCAAAATTTCATCCTCTACCCACCATCCTCAATCCAGCATCCTCTATCCATCTTGTACCATCCTATATCTACCATCCCCCATCACCTATCCAACATCCACCATCCCCTATCAAGTCCACCATAGTCCATTTTCCATCCTACATCCATTATCCACCATCCTCCATCCATCATCTACCATCCTATATCTACCATCCCCAATCCTCTATCCACCATCCTCTATCCTCGATCCACCAGCCACCATTCTCAATCTTCTATCCTTCATCCTCTATCTGTCATCCTCTATCTATCATCCTCCACCCACCATCCACCATCGTTCATCCACCTTCCACCATACTTCATCCACTACTCTCTATCCACCATCCATAGTCCCGCCTTACCATTCAGTATTAGGAACGCGTAACTAATACACCGAAAACTAACAAAACGCCGCTAAATCATATGAAAAAGACTCAAATGATGAAATAACTCGCGAACCACCAACTGTTAAATGATTTTTCTAACGCAGGAACCATCGCGGGCGTACCCTCAACAAAAAATTTCATCGCAATCATATGAGTGGTTTAGGAGGCTACAAACAAACAAACAAACAAACATTTCTCCATTTTTATATATATAGATAATATCTAGCTCTGTCTAATCTTTTAGGCTGTAGCTCAGAAAAAATAAATAAAGAAATAAAATAATTTTATACTAAGTATATCGCGTGGTCCTGATGTTGCAACGAGGGCTGCTAAGCGAGACCTTAAGCAGCTCATGCTATTGTTGGTTGTCACGAAAACGAACCACTTGTCTGGTAAACGCGGGACGGAGTTGCTATAACGGTGTGTCTCCCTGCGAGGATGGAGGGATCCCCTGACATAGTAGTCGAATCCAGGGAGATATTGACCATTGATTCCGCACGACACCCCTAACAAGCATCCTTTTTTCTAAAAATATCCTTTTCTATTCAGATAATAGGGCAAGTCATGGGCTCACATGACTATCCTCTTTTTTTTATTTTGAGTGCAAAATTCTTCGGTTCTTGCACTTATACACATGATAGGGGTTACCGTCAGCCTTTTTACATCCAATAACATGGACGTCCTACTGTGTATGGTGGAGACTCCTAAGTTGGTTGATAATAAAAAAATACCCCAATACAAAATGAGAGGATAACCTGTTCTGGGAACCTTTGCTTGCCATCATTCAGAATGATGGGGCTCTTGCAGTAAGATAACTGGAAGCCCTCGGCGTGACCAACTTGCTACCAACTAAATGTTGCGGAAGTGATGGGATTCGCTTGTAGCATTCGCGTACCATTTTCACACCTAGACATTCGCGCTAATTCGCCTCGGTCAATGCGAGTGAAGGCGCATGTGGAAATGCGACATAAGAATACAAATGCTTAGCAGTCATAGCCCTCTTAACAAATTTATTTTTAGGACACAGCATAAGAAAATATTCCGCTCTCGCATGCAGTACCAATGGGACAGAAATTGCCATGACACAAGTATGTGTGCTGATGATGCATTTTCCAACGAATAAACAATTAATTTTACTGCCTTTTCGCTAGTTTCCGTAACTATACAGTTAGAGGTATAAGTCAATAGAAATACTCTTTCAGAACATACGATCCTGGACTTCAGCTTTTAGGTACATAAATTTTGCTAGAAGTATTAGGGGTCCATAAATACACAAGTTCGCAAAATCAGAGGTCGTTAAAATATTGTATCGGCAAATTTAATTTAACCTTAACTAAATATCAAATAAAAGTTTCTTTAAATCAAATCAAAAAACTGTTCACTTGACTTCCTCCTAACTTGTAAGATGTGAAAACATTACCCGAACGAATTTCACTGCAATATGAAATTAACATATTAGCAAAATGGCAAACCGGCCCCAAACAAATTACATTTACAATGCAAAGTGGTCCGGTAGTCATTAAATATACAGCCAAATTATTTTCTACAAAGCCAAATTGTGTTTCTGAAGAGAGTGGAAAGGAGCACATAGTACGGGATTTAATTAAAAGACATACGAAGATATTAACTTTTACGACTCAATAAATTTTACTTAAAATTAAAAAATGCTTTTGTGATCTAATTATTAATTTACATACACAATTTCATAGATCATGTATTCAATACATAATTTTCTCATAGTTCTAGGTTTGTTTTTATACATAATAAATCATCACAATACTACAACAATAATTGTAAAAAGAGAAAGAAATTTGAAAGAAAAGCCTAAACAACTAATGAGACTAAAAAATTTTGATCAAGAAGAAATTAAGTTTAAATAAATGGAAGAATAATAACAACAATACAAATAATTTAGCTTAAATGTTTTACTTTATCTATTGGACTGGTATAACTCCAGCACCAACACCTCCGCCATGGGCACACATTGGAGCAACAAACGTCCAAGTGTTTGTTTCTGGGTCGTAAACTTCAACGGTAGATAAATTGGATTCCCCATCGTATCCTACATGATTAGTTTGCAACAACGAAAAAAAAAACAACACCACAAATTATCGATTTTACCAATACCAAAAAACAGAGTCTGAACTAACCGCCAATCGCCCATAATTTGCCCATGTTGGCAGCAAGAGCAACCCGACTACGTTTCACATTCATCGGTGCAACTAATTTCCATGTATCATTGTTTGGATCATATGCCTCGACCGATCGTAGAAACGAATTTCCATCGTATCCACCGCATGCGTATAGCCTTCCATTGAGCGTAGCAACGCCCAGACGACATCTTCTACTCAGCATCGATTTAACTTTGACCCAAACATTTTCGACAGGATCGTATCGTTCGACTGAATCGAAAATCGACAGGCCATCATGACCACCTAAAGCGTATACAAAACCACCGAGCGGAGCTACGCCACCAGCAGAACGATACTTCATCATAGGAGCAACCTTTTGCAATAAAATATATCTTTTAATTGAAACTTTCAATAAACGGAAATCCAAAAGAAATTTACTGTTTTCCATGTGTCCGCCTTCGGACAATAGCATTCTACAGTACTGAGCGAAGTAACGCCATCGTATCCTCCGCAAACATAAACATAATCGTCAAGAGCTGCTACACCGACAGCACTAGTGAAGTTAAGATACGACGATTAATATTTAAAATTTTTTATTATCGGTTGATACCTCCTAGGATCACTTACCTTCGCTTGCACAGCATAGCACGTCCCTGTGCCCATTTCTTCAATTTCGGATCATATACTTCAACAGTTGATAGCCGCTCGGTTCCATTGAATCCACCGAAAGCATAAAGTTTGCCACCGGTAACGGCAACACCCACACGAGATCTGAAAAAGTCACTACATCCAATTTAACAGATTAAATACAAAATGCAAAGTCTTACCTTAACATTGACATAGCTTCACCCATCTTCCATTCTTTCGAGCCCGGATCGTATATCTCAACCGTACTAACTGACTCGCCATTCTTAGTTAATCCGCCAACTGCATAAATTTGCCCAATAACGTAATCACAGCACCTTGCACGTGTTCTACACAAATTAAATTAAATCCAAACGAGATATTGAAAAGCACCCCATCACCGATGTACCTACCTAAAACTCTGAACAAGAGCTCGTCGTTCCGGCATCAGATGAAAATCCTTTGCTTCGTCTAGAAGATCGCGACATTGATGTGATGTACGAATCAGATCCTCGGTTGCGACACGATCGGCAAGAAATTGTGGCGATAAAAGTGGCAATCGAACTTTGGCAAGAACTTGTGGAAGCATCGTCGACCGTTTCTCGTTCTCATACTTGACCCAGCGCATACAAGCTTCAAAGATATTTTCTTCGGTTGGAACATTCAGTTCATCGCGTCGAACAATATCGAGCAATTCGTCGAAGCCCAGTGATAGGAATTCATCGGATTGAGAGACTTTCGAGAAGTAGTGATGAATGTATTTGTCGGCAGCGGTAACTAGTCGAGTGCAACCTAGCGAGTCAGCGAAATGTCGAATGCCCAGAACATTATGGGGATGAAATCTGTAAAGGGGAGTTTGAAATGATTTAAAACGAATGAAGCCTTCATTTTGAAGTACACATACATTTTTCTGGAAACGAAATTCTAATTATTTGGTTACAGGGTAAATTAGAAGTAGGTTTTAAAATTTTTACAATTAATATTGTGACCGATTTTTAATAAAAAAAAATTTGCTATCCTGAAAATTTTTATTTTCCCGTTTCATAACTAGTAGACACGAAAAAAGCAATAAACATTTTTAGTCCGTCTGTCCGCCGTACGCAAAATCGTCTCGAGGTTTGTAGCTCCCAAACGCTTTGAGATATTAAATTGAAATTTTTTTTACGAATAGATGGGGTAGGCTCCTTGAAGTGACCAAATTTTTAGGGGTGGGGGTGTGACAGGGAAGCGTTTTAGACAGAAAATTTTGGTTTCTAGATCTCAGCAACCGCTTATGAAAGGAAGCTGAAAATTAGAATTTCTATAGAGCTCTAATAGTAGACCCATTTGCATAAAAATTGTCAATATTGATCAAGGGGTGTGGGAGTGGGAGGAAATATAATGCGTCCGAAACCGAAAAAAGCCGAGATAGACACATTCTAAAATCCATATCTCCTAAACCGTTAATGGCACACTATTCAAACTTAAGATGTATTTGTAGTTGTACTAGGAGAAAAGATTGAAAAAAATTGTTGGGTGGGGGCAGTTGCGCATGGGGGTGGGGCGTGAAAAACTTTAGATTACGATATCTCACGAACCAATTGCTCTAGACAAATAAAATTCGGTTCGGGTATAAAGGTCGACAAATAAAAACTGATCAAAGTAAACATTTTTAACTGGGGGGGGGGGGGGGGGGGAGTGCAGCATAGAAGTGGAGGGGATAAGAATTTAAAAAAAAAAACACATTTCATATCTCAAGAACAGTATAAGATAAATGCTTAAAGATAGATGCTAGTAGCGCTAATTGAACCCTAATAGGGCCTCAGTCCAATCTCGCAAAATGCTCAAAACAATGCTCACAGAAATTGGCGTACGTAGTAATACGCCTAAGAGAGGACGGAAGCGAATTCCATAGCGAAACTATCCTAACGAAGAATGATAGATGACGAAGCTTACTACAGTGTCGGGGGTACAACTAACGCAAGTGCTCTTGATGATTTGCAAAGTACAATTTTTTCGAACAGGTACCGCGGACAACCAGTGAAAATTAACTTCCATAAAAAGGAAATACAGCTAAAATTCCAGAAATTCTGGAAGGTGCAGTTTAGGATGGATTTCTTGACGTCGCGGATACTATCAAACTTACGGCGATTGAATATCTATCGGGTACAGTTATTTAAAATAACATTAAGTTTGTTTTCCTCACCTACGCTCATTGACGAGTAAACTGGACTGCAATACAGGAAATGAGGAAGAATCAAAGATTTGATTAGCTTCATTTTTGATGGAATTGACATCACCGCAGATAATTTCCAAAGCTTACGCAGAATAATATACACCTTCTTGGCAATCAGATTGATGTGGTCCGACCAATTGAAACATTTATTAAAGATCATTCCTAGATTCTTTACCGAACTTAGGTAGGCGATCGCTTCACCACCTAGACGCAATTTTGGAAGATTTCGAGTATCAATTTCTTTCGAATAAATTACAATGGCTTGAGTTTTACTACAATTAAGTCTTAGACCATTTATATTCGCCCAATGGGAAACTGCATCAAGCTCATCATTCATTTTACATATAGACTCAGTTAATTTCGAAAGAGGGCAGTTTAAAAAGATCTGGGCATCATCCGCATATAAGCGACAGTTCAGCTTCAGCGAAACATTCAGGGAGGTGGTTAATGAAAAGACAAAATAGTAGAGGACCCAGAACAGATCCTTGAGGAACTCCGCACTCAACTGAAAGATGGTTTGACTGCGATCCATTTAAAAAGACAAATTGAGATCGATCAGTTAAGTAATTCCTGGTAAGGTTAACGGCACACTGCTGGAGATGAAAACAATGCTTCAGCTTATCACAAAAATTATGATCAGTGAAAATAGAATGCATATTTTTCCATGATTTTCGTCATATCTACTAGGTCTTCCAACATATTGAATTCATTTTTGTTCTATGGATTCTCCATATGAATACCTAGAAAGTCTTTTCAAGATTTTTTGAAAATTGACCTCTAAGGGGTGTAAGTTAGTTATTATATCAGATCAGATATCGAATATCTTTTAAATTCCACGGGCTTGTTTAATAAACACCTATTTACAAGTTTTTCTCCTTTTTCAACCTCTAGACTGCATTCCGGAATATGACCCAATTATGCAATTCATATGTTAGTCTAACCGCTTCCCGAACTTTTTGTTAGGTTTTCAGTCACATAATAACCAACGCCGCATCTCAGAACTGAGCGCGTTCGGAACTTCTGCCGGAAAAATAATAAAGTTGCGCCAGGCAGATTTTTTGTTTTTTTATGGTATTCAGATTTTATGTTCACGTCAGTTCGATGTTGGATGTTTTTTCCTTTATCTGTTTCAGGATGTACATTAATGGGGTGCAAAAATTAATTATTCGATACTAAGTATTCGTTACTTGAAACGAGTACCGAATACTACTTTTCAAAAGTATTCGATATTGACCCGAATAAAAAAATACCCGCTGATGACCTTTTTTTTAGCTTCTCACATTCTATCCGACGACATTTTTTCGCTGGATGTTTTTCACCACGAAGTAGCCAATAAAGTAACGAATACTAAATTGAAGTATTCAGTAAATATTCGTTACTCAAAAGTAATCGCATTGCACATCACTAATTATGTCATTTGTGATCCATATATTTTTCTTGATCGTTTAGTTTTTATAGTTGTAGCTGTTAACTTTGCAAATTCTGCGGTTATAAATATTCGGTTGTCTTGATTATTAAATTCCGTAGGACTCGATGACTGATGAATACTTTTTTATTGATAACCTTTCAACTTATTTTCGTTAATTTCGATCTCTACAATTTCACTTTCTTCTAATGTAGATGACAATGGCTTTCTTGGTGGTGGCACTTTTATTTTCGATTAGTTAATTAAATAGTTAAGATTGCGGTAGTATTTGGGTGCCAGGGTAACTTTAAGGCTCCCACACACTGACGCGATTTATTCGCTGATGCTGCGATTATTTTGCAGCGGTGCGGTCATTCTCATTAGTTACCATGTAAATAAATGAAGGCGACTGTACCGCTGCAAAATAATCGCAGCGTCAGCGAATAAATCGCGTCAGTGTGTGGGAACCTTTATGTGACGAATTGGCTCGGCGCGGTACTACCGATTATGCCGCCACCTAATCAAAGTGTACCTCCTTCTACATGTAGTCTGCTACCTTGTTTGGAATCAGTTGAGAAAACCAACTCAAGAGGTTATTACATGGCATAATGCGAGACAGAACTGTCCGAAGCTGGATCTGAAACGCTCTAAACAGGTGATTTCGCTCAAAAGGGCGAGTATCAGAACCACATTCGGTGTCCTGATCGGTCACTGTCTTGAGTCTCGCTGAATCTTTGTAGAAGCGACCTGGATGAGAAGGAGGAAACAGTCTTCCATTTTCTCTGTACCCAGTCCAGCTTTGTCCGCCAGGAGGAAAGCTCATCATCTTACTTCATCGACAGTCTAATGATGATTTCTTTTCTGGAAAAAAAATGTGACCCGTTTAGATGTAAAATTTTTGCAGTTCTGCCCTCTTTTTTGACAGTTCCGTCCGACAGGTCAATTGATTTTTTTTCCAGAAAAGAAATTACTATTATTTCACATAATATATCGAATCCGGGATAGACCTCTCTGTTCATTGATTGACAACTTGAAATAGGGCTGCTGTTCCGATCGGACCAAGCCCTATGAGATTACCAAATGGTCTCTCTTTGAGGTGAATCATTGGTAGTGGCATGGCCTTGGTCCGGCCGCAACAGCACTGTAATCGTCTGCATTCGGCATGACTGGGCCATAAGCACCTCCATTCACAAACGGATCGCCTTTTCTTTGATTGACGAAAATAGCACCCACACCTGGTGATTCCATGTTCGATCAACCGTCGGATGATCTCACTTCGATGTTCCTTCCCTCAACACCTAGCTTCCTTCACCTTTTTTTCCACACCCTTCGTGCATCTGGCCCCTCTACCTAGCCTCCTTCTCCAGCCCGCCGACCGTAAGAATGGGACTCCTCAAGCCCATTTGTCGGCCCACAACGAGCATAATTAATCGGTCCACGGATAGAAACGACAAACCCACCCCGTCCGACGAGCTAGCACGTGCTCTTATGCTAGATGCTCCGTCGTTTCATTGGCCATCCGTGGGACTAATGTGTCCAATGACACATAGTCAACGATACACATATAGAAAGTTATCCTTCGTCTTGGTTGAAGAAATGACGATTTCTTCCGATAGATGGAGGATGACTTTCTGTCCGCAAGGTTTACGTTCAACATTTCGGCAACGACGATTGCCAACTGGACGTTCTGCGGACCAAATCGTTACAATTTCGATCCGACTCCGAATAAAAACGGAACCACAATTTTGGTAAAATTTAAACGTTTGTGGTTGCATAGTTCCTTATGTTTTCCCCGGTACACTTGGTAACAGGACAACAGCCAAGCTTCAAATTCAATCGAATAGAGAACCCACTCGGAACAGAAGGACGATTCCACGCATGTGTAGCACCGCTACAACACGGCAAACCCTCGCAACAGGTACTCACCTTGAAATCAAAAATTCGGCGCAAGCATCCCGAACTTTGTTCAGCTGTAGAAGCGACGCACCGACCATCAACCCCTGGACATTTTGGTTGTCGATCTTCACGGTGCCGCTGTACGCGAAATTGATAAGACTTTCAAGCGCACTGAAACCGAGAAAAAATTTATTTAATTCCGGACATTGCAGAAGCCGTCAAGCGGGGCGCGAACTTACTGCGGTTCGATTTCCTTCATAGTAATCTCCTTCATCCGACTCTCGGCCATATCATGCGTGAACATCGCGTAGAAGTAGGGAATTGTGGCGGCCAACACGATTCGATGAGCAGAAAACGACTGATCGTCGACCTGCGCAAACAAACAACCAAACCGAAAAGTCCGTCAATTAATTCGATTTGTCCGGAGCAATTTTCGCGACGACGACAAACATCCCGCTTACGAATGGATCATCTATCGGGCGATTGTCGTCGCGCTACGACTCGCTAAACTCACCTTCAATGTGACATCGCAAAGTTTTCCCTGGCGACGAATTTCCTTCATCAGCGGAAAACTCTCGATGAAGAGATCGTCCTGCTTGAACAGAACGTACTTTTCGTCGTCCAGCCCGTTCTCGGTCAGCTCCATTGCACGCGACGATTTCTTCTAGAGTTCGGCGGATGTCGATCGAATCATCGATTTTTAGGTGGAAAGACGATTCACGAAATTTTTACCTGCTGTTGGCTGGGCGCTGAAAAAAATTTGTCCGAGCGAAAACAAAGTTTTGACAGTTCGCGGAACGACAGGTGCGACTGGTATAAAAGCAGGGCTGCGTTGAGAAGCCTTGTGATGGATTTTTTTTGTTCAACCAATTATCACGCTAATTTATTTATTGTTTTAAAAAGCAATAGAGAAATTCGTGCAAATAATAAATAAATTTTTTAAAGACGTTTCACGATTCGAATCGTTGCAGTTGCAAAAACCCCACAAGATGTCGCTACGGAATGTCAAAATCGAACGGTTTTTGTGCTGTGCAGACGGCGGCATTTTTTCACCTCTTCCAGTCTCAAGAAAAGTCTTCATCGTTGCGGAGCTATTTTTACGTGGTGTGAAGGTGCGGTCTAAATTTCAAATTTTAACGGAATCAGGAGCAGGAAAATTCACAGAAAACTTCCCGTTGAAGAACAACAAAGAAGCCGAGACTCTTTTGAATAGCATTTAGCAGAATTTTACACCAAGGTAAGCGTTTTTGTTTGGCCTATTTTGAAAAAAAAAAAAGTTCTTTCCGATGGTCGGCAGATGGAAAATCGATTTGTCGGGGCGTTTGAAATTTTTGCGTTTTTTTTCTTCTTGTCTTTCCGATACGGTGACCGGTAACCAGATGCTTACCCAGTGACATAATCCCGCTTCGGGTCTGTGAAACTGGTTTTGTAACGCGGGCGCGCGGACTGAGCGTCCGATTAAATGGGGCTTGGCTTGTTTGGTTGAGGCTTCCCGTGTCGGGCGGAGGAGCGCTTGTTGCATGCACGATTTAATCGCATTGTTCTCGAAAAGGGAAGCCTCGTTTCCGTGTGCATTTTTTTTTTCGCCCGGTTAATAGTGCAATTATCGAGACAATTGCGGCGACTTTCCGAAGCCGTTCGTTTTGTAGCAAACGGGTGCGTCTGCCTGCAAGCGGCCGTTGAAATGTTCAAATTATTCGCAAAGACCGACGGCGGTCTCTAGTCGGAAAAGCGACGAACGGAGAATTTAACGGGTCGTTGGCCCCAAACAATTTTTAGCTTCGGTCCGTCGTATTGGGGGCCTTTTACACGCTCCATCGTCTCGTCGTTCCCCGACCTAACATTAGAACGTGCGACTCGTCGTTGCACCGTTAATTCCTCGCTTTGTACACGAAATTTCGGAATTTCTAGCCAAAAGTGGATTTAGCTAGTTCGGCGCTGCCTGCTTTAGACGTTGAGCGCGACAGTTTTCAGTGTTTTCTTCGATTAGATCTGGTGCGACGGCTCGATCAGGGCGCGTTTCCCCCTTTTTCGTTTCTTCGAAACTTTCTCTTGTTGGCTCCGTGCCCGTTTCCAAGTCCATCGCGTGCGCCTTTCTACTGATGAGTCAAAGGCCGCCCCAAGGCCTCTCCTTGTGACTCACAACTTTTATTGTTCTTATTGATTTGCGTGGCGCACACGAAATTAATTCCAGACTTTCGGGTGACATTTGTTGCTCAGCGACTGGCAACTATGGGGGATGGGGTGGGCGGAACGCATAGACCACACAGACGGCAATGACCAGGTGCTCGCATTACAACTCACCCGTCCCCGACTCCATACCAAATTATTACCCATAATCGCGCTTATGTTTAGCAAACAACAACAACTTTCATCTATTGCCCCCCTCGCTCCGCTCTATGTTTGGTTGGCCAAACAAATTTCTAATCTTTTCGAGGTATCGCTGGATCGAGTTAATGGAAATGGAGGCGTCACTGGGTGGCCTTTTATTCCCGTTTTGCATTACAACACTCCGTTTCGGTTTATGTTGGCTAAATAACAACAAACACGGAATCGGCGCGTAATCGAACCGAGGTAAGTGTTCGATTTATCTACGATCGCTTGTATAATCGAATTGTTTTGTAAATGGGAAAAATTGCTCATACTGCCGCGAAATAAATAATTGAGAAATCTTCTTTGTGTGCAGTCACACAAGACGCAACGGCAGCACGACCGACATAGCGTGCCCGCCTGCCTAGAGCCAGCCCAGACGTTCACTTGAACTTGGCTTTTGCGATGGCAACGCGGGCAACCTATTTACAGCTCTTGAAAATTTATGAATGCTTGGATACTTTCTTTTTGCGCTTATTGGGTCGCGTATAAATAGATACAGTTAGTTTTTCTATTATTCTCGTTGTTGGAAGTACTCGGCACGCGTTGTGTTAGGTTTCAGTTCGAGTCGGGCGCTTCGTGGACTGACGAAATGAAATGCGGCTTGGCATGAGAGCGGTTTAGAAGTTACTGGACCATATAGAAGTGGATCTATGAAAGATCTTTTCAAATATCTCGACTCTTGGAATGAAGTGGAGCCAGATTCCGTGAAATAATACGATTACTTTGGAATGGGCTGGGACTAGAATTCTATTTCAGGAGTAAGTGCGAAAACTGCTGAACTGAAAGGTGTTTGTTCTCCATGTTTTTCAGTTGTGTGGAGAGAGCAGTAACAGTTCTATTCTAAATACATTTATTTTCTAAATTAAGCCTGTAAAAGCCTTCTGCTTCTCGAACCACGACCTGAGGTTAGATGTTGATCCTCCCACAGGTCAAATTCGTCACCTGAAGCCGAGGTAGTTGTTTCGCTTCAAGTGTCGATACTTTCTGCCACATTGACATTGTCGATTTCAAGCCGAAGGTTACTTAAGGCTTGTGAACAGCAATAGGGTTATTAAAATAAATTTCCTTAAACCTTGGATCCAATAAAGTAGGTGTATGCTGGTAGTAGAAATATTTTCCCTGCCTGAGCGAATCGTCGTTCATACTCCGATAGAACCCTATCTTTAAATTTCCCTTCCTTCGTAGTGATAAATTATTTTTTCCCAACTGTTAGCGCCCGTAGTAAATAACCGGAATTATCTGAATCAACGGGGAATCGGGGTAATAATCACGGACGAGCGTCTGGCTGACCACTTCACCTCCTAGAGTCCCGTTCGCCTAGTAATGAAGTAACTCTAGCAATACTTCAAGGCCTAGGCCCGATATGGGCTGTTGCGGCATTGTTTATTATTATTATCTGGCTCAACGTACCATACCACTGATTTGATTCGCCATGTCTTCCAATGGTCGCAAAATTGAAAGTATTTCCGTTGGGTCTTCTTTTTCTCTTGGAGTTCTCATGGAAGGCACATCTACATGGTTCAGCATGATCTGCATATGGTATCAGTTTTATCAAACGCTCCAATATATAAAAACAGGAGTTTCTAGTCTTCACGTCCAAGAGAAGCTTCAATAATTTTCCCTTCGGTACTCCTGCGTTCGATTGCTTTTAACTAAGCTCGTCATTTCATCCCAATAACAATATTTCTGCATTTTCCGATGAGCTCCTTCACCTCGGGAATTTCCAAAGATTTTTAACACACAACATTTGGTGTATGAGCAAAACAAGGTACCGTCATATTTCATAAGTTAAACCATATCTGAGTAACTGGTAGGATCATCTATGTGTACAGACCGGCGTTTGAAAGCTTTGACAATCCTCTTCCGGGAAATACCAATTTTATTCAAATCGGTCGATAGATAGCACAGTTATGACACTTCTCCCAAAACAACTTTTTTGTGGATGTTGAAAATTCCATCAAAAATCAAAACAATACTCAATACATTCTTCGATAGCAAAGGAATTGTCCACAGGAAATTCATTCGAACTAAACAATTACTGGCTCATTTTATCACGAAATTTTGAAGCGAGTGATGGTCAGAATCCGTCGTATTCGAACCGCGAATATCGTGATCCAGTGAACACGGAAATGAATACATGAAAATTGATATATTCGCAGTTGGACTCCGTTATTCTCGCGCGGAAACCTAAGGTGTTGTAAAAACGTTGTGTATATCTTTACGAATTCCGACATTTCTCTTAGTTTTGATGAGATTTCGAATTGTTTTCTTCACTCTATTGGGCTTAGGCAGGTAGTTACTCGTAGCTGCCCGTGAGAACACGGACACACTTAAAAGGTCCGTTGTGTTTCCACAGGATCGTCGACTCCGTTGGTAAACATGTAGAGCTTGGAAGGGAATCGTTGGATTCTCGTAACCTCCGTTGCGCCAGGGTCACTAAGACTATTGAAAAAGTAAGCTGCATGATGCACTTTCCTTCCTTCTATTGGATAGAGCTGGAGAGGTAGAGAGAGAGAAGATGAATGACTGTGTTCCTGCTCAAAGGCAGCTTCTACAGAAGTTTTTCCAGAAGATACCGAGTCTTTTAACAGGCTTTCTATTTAAGCATTTTTTTAAGGAGGAAATATTTTATCCAAAAATCTGTCACGTCTGAAAGGCGTTTTTAATGCTGAGATGCGATAAACCAGGAGGTTAATTCAATGCTTTTTTGTTGTTATCAGTCGTATAGCAAACCGCATCGCGCATCTCAGCAATAAGTCCCCTTCCGGACTTCTACTCCAAAAAAATAAAGTAGCGGCCAGACTTGTAGATTTTTTATATTTTGGTCTAAACATTAATTTGTAGTCAGAAATTGCGATGTTTTATCGACAAGCAGGCGGCGCACCTGTAACTCTTGCGTAAACTTGAGAATTGCGTCCACATTACTTGTTTTGTCATTCTTATCATTCATAACCGGAAAAATCCAGTAACCCATAAATGCCAAGCGAGCACATAATAACACCTTTACAACCTGACTAATGTCGGTCGGACTATTCTGATGTCACTCAGTTTACTTCGCATGAGATAATATCGAAACTCGATTAGATCATTCAATTGCTAATCGGAATAATTTCGAACCATTCCGTAATTTGTTTCGATTGATATGTAAAAAAAAATAAATAAATGCATCTCTTCCATTCATTAACCAATCATTTTTGTTTGTCCTTTTCAGACTACTTAAAAAATATGACTTCCACCGAACTATCAATGGGTCTTCCAGATGAAGGTCGTCCATCCAGTCGTGTTCTTAAACCGCCAGGCGGCGGCCACACAAACATTTTCGGCGAGGCCGAAGTTAAAGCGAATCGTCCACGTCCCCGCTACGATCAACAGAACTCGTCGAATTTAAATGTTGTTATGAACACAATCGAACCGAAAATCGCTGTTGGAGCCCAAAAAACGGTCGATGATGTCCCGAAGGCGGAATCTAAACCGTCACAGCCACAAAACAATATTACGGATAGCAATAACGGACCGAAAGAAGCCAACAATCAAGGTTCGCGTGCGCGAGTTCCACCCGGCGGTTTCTCGTCCGGAGGATTCTGGTAGATTATTTTTTTTTCTTTCTTTCTTCGAAGTAATATACAGAAAAGTATGCTGCATGCGCGCAATGTTTAGATTGAGGGAGTGGCGATTGCGTGTGTATGTTTCATTTCGGGACAACGACGGCACATAGCTGGGAAGGTGGGGAAATCTTTTTTATACATGCTTCGCATTAGTGTTTACAAACAATATATTTGTTTCTTTTTTTTTTAATATTTATTAATTACCGTCTATTTGTACTTATTGGAATTTAATTACATACTCGAATTTCTATTTTGTACTTAATTAGTCAAGTCTATTTTGATATGCAATTCTTATTAAATAGTTCTCTATACCAAGAAAATGACATGACCAAATCTATTCAATGTTTTTGCTTTTAAACGAAATAATAATGTAAAAAAAAAAAAATAAGATTGAAGAAAAGTCTGATGAGGCAGGAAAACATAAAAAACTTTTGTACACTTCTACTGTTTCGTCCATTGCCAAAATTATTCTTTTGCATGATTCTTTTTTATCGTACAGAGCTAAGAAATTTGTAACGAATGTGTTTATATATGCCTTTATGTATTTCTCTGTTCAGATGATAATACAAAAGCAAATCTAATTTGCATTGATTAAAAACTTTGAAACTTAATTTGTGTTCTTTTGTGAGCGAAAATTTACATTATTATTTTAAGATTCCATCGTCTGGGCTACAGACCTGCGAATTACACATACGTTAAATCGGCAGAATCGCATTTGCAATATTTGTATTGAAAATTGGAGTCACCGGAGCTTCGTTGAGATGTTAACATTTTCTGAATGAATTTTCACTCATTCTAAAAAAGTATTGTGATACGAAATATCAAGACTGCTACTTGTAGATTTCTTTAAATATCCAAAACATAGCTGGTTCCGAATCACATTTTTCTCTGCTTCGTGAAATATATTTAGCCAGGGCCTGCGCAAGATACATTGTTGGTGCGCTTACACTCACCCTTGAGGCTCGCCTCGAGGCGAGAAACTATCCCCATCAGGCAAACCGGTTCTGAATGTTAGATTCTTGCGACTGTACGAGCTATTTCATTGATTGATTTTTTGGTGGGGATAGAGGCTCGTTGCAAACGTTGAGTGTAAATGCACCATGTCTGAAGCAGGCCCGTGCGCCGGATTGAATGAGGGGGGGGGGGGAGGTCATAATAAATTATCAAACTCTCACCATACTGAACGCGATGACCTAAACAATAAAGGTCCTCACTTCCCAATGGAAATGGGCCAATTGGGAGGTGGATAGGGGGGTTTAACCCCCAACCCTCGTGCGCACGGGCCTGGTCTGGAGTCATCTCGGTTCAGCGTCCGCGTCCTTCAATTTGTGCACCTAAGCAGCGATTCGTAATCTGCGTCAACTGAGTCCTCGTATCTTTTTCGCGTTTTTGCCACTGGTCTCTTGCCATGAGCTCTACCTTTCATTGTGCATTTGGGAATTCTTCCGTCGCCCATTCGCTCCACATGACCTGTTCATTGTAGCCTACGGAATTTTATAAGAGTCGATGCGACTGGGTTGTCATAGATGTTATACAACTCGTTGTTGTACTGGATACGCAATTCAATGCCTTCTTTTACTGGTCCAAAAATTCTTCGAGAAATTCGTCGTTCAAAAGAGTCAATTCATTTTTCAGTCGCTTGGGTGAGTGTCCACGTTTCACATGCGTATTGTAGCACATTACTACGGTCTTGTTTATGCGAAATTTGCTCTGCCTGTGTTTTTTTTTCGATTTTAAGATCGTGAGAACCGTGAAATACCGCTTATTTGATCCGCTGTTTTACTTCGTCCCGTTCGTTGCCGTCTATTACAAGGTGTGATCTCAAGTATGAAAAATGATCCACATTCTCCAGGTTGTAGTCCCCCACGATCATATTTTGTCTAGTTGGCGCGTTTCTTCTTGTTTGGGTCATGAACTTGGTCTTACTCTCATTAAACCTTGACCCGACATCCTTTGGCGCTTAGTCTAGACAGTGGAAGACTTCCTTCGCGTCTGGAACAGATCTGATTATGATGTTTATGTCATCCACGTACACCACTAGGTTGAGTGGATTTGATTAGTGGGGTACTTCTGGTTTTAACGGATACCTTTCTGAGGACATTCCAGGGCGAGAGTGTTTTCCGACGAATGGTCGAAACTCTTCCTCGATACTTCGTGTATCATTCGTTGCTTAGTTTTCAGCTTGTATCACGTTCCGGATTCGTACCTTGTTGCCGTCCTTGAAGAGCAAGGTATACGAGTTTCTCTTGAGGAATTTAAACTCTTTCCACGTGATGGACCTCATTCCATTGTAGGTAACGTTGAACATTTCTCGCTTGTTTGTTTCAAGGCTGTAGCAGCGTCCCTGTTTGCGGTTGGTGATGTTTAACGATGGTTGTAGCGATTGTTGCGGTTGCGTTGAGTATGCCCGTTCATCTAAACAGCGTGAGTGGCGGTTGATGCTTGTTACCACCTGGAGAGAGAGGTGGCCGCTCTAGACTGCGGTCTGGCGTGATTCGCAGATGATAGTGGCTTTTCCCTTCCTCATATAGTTTATAGTGAAACCGGTGAATTTTGTTTTGTGGTTTATTAGATTTTGTGGCATCCTCCCAAATAAGATCCAGCCCAGCGACGATTCTTGTGCTTATTGGGTATTTTTTCCTATACCGAAGTCCTGATCGAAAAATCTGCGCGTAAGTTTGGACGCCCAAGTAGTAAGTCAATTGACCCAGGATCCATGAATTCGGGATAAGCGAGGATGATGTAAGGCCATCGTTTGGCTGTGATGGTTAACGAAGAGCATACCTGACCAGCCAAACGATGACCTTACATCAATGACATCATCCTCGCTGATCGCATGGGTCCGGATGGGAGCCAATGATTACGATCAGGTGATCAATGAAAGGTTCTGGGGCCTATTAAGATTTCTGTGTCCACCGTGATATTATTCAGTAATATGGTAATGTGGCATGTGAGTTTTTTGGTCGAGTCGAGTTTTATAATAGGCCCGTTCCTCTTTAGAAAACTTAATTTAAAATTAGCGTCATTTCATGTCAATCGTGTGGTGTAATACGTTTTGCGAGTACGTTTCTGCGCTCGCTTATTTCTTCAATTTCGTTATTCTTACACCTAAGCAAGTTAAATACATATATCCAAGAGGGCACTAACTACTCCAACAGTCCGGTTAATTGACTATTTTTGGTATGGTTGACACTATAACAATTGTGAACCAAATTGTTTGGATGCAGCAGGAGATTGCTTGGCTTACTTCCATACATTTTGGCAGCTTAGCATTCTCCACACCATTAAAAAAGAAAGAAATATAATTTTTCTTGAATTTTAGAGCTCTTCTGGGCAGTAAAAATAGCACTAAAGTTTTTGTTTACTTCATCAGCAACTGGCCTTATTGACCCTTTTCCATTTCGTTTCAATTTGTTGCAAAAGCAGCTGAAAAATTAATAAATCGGAAACATAATAAAACCAATTTCTGTAAGTTTTACGTTTTTGCAGAATTTACGATAACGAAGACGAAACCTCAGCGCACATCCTTTGTAAATATGAGGGAGTCACAAAAGACTTCGTCACTTCGGTCAGAGTTTCACGGAACCATCGGAATTCCTGACCATTCCTCTTCGAAAAATACTAAGCTTCATTGAAAGCGCAGGGAGCGAAAAGAAATCATAAATAATTCAGGGGACAGAAACTGCAAAGTTCAGAAAATCCATTCCCTGGTAATAACGAAGAATACTCGTAATTGTCCTTGCAGTCGTAATAACTAAAAAAAATGGATTTACAAAAAAATATTATAATTCTTTATTCATGTCGCAAACAACGTAACATTTTGTGTTTAATTCGCAGAAATATAATGCGTCAAAAATAAATAATTCCCTAACTAGTGTGCAACTAAAAAATATACAAAACCTTTTTTATTTTTTTTACGATTAAAAATTAAGGTAACACGAGTTATTTTGGCTTAAATGTGAACACAATACTCCTCCAATATGCAATCTCGAATTCCCATTTAGCAATAATAAATAATGTGCAAATCACTTCGAAAATTCGACAATGGTAACTTGATATGATTTTCAATCTTATAATCTAGCAATTTTTTGTATGTGTATCCCATTTTCGAACTATTTTGTTTATATTTACACTAAATATACATAAAAACTATTTTTTTTTTGCCTGTTTTTGTTCTGATCAATAAGATAGCACCTGTACTTCTTCGTTGCGTTAATAATTTTTAGGCGGTTAAAATATCCTGGCGATTCGAATAACAAGTTTTATGAATCGCATCCTAAAGTATTTTTAATGAAGTAATTAATTTTAATAGTAGAATTGTAAAATTTGAGCTACGTTAGCACCATCTTATGACGACGGTAATATTACAGTTTCTGTACGTATACATTTTTTTTTTTAATTTTATGTTTGTCTATTTTTTCTCGGGTTCAACGACTGCTTCGGTTGTGGCTTTCTTTGACTGTGCATGCATGTAAGCTCGACTAAGTTGAATAACTTGTGTGATGCCGACGAAAAGATTAACAGCAAATAGAGCGTAGTTTTTTGGTATAATGACTAACGAATATCGCGACCAAATAATACCGGTTGCTGCAAGAGATGCTGATTGCGGGATGGACAGTTGATCGGCTGGACGGGCTAAGTCAGTTAGTCCGGCTATTACAAGGCCCTGTAATGAAAAGAGAAATATTATGTTGAAGTTTTTTTACACGACTTTGAATTTATCATTTTATCTGTCTTTTACGAACAACGGATACAACCCGAAACTAATTGGTGTGAAGTTCAGAGTTGCTCGCCATCTTTAGTTATAGTGGGTTCCATAAAATTAATGATTAAATTTTTCCAAGACTTCAAAGATAATATTCAGTTGGCTTGTGAAAATTGACCATGTTGGGCCTATTCAGTGTTTTATGAAATGAAGGGGCTGCCTGTACAAACTCCAAACACACTTAGCCCTAAAAGCTACGTTGCTTTATCACAGAATCACTAAATTCGGTCCCATTTGCTAAACCATTTTTTAGATCATAGAATTTTCGTAACCTTCGTTGCGGTAAGGTCAATGAAACTGTTGAAGTAGTGAGCTTTTGTCCTAACTGATAGAACTGGACAGGTGCAGAGAACATGAAGGACTATCTCCTGATTCATCCAAAAGTCGTTTGAAAAGAGACCGAGTCTTTTTGAATAAAACGAAGCATATTTATTCCAACATTACATAAATTACACTATCATATAAGTTCCTCCACTCTTGCTGTTGGATAAATTATAGACAGTGATATTCTCGAGGAACGCGTTCTACGTACATTCGACGATTAAGAAACAATTGGAAAGGACGTTAATGAAGGAAATGAACTCTTTTCCTATTTTCTGGACTTCAGACCATTGTACTGGACGCATACGATGTGCAGTGTGATGTGCTGAATTGACCAACCAATGAGATACTGCAATGCATATCGACGCTCAACCAGCACTGAGACCTTATGTACATGAAATGCACTGGCTCGACCGTGACCATGAATGCTATCATCAGGCGCGTAGCCTCAGGGGTAGCGCACTAATGCGGTCAACATTAAGCATGACTAACCTGGCGTCATGCGTAAATTATTGGGTCATAGATTTGACCAAGGGAATTCGGTTACAATATCTGGAACGAGACTTTGTTGACAAAACAAAGAAGTCGTGTGTAAAGTCAATCGTTCTAGATATTGTGATGAGTAATGAATGAAACATTGATACCAGTGATGTTAGGGGATGTGTAAATTGTAATGTTTAGCATGTAAGTAAATTTAGTATTTAAGATATCGATTTTTGAAAATAAAGTTCAGTTGAAATTTAGATATAACACCGCGCGTTTCACTCAATCAATAGTACTGAGTTAGGTTTAATTGCACCTCGTACTGTTGAATTATAAGAAGATACACATATCATCAACAGTACTGAGTTAGGCTTAATTGCACCTCGTACTGTCGAATTATAAGAAGATATAAAATCAACCTGGCGATCCAACACACCATTTTTTTTTTTAATAAAAAATAACTATGAAAGCATTTAGAGTACAAAGCACAAAGGATTCGCCCACAGAATTTGATCAGTAAGTACTCGCGTGGCACTTTTCTTGGGAGATCTATCAATGCTCGATACTGTTGTGTTACGCGAAATGTTCAATATTCTTTGAACACACTTTTCATGAGTATGGTACAATTAGTGATAATTAAATGATCAAATACAAAACGCGGCTGACAATTTAAAATGAGCTTCTTTATCACAATATTATCTGTTCTCTAAATCATAAATTATAAGATGTTAAACATAAGTGGATAAACTAAACTAATAAATATTGATTGATTGATTGATTTATCACAATAGTTAATAGTTATGAAGCTAGTTTCCACTCAATAAGACAAAGGCCGAAAGAGATGTGCCATGGTGGATTGGAGAACTTCAAAAACTCTAAGTGAGAATTGGGAAACTGTTTAACAGAGCTAAAACGTCCAATAATTGGCCTGCGTATAAAAGGGCTTGGTGCAAAGATAAATACTGAAATTAGGCACTCCTGGAGACGCATCTGACGTAACTTTTGTGCCGGGATTGAAGCCTCCGGAATGCAAAAGATACTCTTGCAGGATATATGTACCACTGTTAGTATCGAGGAAACTAAACTACTACAATTCTTTAGGTAGGCACATTTTCCTGTTCCAGAGGAAATAGAGTGTTACAAGGAGCTCATGACATCTTCCATGTATTACTGCAACGTGTATTTAATCTTTCCTATATATGGAAAAACTATTAGACAGATACATAAGGAGCTCCGCTGCTTTTGGGTAGCTTAAAGAATACAAATTCGGTTATCAAATCGGTAATTAGACCGTTAGTGTTCTTCACAATTTATTGCAAAAAATTGAGAAGATGTTGACGGCCAAGGCATGCATTATGGTCCTATCTCGACTTTGTAGGCGCTTTTGGCAAGACCTACAAATTCATTGAAATACTTACTCGTAATATTGGAAATAGAAGCAACGGCAACGAGATGGATAGTGACGCTGGTTGAGTCTCGCAGAATCTCCGATCAGATCCATGTTAAAAGTCTCACGGTACAAGCGGTGATAGGATGCCTCAGGGAGGCATACTCTCCACACTGCTGTGGTGCATTGTTGCAGATGATCTCCGTAAGAAGGGTTTTGAGACACAAGCATATATCGACGAACTGCATATCACAATAAGAGTTGAGCAAAACTGTGTTATCTCAGACCGCATGCATGCCATTCCCAATAATGGAGAGGCACTATAATTCCCTTCATATGTCAAATACTTGGGAGTTACTTTGAACAACTTTCTGATTTGGAATAGTTACCTTAAAAACATCTTCACACAGGCAACATTGTATTTCATGGCGTGTCGACGAAGTCTCTGTGGCACGACTTGGGGTCTTAAACCAAAAATGGTGGCAAAAGTTTGAACAAATATGTAATACCGGATTACTTGGGGAGTTCCACTGCTACAATTTTCACGGCTTCACAGAGATGCTCCCATTACACGTATGGCAGGAGGCACTGCTCGATAACATAATTCTACAGTGCTACACTAAATTCAACGCACGTGAACTTATCGGTCACATAAAAATATTAAATGAATTTAAGCAGAAGGATTTAACCGACTCAGTTAACGACGACATGCCAAAAATTAATGATTTTGAGATAGTGACCGTGGGAGATCGTGCACCTTTGATACACGGACGATTCTACGACTAATTATGGAACTGGAGCTGCCGCATTTGGCAATGTAAAATACATCCACTGCGTTTCTGCCTAAGGGATATGCTATAGAACTGTGCGCAGGGAAACTTCTATCCAATAAACTTAAAGGAACCGCGGTCATCTTATCTGACAGCCAAGCTGTACTACTAGGTTTGTGTGGACCGCCATTCTCTTCTAAAAGAGCTGGGGCATCATAAGAACCTAATCCTAATGTAGGTGCCAGGACATGAGGCCATGATGGTATTCCATATAACGCATGAGCTGGCTGATACACAGCTGGCTAGTGTTTGACCCGGAACCATTCTGTGGAGTAGGTATAGCTTATTTAAATATGATACTCGCTTGGGGTCTTCACTCAAATCAGATGGTAATTATTAAGGTTAATTACAAGTGCTACAGCCCTGTTTTGACCAGAGAAGGACAATTTCATTCAATAAATTTGCATTCATTTACTAGTTGCAATCAAACACATCATTGTAAATGTGTACTTAGTTGTAAACTTTATACATTTAATTGCAGTAGTTACGGTGCTTAAAATGTGTACATTGTAATACAGTTCACTATACTGTTGGCCGTTTCATCACTATAAAGAAATAATCATCTGAATTTGCAATAAATGGAGTTTAGGCAAAAACAGTGGCATTAGGTTTACTGCCCTTTTATAGGACGGCGTTTAGTTGATAAAGTTTTCTATGTCCCTTGTCAAGGCCGGAAAGCATTAAGTTCTATTTTTCATTCCTAATTTGGTTAATGTCTAGCTTTGTTCAATTGATTCCCTTCCCTTTACGATTTGATATCCACAGTATGTTGCCACTGACGGTAGTAATTACGTGCTCGAATCAGAGATAAGATATAAGCTGTTAGTTTTACCCATTGTCCGATCCAAAGCTGGATCTAAACTGCTCTAAAAGGCTAACTCTGCTCAAAAGGGCGAATATCAGTACAACAGTCGGTGTTCTAATCGGACACTGTCTTATAGGTTGACATGCTGAAAGGCTCGGCCTCTTCTCAAACGACTTCTGTAGAAGCTGCCAGGATGAGGAGGAGGAGGAGACAGTCCTTCACCTTCTCTGTACCTGTTCAGTTCTATCAGCCAGAAGGAAAGCTCATTTTGGAGCTTACTTCTTAGATAACAATTTTTTTTTTTGGGATACTGAACTGGACTTAGGTGGTTAGCCTTTAATACACTGTAGTGTACAATCCAGTCAGCTTATAGATGGGAGATCAGAAATCGGGCCGGGTATGCTAGTGTACTAGTTGGTGTTAATAATTTTTTGAGTGCTGTTTGGCTATAATGTGATCTACCAGAACAGCAATGTTGCCTAGAACAAATCAACTACTGTCTGGTATCTCTGATGGTTTTAGTGATGATAAGAATGTAAACAGAACTCCTCCACTCAGTGTTAAATCCTTCAGTATTGATCCTATTAAACATTCAGCACTGTTCACTATTTTTATATTAATAATTTCAAAGCTAATAGCAACTGAAAAATTCTTATAAATGATTTATGCGTAGAGTGGGGATTTATGCGTAGAGTGGGAATTGAACCCACGACATCGCGTTTACAAGCCTAGTACTCTACCACTGGACTACACCCGGCCTTAAACAATAAGTGAAGATAACAATAAATTTTGCATCAATGTCCGACAAGCCTCACGTAACCCCAGTATCTCCACCTCAAAGACGCTAGCGTGGTCCGGTAGGCGATAGGACTTTGCGATATTATGTGTATTAGAGAATATTCCTGTCCCGAACCCGCAGTCCATTTTTGAGCCGTCTGTATATATTATCGCGTCGAAGTCTGTTTCCACCGCACCATGTTTCCACTCCTCTCTAGTTGGGAAATCAACAGAAAAGCCTTTTGTGGAGCTCAGTTTGGAGGTGATGTAGTCAGTCGGTAACGTGACCAATTCCTTTGCTGTCCCAGGATGTTGCTATGCCCGTACGGTTTTGCCATCCAGTACCCAGATTCTTTGAGTCTGACAGCATTGTTTGATGCGGTGTTTTTTTTTATATAAAGGTCGATTGGTAGGAGGTAGAGCAGCACGTTCAGATCATCGGTCGGACATGACCGCATATCACCTGTGATGCCTATTGCCGCACTTCGTTGCACCCTACTGAGCTTAGTTATGTTAAAAGCCTTACCCAAAGCATTCTGGCCAGGGTTGGACAAACTTAGGTCCAGGGAAATACTGGCGTGGAAAAGGGAAAGATTGCGGGTACTCATCCGAATACTGACGGGGCACTGCTTGCTAGGGAAACATGCCATGCGGATGGGGATAGCTGACTCTGACGTGTGTTGGTACTGCTTTGACCTATAGGCTGAGGAGGATATTACCCACATTTGTGCGAGTGTCAGGCGGTTGCAAGAAGGTGCTTGAAGTGGTTGGACAGTCTCTTCTTCGATAGTTTGGAAGATCTTAAATTGATAGGGTATGACAAGTTGGTCAAGTTCATTAGGGATTTGGCTTGTTTCACCCCCAGATTAACTGGCAAGTTCCACGATTCTATCCGAAGGGATCGCTATGGGCGCTCTTTTGGTGCCTAGTGTGCGCTGCAGCTCAGTGTAGCGCCCCTTCCTAAAACTAAAACTACTACTACTACTAAGCTGGCCACCAGACTAGTGTCCCGAAGTTGAGAATTGAACGTATTACGGCAGTGTATAGCCCCAAAACCATCTTAGGTTTGAGTCCCCACTTCATGCCGAAGGTTCTTTTGCAGGCGTAGAAGGCCAGACGGGCTTTCTCCACCCGGTTTTCTATAATAAGTTTCCAGCTCAGCTTAGAATCGAGGATAACGCCAGGGTACTTTGCCCTAGAGCAGAGCTGTAGCGGTTGACCGTTGAGGTGGGTGAGGTTAAAGTTTGGTATCTTAGTTTTCCTGATGAATAGCACCAGCTCAGTTTTGTTCGGATTTACACCGAGGCTACAGCCGGTAGCCCAAGTGCTTACCTTACCCAGAGCTCCATCCAGAAGGACATATTCCTGAGACCGAAATCACCAGATCGTCTGCGTATAATCACTTTGATTCTCATCCTGTCTAGTCTCACCAAGATTTTGTTCATAACCAATAGCCAGAGTAAAGGTGAGATAACACCTCCCTGTGGTTTTCCTCTACACACGCGCTTGGTCAAGTTACTGTTTTCGAGCTTTGAATGGATAATTCTGGTTCGTAACATGGATATTATCCAATTGCTGAAGCCTTCGTCCACCCCCAGTTCGGTGACGGATTCTTGGATAGCTTCAGTGTGGACGTTGTTGAAGGCCCCTTCTATGTCTCGAAAGGCTGCTAACGTGTATTGCTTGTAATTTATCGTATGCTCAATCATGGAGAGCCGTCTCTGTGGATCTCCCCCTGAGGTAAGCATGCTGAGATTTGGATAGCGGTGACCTTTCCAGGGTAAGTCTCACGTGTATGTCTGGGAAACTCGAGTGCAGTGGGCAATCATTTTCTGAGTGCTCACGCTGCGCTGCCTCGCGCCACTGTTTCTGTCCGAAATATTGAACCAATCAAGCAAGTAATGTAATAAAAATTCAGACATAAAAAAGCTCGACAGAAACGTATAGTCAACGAAAATTACGACCTCGACGTTCAATTGAAACGTTTATAAATAAAAACTATCAAACGAACGAGCGATAAGGAAAAACTAACGACTAGCGGCGACGATAAGATCACGTTGTATTTAACCGCTTGACGCCTTTATGTGACGATAAGCGATACGATCGCACTGATTTTCCCATTGTTTTGTTTGCGGATTTGCGCTTCTATTTGGCAACAGGCTAGGTAGACAGTAGCGTCGACACGGGAACGATGTCAATAAACCGAGCGATCGGAATGACGAACGCGTCGGACGTAACTGCAGTCAGTTTTATTGGGTCTGGGTCGTGTGCTAATGAACTTGTTTTCATTTACAATTAGAAGAAAAATCTAAATTCGGAACGCAAAGCACGGAACAAATCAATTGAACATGCGAAATTGCCTGCTCGCCGGCGATTAACAGCCGCAATTGTTCCTTCTTTTGGGATAAAACAGCCAACGAGTGTTTCTGGGGCATGGATTCTCTGAATTGGGAAAACTTCCAAAGGTAAGGTGGCACCGTACCAATTTATCAGAACTACAGTTGCGAGAAGCGAGAATTTGGTTCGCAGCCAGCCGTTCTAAATCGATCTCGTGTGGCGGCAGTTGATTTTATTTTTAGCGGAAAATTTCTGATAGCGCGTAATTTGGTCGGATTGAAGGTGGCCGCGGACCAGGAAATCGGAACGGAGTAGAAAGGCAAGGCGGCCTTCGCGATTTCTCAACAGGGTCAGCATGCAGCGTGTTATGTAAGTGCAATTTGGAGCTGTACGAGCGGCGGGAATGCAACGTAACTTACCCATTTAAATGCTGGCGCCCAGAAGAAAACTGTCTTCGGTCCTGGAAACGAAAAAGAGAAATTTTTCAGTTAAAATCGGGTCAAGGTAATTGCACTTTGGCATTTTATATAACATTCGATTAGCGCAAACTGTCAGAATGTATCGGACGTCTCGCTCGCTCCCACGGCAAGCACATTCAGCAACAAGTTGCTCGCACTCGCTTGCACAACCAACTAATCAAACTTTCGATCGACCCGTTAAATTGTAAACAAAATAAATTCAAAGATTTTCGCACAAAAGCCACTCTACCTGCAGGATGCTGCCACAAAGGACGAAGTTTTTGCGGAACGTGCTTATCGACGCGGCACACCAGACCGTTGTAAATTTTCGTCGGAATGCTGGCCATTATCGTGCAGTCGAGATTTTCGCGTTACAATCGAATCGCTGTTAGTTTGATTGAATACCAATTTCACTGGGGATTTGCGCCAGACTGCCACGAACCTCCCGAACTTGCAAGCTTTAGCTGCAGCGAAAATATTGTTCGATTTGACCGCGATCGTCGTCGTCGCAAACCTTGCCCTTGTCGTCGGTCGGACAGCCGAGATTTTGTTGTAAGAACAATGACGTCACAGTCGCAATTTTATACTGTGCAGCAGCTGTCAGTTGGCAGCGTTCCACAATGTCACGATTTAAAATTCGTTCTTCCGGTTTGCGGTGAATTCGAAACGGACGCGATAACGGGACGCCGAACGCGAATTCAGTGATGAATTGGACGAAAAAGGCAGTTTGACAACGGAATTTCTGAGGTAAAATGCAGGGAGAATGAGATAAGGAGGAAGTGGATTTGGGTCGGGTGGGTTTTGTTCTAGTACTGAATGTCCGGTGGCAAATGGTTCGAACATTTGCTAAGCGAAACGAAAATCGTGGGTGTTGTTGACTTGAAATAAAAATGAAAAGCTCCGTCACTTTCCCGCCCCGCAAAAGTAAAATAATGAAAAAAACCTCAAACACACAAAATTCTTCACCACACTTCACCAATCCTTACCAACATCCGAATTGTACAACTTATGCAGCGGTTTCGGTACAATCGGGAAAACCTTACGGTCCATCGTTACGATGATTTTCCGGTAAATTTCGCTCAGTCCGCGACTCATTTTCCACCAGTTTTCTTCTGCTGCGTACACTTGGGGGAAATTAAAAAAAACTCTTCGCTGGGAAGAACACGAAACGTTCACCCACGCTTCGATTCAATCAAAGACTAAACTAAATAGTGAACTGAAATTTTAAATTAATAACTCCGGAGCTTCGGGAACACATTCACATTGGTCTTTTTGATTTAATAATAGGAAAATTAATAATAAAAAAAGCGCGCCACTTGCGGTTATCAGTTTTCGCGGCGGTAGAATCTGAAGAAGTTTTTAAATCAGACGAACGAACGGTGTCTGCGCCGGCGAATTGATAAGAAAACAAATCGCACATTTGTGGAGCAAGGTGACGACTGCCAGCCGGACAAAACTGGTTTTTCTGCGATTCTGATAAGCAGACTATTTGCATTTTTTGGCAAATTTAAATACCAGCCTAACATGTCCACATTTAAAGATAAAAAAACGAATCTCCACGCATGGACAGAATGAAGTAGAAAAAATAATTGTTTCCGCCCGGGATCGAACCGGGGGCCTTCCGCGTGTTAGGCGGATGTGATAACCACTACACCACGGAAACAGTTAGAGGATTGATTTTGTAGCCACTTGTGCTGAAAACGATGTAAACGTGAACAACCCTTGGGGGTGGTGTGACCGGTTTAAAAACTATTGGACCATTTTTAAGGAACTCTTAAATTGATTGGACTTTATTTTCAAATTATGCTTATAATCTAGTTCAAATTCAACAGTGATCAGACTACTTTATGGTCTCTACAACTTCAATATTCATATTTCGCGTATAGCTTTAGTTCTTTTACTCTCATTTTATAATCTTACGACACAAGGAAAACGGAGTGAAAAACCTTATATTTAACTTAAACTAAATTAACCTAACCTTCAACTACTTTTAAAACTATCAATAGGTTTGTTCCTTTTGCCCGGTGTAAGTTGCACTTTCTTGCACCCGATTTTCTAAACAGCCTTTGACGTCAAATTAATGACACAAACTCAACCTCAAATAGTGTTCTTGTTCCTTCCCCGCCACTCCCTTTTACACTTTCCTACACTAGCTCGAGAGCCAGTGCAAAAAGTGTAGAAGGTGTACACTACACCCGTCAAATAGAACAGACCAAATAATGGTGATCAGGAAAGATAGGCCGAATTAGAAGGTTTTCTGAGCTTTCGCAATTAGTTATAAATCTTGCAGTCTGCTGATTAATAAACTCGATTATTAGCGGTAAATTAGTCAATGCGTGAAGTTCTTGTGTAGCGAAATGCCATGGTTTATCCAAAAAGATCTTAAGACACTTGTTTTGTATGATTTGCATCCTCTTCTTGTGCACAGCCGCACAGCAGTTCCAGACTGGCGCTGCGTAAACGAGGATAGGACCAAACAAAACCACCGTAAACTACAAGCCTGCAACTAGGTTGTGTGCAAGTATGCGTAGGGGGCCGACAGTTCTTTGCACAACAAGTGAAATACTATGGCGGTTAAGGTACCACGAACGCTTTAAACGTACTTAAACTATTAGAAATTGTATTTTTTAAAAAATAAACGGAAATGTCTTTCACAGAAATGTCTTTGGTAATTGATCATGATAAATTTTAGAAGTTTAGTGCAGAGAATCATTGCGATTTAATGAAAAAAAATCTGCCAACAGTCTGGGCGCAACTTTATTATTTTTTCGGCAGAAGTTCGGAACGTGTTCAATTCGGGGTTGCGGTGTATGTTACTATGTGACTGAAAACCTAACAAAAAGTTCGGGAAGCGGTTAGAATAGGGTGTAACATATGAATTATATACCTAATTGGGTCATATTCCGGGATGCGGTATAGAGGTTGAAAAAGAAAAAACTGAGAAATATGTGATTATTAAACAAGCCCGTGGAAGTGAAAAGATATGCGATATATGATAAAAAATATACAACCACTCTACACTCTCTTAGGAGTCGAATTTCAAAAAATCATGAAAACACATTCTAGGTATTCATATGAAGAATCCGTAGAAAAAAAAATGAATTCAATATTTGGAAAGACCTAGTAAATATGACGAAAATGATGAAAATATATGCATTTTATTTTTAATGATAATTTTTTTTGCCCCCTCTTCCGAACGCCAATGAATATTCGGATTTTTTTTTAACGGAATTACTTTTCTAGTTGATTTACATATATACACCAAGTTTCAACTTTCTAGCATAAGCCGTTCTAAAGTTAGGAAAAACACCCTCCATCCCCGTACCATGCTACCCCTAAAAAAAAATTTATTTTTCCACCATGCCACTACTATAGCTCTATCTAAATACCAAGTTTCAGCTTTATATCATTATAGGTTCTTAAGATAAAAACTTCGGAACTTTTTCCTTCTCACCCTTCCTCACCCTCACCCTCTACACCCCACCCCCAATTTTTTTTTCCCTACTAGGGTTCTATTGGGCCCTATGAAAAGTGATATTTTTGAAAAATTCTTATCCCCCTCCCCACTTCTATGCTCCCCTGCCCCCTTTCAAGATTTTACTTTATATTCAAACCTAATTTTTTTTTTCTAGTGCAATTGGTTTGACCCCCGTACGCCACTACCCAAACCAAAAAATTTTGTTTGAATCTACTCTCCTAGTATAACTACAAATATTTGTTAAGTTTTAATTGCAAGGCATTAACGGCTTAGGAGATATGGATTTTAGAATGTGTCGATCTCGTCATTTTTGCGTTTCAGACGCATTATTTTCCCCTCCACTCCCACACCCCTTCACCCATATCAGTAATTTTTTTGCAGATGGGTCCACTATCAAAGCTCTATAGAAATTCTATGTTTCAGCCTCCTACCATAAGTGGTTGCTGAGATCTAGAGTCACTGTATAAGAACTAACACAAACATCCATTATCTTGAGTACGGACAATGTGTGTTTCATTTGAAACCAGTACATTTGAAATTTTTTTGCAGTTGTCCGATTTTTCATTTTTATCTCCACTGAAGTGGATAAACGCTGTATTTAGTTGACATTTCATGAGACATATGTATCTCGATTCCGTGAAACGTTAATCAAAATCCATCTGCTACACGTATACACACTAAAACTATGCCATTTAAGAAACCTGCGAACTTTGGAGTTCGCAGGGTTTAAGAGTAATAAAAAGGTACCAAAAGCGGTCATTGTCCGTACTCAAGATAGTGGATGTTTGTGTTAGTTCTTATACAGTGACTCTACTGAGATCTAGAAACCAAAATGTTTCGTCTAAAACGCTTCCCCCACCTTCCCTCTCACACCCTCACCCCTCAAAAAACCCAACTTCTAGGGGTCCATCATGTCTATTCAGAAAAAAAAATCAATTTAATTGCTCATACGGTTTGGCAACTATAATTCTTCAAACGAGTTTGCGTACGGCGGACGGCGGACGACGCACAGACGGACTGAAATTTTTTTTTGCTTTTTTGGTGTTTATTAATCATAAAACGTGTAAAAAAAAATTTCAGGGTAGCAAATTTTTTTTTTTAAAAGTCGATAACAATACTTTATTATTAAAATAATTAAGTAATAGAGTAAAGAAAGAAAAATATTTACATGATTTGCGAAAAGATCACACAAAATTATTTGTTATCTAATTTTTGAAAGCCGTAAATCTGTTACGATTCAGCAAAGACTATAGATACTAGTATCTTTTGTCTTAGGTTTCAGCTAGTAAATATCTATGATGACTGTTACTGTGGAATACCTAGCATTTCTATGAACAAATTTGTAATCCCCTTGCCAAGCCAATATATTATCAAATAATTATGTCAAATCTGTAAATACCTCATTCGACACAAAATTATTATAATTATAAATCTGCGATGAAATCTTTTTTTTTTATTTTACAATTTGAATTAAGTGATATTTTGTTATATCTTATATATACAGTCGAACTTCGATAAGTCGAACTTCGATAACTCGAATTTTTGATAAGTCGAACCATGTTGGTTGGCAATAGCGTTAAAAGTAGGGAATGCGTGTTAATTTGTCTTGATTACTCGAACTTCGATTACTCGAATATCTTGATAACTCGAATGAAATATTTGGCCCCAACTTCGATAAGTTGAATTTTTTTCGGGGAATCCCCTAATTACGGTCGATTTTAACCTGTCTTTTTTGACGTGTGCAGGCAGTTCAGTTTCTGCGCTTGCTGAGTTCACTTGCATGACATATTAGTTAGTTCCTAGTAAGAAATACATACTGTGCCTACCTATTTTATTTGTTACATTGAAGACATTTTTACGTGTGTTAATATGTCATCAAAACGTACATTAAAAACTTTGTCTGTTGATCAAAAATTTAAGCTTATACCATAAAGGAAGTGAAAAGTGGCTCAAGAAATAAAGTGGTAGCATGCAGAACTTACCTATATCCGGGGGGATCATTAAAGAAAAGGCATTGGAGTTTAATGAAAAAGGCTTGAATGATACGCGCACTTTTCGAAGAATGGCTATTAAAATTAGATAAACAGTTTAAAAACCAGGGAAGGAAAATTATTCTTTTTATTGACAACTGTCCGGCCCATCCTAAAAACATTCAGGAAAAATTAAAATGTATTAAACTTGATTTTTCCCCGCCGAATATGACATCTAAGTTACAACCACTTGATCAGGGAGTCATACAATGTTTAAAATGCCATTAGCTGTGTTTTTTATTCCCGGTTAACCATAAAGCTCGACAAAATTGCACGTCAAAACAACAACAGTGCGGTTACGGTAACACGGTAAACACAGCTATTATCGCCTAAGAATTTAAAAAAAAAACTATCAAACATTTTCAAGCAAACGAAAACAATAACATTACATTAATGGATTGTGTTGACAATATAAGTAACGCATGGAATATCGACGTCAAACCTGAAAAAATTTCTAACTGTTTTAAAAATGCCGGTTTTGGTCAGTATTCCGAATGGGAAGAAGAGGATGAAATTCCCTTGATTTCATAAGTGAACGCCTGAAAGAAAAGAGCAAAGACGAAACCCAACTGCAAACCGAGTACGAAGCTTGGACGAATATTAAAAGTATAGAAGAAGGTAGCACCATTAACGATTTTATACATGTGTATGACGATATTGTTACTTCAGAGATTCCCACCAATGAAGATATTATCGAGTTCTGCAGATCCGTACCGGTACAGTTGAACAACGGAGATGACTACCAAAGTGACACAACGGAGGAGGAATTGGAAGACGATTTTCAGCAACCACCTTCAAACGAATTGGTTGAAAATTCGTTGAGTGGCTTGCGTTCCTATTTAAAAGCCAGTGCATATACAACGGATTCCCTGTATAGTGGGTTAAATAAAAAACAAAAAACTCACTTTTTTACAGTAAAATAGTAAAAACATAAATACATATACATATGTACTTATATGTACATACATATAGGTATGTAGAATGTACTGTTTCATAATTTTGTTATTTTTTTTTTAACTAAGATATTAAGGCACTTATGTAACATATATTTACTGAAATAAATACATAAATGTTCATTCACAAAAAAAGTACACTCATATGTGCAGTTATTTTTGATAAGTCGAAGTCTTGATAACTCGAAATTTTTATTCGTCTCATAGCAGTTCGAGTTATCGAAGTTCGACTGTAGTATTATTTATATCCTTGCGAAGTGAACTTTACTTCATTTATTTATTGATGTTATATTTTATCAATTATTTTTTGTTATACTTTGTTATTGCCATTGTTTTCGCTTCTTTTTTCGATGAAGGCTTTTAACTTATCTGAAATCTGTGATTTTGCCCTAGTTTTATATCCGAGAAGCTACATAAATGACAATATTTATTATACTGAATATTCAAATGTTTAATTTTTTATCCGCTTATATCAAATCAGAACCTTTTTTTATATATTTCGTTTAATAGATACGAAAACTGTAAAGAAATTGTTTGAAATGGCCAGCAATCACAGCGAAATACCCTACTTCACAACTCGAACGTCGGCCCCCTTTGCTTTCGAAGTGTGCGTGCGAGATTCCCTAGTTGCAGGCTTGTAGCTATCGGTGGTTTTGATAGGACGCATTATGGATTTGTATATGAGTAATTTATTTTCATTTGAAAGCTGGGATTTTCTATTAAGGGGCCATGAGTCCGGTACGACCATTTTTTATCCCTGTTCGATTTTTCTTTCTTGAGAGGATTTTAATCGTTTGAAATCGTTTTCCGTTCGTGTAATTTGGCGTGGACAATACGCCTGCATCTTTCGCTGTCTATCAGCGAACTAATTTTGATTTTACAGAAAAAAATAGTGTTATATGTTTTCAAATTATTTGAAAGGCATAACTATTAAATATCAATAGTTTTTTCATTTATTTATCTTCTAGAAATACCAATTAATTATACTATCTATGACACTTTTCAATGAAATGCAGTCTTCTTATGTAATTCTTGCCCTGAAAATCGTGAAAAATTGCTTCAGTTTGACTTCATATTTATATTATTAACAGAAATGAAAATTTTTTAAAATTTTCTTTATGGAAGGCCTTCTTTAAGATTTTTTCTAGCATTATTTTAATGAAAATGACATGTTAATTATTCAAGAAATAGGAAATATCTGTTTAAAAAATTCGAATTTACGCATTTTAAAAAATGTTCTAGGGTTGTTGTTCTAATAACATTTTTTCCAAATACAGTTTTGAATTTTTTTTATGGATGTCCTAGTTTACATACCAGCCAATAAAATGGTGTAATTTTATTTTGTTTTTTTGTTGCCATTAACGTGAAATATTTGTAAGAAAACAGTCAAAAATCATCAAATTTGGTCGTACCGGACTCCTGGCTCCTTAATGAGTGGATAGAGAATTCTAATACTTTTAATAGTTTTCGAACAGGCCTCCATAGTATGGAATTGGAATGTAAGTCTCTAGTTTAAGTAGACCCCAAGATATTTTATGTTTTGAGACCATGGGATGCTCTGTCCTAAAATATTAATAGTGGGATTAGGTAGATATCTATGAGCCCGTCTTTAAAAAAATGTGGCATTAGTTTTCGATCTGTTGATTTTAATTTTGCATCTAAAGAAGTAATTTTCGATAGCATCTACGTAGGTTGCCTTTTATATTTCGGGATTAGAGAAGAAAAACAAATATTAATCATCGAAAACCACTTTACTGTTTTTCAAAATATTCCCCATGAAAATCTATACACGCATGCAAACGTTTGAACCAATTGTCGAAGCACTTTTGCCACTCTGATTGAGGGATCTCCAAAACATGCATTCTGAATGCGGCAACCGCTTCTTCAGGTGTCGAAAAACGTTGACCTCTCAGTTTGTTTTTTACGTACGGGAATAAAAAGAAGTCATTCGGTGCCAAGTCAGGACTATACGGTGGATGACTCATCAAATCGATGTTTTTGAGCATTTCTTTGGACCAATTGACACGAGCATCTTTTTGAGCTTTTGTCAAATTATGCGGGATCCAACGCGAACAAATTTTTTTGACAATCAAATGATCATGCAATATTGAATGTATGCTGGTCCCACTAATGCCTAAGGTTGTCTCAACTCACGATAGGTCAAATGACGATCTTCCAATATCAGTTTGCTCACAGCATCAATGGTTTCCGGAACAACAACTGATTTTGGACGACCTTCACGAAATTCGTCTTGAAGTGAACTACGACCACGATTGAATTCACCATTTCATCGATAAACACTGGTCCTTGATGGAGCTTCATCGCCCAAAATTGAATTAAGTTCATCTATACACTGTTGCTGAGTTAATCTACGTCGAAAGTTGTAAAAAATAATCGCACGAAAATGTTCACGATTTAATTCCCTTTTTGAGCTGAGACAAATCTTTTAAGTTACTGCAAACAACACAAATAGCGCTCGTATGTCAAAACGTTCTGAGTACGTATAACCTCAAAAAGGTCCAACTTTACGATAGAGCTGTCAGTTACCAGATTGCACCACCAGGGTTGCCAAATCCCGAAACATAAAAGGCAGCCTACATAATTGCTGCTGGATGTTGTTTATGATCTCGTTGGGATCATGACTCATGGTAAGAATCGTTATATCGTCAGCAAAGGTTGCCAGTTCACACTGTGTATTTTCCGGTAAGTCTGAGGTAAATATATTGTACAGTATTGGGATCAAGGATGAACCCTGGGGAACGCCCGCCGGAATATTACGAAAGGTAAGGAACTCTTTATTTTCGTTTAAATCAATAGGGCTACTATTCGAAAAAATATTTCGTTTTAATAGTAAATTATATAATTCATGACGATGAAAAAATGTGTTTTTTTTTAAATTAATTTTCACGCTTAAGTTATTGAGAATACGTGGAAAAAAGGATATTTCGATATCTATAGCTCAGTTCTGTAACTTATGAATGAGAGATTTCTCTCCAAAAAGTCATAGTGAGGACGAATTGATGCAGTTTTCTCTCTGTATTCTCGCCAAATTGTAAAGAATATATCTCAAAATGGCGGCTCCAGCTCCTATGTCGTAAGGCCGCGATCGGCGTGAGTTGATGCTCGCGGTACCTTCTACAATCTTGCCAAGTGATCTGAAACCGAAAATTCAAAAAGTTTATGAAACTATGAAACTAATTCTGAAATTAGATTGAGGCCAAGAAGATCGGAAAGTTATTACTCTTCCTGGACTTTCCTTGCAATCATACTCTTAATTTCTCAGTCACAACAACCCCTAACATCCAGGTTAATATGAGTTTGTGGTATCAAAAGGGCCTTTGAGCTAATTGTGCTCTGTCTAGGGACAGAGCTGCCAACCAAACCAGCCAACCAACCAACCAACCAACTAACAAGATTAATTTTGAGGGTCCCCAACGTTTTCCGATTTTGAAAAAACGCTCTGAGATGGCAGCTATTTGAAAAAAACAACACTTTTTCAATCTTTTTTCGGCTTAAAAACACAAATAAAAAAAAGTGGAACAAAAAATAAAAAAAGAAAAAAAATTCGACGTTGGGGACCCCAAATTTAATTTACTTTCTTTTAAGCTTTTATTCATTAAAATCGGTTCATTCGTTAAAACTGTAGTACGTACCGCTTTTCGCAAAAAGTGATTTCGAGAAAAACGCGTTTAAAGTATGGCGTTACAAAAAAACCGTATTGTATGATATATAGGCCGATCGTTCCACAAATCGGTCTGTAACTCGTGAAATACATTCGATATCGAAATATCCTTTTGTTCACGTATTCTCAACATGTTAAGGTTGAAAAATAAAATGAATTTTTTTTTCCGTCGATAACTGATACCTTCCCCAAGGGAGAATATCCTAGTAGAAAGTAGAAAAATTAGGTGAATTATCGAAATTATTATTTCAAAAACTATTTGCTCGATTTTATCCAGATTGGTTCTATTCGAAAGTATGTATATATGTTGATGTACGCTAATAATTTTTTTTTTATAAATATATGAGCCGTTATATTTGAAAGTGGAATAAGTCCACTTTTGGAAAAAAATGAGTTAATGGTAATTTTAGTAAGATATAGATATCCTCTTTATATATTTGTAATCAAACATTCAATAGAGAACGATTTCCTAATAAAGTAAACAAATTAATTTTTACTATAAAATTTTATGGTAAAAATATTTTTTTTTAAAGTGGAATAAGTCCATTTTAATATTGATAGTTGTTTTAAATTTTCAAATTGCAATTATTATTGATGTTGATTGATTATTCATTGACTGCAGAGTGCATTGCTCTTTAGCAGATATTAGCTAGTGGGTTAAAAACGGCACCGTAAATAAGATGGAGAAAATGGTACTTAGGATTTAACATTTAAAAAAATTCAAGATGAACGGGAGGTATATATCGTAATAAATCCATTATGTCCTTATATTTGTCAGTTGTAATTGATCTACTTTGTTCATATAAAGAAGGTAATTTTATACTTCCTAAATTTATAATTTCGTTGAAATTGTTAATAAAAATGAATTGTTTTTGTTATGTTATTTTTCTAATTAAATATTTAATAAAAACTTTTTTTAACAAACTACATAATAAATTTGTATATAAAGTTGAGCAGTATTTTGTTTTTATTATTAAAAAAAGGGTGATACAACTAAAATATTATCCGTTTAATTAACGATAAGATAGGTGTGTTTTTTTGCGCACTTATCCGGTTTATGTTTTCTTACCTACTCTGGCAGGTTAAACAATTTATATAATTTAATAGGTGTGGTTTTTTTTGCACTTATTCAGATCAGACCAGGTTAGAAAATCTATATACTTTTTTCCATAGACAGTAGGCTAGATTAGAGAATTTAACGAGAACAGTTGACTGACTGACTCACAAGCAACGAAAAAATTCTCTACGAAAAAAATCAAAATTCTACTTGTTCTGTTCTGGATAAGTGCACAAAAAAACCACCCGTTTTTATGATTCTTTATCCCTTTTTTCCATACATAGTAGGCTAAGGTAGAGAATTTATCGCGAATACCTGCAGTGAGCTTTCTGGGGTAGCCATTCCTGCTAAAATCTATATTTTAGCCTTATATACAGGAAAACGCAATACATAACAAAAACATTAATATGCATGGTGTTTTCAATGTAAATTTTTGTCATCACTCTGATCTGATATTCGATTTCATTAATTTTGAAAGTGGTGCAAGTCCATTTTGGTACAATTTTTTTTAGCCAGCACTATGAACACTATTGGATAATAAACATAAACTTATAACTTACTTCTAGTACCACAAAAAACAAAAAATGTGTCTATAAGTACTTACCAGTATTTTTAAATTTATTGAAATGCAAAATTTAAATGTCTCGCAATAACAAAAAATTGACTTGCCCCACTTTCAAAATAAACGGCTCATATAATACGTGAAGACCGATAACAAATGAAAAATACCGTGATATGTTGAGCTTACTACCTTACATATCTACTATTTACCACGAACACTTCACTATGCTAAGTGCAAAAGAGAAATAAATTTTTTTTTTTTTTTATTTTTAGTTATATTAACGAATTAAGTTCATTTCACAGTTTTTTTCCTTATTTTATTTTCTTATATATCTGAAATTAATTCTTAATAAAATTGATTTTTCGTGAATTTACATATCTTCATTTAAATTATAATTTTTTTCACTAAAAAATCCATTTTAATAAAGTCAATAACAATAAAAATGTGGACTTAAGCTTACACATGTTTTCATTTTTCATAATAAGTTATTTTTGAAAGTGGAATAAGTCCATTTGCAGCTAAAAAACCGTTTATTTTCTTTAACAATTTTAAAAACTTTTTTTGCATAATAAAATTTAACAGGTTTATAGTGTTAATACATCAACCAAATCATGTTAACGTTTACCAATATTTTTAAATTACTTCAAACGTAAAACCTTAAATATCTCAATGTATGAAAAAATGGACTAATACCACTTTCAAATATAACGGTTCATATATCAACCAGGGGTGATGCTGTCAGGGTTGGAGTAAAGAATGTCTGTCACTTGCCGATCTATAGATAGAAAAACATCACCCACTCCTGTACCATACAACCCCCATAAAATATTATATTTTCCCAATATGCTACTTCTATAGCTCTACCTAGTTCTCGAGATATAAAAATTGGAAACTTTTCCTTTTCATCCTTCGTCACCCTCACCCTCTAAACCCACACCCCAATTTTTTTTTCGTTGCTAGGGGTTTCTTAGGCCTACTTTTGGTAAAAAATGTAAGCATCTATGTACCTTTAACAGTTCTTGAGATATGAGACGTGATTTTTTTTAGAAAAAATATTATCCCCTCCATCCAGCAAACTTTATTGGTCAACTTGTATACGCAAACCGAATTTTATTTGTCTAGTGCAATTGGTTCGTAAGATATCGTAATCTAAAGTTTTTCAGCCTCCGCCAGTGTAGCCACTAAAATTTTTCGTCTAAAATGCTTAAATGCTTAATAATTTGGTCACTTCATACAACCTACACAGTCAATTCGTAACAAAAAATTCAATTTTATATCTTAAAGCGTTTTGGAGCTACGAGCCTTCAAACGATTTTGGGTACGGCGGACAGACGGATTTAACATTTTTGTTGCTTTTTTTGTGTCTACTAGATGAAACGTGAACAAAAAATTTTTTTTTTAAAAAATCGATCACAATAAAATAATAAAGTAATATTTACAATTCAATTGCCAGTTTTAATAATTCCTATTGTTCGATCTGAAGACGGGCGGATACGGACGAAACGAGAGAATTGCGGTTGTGTGTTGCCTCTCTTCTCATCGTGTTCGCACCGTTCACCCTGTTATGCTTTGTTCTCCCTTCATTTGTTTCATTTTTTGTATTTACCTTTTAAATTGAACTGCAATTCACCAAAATGACTGAGTTACTTCACTTACTCACTTCAATGAAGCGTTATTTTAGAGTTGTTCCATACGGACTACCTACCTCTAATGTACACTAACGTATACGTGAAGAATTGGTTAAAAGCATCAATATCCCACACTACACCTTCATTCCATAAAGTTAAAATATTGTTCGAATAAAGAACAAAATCCATAAGGAAATGTGATTTACTGTACTGAACTCGAGTTCATACAATAAATCAATAATCACATTCAGTAGTAGTTCGGTTTACAATTTTTCATATTCTTATGTTGTTATATTCCGTGGTCCCTTGTTTCTTGTGTACAGAATGGAGATTTATCCTTTTCTACAGGTAAGCTTTCTTCTCTATGTGTCGCCTTATGAAGGAAATATCACGAACATCTATGCAGGTAAGTAGGTAAGGAGAAGATGTAGATATCGTCATGATCCTTGAATGCAATTTCTCCCACATGTTGTAAATATTTGCAAAACGCAAATACAATTAGTAATTTGGGAAATCGGGTGTGCTCATATTGACAAAACAGTCTCAAACTTAACCCTGCTTATCACTATCTGGATTTCATTCATTCAAATCGTCATAAATAAATTATATTCCATTCGTTAGAAACAACACCCCCGACTCCATTCCAGGGAAACAGTAGCATTAAATTAATACTAAAATAAATTCCTATCAGCTTACATAATAATGATGGTACGATACTGGTTAAAACCAAATGCTGTCCTTGGGCATACAAAGCAAGTTTCGTGGGGCTATTCATTTCCAACAAGCGTTTACACCCGGTAAGTTTGTCAACAAACCACAAATCCGGTCCTTTCCTACTATAGCCCCGTACTACAGACACACTATCTAATGTCGCCACAATTATAGTGCTCCGCTGTGTGTACGTTTGGGCTTTTTGATTAACCACAGAAATGCTGCGTACGTCATTCTCATGACACCTTCCGAAACCACCACCGAAAAGCTAACGAACACACCAGCTAACAAACACCGAATGAAACGTGCCTTCGCATAATATCCTGCCGTCCTAGATTTTGCGAACCATGTCGGTGATAATAAACCAGAGAAATGTTAATTCAGGGGATATTGCATGGCTATGCCTATCTGGATTACATCCACCCTTAAATCGGAATACCGGAAAAAGGAAAGAGTACGGAGGAGTCAGCTTGCCATCTACAGAAATTCCAGTCCTTTTCTAGTTTCCTGATATACTGCTATGTTCTCGTTGCGCTTTCTTTATAATAATAATAAGGTTCCTGCCGTTCCGTCCCATTCAGTTAGGTATGGCTAAATTTTACGAATCCTGAACTCTTTGATATCAAGATCTCCTAATTACTGAACGACAAATAAAGACAAGTTGGATAGGTCATTGGGATACTCGGGATAGTGATGCGAAATCCTTGCGGAGGTTTTATACGAAATTTACGAGGGATGCAAAAATCAGTGTAAAGGAAGGACATCACAGGCACTCGCCTGCCCTAGATTCGCGTCCTTAGTATTCGTAAAAGGAAGCTCACGTTCATAGCACACAGTTCATGGGTAAAGATACAGGACCCAGTCGGGATCTTGATCTGTGACTTTATGACAAGGACTGGATTTTGCAGCCTCGAGGATTGGCCTCTTTTCAGGATATTTTGCAGAGTCTTTTCGGGACTTTTCGGGTAGGACGATATGTGGCTTGCTGCAAACCTATAGTATAGCCACCATAGTCAAGTTTAATTAAAACTTCCATTACTCTCGCTATGGGGTTATTCGGCTTAATTGCATTTGCACACACGAATTTTCACTGTTGGATCCCTTTCTACTGCACATAGCCTGGGAAATTTGTTGCTGGTATCATCTACCTTCCAGGATATAATCTCCGTACTGTGCTGAACTTAATGCAAAGTTTTTTTTTAAAAATTTTTGCTAACACTTTTGTTAGCACGTTCGCGGCAAGTCTCGCTTTAGCAGTCAGCGTAAGCTTGTTTTTCCATACGGTGAGATAATTTAAGATAGAATTTGGGTTAGCAGCTTGGCTGTGCAATGTTAGCACTTTATTATTGCTATACCCTCATAGAGAAGAAGTGTTAGAAATGAAACTTTGAGGCCTGATGGTGTCGATCTCAATTGTATTTAAAATGAATGGAATAAAAAGAAGTGATGATTTTCAAAGAGCTCAGATCATTTCAGAACGCTTTTGAATATTCTGCTTTGACTTGGTTTACAGCTGACTAAGTTAACGAGAGAGCAGTGTTTATAATTACTTTTCAAATTGATAAGGCCGGGAATGAATTGGGCCAGTTGTAGTTTAAGGGTAGTGTACTAGCTCTTGAAAACATTATTTCTTCGATGTCATGGGTTCAATTCCCACCCAACGCATAAATATTTAAAATAATTTTTCAGTTTTCAGAGCTTTGAAATATTAATATCAGCAGTGAACAGTGCGGAATGTTTAATAGGGTCTCTACTAAAGAACTTAACACTGAGCAGATGAGTTCTGTTGACATTCTTATCAGATTCATAAAACACCATCACAACTACCAGACAGTAGTTGATTTGATATATGGTAGACAACTGTTCTGGTGGATCAAATCACATCCAAAGAGCACTAAAAAAACAAATAAGTCCAGTTCGGTATCCTTAAAAATATAGGGCATATTGTAAGTTTCATTTGGGCTTTCTATTTAAACATGGGTGCAATTTACCAAAATACAGCATCACCTTTTTCACGATATCCATTTTGTTTTCATTCCAAGTTAGAAGCTAACTATACCATATTTGACTGCAGGCCCTGGCACGATTTGGGCTGTCGCACTATTTATTATGATGATACCATAATTGGATGAGTTAGGTCGTCTTTTTCTGAACTACTATAACTGCTACGTGATATCAAAAAAAGCTGTGTTTTCTTATAACTTTATCCAGCGCAGAGTAGTAAGTACCTACAAAAGAAATGATTTAGATTTAACAAATTTTAAAAATCTCAATCGATATTAAAGTACACTGACTAAAGGTTTATTCAATAGGTAGGTACATAATAATAATACTAATTTTTCCTGGTCGGTCAATGTCAAAACGGCAGTCAAGTTTTACATTACTATCATAGTGAAGTTCTGAACGAGCAACGTTTGGAAAATATCTCAATTTATTCTGTGTTTTATTTCAATACAAAATTGTTTGTTTCTATTGAATAACCCTTTATTAGTAATATTAATTTATATTCGTTATCATAAAATTCTCGAGGAAAAGTTTTTGTTCATGGCGATTTAACTGAAAAACAGGATCGTTAGCCCATTTTTATTAAATTATTTTATAAAAATCTGTTGTGTTGATTTATTTATAACGAAATTTTCAAATTTCACAAACCCTAAACTTGTGAACTGAGGAACTATTTCTAGTTCTACTGAGTAAGTTAACTAGTCAATCTCACGATTAAGAGAACGAGATTAAGCACTCAGGGACGTCATTTGTGGGGGGAGGGGGAATTTGGTATTTTCATATATTGTATATAACAAATGTGGCAAATGCCCTGCCTGTCGTCCCCCTCACCCGACTAATAACGTCCCTACGTGCTTAATCTAGTTCTCTTAATCGCAAGATTAAGGTGTAGTGGAAACATGGTATTACTTGACTAGTTAACTTACTCAGTAGAACTAGAAATAGTTCCTCAGTTCCCAAGTTTAGGGTTTGTGAAATTTGAAAATTTCGTTTCCCAGCGGTTGGTAGCAATGAACTTTGACAATTCAGTTCGATTTACTTTGACATTTGTTCTAGTTGTAAACAATGGATGCCGAAAAAAACAAGAACAAACTATAGTTTTCAATACTCGGGTGAGTGTTATGAAAAGTCGTGAATTAACTTAATTATTCTATTTTGTTTCGTTTACCTCTTAAATTTTTTTTGGTAAGCGACACTTCAAATTAAAACTGTCAAATTGTTTTCAGGTGCAACATCTTACCAGTTCAAAACTTTTGTAATAACTCGTACTCTATATTAGTTTTTTTTGTGGAATACCTAATCTGCTTTACTCTCGACAGCAAAAAAAAACACACCTTATATCACCTACACTCTACGTCTTATGAAAATATTTAACTTTTAAAAAAGCACAGTCGAAAGTTTTTGGCAAAAAAAATTTGGAGGTTATGGTTTTGGGCGCAAAAATCTAGCAATTTAATTTGAAAGTTAATAAAGACATACTAAAGAAAAAACGATATTATTCATGTTAGTAATAGTATATAATAGTAATCTTATTCGAATTTTTAATTTTTCAGTTTTGGTAACACCATACTATATGATGTGAATGTCTCAAAAAGTGTGTAACCACTTAGTCATATTCTATAAGAAAACTATTGTGAGAATAAGCCAATAGTAGTCTTCCCACTTTCCTGAGTTCTTTTTAATTCCATCTTTTAGTTAAAACTCATCAAATACATTCTAAGTTTATTTAGCTATATTAAAAAAAACATTAAAATTTAATAATTGAAATACTTAGGGCCGTTATTACGACCTTGAGTTAAAATTTAACCAGAACTTTGACTGTAAGTTTCGTATGAGCATCTGTCAGTTCAAGTTTCAGTAAGAACGTTACTGACGATCGTAGGAACGGGCCTTAGTAACTATTTGCAATAGTTCAAAAAATGGACCTATTAAAGTGTCTTAATTGCACGTTATTAAAAAAAAACAGTTGCTACGGTGAAGAATGGGTTTATTTAAGTGCATGTATGTATTATACTAACTTCTAATGTTTTTTAGCTGCTCAGTCTATCAACGAAAAAAAATTAAACGTAATTGCTCAAAGACTTTGAGAGCTACATATAAGCTTTCAAACGTTTTGCGTACGGACGTACGGCGGATGGCGCACAGACGGGCTGAAAATTTACTTTCGTGGTGTCTATTAGTCATGAAACGTAAAAAAATTGTTCAAGAAAACAATTTTTTTTTTTAAATCAATAACAATATCAACTTTATTATTAAAATAATAAAGTAAAAACAAATATTTTTGGTTATTGTTAACGTTAATTTTCTCTACACTACTCTACTCTGGATAAATGCTAAATTGAAAATAGCTTAATTCAAATTTAAAAATAAAATTTAAATGTTAGGTGACCAGATTAAAATTATGATATTTGTTTTCTTATTATTAATTGCCTCACTCAATATTTGCCCATGTTATACCCTTCGGGATGCCCATGTTAAAAGGTTAATCCAGAGCTGTACGTCATCTGAAACCGATTTATTCAAATCGTGAATCTATCTCGCATCCTTAATATACGAGTAAGTAAACCCTAAATAACTACGGCTCATGCTGACGTACAAAGTTGTTCAAATTTCATGCATGTCGCATACCGAAATCTCGTATGAATTTCTTAAAATGAATTCATTGCAATCCGACATTTAAGGGATATGAAGATTAAGCAATGCAAAGCTTTTAATCCGTCGGCGTCGCATCGTTGTCGTCGGGAAAAATGAAATAATTTCATAAAATCTGGCGCAATGTACGTATAAATTTCGACTAGAAATCCTGGTAGAAAAGTAGACAGACAACAGGACTTGGTGAAATTCAGGAGGATATGGGTCTTAACGAAATCTCCATACTACGACATACTGCACAGTACCAACAAATTAGTAAATATATAACAGACAGCTGGCATGAATGCATCCAGGATAGTGGATGGCTGAATCCTTTTACTATAGTGGCATACGCAGCTATAAGGTGTATACTCTTTCTTGCACATGAATATTAACGGCATGCACATTGCACATGGTGTAATATGGTGGTAATATGGTTAAGGAAACATTAATTTCTATTGTTGGGGATATAAGCTTAGTAGGAGCTAGCTGGCAGTATTATAAATCCACATTCATATCCTATATGTGAGTGTGTTTAGGCGGGCATTCTTGTGGTAAATCCATGTATGAAAATTGGCTTTGAAGGCATTTGCAACTGATCCAAAGATGCTCGGCTTCCTTGCCAAGTTTTAATATAAGACAACGACGACGATGGATAGAAAATGGAAATTTCCGCTTAGAAAGATGCCGTACGTAATTGGATTTGTGGACAGCCGACGTTTTAGCTAATGGTAATATGTGAAAATCTTGAAAAGCGGTATTTCCCAGTTATGCTGATATTGAATATTATCATTTTACTCGTATATTTGTGGGAGTTAGTATATGTACGAGTACTGTTTTTGGTGTTGTTGGACTGACTTGAAAGAACCTCTTACATAATGAATAAAGTAGGTATGCGAAAGTTTCAGTCAGCAATAATTAACGAAAATGAATAGGAATTTATTTCCAACTTGAGCGCACTTCCAAGATTCATTGCGAATTTTGATTTACTAAATCGTAGCAAGCGTATACATTAATCAGCGCAATACAAAGATGTACCAAGACCAATTAGCTAAGACGCAAACACGAAAAGTTCTTTGGTCTTTAACAAAATTTCGATTTAGATCAAAAGCTTTGTTGCGTCTGTTAGATCCAAAAGTTGTTCACCAGGCGTAATTGACGATTTAGCAGAAAAGCTTTTTTCAATGCAGTTATTACCAGTTGTGGGAGAAAGTTGTCCAACTCGAAGAATAATGACTTGAGTTGAGAAAGAGTTCTTTCCTTTTTTTTTGAGTTGTATCAATTACCAAGTAAAAAATCTGCCAAAAGTCTGAGTGAACCCCATGGTAACGTATAGCCAACTCAGCATTCCGGGCTACCATCTAAAAAATTAAAACAGTTTCGCTCAGACTATTGGAGATTTTTTATATTTCATCAGAATTGAGGGATGGCGAAGATTGGGAAAACGTATGCAACCCCCTTAATTCAAATTCGAAAAGAAATGTGCAATCCCATTACACCCTCTTGGGAGTTGTATGGAAAACAATTTTCGAAATGAGTTTGGAGGCTACTATATAAAACTCAGTAGAAGTTAAAACCAATCTGATATCGCATCAAACCTAAGAAATATGCCGAAAACTGTGAAAATACTACCTTACGGTTGAATATTTAAAAATCGTTAAATTATCTTTTTGGCAATTACATAGGAAGCATTAAGAAGTTAAAATCAATTCGATATTTCTGATCCGATTTAAAATATACTTTGGCATTCGTGAAAATGTATGAAGCTTCGATACACCATCTTGGGATTTGGAGATCAGAAAATTCCCCTATTATAGATACATGGCGCAAATTGTGGAAACGTATAACACCTCCTTACAGCGACTGGAAGGGTTGAATAATCAAATATCCAAAAATCCTGAAATTATTATTTTTTAGATAAATATTAAAAAAGTCTGTGGAAGAGAAACCAATTCGATGTCATATCACTCCGAAGAGATATGACGGAATTCGTGAAAACCATTTATAGGGTATAGGGTTGAAAAGTTGAAAATTCTGATAAAGGATCTTAGTCGCTTATGATTCAGACCTGAATAATATGGCTGAATTCGTAAAAATGTTTACCACCTCTTTGCACCACTTAAGTGGTCGAATTTCCAAATATATTTTGAAAGTAATTTCTAGATATTTATGAGAGGAATCCGTAAAATAGGTACTTTCTTTTTCTTTTCTAAGCAATATTTCTGAAGACCTAAAAGATATGGCGACATTCGTGAAAATAAATACTTCACATTTTTCTTGATTATTTTTTTGACCCTTCCATTCGCCAATGGATATTTGAGGTTTTTTTGTTGTGTAAATAATTTTTCCAGTAGATCTAACATAAGCCATTCCGTAGATTGAAGGAACAACTTCCACTCTCTACCATACATCCCCTAATTAAATTTTACAACATATCACTTTTATAGCCCTTTATTACCCATTACCCAATTTTCAGCTATTACATCATTATAGGTGCCAGAGATATACAAATTGAAAGTTTTTCTTTACCTCTTTAACCCTGCCTCACCATCACGCTCTCTACCCATACCAAGAAAATATTAGGCCCACTTCTCGTTGAAGTTCTAACGAAATATCTTAAACTGTTCTTGACATATGAGAACTGATTTTTTTTTTGAAAAATTCAAATAATATTTCAAACTTAAACTTCAATTTTCAGCCTCCTAGAATAAAGGGTTGCTGATATCTAGAAATCTAAATTTTTCACCTCCTCCCTCACACCCCACCTCTTAAAAGCTGGCAACTTAGAGAGGTCCACTTAGGCCACCCACAAAAAAAAAATTCAAGGAGTTAAGGAGCTACGATCCTCCAAACGATTTTGCGTTCGGCCGACAGCATACAGACTTACGGTATAATGTTTTGGCTTTTTTTGATATAAGTATCTATTAGTCATGAAACGTAAAAAAAAATTAAGGGTATCAAATTTTCGGTAAAAATCGATAAAAATACTTTATAATAAAAACAATTAAGCTGAGATGCGAACCTAATAGAGCTTTCGTCTCGAACAACATTTCAATTCACATCAAAAGCTTTATTGTACTTGTTATATCCAGAATTTTAAACTGAAAAGCATAATTCAAGGCAGATGTTGATCGACACGATGATTGAAGACTCGTCTTAAGAGAGGTAGGCTTCTTTTTAATTTTAGGTAATCAGTTACTAAATAAAAAGTTTGTGTAAAATATGGGTTTTTTTTTCGTTCACCAAAATGAGTGTTAAACTTTGGAAGCATAAGAAAAGATACGGTTTTTCATTTTATCTTACACTTTAAGTAAGAGCTGTTTTAAAACTTCAATAGTAAAATAATCCTAAAATTTTACAATTTTCCATCTTAAATTTTGAACTTCATTCCTTACCATTTATTCCTTGTATCTTATCTTGTATATAAAGTTCGTCGGAATTGAAAAGTTATTGGGGAAGAACGTGGCGAAGTAAAGGAAATTCATCATGGAATGAATTTAATGAAACTAATAATAATTTTTCAATAGATTAAATGTTAGTTTTAAGTTTAAACGTCGATTGATAACGTCTCGTATTCTGGAAAGGTAACTTAAACGATTATCTCGAAGGTTGAAATTTTCATCACTTTTCTTCTTCAAGCTCAATTAAATTGATAAAATTCCTATGGAGTTTCCACCGCGTTCACCTCAATAACTTTTGCATTCATCCAGAAATCCTTTACGTAATTAAACTTATTAATTTTCCCGTAACTCGAAAGTGCTTCATCAACTCAGAAATTCACTTCATTCTCGATGAAAGTGCTCAAGTGCGAGGCACATTAAAGTCTTAATCGGAGCGAATCTTAAGCTTTTCCTGTTAACGATGCCGATGATGTCGAGACGTGGAGATTATGAAGGAGTAGTAAATTCCGCTAAAGAGTGGAAAATCAATTCGATGAAAATATCGAAAGACTATAGATTCGTGACGGTAACCATTAAAATTGTGATTTTCAAGAATCGAGAAGGTCCTTAATATCGACTTCTGTGCAATTCGCTCGTTCTGATTAAAGATTTGGGCACGTTTCGAGTAATTTTAAGGGCGCAGTTTATTCCGAAACGCAGATGTCTACCCCTTTTTTTCTCGACAGGATTAATGAGGATAATGGTAGCCACCAGGATAAGTTTCTGCAGGTATAGCCTGTGTGAGGATGAGGATGAGAATTTTTTGTTAAATGGACACGTAGTCCGGTGAATTATGTGCGGTCCTAAGCGTCTTTACTAGATTTTTGAGATTAGTACCTACGTGTACCATGATGCGAAGTTCGAGCAATTTGTACCGGTTAACCGCATATGGTACGTCCGGCTTAGCATTAAATTGAATTATTAACTTCCCTTTTAAATAGTTAATTCCATCGAATCGTATTTCTCTCGGTAAAAGTTTTCCACGTGAAAGTCATAGAGTCGACGGCCGTGAAGTGTTTTGGGCATCCAAAAAGTGTACACGATCCTCGTAAATATTCAAGTGAAAATTGTTTGCCGACGAAAATTCAAGAAAATTGCTCCAAGTGTTTCCGTTTGTCGCTAGGCAATAACCATAACAAGTGATATAAATTCTGGGTCTTAAACCTCTTACGGTTATGCAGGTTAAGAGGGTGCAAGGATCCCGAAACGGTGAGCCAGAGAGTTGGAACTTTCGAGACAATCGCTCGCATAGCTACCAGCTGAATACCAGTTATATACCCGCTATACTCGTATTCCGACAGTTTATACAGATGATAATAATTTTATTGCCTTTGCTGGTTGGCTTGGTGCAGAGTGCAGTCCTGGAACGTTGATATCTTCTACACAAGTTAAGTCCTTGTAGAGATAGTTTGGTTTTGTAATGGACTTTCGTAAGATTTTTTGTTGGTGTAGTCAAGGATTTGGCTGATGTCGTTTATCTTTATAATGTGCACTGATTTTGTGCGAATTGTTCTTAGCATACGGGTGCATTTACAGTAGGTACTTGTTTTTATTAACAGTTGGAGCAACGGAGATGAAAATGGGTGGCTCAAGAAATTTTGAAACAAATCCAGCTCTACGCGCGTTTGAGTTATCGTATGTACTTTCAGGCAGACCAACCTTAAATACTTACATATATATCGAATTTTGAGTCTGTGATTGTATCGTATCGCAATAATAAAGTCGATTGATTAAAAAAAAAAAAAGATTCTACCTTCAATTTTATTTTTTGTGATCGATCTGAAATTTCCAAAAAAGTTTGCTACTCTGAAATTTGGCATTTTCTTGTTTTAGGACTAGTAAACCTTAAAAAAGTAAAAAAAAAAAAAAAATCCGTCTGTCCGCCTTAGACGCCGCGCCGTTCACCGTAGATGCCATTCGTCGTAGTTGCCGTTCGCCGTACGCAAAACTGTTTGAAAGCGCGTATCTCTTAAATCTCTTGATATACTAAGCTGAAATTGATGGTAGGTAGAATTTAGTCGGTTACTTTACGACTGCTGACAATCTAAAAAATAACGTTCCAAATAACCTCCTTGGGTTGTCAGTCCCCAAGCCACCCATACCGCATCTCAGCATTGAACACGTTTCGGGCTTCTACCCATAAAATAATAAAGTTGCACCCAGACTGTTTTTTTTTTTAGTTTTAGGACTATAGTAGATCATAAAAATTGGTTTTGTCCGTCTGACCGCCGCGCCGTCGTAAATGCCTTTAGTTGTTCGCAGCTCCTGAATATACCTACATACATATTAAGTTAAGTTTTTTTGGTTCATAGAATATTGATTATATTCCTATTCGGGCTAGTTTTTTGAACAGGTAGGTGGACCTTTCCATAAGTTTTGAAGAAGAAAGTTAGTTTCTCCGAACCATTTAAGGTAGAAAGTTGAAACTTGTAATTTGGCTAAAACTATGAGAATGAAGCCATTTGCAACGAAATGGTCGAAATAGTTGAAAAGGTACGGATGTCGGTCAAAAAGAAATGGCTGGAGATCTCGAACCCTTGAATCGAGACATTCCAAAATCCATTTCTTTTGAATGTTTCAGGCTGCAATATTGAAACTTGGTGATTGTTTTTCGTCATACTAGGAAATGGAAATGGCAAATCTAGAATAGTGGGGGTTCACACTCTGACTACTAGATGCGGTGAACTAAATGAGATCCGAACTCAAGCTAAAGGCTGGCTGGTACTACCGACCGTCTCGGTCAGCAGTAACTGCCGCAAGTAGACTATTGATTCAGGCAAAAACAAGTTGTGGTGTCTGTTTGCGACTGCTCGGCAGTTATTGTCAGTGCAAAGTAAAGTTAACTTTGGCAGTTACTGCTGACCGCGACGGGCGGTATACCTTAAGGAGGATAATTACTCGTGCCGATGGCTATCAGGGTATCAATGTGCCTGCGACTAGGACTGACTGTACTGTACTCAACTGTATTAAAGGCTGACACTTTAAGTCCAATTCAATATTTGTATAAAATTTTAATGAAACATCTAGTTTCTAATTAAATGTTATGTGCTTTCCGGTGTCAGTGGAGTGAAACTCCAACACGAAATCCCCGACTGTTGATTAATCGCTGTCCTTGGGGACATGACAATTTGGAAAATCTGCACTGGAGAGGCCAGTTTATAAGATTGTATTGGACTAGGTCCGAAGGAGCTGTTTCGTCATCGGATGGAATAGACTCATCAGAGGTGTATCATTCCACCTATCCGAAACACCCTGACAGCTGGTGAAATTGCTGAGGAAATTTCTAAATAGCAATATCGGAATCCAATTTATTATCTAGGAATTTAAAACTAGACAAATACCTGCCATTCATCATCCATCTAGTTTCTGCTTTATTCACGACTTTTTTTTATATGAATAGACACACTAAAACAAATTTCATGTTTTTTGGAATTATAAAGTTGTCTACAGACTTCCGCTACTTTTCTTGTTTTCCGCATTTCGTGAGTTCCTCATCTTATTTCAAAAAACACATGAACCTTGCGAGAACACGAAATAGAATTGTACACACAATTCGCAAGTTTCGCGTTTTCGTGGTTTCTCTACATTTCATGAAATTCAGTTATTTTCAATTTCTGAACTCATGCAAGTCCAAACTTTTGACATTAACCACGAATAACCAAAAACAGAAACACGAGAAAGTCACGAAAAATCGTCTCGTGTATTTTTCGTTACTTTCTCGTCAAGCAAAACCCTTTGATGTCGTGAATAAAACGCCTCCGGCAGAGAAAACGCACGAATCGCGAATCGCGAACAACGAAACGTGAGAAACTCACGAGAAAACTCTACACACTATTCACGAGAAAGACGCGAATGACGCGAAATAGGCGAAACGCGATTAGTCTTCACTCAATCTACTCACCAAAAAAGATTTAAACTTAATATCTTAAAGGGTTTGATAGTTTCGAGCCTTCGAATGCGTTTGCGTACGGCGTTTACGGCGTACAGACAAATTTGCTTTTTGATGAAATTACAAAATATAGGGTAGACATTTCTTTTGAATTTCAAGAGGATCAGGAGGATACTTGATTATTAAAACATACAAAGTAAAAATCACCAATCCACGAGTCTGGATGCAACTTTCTTATTTTTTGAGTCCGGTAAGCCTTTGAACGGAGAAATGTGAATTTCTCAAAAAATTCTTAGCTGTTTTTTTTTCAGTTCAACAATTGTGCAATTAATGCAAGTAGGTGTAGTGGTCACCCACCTTACCTAATCTAAGTTGGGTGTCGGGTGCAATGTCCCGATTTCAGTTCTTCGATAAAGAAGAATTTCAACTGCATTTAAAAATCAATTGAAATAAATTGAGGGAAAATATTCTCGACATCAGTTCAAAAATTTAGAATTTTTTTGTTAAACTTGAAAACCACTTTAAACCTATTAGTCGTTAGAGCCGAGAGCATTTTCCGGGATGCTCTCATCAGAATATTTTCACAGTTTTCCACCCATTTAAGCGACACTTCGCTAATAGAATACACCCATGTGCCCGTCACCATGGGAGAACCCTTCGATTTGAGTTCACACATGAAATAACAAGGATATGTGTTGATTTTGATTTTCAATAATTTTTTCGCTATGATGCCGAAGGGCTAGTGTTCGTTCGGCGTATCAATAAAATAAATCTTTTGATCCGCCCTGGGATAGAGGTAGTTTTTAAATTTTCCCTTTATTTTCCTACTTGTAGAGCTCTCTGTAAGCGAACACTTCGAAATCACTTCCACCAAGGATTATAATAATAAATAATATTCCCACCTGGAGAAGTGCGAATATCACTTAATCATCGGATAATTTATTGGCAATTTGGCATCGTGAATGCTGTTTAATGGAAAGCTGTTGGATTCCCCGTCTGGTTTGGATAGTGTTGGACAAATCCCCCGAAGGACTTTTCGTTCGTTGCGGGACGATATAAATTCTGGCAATAGAACCATAGTCGTGGAGGTGTTACGAATTCGATGTAGGTATAGTTTCCTCGGGCAACTTGCACAGGATAATAATTCATGTCAGCTATAAACGCGATTAATGGCTGTCATCGTTATTAACTATGTCGTATTTCAATGGGTCCTACCGACTACCTACACTTGAAGTTCTGCTCTATAAAGATTTCAATTTGAGGAATAGATGTAGAAAGCTATAGGGTTGATTACGGAGTAATTCGTGGAACGTTAGCAGGATAAGAACAACTTTGAGTTATTAAAAAAATCGGTTCTTCAGAAAAATCAAATTTGTTTACCTTAAATTGTAAATTCGAAAGGCCTTCGTTTCATCTTAGACAGTGCCTATCTTCGACAGTTTCACAAAATATAACGGACAAAATAGTTATTGAATTCATTAATATGCCCCACACCTTGGTTGGTTCATTGTGCTCCCAATACATCTACTAAAATCAATCTTCTAGTACCTTCTCTTTGTAAAGTATAAAAATTCAAAATTTCTTTCTTTCCCAGGACCTCAATATGGTACGTAGGCTGCCTTTTATGTTTCGGGATTTGGCAACCCTGGTGGTGCAATCTGGTAACTGACAGCTCTATCGTAAAGTTGGACCTTTTTGAGGTTATACGTACTCAGAACGTTTTGACATACGAGCGCTATTTGTGTTGTTTGCAGTAAGTTAAAAGAGTTATCTCAGCTCAAAAATGGAATTAAATCGTGAACATTTTCGTGCGATTATTTTTTACAACTTTCGACGTGGATTAACTCAGCAACAGTGTATAGATGAACTTAATTCAATTTTGGGCGATGAAGCTCCATCAAGGACCAGTGTTTATCGATGAAATGGTAAATTCAATCGTGGTCGTAGTTCACTTCAAGACGAATTTCGTGAAGGTCGTCCAAAATCAGTTGTTGTTCCGGAAACCATTGATGCTGTGCGCAAACTGATATTGGAAGATCGTCATTTGACCTATCGTGAGTTGAGACAACCTTAGGCATTAGTGGGACCAGCATACATTCAATATTGCATGATCATTTGATTGTCAAAAAAATTTGTTCGCGTTGGATCCCGCATAATTTGACAAAAGCTCAAAAAGATGCTCGTGTCAATTGGTCCAAAGAAATGCTCAAAAACATCGATTTGATGAGTCATCCACCGTATAGTCCTGACTTGTCACCGAATCACTTCTTTTTATTCCCGTACGTAAAAAACAAACTGAGAGGTCAACGTTTTTCGACACCTGAAGAAGCGGTTGCCGCATTCAGAATGCATGTTTTGAAGATCAGAGTGGCAAAAGTGCATCGACAATTGGTTCAAACGCATGCAAAAGTGTATAGATTTGCATGGGGAATATTTTGAAAAACAATAAAGTGGTTTTCGATGATTAATATTTGTTTTTCTTCTCTAATCCCGAAATATAAAAGGCAACCTACGTATGCACTATAATAATTAAGTTCGACTGTAATTTTGAGCATTAAATATTACTTCACTTTGAAGAGCACAAAACATAGAAACCAATTGATATCAATGCCATTTCAAATTCGGGTTGAATAAATAGCCGCAGTAGCACACACGTACATAGAAGATCGAAATCTACCTATGAAAGCTTTTATGATGACACAAAGTTTATTAAGTGAGCAGTCAGAAAATCTACGTTAAGTTGGTCAGGGAAAATAATCCAAGCGATCTAGACGGAGATTTATTTCGGTTGTTGTTTTTCTGTTGAAAGACGGCTCCTCTAAGGCCATGAACATGTTGATTGTTGTTAATTGTTCGAATTTTTTTAATTGCAATAGGAGACGATAACACAGGTTTTTCTGTTGAAATTAGTTTCTAATAGGAAGATAAACAAATCTATTATACCTAATTATGGTAATAATGTTAATTTTACGAATTAATAGATATATTAAATATGTGTGCGGCTTGATAGTTAAACTCATAGTCAAACTAAATAACTCGATAGCTCGAAATATTAAAAACTTGACCCAAATTGTGTGTCAGTAGCGTTTAAAATAAAAGCGTCAAATAGTTAGCTGGGGCAATAGAATGCAGTAGGTACAGTTGATTAAAAATTGAAAGAACTTATTATTATATAATATAAAATAATAATATAATCATATTGAGTTATTTGTAGTGGAACCTTGTAGGGAGCTGGAAGATGCTCCAAGAACGGTTTGCATTAGAAAGTTGAAACTTGAATATATATATATGTATATATCAGTGGCGACTCGCCGCGAAATGTTAGGTGTGCAGTGCTTTAAGCTTGTGTTACACTGTATGATCAATGAGAGCTTTCTACAAGCTCGCCATACATTTCACGAAAATATATGCAAAAAACTGAGAAAAAGCGAACAGTGTAACACAAGCTTAAAGCACTGCACACCTAGCTTTTCGTGGCGAATCGCCACTGGTATTTGAAAATTTACTGAAAAGTAGACTGGGCACAAACCAATTTCAGATTTTGTTTACTGTACGTTAGTAAGGCCAAAGAATTTAAGGAAATACGTTAAATATGTTTTCAGAACGCAATCCGTCATATCATTTACGTCCGATGAGATATTGAATTGGCTTTTACTTCTCAGGGCTTTTTGTGCAAAAATTGTTTCATAATTGTCTGACCACTTAATCAACTGTGACCTAGACTTGACGTAAATATAATAGTAATACAAATTTATATTCATTTTAAATAAAAAGAGTACGAAAATCACGCTTTTTCGCCTAATTTGAATGTACACAAGAACCAAAATCAGCCTGCAGAGCAGTAGATAAATTCCTTTTAGTATTTAGATTTTATAGGATTTTGAATTCAGACCGGTCATACATACCATATACAGGCACAAAGTATGAGGTCACAAGGGCTCTCCAGCATAAACAAGAAAAGCTATGGGAGCACTCTGCCAGGATCAAGGATAAGTGAATATTTGTGACTTCTAGCCGCATCATCATAACACTATTCGGAATCTGTACGGTACGAATACCCTATGAAAATAGTGCTCTTAGTGAACATGTAAAATTCGATACTGAACCCCAAAAAGACACTAAAAATGACCATTCTCCGAAAGACATAAAATTGTTTGCCATTGTTTTCAACTTATCCTCTTTTGGTTGTCCACAGTCAACCATTTTTCCTTTTTAATGTGAAACTAGTACCCAACCAGGACGAAAGTCGTTTTCACTAGAATCGTTTTTGGTCACTCAATACACGCGAATTCGTAAACTCCAGAAAACTGAAAATTTGTCCCAATAAATTTGTCGCGTTCACCTTTGCTTCAAGGGTTGCACCCCGTTTTAGCCAGTTTCCGTCTTCCAAGTCAATTACCATAAATAAACTTGACCCGTGATCTCAAATGGCACGAAGCTTAGTTTAATAGGATGTAACGACGCGGTGGCCACTATGTCGTTATTTCTAATTCGAAACACATAAATTTATTCGGAAATTTATTGAAATTGGGCGAAAAAGTTAAAGTGGCCTTAAATAAAAAACTTCGGCAATGGACAAAAGGTCATAGATAAAGTATTCAAATAGTCGAAATGGGCACAAAGAACGTAGGAAAAGTCTGACAAGAACTAAGGATTTTATTTCTCAATATCAGTGGCAATAGTTTCTACGAATATTTAAATTCGAAGGTGATTGTCCTTGCACCTACATGTGGGACTATTGTCTTTCTTCCAACTTACAGAAATCAAAGAGAACTGAAAGACGAAGATAAATTAACTTGAAATAAAGTATAGTTTGGCGAAGAGTAAACACATATTAAAGAATTTAGTGTTCAAAGTTCTTTTTAGTTCAAAGTAACGGGCAAACGTTAGTTTAGTGTTTCGAGTAAAAAGCAAGGAATATCGATCAATCTTCCAGGCATTTTTTTAATAACTCCCACTCGGTTGAAATTTTTCACAACATTAATAAACATTAATAAATAATTAGCAACATATAATGTTGTAAATTTACATGTCTCAAAACTATGTTTCCACTGTAATATCAATAGTTGGAAATGTAATAAATACATACATGTCTTCGTAAAATCACATGCTTAATAGTAAATCAATAGTAATAAATCACATGACTTATGTAATTTTACAATTTAGAGTGTGAAATTACCTTAATTGAAGTAGTTTATAGGACTAATCATAATACTCGTATGTGTAACTTTACCACTGAAAGAGTAAATTCATGTCACATGAAAAATTACTTTACTATAATATGATAAATAAATTTTCAAACACAATGTAAATCAAAAGTTGTAGAAATAAAATGTAATACTAAGATTTATCGGAATGAAACGTTCCACGAACTAAGCACAAATTAAATTGATTTTTTTTAAAAAACTTAACGCTTAAAAAAGATTTTACAGTTGACCCAGTGCAGATCTGATAACATGATAAGTCGATTCGCGAATACATCATCTCCCTTAATTTACTTACATCATAATAATCAATGGCGCAACAGCCCCACTAATATCATGCCGAAATGTAAAATTCCATTGACAAGTGGTATTCACTGCAAGTTTGACCCACTTTTATATTTTTTACACGGAATCTTTTTAATTATTCATGTTTTGAAATCTAGTCATCAGTATGAGTTACTACTAATTTTTATATCTTTGTAATTTTACATACTATTTTACGTAATTCATGACATAATAACAATGGTGTTTATACATGAATTTGGAAATTTTACCTTTGATTTGTGGATAATTTTATTACATTAAATGTTGTAAAATTACAAATAATTTTTACTGTGCATACAGTGAAATTCATTCATTCGTACAGAGTAAATTCAAAGTACTTTTTTCGGTTGTTACCAAATGAAATGGGCTTAAAAAATTGGTTTTTGCATTCGGGCAAACTATCAAGAACTCGAAAATGCGTTCAGCTAATATTAAATGTCGCAATACACAACAACAAAATAACAAAATTTTATTTTAGGTTTTAATTTCATTGCGGCTTTTCAACTAGTCTATTAAACATACTAAGAATTTTACACAAGCGCAGTGCAAATTATTATTATTATTTCTTGCAAAACAAATATAGACAAATTGATACCTACTGTATTTTTACCTACCTGGCGTTCCCTACTTTAATTTCTTCGTTTGCAATTAGCATATCGATGGCAAATTGACCACCAAGCATCAAAACCTTGCCAAAAAATTACCCAAATGAATCATGCAAATAGTACCGCAATGTTTTCAGAACTAACATTAGAAATTAGTAAGATAATAAAGAGCCGGATTTTTTTATGTTTTCATTTTTTTTTTCGCCAGTGAAATAATTGGGAGCAATGTGTTAGTGTATAGTGAAAGTGATTGTGGAATAGTGCTATATTAAATGAAGTGATAATTCACATTACACATAATGAATAATGAAAGTTACAGAATTTTGTTGAAGGGCCGATGTTTACAAAGGGGTAAAAACTTTATCTGAGAAGTTGTTAGAAATTTGACGATAGTTATTAAGTCTATCACCTTGTCATACAAATAAATTGTTTCATCGAGGGAACGAGATATGTATTTAAGGAAACTCTAATTAAAAAATGCTTGAAAAATGTTTCAAAGTCGGAAAAGTTTACAATAAATTTAATTTAAGTATAATTAATAATTATTGTCTGACGATTTTTCAATATACACTATAGATCGATGTGTTTTAGGGCCAAGTTAAATGCAATTTAGTTGATTTATAGCTGTTTTCATGTGAACTTTCCACTTTAATAGCAATAAAAAAACAAAATAAAATAACATTATTTTATTGGCTGGTATGTAAACTAGGTCGCCCATTGAGAAAAAACTCAAAATTGTATTTGAAAAAATAGCTACTAGAGAAAAAAAACCCTTAAAGCTTTTTTAAAATGTGTAAATCTAAGTTCTTTGTGTGCATTTATTATCTCTTTATTGAATGGTTAACATGTCATTTTCATTAATATAATGGTAGAAAAAATCTTAATGAATATCTTCCACTAAGCAAATTACAAAAAAATTTAATTTTTGTTAATAATATATGAAGTTAAACTGAAGTAATTTTTCACGATTTTCATGCGAGAAATTACATAAGAAAACCGCATTTCAAAGTATCATAAAACGTTTGGAAGCAATTAATATTAAAAGAACATAGAGGTGTCCTTGTCATCCGGATTACTTATGGATATGTTAATAAATTAGGGGAACCACGGCCCTTGTCTACTGCGTAAATTGGGGGGTTATTTTGCAATAGGATACTTAGTGAAAATGAAAAATTTACGTATGTATATCACTTTAAAACTCAATTCCTTAATTATATGAATCGGTGCCAAGTTTCAACTTTCTAGCGTAAATTGACGGAAGTATTTCGATCTATGAATTCTGGAAAAAAAATTCAGAATATTCCATTATAATATTTCTATAAAGTTTCTATCTATGATAAAAGTATATTAGCTTCGTTTGGTCAACATTTCTTTAATATTGAATTTTAATGCCTAATATTGAACTATCTGAGGTTCTGGGTAGATTAAATAACCTAGATGCAACTAAATGCTCTACGCCTGGTGGGTGCTTCAATCCGTCTTTAAAACCTTGTGTAAAACCTTGTGTAGCGTATGCCATTTTAAGACAATACACCCGGTATAAAATGATTTTAACTGAAATATAACACTCGAGGTCTTTTTAATACTTTTAAAACAATGTCCATCCTTTTTTCGTTCTTTTTAAAAACCCATTTATTCCATTTATTGGCCAACGATAATGGAATATGTCCCTTTTCAGGGAAAATATGTCAATTCATATTCAATGCACCCTCTTAACTATATCGTCGTCATATCGTCTCCATAAAGTCCACTAGACAAGGATCCTGGGATATGGCGATCACGCTTTAGCTACTTTCCAATCCCTTATCCTTTCAATATTGTCGATTTGATCCAATTGAAAATCATTCGAATGGAAATTTTTCCATCCTTTCAGTGTAAACATTCAAATTCGGCTGACGGGTGAAACGAAGGAAGCCCTCAAGTGATAGAATATGAAAAATACGAGAGCGGCTCATGTTAAAAATCATTTTTTCGCCTAAATTCATAGAATCAAGGGTTGAATATATTCCATTTGGGGATACAGAAAAATGTGTTATTCTTTTTTTTTTCGCCCGAGTTCAGTCCAGAAAATCTCTCCCCGACTTAGTCAGATAGTACTGGAAGCTTGGGAAAATAAAAATCCTGGTCGCTTTTAATGCTTTTATTCGGTAACGTAGCGCAAAACCGACAACAAGGAGCCATCCTTAAACCACAACAAAGAAAAATTTGTGTAGGACAGGAAAATGTTTTTATCTTCAAGGATATACGACAGGAAAAGCGAAAAAAAACCACAATTTTTTTTGTTGCATTTTCTATCGAAAAATGTGAAGAAAAAGGGATTCCTTGAAAAATTTTCTCCGACCTTTTACTGGTTTAGATGGCAAAGAATTTTGTTCACTTTTTTTTGCACAGTATGTTATTGTGCAGAAATCTTTCAACCTTTGCAAGAACAATGATATTTCTAATTTTGAAAATAAATTTATAGTTTGCGTACATTAATTATATTTTATTGCTGACTCCAATTGAAGTATTCTTGTAGATTTATTCAGTTCCACCTCTAGGTATGGAGAATAGCTGCTTCTTAGAATTATATGTTTCGATTTTTTTCGAGTCTGGCGAGGATCGGATCCGTTTTTCGAGTATAAGGGACCTCAGGATGATAAGCTCTTTAAATTTTAATAAGTTGACAGGTTGGATTCAACTTGAGGCTAAATTGCTTTAGGATGGTTTCTCATTTGATACTTTAATTTCTCGTTATGATATATAAATAACGTCTTATGCAGATCAGTTGAAATTTAGTTCTTTTATTTAGCTATTAGAAGAGCAATCTCAAAAAACGTTTTGTGGAATAGGACAGGTAAAGGTACTGCAAATTTAACCAATCAATGGATTCCGAGTTTTCAGAAAGAATCACAATGATCAATTAAAATTACTTACAGTGCGCTCTACACCAAAGATCCCATGAACTTATATTCTCTGTTATGAATATCGTACATTGTTCAGGATCAACATAATTAGCCGTAGGTCCATCGATTAAGAATGATTCATCCTGTACACGCCACGCAGCACTATACTAATTCACACAATTAAATACCTACAGAATCTACCAATATTATATTTTCCTGTAATATGTAAATTTAATTCAATGATACACGCTTCAATTAACATTTTGCGTTAGCACCTAGTTACAAATAATTTGGCGTCAAGGTTCGTAAGTATATCAGTTAGCTGCTACTATTCTTAGGCACAAATTTTGGTATTCATGAAAATTTTCGGCGCAGAAAAGGGTGCTTTAGTATATTTACTTTATTTTTTAATTTAGTACTAATACGTCACTGAAAGTGTTGATCACGTACATTACTTTGAATTATCTACCTATTTTGTTACGAGTATATTTACTTAATTTACCTTACGTGTCACGTGTAAACAACGTTGCAATTTAAGTAACGTAAATAATAAAAATTGTATTGAAAAATCGGTATGTGTGTGGGATGAATATAAGAAAAGAAAAATTACTTTGGATATTAGTTTCTATTTGATGAAACTCAGAATAACGTTCTTTAATTGAAGGATGGATGAAGACCCTTTTCGAAAATATTCTTTCTATTTCTGATGTTGAAGAGATGGAGCTTAAGAGCAACTCTAAATAGCGATGGCGAATAGTCATCAACAGTTTTCCAAAAAAATTAATATCTTACGCGTTTCTCGTAAGCATTTTGAAGTACGCTCCCTTGGCTATAAAATTTAACATTTTAATTTTATACTTGTAAACGCAAATACACATCAATTTCACTGTGCCACTCCAGTAAATAATGAAATTCTAGGTTTGTCAAAAATTAAAATTACATTATGTACATTGTTAAGTTTTATTTAAGCTGTTACTTTTATTTACGTAAATTTTTGTTTTCACGTAAAATTTGGTTTTACGTAAAATTTGGTGTAGGAAACTATTTTAAGTGTAACTTAGATACCAAGAATTAAAATAATTTAAGATGAGACTTTAAAAACTAATTTACGCAATACAAATATTATGAAAAGAAAAGTACCTGAACAAAAAGAAGGTCTTATGCAATCGAAGGCTAGTAATACATTTTCAGGAAAAATTTCTCGTCTTTCCAGTAAACTGACGTGTAAACTTCTTCTTATTTCTGTTACTTCTTTTTCATAGATTAAGTTTAAATAGCCAAGGTTTTTTCTTGAAATTTTCCTTGTATAAACTCACACTAAATTTTATAAAATGACTATCCTACAGCCAAGCAGTAAAAATATAACGTAAGTGTACAGACATTTGTCTAAAATCTAAAATAAGTCATACATGTAATACATAAAAATTATTCCTGGCAATAAAGATATTTGAAATTTGAATTTGTTACTTCTTTTTCCATCACTAGCACCAACCTAAAAAATTTCACTACTAAGGTACTTTGATTTAATTTTATATAACCCCAGTTCTTGTGCTCCATTACCGTCTTCAAGAATATTGTATATATTCGATATATTTCACTCAAACGTAAGATGTTTCTCATGAAATAAAGTGATTCATAAAACAATTATTAATGTATCATTATTTACGAGCATTTCACTCGCCAACAAGTTCAAAAATTTTGCTTTAATGATCGCACCAAAACAGTTCTTAATTAATGATTCACTTTTAAAGAATCATTAACGAATTATTAATGTTTTGTTATTCGTTCATTTATTGATTTGAATCGAGCATAGTGAGCAGATAAATAAATTTATATGAATAAAGTTTTACAAGAATGCTCAGGAATTGATGTACTATTGAAAGTAATGCTTTGTTTCCATTATAATTTTCTACTGTGCGCTGATAAAAGCCAACGACAGTGTTCCAATATGTTCATTCAGTTTCTCAAGTTTTGATATTATAAAAGATTGGTGCTAACGCCCATAATAAGTTTTGATTCGTTCAAAAGCTTTTAACGTCTAGAACGAAGCCATTGACTACATAAATGCTTATTGCTTCTATTCTTTCAGTCAGTGATGCAAAAAAACCACAAATTCAATTCTTCATCTGAATGCGTGATTACTTAGGAACGCAATGGTTTAAGAAGCCTAGTTTAGGTATATACCTATATGTCAAATGGCGTTTGTGTGCTTAAATTTATTATTAGGAGTAATCAATCCATTGTGTCTCTCATTTACACTGAACCAAATAGGTACATCATATTAATGAATTTTTTCACTGAACCAATGAAAACTTTCGTTAATATTGGTCCAATGAATGCATTTACCATATATGATGAAATCATATTCATCAAATGATGAACATGTTCGTAGACTGATAATTTTTTCATCATATTAATGAACAATGATGTTACAAAATGTTGATGAATATGAACGTTTGATCTATTTGCCTTCATACTGATATAATTAATTACCGATAAATACTTTCATCACTTGATGAATTTTTCGTCATAACAACGAATAGCTACAACTGAACATTGATGAACACTTGCATTGTTTGAGGAACGTTTCATCATACTGATGAAGAACTACAAAAAAGAGTTTCGATTAAAAATTTCCTTATTGAATGATTTGTTTCTTCAGATTAACGATTTTACCTCGATTATCGCTCTATGATTTTTTCTTCATTATTTCTTCAGCACATTAAAAAAAAATTAGTATACCTACCACCTGAAAATTGATAACCGACCGTGTAAACAATCGATGAAACTTGTAACATACTATTGAGTAGATTAAAATCTTTATTTTTTAAAAGTTTTGTTTGAAAATAGTTTAGAGTTCAAAACAGAGTTTATTACATGATAAAATTCTTTTAAAAATTTATAATTTTTTTAATTTTAATCTCCCAATCGATGAGTATCCCTCCGTGATCCCCAAAAAGTACTTAAAAATCCTTGTCAAACTGTAAATTAACTTCATCTTTTGTATATCTTACCACCCGTACCCGTTCGATTTTTGGTACAGAGGTCACAGTTTAAATATTTGTGTTCAATTTTCACAATTCTTCGTAAGAATTCTATACTGAGCACATGACCGCCAAATTGATGAAACAAATTTGAAGAAAGGCGTTCATCAATATGAAGTATGACTTTTCCTTTCAGTCAGGTCCGTGCACTCGTCGGGGTTTTGGGGGTTCAAACCCACGACCCCCCCACCCCCATTGGCCTATTTTCATTGGGAAGTGAGGATCTTTATTTTTTAGGTCATCAGTATGGTGGTAGCTTGATAGCCCCCTCCTTCATACAATCCTGCACACGGGCCTGCTTTCAGTGTATCAATGCAAAATATCGCCGAATAGCTTTATAACTCTTCAAGGTAGAAAAGTTTTCAGGTTTTCTTCACACAAAAGTTCTTAAAAATTTGTTTCATTCACTTTTATGATAAACCAAGAAAATTTTCAGCTAGAAAGTCACAAACATTCAAGTTACAGACCCAGCCACTCGTGGAAGAATGACACGCATGCGTGTCCGTATATAAGGGCTCTTTAAGAAATCCTTTAACGGAAATTTGAACAAATAAGCGGTCAAGTTCATTGGAATGCGAAATTTTCTTTCGGTTGGTTGATACACAAAAGTTATAAAATTACCAGTTTACACTTATTGTAAAACTAATGGGCCCCATAGACGGACACTCATGCGTGTCATTCTTCCATGAGTGGCTGGGTCTGAAACTTGAATGTGTGGTTCTACCATCATGCGGCGTGATGGAAATCATAACATATTCATTTTTGTGGTCGGAGCCAAAACGTATCGCGACATGCATGAGTGACACGCACTCGTGCCCATTTATGGGCCTTTTTACAAAGACTCCATAATGTTAGTAATTTAAAGTCTTGCACCACTATACAAGAACCAAAAATACATACATATTTAGGTACCATACAAATATATAATATTAAAATATCCAGTCCATGTTCTAGAATTGTAAAACATAGGCGCTAGTAGATAATTTTTTTTAATGACATTTGTTCGGAAAAAACTCGAATATGACATAAATTTGCCCGTTCCGACTTTTGTAAAATTTTCCAGTCCATCATGCAGTTGGTGGAATTTCTATAGGATCAACCTGAAGAATTTGAGCTATCCATATCTTTCTTTCATTCACTATAGGTACCATGTATCTAAAGTTTTCTTCGTTTAAACAATTTTCCTTTCTTTATTAAAGAGCACAAAGCTTGCCATTATGCTCCACATTTTGGAGAAAAATATCCGGCGTAATTTTCTTAATATAAAACATTTATAAAGAAAAATTGAGATAAATCTTAAACTGAATTTATACATTGAAGAACGATTTCGAAACCGTTGCAGCGAATGCTGTTGGCGAAAAAAATCTATTCAATCTTCAAAAACCAAATCTCTTATGTTCCGGGTTAAGAAGATTATCACTAAGAGATTTTCGGTTTTTCTATAAAGCGGATTACTGTCGATTCGCTTTTGACCTCGGAGTGTTTATCAAAGCAGCGATCCAGCTATACGACTAGCTGGCTACTAGCATCTATGAGAAGGAAATTGGTACAAACTAACAATCCATATCTGAAATCGTGGAGGACCGACATTGGTAATCCTCTTGAAATGTACGAGTACCTATACTCTTCAAAGGTACTTTTAGGCTGTGGTTATGTGTGCTCCGTCCAGGATTCAGGCTCTACGTATCCGGGATGCATGTCCTATATATACGAACAGGCTAAAGAATTTTCCAACTTCTATATGTGAAGTGAAAACCAAGTGAAAATAAATCTTTTGGTAAGTTCGTCCTTGCTAATAGTTTTCCAAGGGAGTGCAATGCAGCATGGAAGGAATGAGGATCGCCATGGTACGATGCCAAGTTCATTCTTGCTAATGTTTCGTCCTTGTACAGTAGCAGCATTCTGCGGTGGCACTTTAGTAGATTTCGGGAATTACTAGACGACTTATGTTTTATGGAGTTTGAGGGTTGTTCCAACCAGTGTATGATAGCTCTTTTTAATTGCCCATTACTTTTTGAGATAAGGAAAGGAAAAACATATAAATTTACATTGGTATGCTGGTTTTATAGTGGTACGTTGATATTAAAATTGCTGTTTAAAAAAAAAACATGTACCGGGAAATCAATTGACTTTATTGCGGATATGGCTAATTTATTTTAATTTAATTATTTTCTATAAAGCTGAACAATTTCCAGAAAACTGAAAAAAAATTATCTTATATTATTCTGGGAAAGGTAATTGGAAATTGACGATTTACTGTTTACTGAACTTGTTCTGAATGATGTTGATATGTTTTTGCTAATGACACTAAACGCATTGCTGATTTCTTGGTCAAACACATGGTATTTATCTAAGCAACAGCAATACCGAACTCGTTTTTATCAATCCTAATCTAAATTATGTAAGAATCAAAATTTAATAACCTTAGGTAAAATCTATACATACAGTGTTTTAAAAAAAATTTATTTTCAATCCAGTTTTAACTTGAAATTTTCAGTAGACTTAATTTTGTTAACTAAAAGTACACATTTCAATCACTTTTACATGAAATTACTGGTATTAGTAAATTATTCATGTACTTTTCAACTAAACTGTGCAATTTACATAAAAGGGCTCATGAAATTACATTGCAACAAAAACAGAATTGATCGCGAGTTCGGTTCCGACCAACAGCTAATGGTTTTATTAAGTATGTGAGAAATAATATTATATAGACATAAGTGTATCTTAAAAATAATAATACAATACTTTTGCTAATAGTATAACTTTTTATAGTGCAAATTCAAAAGAATATCCAGTGGATTAACTGATATCGAAATTGAAATTCATTGATTGCAAATTGAAATTTACTGACTGAAAATTGAAAATGACATTTAAACTAACTATTACCTCCCAATGTTAATTTACTAACCAAAAGATGTAAAATTCAATGGACTTTTTTGACTGTGTACCATAGAAGTGAATCCAGAAAATAATAAAAGACGTACACAAATCGGTTTGAAGTTTCGTAACTCACTAGCCCGTTGACAAGCTAAAACTCCTGACTATAGTGGAGATATACATATGATGAAGATCAGCGGCTGTTTTGAAGCCGGACGATTCCTCGCAAAGGACAGGCAATTAACACTATGCAACTATTAGCATGAAAATACAGGTAAATACTGTTCTAGTTTATTTTAAGTGACGTTTTGGACTCGACTCTCCTTTATCACTATTAACTAACTATTAGCATTTTATTCACATTTTTATAAGTAGAGCCATTCGTAAAAAATGGTTGAATTTGGTGGAAGTTTACAGGATTGGACGCTAATCTGTTCGAAAGCTAGCATCGAGAAATCCTAAAATTTACCACTCTCAAAAAATTTGGTGAATACCATAAACTTCAAACTTAGCAAGTATGGTATAAAAATTTTCTAGAAGAGGGTGTAATTCAGGAACGGTTCCTGCTAGAAACTTGAAATATATATAAGTGTGTGTATATATACAAATGAAATTAATAAATTAAATTAATAATTTCGTAATTCAGAATAAAGTGATTTGTACGATAACTTTTGGCTTCACCTTTTGAAACGAGTGCATTATTGCGTACCCATATGACATGCAAGCGACCAAAATAATAAAACAGTCATTCTCAAATTTGCTTCACTGTGTTGCCAATTTTTACTCATAGAATCTCGCAAAAACTATTGAATCTCATCTATCATCAAGCTTGTATTACACTGTTTGACCAAGTGGTCAAATTGCAGTAATAAGCAATGTGAAGTAGGCGAATACAAATAAATCTCACAGTATTCATTCGGTCAAATTCACTATTTTGCATTGCTTACTGCTGCAATTTGACAGCGTGGTCATACAGTGTAATACTAGCTTATGTTATATGGAATTAAAGCATGTGTACGATGTATGCCAATTCGAAACCAAAAACAGCTGAAAAAACTAACTGAGACACAAGATTGATTTATCCTGGACTTTTCCACCCACCCAAAGAATAATATTTTGGCCATTTTTGCACATGTTTATGGAGAACTGTTAGGTAAAATTATTTATTAATAATAATACAATAAAAAGTTTGCTAGTTGGATATGTATTTTACTTTGGAATGGGATTGTGTGCCGGATTACCAGTTCACTCAGCTGTAAATGAGTACCTGAAGTTAAAATCGGGGTAATAATCACGGACGAGCGTGTGGCTGGCCACCTCACCTCCTAGTATTGCGTTGGTCTATAGTAATGAAGTAACTCAAGCATTACTTCAAGGCCTAGGCCCAGTTTGGGCTGTTGCGTCATTGATTATTATTATTAGGATTATGTTAGCCTTAGTGCGAACCAAGGATGATGGATTAAGCTGGAAATTATGTTAACAAAATTAAATTAAAATAAGGTTTACCATCTCGACAAACAGAAAAACGTCTGAAATTTTATACCAGCGTGTGTATGAAAAAATAAAATTTTGTAGACTTAGGTGCAAAAATGCCTTTTACAGTGGATCAATGTGACTTGAACTATCTGTTTTATATTTCAAGAGTGTCAATCAAAAAGTCATACTTTACCTAAAAATTCCATTAAAATTTACAATCTGGCATAAATCTCATACATCTCCATTAAGAGTTCTCAATAATTTATAGCACCCGTAGGTCTTTTATACCTCATGCACAGCGAATAAACGACAGTGTTCACACGGTATAGTATGGTAACTATCCCGTATAGGTACTGTGATTGCAAAATTAAATATTTTCACTGGTAATTAAACGTGTCGTTTTGGTAACGCGATTCCCCTTTTATAGGTGCATTGGGTCCAATATTTTTTTTTACACCAGACGGAAATCCTACAGTGTCGTCTAGTAGGTAACTACCTGGTATGTATTTTTGTTTGCTATTTCAATTTTTCTCTCCAGTTTTCTGCCTTCGGGTTTCCACGCAGGGAATTCAAGTTACCAAACTCAATTAAAAGTCAACCGGGGTAACATATCCGGGATATCCGACGTGAAAACATGTCAGACTAGTTTTAGGAGTAAGCAAATGTGGCAAGTAAATTCGAGAAATAATATTGACAAATAATAAATATACATATGGTACACTATGTACACCAAGGATTTGACAGGTGATCTTTTACAATATTTCGCTTAAATTGAATTTACTACTACGGACAAAGTTTATTTTTTTTATTTTATTAACGAAGTGCTCTTAACTGAATCAATCCATTATTTTAAAATTGAATTACATAAGGTTTTTGTTTTTCGATGCTAGATAGCGCTGTCAATAATAGTGCACGAGTTGAGTAGAGTTTATATATTTATACGTTAATGGACTAGTAACAAAATGACAATTTAAAAAACCTTGAGTGGAAAGTTAAGTTGAAAATTATGTTCTGCTGGGGCCTGAAGTGAGATATTTCCACAATTTATATAAGCGTGCGGTCTTTTGTGTAATGTGTGGAAATGAGTGTAGAAAAATAATATGAAATAACAAAATAAAAAGATTTTTTTTTCATATTTTTTGTAACGAGCCCCTTAAGGTTCAGTTTCCAAGGGTAAGGTACCCTTTTATGCCAAAGGAAATATTTGACAATTAAACATTTTGCTATCAGTTCAGTTCGTTCGTGCTCGGGAAATTTTGTGCGAAATAAATTTTGCTGTGTTGTGTGCCGGAATTGTAATTTCTTGCCAATAACTTAATATCTTTCAAATTTCACGCGCTTTCATTTCACTGACATCTAGTATCGAATTGTATCTATAGTTTATTTCACTCTACTTCCAAGGTCAATTTTTCGTTCGTTTTCGTTTCGCGGAACACAGTACTATTCCTTAATTATGACCAGCTATTCGTTCGAAGTTCGACATACAGATGGCGCTGTTGAATTTGATTTAATTTGAATTAACAATTCATCGTCATAAAAATCAAAACTTCTCTTCTTCTAGGAAATCCTTATTAGAATCTGTCATACGTATATATGAAGTCCCAAGGCAGTTGGGCGAACTTACGATTATTCGGAAGCTACGAACATTCGATGTTTTCATTGATAGAACTCATTTTACTGTATTATTAATAATACATGTATTGTTATCGATTTTTTAAAAAAAAAAATTTGCTCCCCACAAAATTTTTTTTTCCACGTTTCATGACTAGTAGACGCGAAAAAAAGCAATAAAAATTTTCACTCCGTCTGTACGCCGTACGCCGTACGTCGACCGCCCCAAAATCTTTGAAGGCTCGTAGCTCTCAAACCAGTTGAGCTATTAAATTAAAATTTTTTCTAAGAATAGACTTGGTGCACCCCTTGAATTGACATTATTTTCAGGGGAGGAGGTGTAAGGGGGAAGGCGGGATAAGCGTTTTAGACGAAAAATTTAGGTTTCTAGATCTCAGGAACCGCTTGTGTTAGGAGGCTGAAACTTAGAATTTCTATAGAGCTTTGATAATGGACCCATTTGCAAAAAAAAAACAGTAATGGGTGAAGGGGTGTGGGAGTGGAGGGGGAAATAATGCGTCCGAAACGCAAAAATGCCGAGATCGACAAATTCTAAAATCCATATCTCCTAAACCATTAATAGCAGGCAATTAAAACTTAACAAATATGTGTAGTAATACTAGGAGAGTAGATTGAAACAAAATTTTTGGGTGGGGGTAGTGGCGTACGGAGGTGAGGGGTGAAAAACTTTAGATTACGATATCTCACAAACTAATTGGACCAGAAAAACAAAATTCGGTTTTATTATAAAAATTGATAAATAAAGATTGCTCAAAGTAAAATATTTGAAGGGGGTTGAGGAGCACGTAAGTGGGAGGGATTAGAATTTTTCAAAAATAACACGATTCATATCTCAATAGCAGTGTAAGATGGATGTTTCAAATTTTTACCAGAAGTAGGCCTGATAGAACCCTAGTAGGGAAAAAAAGTTTGGGGATGTGGGTGTAGAGGGTGAGGGTGGGGAAGGGTGAGAAAGAAAAAGTTCCGATGCTTATATCTTAAGAATCTATAATGATAGGTAGTTGAAACTTGGTATTTAGATAGAGCTATAGTAGTGGCATGGTGGAAAAATAAATGTTTTTTAGGGGTAGTATGGTACGGTGGTGGGGGTGTTTTCTCTAACTTCAGAACGGCTTATGCTAGGAAGTTGAAACTCGGTACGTATATGTAAATTAACTAGAAAAGTAATTCTGATAAAAAAAAATCAAATATTCACTGGCGTTCAGAAGGGGGGGCAAAAAAAAATATCGGTTAATATAAAATACATATATTTTCACGATTTTCGTCATATCTACTAGGTCTTTCGAAATATTGAATTCATTTTTATTCTACGGATTCTTCATGTGAATACCTAGAATGAGTTTTCAAGATTTTTTGAAATTCGACCCCTAAGAGGGTGTAAACTGATTGTATACTTTTTCATGAATTCCACCATGTTTCTCAGGTCTGATCAGATATCGAATATCTTTTCACTTCCCCAGGTTTGTTTAATAATCACCTATTTTTAAGTTTTGTTTCGAATCCCTGAATATGACCCAATTATTTAATTCATATGTTACACCCTTGGCCATGCAATTTCTTCATTACTATCTTTTATTCTTATTCACTAGAACTAGAAACTTATTCTTATTCACTAGAACTCTATTTAAAGAAAAAAATTAATATTGACACAGTACCCACTCCTTACATTTATTTTGCTCTTTTTTTATACTTCCTCAGTAATTACGGGTATAACTAACTGGTTACTTAAGCATCACTCTCTTTCCTAGTTCCTACCTAATAATGTACTGAATGCATAAATTATGCTAATGGTAATGCGCGTGAAATTGCACTGAAAATTATTAATGTTCACGTCGTTCATTGTCGGCTATGAAACTATGCCATTGACTGTTGCTCATTCCTTTGCGAAAAGGCAATTTTGCACAGAGTTTGAAAATTACTTTTCAATTTTCATTTTCGCAAAAGTTTTCATTGCTCTAAGGTACAAGCGAAAGGAAACGCGACTAACAAGTACAGGTAGGTGTATTGTGTTCAGACTTTATGGAGAATAGTTCTAATTGTAAATTCGAGAATTCACCCTTTTATGGTATTACCTTCAGTTAACTGTTAGAATTATGTTTGTTTAATTTGTGAAAAGTTGTTTCATAGAAAATTTCCATTAGCTTTCATAAGAAATTTGTATGGTATTTAAATTATTAATCAAATATTTATAATTTTGACTTATTAGCTGAACGGTTTTCAAGTTATAGAGGGTTTCGAATGATGGATGCACTGATTTTTCAAGGACGCCTGAACGGAAGCCAATTGGGTCAAAGTTTTTAAATTTCTAGGTTAACGTGTTCTGAAGCTATCGAAAAATATTGATGAACACATGTTTGAAGGACCTTTTTATGATAGCTACGTTCTTCAGGTAGAAGAGTTTGGATGACTAATAAGTCGGAACTTAATTTTAATTTTAAACTTATTTACATAAAATTTTATCTTTCTATCTAAACGATTTCTTCAGTTTCGGGGAGGTCGATAAGTTAAGGGTAGATATTTTTAAAGGAACTTTGTATGGCAGCTACACGAAAGCTGTTCAATCCTGGAATATCAATGGAATATCAGTTTATTTAAATGTTGTTGCTGAAAACTTGTTCCGGCGTTCGTTAGAATGCCTCAGGTGGAACGGAAAAAGGTATAGGCGCCTCAATACGAGACGCAAATTACCTTTGAGTTTATCAGCTGAAAAGGCAAAAATTGAAATTAGTTTTTGATGCTTACTGGTTGCTTCGTCGTCGACCGAAATAAAAGTACTGAGCACTTAATACTAACATCGAAAAACTTATATACTAAATTATTGCTAACTATATTAATTGTAAATGGGCCAGTCGTTCAACGCATGGCAAAGTACGCGAAGTCGAGAATTTGCCGATGAAAACAATCGGCAGTTTTAGTGACCCACAAATGGTGCAATCCACTGAAAGTGCAATGCGCTCATTTGCGGGTCGCGATAATTTTGTAGTGTATTTGCAAATTGATCGCGCAGAGGAAAAATTAAAGGTGCTATTTTGAGTAGCCCGCTATTTCGGTAAATGTCACTTTTGAAGCTGTAATTTTTTGACATTTGACAAGTAGAAACTACGCCATTAATACAAATGGAATGATACACGCTTCAACAACGCATTGAAATTATTAAAATTCACTATAAAAATGGTGAAAATTTGGCAGAGACGGTTCGTAAAACTAAAACATTTTTGGGTCGTCGTCAAGCACCTTGTCGGACCGCAATACAGAAATTGGTGGAAAAATTCGAGCTGTTGGTACAAGTTAGTCATGTGAAGAATGAAACCCGTGCACGTCGCTCAAGAACAACTGAGAATATTGCTGCTGTAGCCCAAAGTGTTGAAGAAAACCCAGGTTTGTCCATTTCTCGTCGTTCTTTTGGAATTCTCTTTTTTCTTGTTCTAGTTTCCACCCTTACAGTTCGCATCGAGACTCTCAGTCGTCAGTCAAACATATTTCAATATTTTGTCTCTATTTCTTTTTTTTTTGTAAGCTGTATACCTAGTATGTTAAAGTTTTCGCAAAAGTGGTGTTCGAGTGATCTTTGAAAGTTCATATCTCTGGTAATTGTTAAAAAATAACTTACTTATCCCTTGAATCTAGTTTTTTTTGTCTTTTTTCCGTTCTAGTTTCCAACCTTGTAGTTCGCACCGAGACTCTCAGTCGTATTTCACCGATACTCTCAGTCTTCTTTTCATAAGAGAATCATTTTTAATGAGTATATAGTAGCTGTGTTTTTTATTCCCGGTTAACCATAAAGCTCGAAAAAATTGCATGGCAAAACAACAACAGTGCGGTTACCGTAACCGTTGATCGTTGAATGCTTGTAGCAAATATTGTTAAGAAAACAGCTTCTTAAATTGCGAATCTTCTTAAGCTTCTTCTTCGTAATACAAGAAAATGCTGTTTCCGTTGAAAAAGAAATGGAGAGCCGGTTTGTTAGTGTAAATACTAACAAACACAAAATATTTCAAGTCTTCTTTTTTGTAGGCTCGACTATTAGCAATAGTTGCTAATAGTTGAAACCGGCTACGCCAATGTTGAATCCTGGAATATCCCTGTGATATTCCAGTCAGTTTATTTAAATGTTGTTGCTGAAAATTTGTTCCGGCGTTCGTTAGAATGCCTCAGGTGGAACGGAAAAAGGTATAGGCGCCTCAATACGAGACGCAAACTACCTTTGAGTTTAACAGCTGAAAAGGAAAAAATTGAAACTAGTTTTTGATACTTACTGGTTGCTTCGTCGTCGTACGAAAAGAAAAAGAGACAACTGTTGATTTTTACAATTTTTTTAATGCTTTGACTGTCCGAAAGCGTTTCCTCTTGTTGTAATGAAAATACTGAGCACTTAATACTAACATCGAAAAACTTATAGGTATACTAAATTATTGCTAACTATATTAATTGTAAATGGGCCAGTCGTTCAGGGCGAGAATCGTAATTCGATATGTTTACGGTCGAGCTGTTAAGTTGTTGGAGTAATTTTTACTGAATGGGAGACGAATAATTTGGATGAGTCAGGGGAAGAACGACTGGTCTGATTTAAATTAGTGTTTGCCGAGAGTAAATCCAAACATGAAAATTGTGCTGGGCACAACACAGCCATTATTTGAAAATCAATGTACATATATCAAATTTTAAAGAAGTTATCGACAAATACATATTCTAGAACACGTGTTTTAAGGACTTTTGTTAGAGGTCAAATCAGAGGAGTAGAACGATTTTCCAGAAACTCATGGAAAGTTGCGCAGCGTGAGAGTGTGAACAACGATCATGCGTCCTCTCACGCTAATCTACAAGTACTGAGATCGTGGGTCCGAATTCTTTACTGCCGATTAAGGAAGAAGTTTATTCCAGAAAGATGAAACTTTGGACTCATCAGGGCTAAAACAAAAACTTTCAATTATGGGAGAATAAATCAGCAATCGCAAAAACTCCATCATACACTAGACTAAAATCTGCATAGGCAACTTGAAAAGGTGCGCTAAAGTTAAGGACGTTTGGCGCACAGCATATTTACTAATAGGTCAAACCTAGTAAATGTTTATTACGATCAAAGAAAACTGCCGTTTTAAAGGAAAGAAATGAACCAGGAAGTTACAAAATTCCACTCAGCCAAAAATTGTAATGCCAATCGAAGCCTAATTCGTAGTTATGCTATAATATGGAAAGTAAGGATTCAACTATGTTGAAAATATGTAAACGAGTATTCACAGTGTCTGTTACTAATAATGTTTTAAAGGAAATTCTTCCCAATTGTTTTTTTTTTTCAACTAATTAGACGTTCAATTGAAAATAATGCTGCATCTTCATTAGTCTCAAGGCGACATCAATTCGAGTCATCACTTAAAAAGTTCTTCTTAGTTCCAGTTATGTTTATTGACGCCGGATTATACCGCGGTCGATGATTTATTCTTAGATTAAACTTTCGATCTTAAGAAGTTTAATATCAGTTCAGACGGTTATTTAAAGTTTTAGAATACTGGAGTTTGTCGGAATTGCAGTTGCATGGTAATTTAACAATGGCCTTAGGAAATATGATAAAAAGGACTATTGTAATAAAGTTGAAATGTCGTACTTAAATTTCGGGCAAATTCTGATCATGATAGGTATCTAAAATTTAAAATGGTATGATTCTAAAGAGATGATAAGAATCGATTATCAAACCGTAGCAGTTTTAAAAATGCGTTCTTCAATTATTCTGTGTTCAGACGACAGACAGTCTGACGGACAACCGGAATCTGCGTTTTTGACATCACTGAAGAAACCTCTTTTTTTATTTTGTATCTACTATTGAAAATTATTTTCAGTCTTAAGTTGCAAGTTTAGGCAATTACTCCAGGAACCAGAACAATTTTACTCATTAGATCATTATTTGCTGAGTACTTTTGTACGGAATAATTCGGTCCTCTTCCTTGATATTTCTCTGGTCGAACCTAGGACATTTCTTACCTACATCTTAAGCTTTTTTATATAATTTTTTTTTTTGGATATAGGAGCTTAACATATATATCACAACCCCACTCGAGTACTAATGCTGTTATAGCACTGGCTATTTAGCGGCTATTTCTTAAGTGCAATAAAAGTACAATAACTGCCGTATCGTGCGACAAGGCGAACAACATTAAGAAAGAAAGAGATACCACTCTTTCCGACGCTAAGGTACAATTTAGTTTTATCATTTCTCTAGCTTACCGCTTACACTAGGAAAATATGAATTTTTATTAAATTTAAATTATGAAAAAAGTCAGTAAGAAGGTTCTTGATAAAATAATGTGTTTAGAGAATAGAATTGGGATCGTAACTTTTTGATTTTCATATTTCCTCAACAATTTCCGGAAGCAAACTAAAGATAAATTTTTTTTAGAGGCGTACAGAATGGACACATGCTTCGGATTGCAATATTTTATGAATCAAGTGACTGCATAGTATACTGAGACTGAATATAAATTTATTTAAGAGCGGGGAGTTCAGCATGTGAATCTCGTACTAAAATTTATTTTCAAATTTTTGTTTATTTTCTCAAATGCTGAAAACCTATTGTGATACGACAATCGAATTTGTTAGTAGTATTTAATGAGGTTAGTAAAGTAATATTGCCTTCTTGCGACTCTCTCCTGCAGAGGTTTTACTAAATTGGATCTTCTTTTCAATTAAAAATTAAGCAGAATAAATTTTTATTTATAATAAAAATGTTTTGCTATTATTGAACACATAACATAAAATGACTTTAGTAATTATTATTTGAGCCGTTGATTTTGAAAGTGGAATAAGTCCATTTCGTTTTTAAATCGACATGCTTAACGGTTCACGTTTTAACATGTTTAAAAAAATTTATGCCATCTTTCAGAAAAATTTACTTGTATTTGTTAAAAGTGTGATGAAACAATTGCATCAATAGATTCTCAGAAAGTTGCTTCGTGTTGTATAGAATAATGTTACAATGTCACAAAAAATATTTTTTTCAATATGGACTTATTCCACTTCCAAATACAACGGCTCATTTATAACTTTATCAATTATTTGTATTATTTTATTTATTATTTGTCATTACATTTTTAATATTAATTATTTTAATAAATTTATAATTTGTATTAGTTATTATTAAGATTACTCTAAAAGAAAAACACATAGTTGCAGAGACCATAATTTAGTTATTATAACTATATGGAAATAGTTATGGTTGTCCTTGTCATAGCATATAATTCACACAAACTGACTATGGTTGCAATAAACATATTTCTTGATTTGAAATTAATGAAGTCGGCCTAGCCATACTTGTTGCATGATGTTAAACTATTTTATGATAACAGCAATCATATTCCATGATCAGTACAACTATAGAAATTTTTTGAATAGTTCTCGATTATACAATATTACAAACATAATTATTATGGTTATCGAAATTATTAAGCAAATATGTCATAAAAAGACGAAAACCACAATTTCTTTCAAAGTGAATGGAATCGTTCGTAAGCTAAGGTTCATTTTGTCTGTGCTTACAAGCGAAATATATTGTAGTGAAGTTGAAATTTTAAAATTGAAGTGTTAATAATTAAGTTAATAATATATGTATTGATTTTACATATTGAAAATATTAAGTATTTTTCCAGTTATGAAAATATATTTATATTCAACTTACTATAAATTTTTAGTACAATTAAAATGCAAAATAAAAATATTCATAAGAAAATACGCAGTTTTTCCAATTACTACAATTTATTATTACAAAATCCTCTAGCTATACAGAACAGTGGACCTAACACATTTTCAGCGATTTGGGAAAAAAATCTTATCCGGCATTTGTCGGAACTTGTCTACCACACAGAGACAAGAAGTGAGAAAGTAAGTGGTACGTCATGAGAAGTTAATCCAGTTTTAAGGTGAGTGAAGATCCCCATTGCCATTTTTAATAATATGATAGTGACTTATTGTTTTTTTTCGACCTAAGCTCTGTTTGAATCGAATAGTTTTTCTTATTATCGCAATTATAGTTTTTACAACCATGTTGTGTAATTTTTACAACCATTTATACGATTGACGTAATTAGAATACGTTTATTATAACTCAAGTCATAAGATACCGAATGTTCAACAAAACATAAGTTAAGTTGGTAGAGCCAAAACATGTTTGCGCTAACCATACAACAAGTCTTCGTTTGTTTGATTCAATCATAACATATTTCTTAGAAACAAAACCATAGCTGTCATAATCAAATTAAAAATGTTTTCATGCTTGATATAACCATACTATGTTTAGAGCAAAAAGACAATAAAGTTAGTGCAACCACAACATCAGTTATTAGAACTATCTTACATATTGTAACGTTGTTCACGCAACTATAAATTCAACCGTAGTAAGGTTCTCCCAAAAAAATGGCTACCGGAGTCATATTTTTTGTTTGAGTGAGGAAACCGTTATTACGTTTTTAATATTAATTATTTAATACATTTATAATTTGTATTAGTTATAATTAAGATCCTAAATCGATCTTTTCAACTCCGATATTTCAAATAGACTGAAAATCTTTATACAATTTTTTAATTTTTTCATAATCAACTACGACTCAGATTATCGAAAAAAATCGCCAATCCAAGTCGACGTTCCTATTCACTGGAGTACTAAGCACTCAGCTCCAGTGAAAAATTCTGTTTTAATATTAAATAATTACGAAAGATATCATGAATTGTGATTTCACCACAAATTAAGAAGTAAAGTTGTAATAAAAATGTGAGTAATATGGACGTAAAAAGGGATGGAACATATACCTGAAAACCGTTTCTAGATGTTTTGCATTTAATTCCTGATCAAGTGGTTGAATACATCTTCAAGAATTATTCCAATATCTCTTAGATCTGATTAGATATTGAAAGAAATTATTGTATCTATTTTCATAAATAATATATCGAATTGGTGTTTAGTCCCACGAACTACAAATCAAGTTAATTTGTTTTTACATTCAACCCCAAGGTGGTGTAAAGAAGTTGCAAATGTTTGCACGAATTTCGGCATAACTCTTGAATTTGATGATATATCAATTTTTTGGATCTTCAACCCCCAAAGAATGAGATATTAGTTTGGTTTTTACATCCATTTTTTTTTTAATCGCTTAAAAAATAATTTCACGGTTTTTTGGATTTCAACCACCAAGGGTGTGTAAAGTGGTTGCATATGTTGTCATAAATGTCGTTACATCTTCGAGGTCTGGTGAGGTATAAAATTGGTTTTTATCTTCTACGAAATATTTATATAATCAAGAAAAAAATTATTTTTTTATTTTATTTTATTTTTGATATTAAGCCACCCTGGAGTGTAAAGATGTTGCATACGTTTTCACGAATTCCGAAATATCTCTTGGGTGTTAAGATGCCGATTTGGTTTATATTTTCATAGAATTTTTGCATTATGGCACAAAAACTGATTTCAGAATGTTTCAACGTTTAAGTTCAAGGTGGTGTAAAGGAGTTGAATAAGTCCTAGTGATTTCTAATGTAATATATATGATAGTTACAAGAAAGATCTATAGTAGTATTTGAGTTTTCGTACAGCGTACCGACCGTTGTTTTTGTTGAGATATACAAAATCTGGGATTTTGGAATATTCAGGGCGATCATAATACCTACATACTTTATTACTAAACAAATAAAAAAGTAAAATATGGCTATAAATATTTGCCAATGAGTCAACAGAATAATATGCAAAAAATTCGTTTTCATTCCAAAAATATTAATTTGTTTCAAATTAGGGAAAAAAAAGTTGCGCAACATAAGTCGCATGTAGTGTAAATTATTCGCTAAGTAGTTGTTTACATGTGAAGTCTACACTTGATCCCAATGTATCTTACAGTCAAAGTGATAATTGATAAAACGGTACACACAAGTAGGTACCAGAAAGATGAAATTTCAAATTTATGTATAATTTTCGATCTGGTGGTAATCGAAATTAAATCTAGGTTAGTACCAGCGGCGGAAGAGAGGTGTTGGTTCAATACAGAGAAAAGTTTCGCCGAAACTTTCTAGGGCTACAATCGATCTTTAATACAAAATTGCGATTAGTAGGAGATTTCGGCCTGACAAGTACATAAATTGTCAATTGGGCTAATTCATTCGAAGAAGTTGTCATCACAAGCCATAACTTTTGTCCAAGACGCTAATTGCAACTTAAGATATCACGCGACTTCGTCTGTATTCGGGTGATTTTTTGGATTCAATCACTAAGTGATCCACCAAATGGACAAAATCATATCAACTTATTAAAAGCGTTTTTTCACCATGTCGAACGTTGCGGAAATTTAGCAAAATCAGTATGCAGAAAAGCTCGTACGCCTATAAAAAGCTAAGCTTAGACTGACCCATCGTTCATCACTCGCTACGATCAACAGCTGTAACGGTCAGTGAAGGCGACGGTTTTATTTTCGGACTCACTCAAAACTTTGGCTCGGACATTAGACATTTAGTTGGCGTTCAAAGTTGTGTGGCTGATCTTCGTGCAAGGTGGATAAAAAAAAATTGCGAGTGCGATCTTCACATACTTCCTTTATTCGAACTCGACTCGCGTCTTTTACGCTAAGCAATTTTTTTTCGACTTTAGTCGTATCGAAATCGGTGATTCTGAGATGTTTACAAGTGCGATCTTGAACGTGATCTTGATCAAAAGTGGAGTACTTTCTCAAGTTCAAGGATAATTGAAATAATGTGGAAATAAGAAGAAACGTGATTAAGTGTGCGTGGTTTTCATTAAGAAAAATAAAATTTCCTGTTCATCGACAACATTCTCAGTTTTCTAATAACAAACAACTTTGTTGCGAGCAACAACGTACATAATTAATTTGGATTGCACACATCAATTTGACGGTAATAAAAAATTTAATTAAACTGTGATCGTATTCACTTAGGCGGGTCATTTTGAAAAATCGATAGATTTGTTTAGAGGGCTTATGGTCATGGTCGCTGATCGAGGTTCGCATCTTGATCAAAAATAGAACTTATTGTTAGAGAATATTGTCTTCAAGTGCAAGAACAAGGCGATGTTTTGATTCTGGTATTTGGCGTTCTATCGATTTCCGTTTCGATTTGGTGAATTAAGTACATGATTAAAGCAAATAGTACGCAGTGTCCTTTGATTTCCGACAGTAGCAGTTTTCCTATCTGCAAATACGAGTACCTCCTGCATATTTGATTTGCATATTTTTATAATTACTTAGCCATTATTCTGGTGAATATTGTTGAAATTTATTTCACATTTTTCAACGAATATGTGTATTCGTTAGCAACAATTGTAGGAAACATTCAGGATTTAAGCGGTCATATATATATTAAATAATACTTTTAGTTTGTTGACGGTTTCCTAAGAAAAGCGGTCAATTCGTTAGGAATTGTGCGAAGCTGCATGTTTCTAATAAATCTGGACAATATTGATATTGTCAAACAATTACAAATTTAATAATGTTCTCAAATTTACTGATTATTATTGTTTGTAAATTAACGACTAGATCGCTTACTATAATAGTATTTTCATTATAATAATGCTTACTTTTTTTAGCCGATGAAAAACGGATCGAATTTTATTTTTATCGTCTTTCTTTATTTTCGGAGAACATGTAAAGACTAGCAAAACTATTTTTTTAATTTTTTATATTATCTGTAAAAAATCTACAGTCTGGGCGCCACTTTATTATTTTTCCGGCAGAAGTTTGGAAGTTTTTTGTTTTATGCTAGAAGTCTATTTGGCCTACTTCTGGTAAAAATTCTAAGCATCTATCATACACTGTTCTTGAGATATGAGAAGTGATTTTTTAAAAAAATTCTTATCCCCTCCATTTACATACTTCACCGCCCGCATTAAAAATTTTTCTTTGAGCAAACTTTATTTGCTTACCTTAATACAGAAACCGAATTTTGTTTTTGTAGTGCAATTGGTTCGTAAGATATCGTAAACTAAAGTTTTTCACTCCCACCTCTGTACGCCACTGCCACCATTAAAAATTTTTTTTTCCGATCTATTCTCTTAGTATACCCACAGATGATCATTAAGTTTCAATTTCGTGACATAAACCGGTTAGGAGATATGCATTTTAGAATGTCTTGGTCTCGGCTTTCGAGCGTTTCGGACGCATTATTCCCCCCCCCCACTCCCTCTCCCACACCTCTTCACCAATATCATCATTTTTTTTTGAAAATGGGTCCCCCACCGATGCTCTATATATATTCCAAATTTCAACCTCCTAGCCTAAGCTGTGACTGAGATTTAGAAACCAAAATTTTTCGTCTTTAACGCTGCCCCATCCTCCCCCTTACACTCCACCTCCGAAAAGGTAGTCACATGAAGGGGTCTGCTTAGTCTACCAGCAGAAAACATTCTTCTTAATAGCTCAAAGATTTTGAGAGCTATAAGCTTTCAAACGTTTTTCGTACGGTGGACGGCGGACGGCGCACAGTCGGACTGAACATTTTTTTTGGTTTTCTGGTGTTTATTAGTCATAAAACGTGTAAAAAAAATTGCTTAAGGTAGCAAATTTTTTTTTTTTAAAAAATCGATAACAATATTTACTTTATTATTAAAATAATAAAGTAAAATTCATACCATAGAAGCAATTATGATTAAACGTTAGTTGTTTTTTCCGGTGTCAATGGAGGGAAACCCCAACAAGGACTGTTGAGTCATGTTGTATCGTTTTAATAACATGTTTTTTACTTTTTGGCAAGTGACGAACTGAAATAGTAAACATATTTTTCTGAACCGTATTTTAAGAAAATATTTCTATGAACCTCTCGTATGACTTGATTTCAGTCATATTATAACACTTTTCTTTATCTGCTTCAAAAATAATATTGTGAATATTTCAACTTTCTAAACAAATTTTTAAGTCACAGTGAGGGAATGGACTCTGCTTGGTAATAAGTTCAGTACTAGAAGTGTTATTAAACACCTTGGTTAAATAATGGATCAACGAAAGACTTTTAGCACAGATATATAGCCTGATAACTCCAAAAAAAATAAAAATTAGTATTAATATTACTGAGTTTAAAATAATCGTAGACTTTCTTAAAAATTTTCAAATAAAAAAGGACGGTAGTCTTTAGCCTTCAGTGAATGCTGCTTTAGTGAGTGTATTTTTCTTCATCTTTCAAGTTCCGTTTCCAAAATACTTCGCAACTTTTGGATCATGAAAAATTGATGCAATTTGTACCACTTTTTTAGGTAAAAAACTGCGTAATATATAAAATGCCACAGGTTGGAGTAACTTTATTTTAGCTAAGGATCGGGTGCTTTTAAGGTTGACAAACCAATCGGAATCAGTAAACTATTTGAAACCTGTGCCGAACCTCAACTTCAACTGCATCCCTTTTATCTGAAAAATAATGAAATTGTACTCGGACTGTTCGTAGATTTGAAATTCATTAGTTCTATTATGTATGTACATATTTGCGTTAAAATAGTTCTAGACTCATGTAACACTGTATCTTTAAGCTTTTCGACTGCCTTTTTCAAAATAATGTCGACAAAACAACACCAACATGACAATTAAATAATAATAATAATATTCAATGGCGTCACAGCCCAAATCAGGCCTACGCCTTGAAGTAGTGCTAGAGTTACTTTATTACTAGACCAACGGAACACTAGGAGGTGAAGTGATCAGCCACACGCTCGTCCGCGATTATTACCCCGATTTTAATCTCAGGTACTCATTTACAGCTGAGTGAACTGATAGTCCGACACCCAATCCCATTCTCGAAAATTACTTGTCGCCAAGCCGATTCAAACCTGGTACCAGGTGCACCGAAGGCAAGTGCTCTAGCCACTAAGCCACCCAGACTACAATCAACATGACAATTACCACATAGCAACTAGCCATTTGAAATTTTAGCTGGCAAATATTTGACAGTAGGCGAGTTTTGGGTAAGCAATGGCTCAAGTCAACAACAAATCTTTACACACTTTTTATAAATATAGGATCATTCCATCAAGGATAGCAAAAGTTGTGACCTCACCATTGCCGATTCTTTTGAAAATTTGTGAACTTGAAGAATTAGTGGAAAAAAAATATGATATCAATTTTCTATCTCATTTCTTTTGTTAGTTATAGTATGTTAAAGTTTTCGCAAAAATGGTGTCCAAGTCTTCTTTGAAAATTCATATCTGCGTTAGTTTTTACCATAGAATAATAAAATAGAACTTTTTTTAAAGGGGAAGGTTGTCGCAAAATAAGAAAAATACCAATCAAATTTATCCTTAAAATTTTTTTCCAAGGATAACGATTTTGTCCTTTATCCTTGAAAACAAAAAGCTTAATTATTTTTTTATTTTTTAAATTTTGTGAATAATACTGTTTTTTAAAACATATCATAAAATCAACTTGGGATCTTAATGAGATCGGGGTAAAAAAATCGAAGAACATCAGTGCTTCTGAATTTACTTTATAGAAAGAGGTTCACTCCATCAAGAATCGCCAAAAGTGTAGCCTTACCATCGCCGATTCTTTTGAAAATTTATGTACTCGAAGTATTAGTGAAAAAAATATATAATTAAAATTTTTTGAGAGTTAGTGGAAAAAAAATATGATATCAATTTTTTTTCCATCACATTTTTTTTAGTTGTTATAGTATGTTAAAAATTTCGCATTGAAGGTGGCGAAGTCTTCTTTGGGGTATGGCGAAGTCTTTTTTGACAATTCATATTTTTATTCTAAAATAATAAAGTACGGCTTATTTTAAAGATTTTTGCTTAAAAATTGCTGTAATATAAAAATAATACGAATAAAAATTATGCTTGAAAGTTTTTTTTCAAGAATAAGGATTTTGTCCTTTATCCTTGAAAATCTCAAAAAATCAAAAAAAAATTTCTCTTATTTTCTATGTTTTGTGTATTATACTGTTTTTCAAAACATATCAAAATATCAACTTCGGATCTCAATGGGATCGCTGTCAAAAAAATCGAAGAACATCAGTACTTCTCAATTATGTTATAATTGTAATTTTTCATGTGTTACTATTATATTATAATAACGGAGAAACAGCCCAAATCGGGCCTAAGCCTAGAGGTACCTTATGCTAGAACGAGATCAATGGAACACCAGAACGTGAAGTGGTCAGCCAGATGCTCATCCAAGATTATTACCCCGAATTTAACTCAAGTATATGGTACTCATTTACAGCAATCCCATTCTCGAAAATTACTTGTCGCCAAGCAGATTCGAACCTGGTACCAGGTGTGCCGAAGGCAAGTGGTCTAGCCACTAAGCCACACAAACTACTAGATATTGGATATGTGTAAAACATTTATACCTAAGTTTGGAAAATGCACCAGTTTCATCCACTGACATTTCGGGACATTTTGCTACGGATGCTTCCCTGGTACATTTTAACGAATCCAGAAAGTTTCAACTTCCTAGCGTGAGTCGTTCGTGCGATATTTCCTCAACACTCTGCACGTAATAATTATCTAATTATCTCCAATATGAGATAGCCTTATAAATCACAGTTCAATTTTATAAATCCATAACTTATTTGTATAAAATGATTTGAAAGATAATACCTATTACAAGAAAACAAAATAGGAAGATAGTACCTACTCCTGCTCGTTTATTAAACCTGCAATTGTAAAAATAAAAGTTTTCAGATCTTAATATAAATCGCAGCAGTAAAAGTTAAGACAAAAATTTTCGAGTTATTAGTACCTACCTATTTACATATAAGATTTTTCTTATATTTATTTTCTGCCAAAAACTTTTTAAAGTACATAGTTAGTCTGGGCATTATCTTAAATATACAATCTTTTTGCTGACAATAGAACGCATATACAACACAAGGTTACACGCTTTTTCGAAAATCTGCAGCATTGCTTTTCTTCTTTGTTTACTTCTTCAGTCAGCAATAATTTCGAAACTCTGAAAAATAATATCTCACTCACAATTTGTATTTCGGATTATTTTTTAAACATTTCTTTATGATGCCAAGAAATTGTTTTGCCACTTTTAAAAATATACACTGCATAAAAATTGCGTAGGTCATTGCTCCATTGGCGGTCATTAGTCAATCGAGTATATGTATAATTAAATTTCTAAAGTAATTAACTTAATGCATCATGTGCGATTGTCTCCATTAATTACATACGTCTCTTATGAACTAGCTCTAGTTAAAGGGTTTATAATTGAACAACTCATCGTTCAACTCAAGGAAGTCAAATATCGTTTTAAACCTCAAAGTGGTAAAATCTGAAGTAAAGTGGATCAAGTGATTTTTCGAGTGGCCATAGAAGTGCGACCAATTTGCGAAATTATTTTGAGAGCGAGAAATTCTATTTGACTTGTTGCGTCGTTTGGATGCAATTTACAGAGGGCAGCATTAGTATCTTCTGATTGAAGATTGAAAATGAAACAAAGAAAAAGTAGTAGTTAAAGTTAAAGTTAAAGTTATAGATAGTAATTCACATCTTTTCGAATTGATATTAGTGCTGTGAGCTTTTCATATAAGCGCCGAGAAACCATATTCATAATTTTTCTTTATTCTATCTCTAAGAGGGTGTAACGTAATTGCGTGCATTTTCACGAATTCCGACATATTTAGATCTTAGCTCTATTTTAAAATACAGATTTTGGTTCTAGTTATATGGGCTTTTAATATAACCGATTTTAACATTTTTCTATACTTAACCCCCGATAAAACGATTTTTGCATTATTTTATATTCAATTCAAAGAGGTATACGTTTTCACGAATTCTGAGGAATATTTTAGATAAATTTATATGTTCATTGATTTCTTGAATGGGCCTTATAGGTATAAATAAAAAACGCCAACGATCTGGGCACAACTAAATTATTTTTTTTGGCGAAAGTTCAGAATGCGTTACATGTTCAGAACTTCTGCTCAAAAAATGTTAAAGTTGAGATCAGTTTTATTTTATTGTTGTATTGCATTTATCACTTACCTACATAAAAATAAAACTTCGTTCTTTATAAACTGAAAAGTTTACAGATTGACTTAGGCTCGTTCCTACGATCGTCAGTTACGTTCTAACTGGAACTTTAACTGTCATATTTTCATACAAAACTTGCTTTTAAAGTTCCGGTTAGAATTGAACTGACGATAGTAGGAACGGGCCTTAATAATGATAGAATTTTCGTACTTAGGAAATTTCCTGTCTTTATATCTGTATGGTTACGAAGCTATAACTAAAAAATCTGCCAACAGTCTGGGCGCAACTGTATTATTTTTCCGGCAGAAGTTCAGAACGCGTTCAATTCGGGGATGCGGTGTATGTTACTATGTGACTGAAAACCTAACAAAAAGTTCGGGAAGCGGTTAGAAAAGGGTGTAACATATGAATTAAATAATTGGGTCATATTCCGGGATGCGGTCTAGAGGTTGAAAAAAACAAAGCTTTAAAATAGGTGATTATTAAACAAGCCTGAGGAAGTGAAAAGATATTCGATATCTGATCAGACCTGAGAAACATGGTGGAATTCATGAAAAAGTATACAACCAGTTTACACCCTCTTAGGGGTCGAATTTAAAAAAATCTTGAAAACACTTTCTAGGTATTCACATGAAGAATCGGTAGAAAAAAAATGAACTCAATATTTCGAAAGACCTAGTAGATATGACGAAAATCGTGAAAATATATGCATTTTATATTAACCGATATTTTTTTTTGCCCCCCCCCCTTCTGAACGCCAATGAATATTCAAATTTTTTCTTATCAGAATTACTTTTCTAGTTAATTTACATATACGTACCGAGTTTCAACTTAACAGCATAAGCCGTTCTAAAGTTAGGAAAAACACCCCCCACCACCGTACCATACTACCCCTAAAAAAAATTCTATTTTTCCACCATGCCACTACTATAGCTCTATCTAAATATCAAATTTCAGCTTCCTATCATTAAAGATTCTTAAGATATAAGCATCGAAACTTTTTCTTTCTCACCCTTCCCCACCCTCACCCTCTACACCCACACCCCCAAACTTTTTTTCCCTACTAGAGTTCTATTAGGCCTACTTCTGGTAAAAATTTGAAGCAACCATCTTACACTGTTATTGAGATATGAAACGTGTTATTTTTGAAAAATTCTTATCCCCTCCACTTACGTACTCCCCCGCCCCCTTCAAAGATTTTACTTTGAGCAATCTTTATTTATCAAGCTTTGTATCCAAACCGAATTTTGTTTTTCTGGTGCCACTGGTTTGGGAGATATTGTAATGTTAAGTATTTCAACCCCCACCCCCGCACGTCACTACCCCCACCCACAAATTTTATTTCAATCTACTCTCCTAGTATAACTACAGATATTTGTTAAGTTTTAATTGCTTGCTATTAACGGTTTAGGAGATATGGATTTTAGAATGTGTCGATCTCGACTTTTTTGCGTTTCGGACGCATTGCTTCCCCCTCCACTCCCACACCCCTTCACCCATATCTGTTTTTTTTTTTGCAAATGGGTCCATTATCAAAGCTCTATAGAAATTCTAAGTTTCAGCCTCCTAACACAAGCGGTTCCTGAGATCTAGAAACCTAAATTTTTCGTCTAAAACGCTTACCCCGCCTTCCCCCTTACACCTCCTCCCCTGAAAATAATGTCAATTCAAGGGGTGCACCAAGTCTATTCTTAGAAAAAATTTTAATTTAATAGCTCCACTGGTTTGAGAGCTACGAGCCTTCAAAGATTTTGGGGCGGTCGACGTACGGCGTACGGGGTACGGCGTACGGCGTACGGGGTACGGCGTACAGACGGAGTGAAAATTTTTATTGCTTTTTTCGCGTCTACTAGTCATGAAACGTGGACAAAAAAATTTTGAGGGCAGCAAATTTTTTTTTTTTAAAAATCGATAACAATACTGTATTATTAATAATACAGTAAAAATTACTAAACTAGTTTCGATTAATTTTTTTTAAGCATTTTGAATTAAACTATAGGCTACTTTATATCGTCCTTAATTCTTTCTTATTACCATATAACATACAGGTAAGCCTCCTACAACGCGGTTTCGCTGCGACGCGGTTTCGCTACAACGCGGATTCGCTACAACGCGGTTCAGGTAATGCGGAAATTTTTCTACAACGCGATACTTCAATAGCGTGGTTTCACTATAACGCGGTTCAGATAATTTGCAAGTTTTCTTCAAAGCTTTTTTGTTCAGCTAACCTATCAAGGATAGCTGATGTTCGCTTGCAGTTGCAGTGTGGGATATGACCACAAAACTGTTACCTTTAGGCACTATTAAATAAACAATATTTAAATGGGTCTGTGTTTAACTGATGAAACCAGTCATCAATTCCTTGACAGCAATGGTTGTTACAAGAAAGCTTGCGAAAATAATCCAAGAAGGGTTATTTGGCACAACAAAAATTTTACCCTAAAAGTTCAATACCTTTTAGGCTTAGAGAGAGGCTTAGATATAGCGAAGTAGTTGAGAATCCTTTTACGGAGAGAGTCAACATTTTTAAAAGAAATCTTCAACAACGCTTGGTTTTATTAAAAAATTTAATAAACAAAAAAAGGAAATTCATCTTTTAGAACCAAACTCCGGTTCTTATATTTGCATATCTCCTACAAAGCGATTTCCTACAACGCGGCATTTTCTTGGAACGTATCTACCGCGTTGTAGGAGGCCTACCTGTACATCTTTTGATTGCCACTGTACAAAAATATAACTTCTACTTTCGAGACGGTTGTACACCTGCGTACCCATCTGACAACCATGCGATTAAAAGAGTAAAGCAGTGATTGTCAAATGCTTTGTAGTATGGACAAATATTTTTTTTAATCAGAATCTCACGAAAACTGCTCATACTGAATCATCACAAAGAATATGTGTAAAGAGCTATAATAGATAAAATAGGCTAATTCGTAGTTCGAGCCAACTACACACTAACACAAGACATAAATCTTCCAGGTTTCTCTTATGGTCCTGCTTTCGTTTGCGGAGCACATTCCACTGTCATACCTCCTATTGAGAACCGCTGGTGTATAATATGGATAGTTTTCTTTCTCTACCAGAAAAAAGCCCAGATAGTCTAAGCCTACATGAAAAAAATACAAATTTAGGGCGTACTTACCATGAAGATCGAAAAATTAAATTTCACTCTATGGCTGCAGGGAAGATCTCATATATGGGTGGTTTCAGTTAAGATAATAATTTTTGAAAATTTTTTTGTTGTGTTTTTGGCGAAAATTCTTAAAATTAGTTAAAAACATTTTGGTTATTTAATCGGTTAATTTATTCAGTTTTATGATTTTATTTTTAAAATATGGCTTGGATAAGTATTTCGCTCCAGAAACGTTGTGATGACAACAAAAGGCAAGTGAAAGCAGAACACTGTAGACGGATTTTTTCTATACAGCAAAGGTATGCACATGGGTGTTGCAGAGAATGCGACTAGATATTAAAATAATAAAGTAAAATCGATCACTAAAGCTACGTGAATACAAGTTACTTTATGGGAAATTAAAAAATTTTACCACGTTTCTTAACATGCATGTGTGTGTACATAATAATAAATTTCAGTTTTGCTTGATTTAGCTAGTGGTACGAACATTTTTGCTACTTAGTGTATCCGCAAGTGCCAGAAACACGATTATTAGTAAAGCGCCAAATTCGCATATTTTGTTTATCTAATTTGTGTAAGATGAAGCTTCCGTGCGATTCATTTATAGATCCACACGCTTAGATTATCTATAAATGTTGCAAATTAATCGATGTTATAAATATAAATATAAATGTATGTGCATCTAAACTCATCGATTATTTAGGACCATACAAATTCGAATCTATAAGTTCTTGTAGAGCGAACCGCCATGAAAATATCATAGAGTTCAGTTAGATAACAATTTAATTAAATGCAAGTGTTTAATTCAGAGCGTTCGATATGAATCAGCTAACATGCAACTGTGATTGTTTTTTGATTTTTTCATATGGAAGGGGTTTTGTTCATTAACGATCGTGTATTTATTTTTGTTTGATTAACGTAAATATTTTTTTTTTTTAATAATAATATTAAGGTATAGTACTGTAGTTAAGCTAAACATCTGATGAAAGCACACATTTTTCAATTATTATTGTATGGAGGAATTATAATACATCTGTATGTAATACATCTGTAATTATAGATTTTTATCTTGGAGAGCACTGATATTGTCGGTACATCAAGTTTATTTTTCGGCACAGAGCACTTTCTCAGGCACTGAAATAATTTTTTTAATATAAGTATAACAATTAAGTTTTGATTGACTTGGTACTGGAAAAATTTGCAAGCCTCTTCCTCCCTGACGCCCTTAATGTCTTTAAGACATAACGTGTTTGATGTGTTGTAGAGAAATTAGGTGGGTTTGATGGTTTTGACGTCAAACTTTGAAGTCAATTTTTCTTAGAGATTTTATAAGATAAAGGCTAGCAAACTAGACTAATAACATTGAGGTCGGGTCAATCGATTCTAACCTAGTCCTAGGTTTATTACTCCTGGCTTCAGCCAAAATTATATTAGAAACATTCATTGAGGCACTGAACTTACACAACCATATGCTTCACACTTGGTCTGAACTGGATATCTTAGGAACCGATTACACTAAAAAGTTGAAACTTAGAATGGACGTCAAGGTATACGTTACGTTTAAGGGCAGTTACGCATTTCTCAACCTAAAAAATGGATTAAAGTATTTGTGAAGTAAATGTGCAATTACAAATAATCTGTGTCAACTCTTGTCTTGAACCGCGCCTCTGACTTTGATCTAAGAAAAATTGTAAGGATGCATCCAGATTGGCGAGTTTTTAATTAGCTTTAAAATTTCTGGGTCTCGTTGCTTACTAAAATATCGTGTTCAGGGATAACTAAATGATATGAAATTAAGTTAAGTGTTACAATAAATCGTTCCGAAGTTAAATCAAAATTAAAAGCAAGTGGACGATGAATATCACTCAAATGCAGAGCACAGCTCCTACGGTACACCTCAACTTGTTTGTACAGTTTTGAAGACATGTCATAATTGCCCATCAATTAGGATTGTTATCTCGCCCTTCAGTTGTTGAATGGTTGTCATCATCAATCATGCTTTTGAGATAACCCCAAAGAAAGAATGAAGTTCAACGGAGTAAAATCACTGGTTTGGCAGATACATACTCGCATCAAGATTAGAGATGGGTCGTTCCAGAGAACTGCTCCAAAAGAGCATTTCATTGAAGTGAGTGAGTGAACCTTTTGGTGAACTACAGTTTCATTCGCCACGTGACACCGCCGCCAGACCACCTTTTTTTTGGTCAACACACACGTGACACCGCCACCGCATGACTTTTTTTTGGTCACCACAATCACGGAGAAACGAAGTGAACTGGAACTAGTTCACTGAACTAGTTCCTTTGAGTGAGTGAGTTAACTCCGACCACTCACTAAAAGGAACTGCTTTGCCCATCTCTACTCAAGATAGTTGAGATTTGGGTTAGTGCATATAGAGTGACTCTAGTTAATACTAGCCCGCTAGTATGCTATAAAACCAATTTATGAAACCTTGCATGTATCGAACGTACTTGTATAAATTTACATATCAATAAATTTATAGACCAATAGATTTGTATCATTAATGATACAACTAATAGTGAATATTTCATAATTTATTAATAATTTACAACTAACAATTCATTAACGTGGTACCATTTTAGAATGATCAGTAAATCATTAAAGTATTATTTTCGATGGTTAACGAGCCATTAAAATGACTCATTTATGAATCTTTTTGTTTTTCTAGGAAGTTACCTAGAGTATGGTTCGATTCCAATCTGCGAAGCATGTCAAATTAATTGCATTTAAGTATATGGCGGCTACTCGTATTAATGGCTCAATTTATTTCTGCATGAATCCGAATTATGGACTTTATTGAAATGGATTATATGGCAGATGATACACGTACTTGTTCGCAAATTGTTGACTTTTTTTGTAAAAAATACTTGTTTGTTTGTTTATTTTTGTTGTTTGAAGCATTTCGAGCGGAATAATGTTTTCGATTTGTTATGTTTATTATACGAATACACAAGGCCGTATCCAGGAAGGAGGGTCCGACAGGGTTCGGACCCCCCCCCCCCCCCTACCCCCGAAATTTTCAAAGATTTCAAAGTACCTCCTAAGAATCGCGTTTTTTTTGTTAATTGTATTGAGAAACACCCAATATATAATAATAATATGAAGACTATAATGCATCATTCATTCTCCATGTACATTTACATGTTTTACGATTGCGATTGAAATCGGTCAAGTTCGATGGGAAGGTGGGTCAAGAGTGAATTAATTCTTCATTTGGTGTTTTTATTATTGTCAAAAAAGACAAAATTTTTGGTTTAAACTGCTAAACTAAAACAATATATTAAATAATAAATGCATAGTAATAAAAATACCGGAATGTAAATATGTACTTATTTGTTGTGGAGTTTGCTTGTTGTAGAGATCCGTAGATAACAAAGCGTGTTATGAACTTACATGGTTCTTTAATTTATTGTAACATGTACGCTTAGTTTGCGTATACTGGGTACTATTCAGAGTGTCCGGTATATGGAAATATTTTAAGGAGTGATTTCTTGTTGTATTTTGTGAAAAAATCATGTTCTACAAAATGGGTCAGTTTTCAATATCCGCGGAGATAAGGACGGTAAAGAAGAGACATGTACGCTCCTCATAAGAACTATTATATCTTGAAAACTAGTAATCACAATTTGACAGGTTATAGCTGCTTTAGGAAATCGAATTATGTGGGGAAAAAAACCTTCGAAACGCTTGAAAGTAGAGCTTAAACATTCTTCACTGTCAATCCATCCACAGTTAATGTCATGAAGTTGAAACTTAAAGACTGACTGTAGATATACTAGGAAACTAGAAATAAAGTATTGAGTGAGAAGAGCAGCATCTAGGGGTGGGTGGTGAAAAACTTTAAACTACGACACCTCACATACCTATTAGAAAAATAAAATATGCTATGTATACAAGTCATTAAATGGAGTTTGATAAAAGTAAAATTTTTAAAGGGGATTCTTTTCAGAATTTTTGAATATTTAGAGGGTGAACGGAGGTTGCACATGTTTTCACAAATTCCTACATATTGCTTAGATTTAATGGGATATCGACTTAATTTTTACTTCCTAAAGGTGATAATTTTTTTTTATTTTAAAGAAATTTTTCAAAATTTTAATTGCCCAAAGATTATTGCCAAAACTATTGTGGCGATTAATGGAGCAATACAGGGCAATATCGTGCTAGGTGCGGCAATATTTCAGCAATGTAGCAAAGTTTTCATAGATTGCTGGTATTGTTTACCCTATAGTTGCAGTATTTCCACTAAGTTGGAAAATTCCAAGCATTGTACTTGTTCGGTGATTCAATTGTGAAATTTTGCTTTGAGTTTTGCATTTATTTGTCAAGCATCGTTGTAAAGTTTTAGATTTGTTTGTCAAGTTTGCTTTCGTTTCGTTTATAGACTGAATTGCTCGTCTAACCCCTTATTGCTGAATTACTAGATATCGGTTAATAACGCTCATCACAATTCAAGCACGAGTTGATGAAAAGTTTATCAACATCGCCTATTGCTGTTGTTGCTCTGTGTTGCTTCATATTTTCGTAGCGTCAAATATTGCTGCAAACCCCCAAGCGCTTGCATATTTTTTCAAAATTTTTTCATCCATTAGTTCTGATGATACATAAAATTTCACAAATTTTCGACTTGCTTACGTTTTCACAAAAAAACAATTTATTTCGCTATTTTGCTTAATCAAGTTCTGAGTGAATTTAGCTACATAGACTACACTTAGCAAAAAAAGGGTCATCTGATGACGTGATCATATTGTTTTCATCTTATTATAGGTGCTTTTTTGGGAAATCTTTAACATATCTACTATAACTAACAAAAAAAAAAATTAGATAGAAACAAAAAATTTAAATCAATTTTTTTCAATAATTCTTCGAGTGCACCAATTTTCAAAAGTGCGACCTTTCATCGGCGATTGTTTCAAAAAAAAATTCAATGATAATTTTTATTGCGACAACCCTCTCGCCATATTTCATTATTCTAGGATAAAAATAATCAGAGACATGTATTTTCAAATCGGACTCGGACACAATTTTTACGAAAACTTTAACATACTACAACTAACAAAACAAATGAGGTAGAACCTAAAAATTGAATTTCAGCTATATTTCACTAGTTCTTAAAGAACAGAAAGTTTCAAAAGAATCAGAGATGGTATGGTTTCATTTTCATTATTATATTAAATAAGTACCTACATACATATTACCTAAGCCTCTCAAACGTGTAAGAGTTTGTATTACTTATAATAGCGCGCTTCCTATATAGGTATCTCCGATTTTAATTTAAAAAATCAAAGGGGGATAATCAATTTTACCACGGACCCCCCCCCCCCCGAAATTTTTTTCTAGCTACGGCCTTGCGAATACACGACTGCATGTACAAGAAGCTAGTCGATAATAGCAACAGCGTAATAACTTTTGTGCAAATAATTTTCATCAATGAGGACAAAGTGTCGTAAAAAGTTTTTTTAAATTTTTAGTTTAGAATTTACTCAGGCACACCTCAATCAGTAGCGTTACAAAATATTGTATCGGTTGAACTTCACTTTATCTTATGGGCGGATTATGTGACCCTGACCACTGCAATGCTTACAGCTTGAGATGTGTGGTTACCTATCCCATTATGCAATGCAAATAAATGAAATGAAGTGGATTATAAGCCACTTTGTGGGATATTCCAGACCCTAATGGCATTGATTCGTAGGTGCAAAAATATTTTTAATTAATTTAAAATGCTTACTATTAGTAACATTTGCATTCGTGGTTAGCACTGCGTAGGTGCTGTTAGTTAAACTACTTGCTAAGTCGAATACTGATAAGAACGGAAGATATCGAGGAAAGATTACGCTTTGCATGGACTGTTCGAAGCAGTTAGTGCTAATATTATCGCCGAAATAGCTCAGTTGGGAGAGCGTTAGACTGAAGATCTAAAGGTCCCCGGTTCAATCCCGGGTTTCGGCAATTCTTTTTATTTTTTATAAAATTTATTAAAAACATTGTCTCCTAAGCCATATGAAAACGAACTCGAAATATTCACATTGTACCTTAATTTTTAAATTAGAGTACTTACTGGTATAGAACAAATAGTCTTTGAACCAAGTTTCAACTTTCTAGACTTTACCATTCGTAATAAAAGCCACAGCAACTTAAGATATTTATTGTTACGGTCTTGCTCTGCGATGCCAGACCAGAACTAAATTCCAATTTAAAAGTTTGTATTACAAAGGTTCTAGAATTTTACAAAATCTACTTATGAAAAGAGATTTAAAAATCTTTCAAATAGTTGGGAATTACAGTAGATTTGATAATGTATAGAGAAGGAAGTGATGATGGGTAGTTCAGGATTGAACTACTCTAAAAGAACACTTCATTGAAGTGACTGGGTGAAGTAAGTCATTGTAGTCATTGAAGTGAGTGAGTGAAGTAGCTATCTCATTTAGCAGTAGGTAACTCATTTTGTAAAGTAACTAACTAATTTTGGAGATTATTCAAGCATCACATGCTGGTTAAAAATCATATTCCTATCTAAACGCAGGACACAATTTTTGTCAGTTAAGCTATACCTAACTATTAACGATATTTCTGTAAAAAAAGACAGTTAAGAAATTTGGTCCAGTAGTAAACCTTTTACTTATTTCGTATCTACCCATTTTAGAAAAATATTTTGCGTTCGACTTAATCAAATTTCGCAAAGACTCTTGTATCGGGAGATTATTTCCATTTTCAATGCTGTACCTGTACCTAAATTTGCCAAATTTTAAATTTGTAACTTAACATTTTTTTAAATTTTTCCCGGTTTTTAATAATAGCTTACCGAAAGAATTGCAATATTTTACTCAGTAATATTTGGTCAATCTTCTTTTTCGACTACAACTGAATAGAATAAAATTCAAGTGTGATGAGTCTTCACAGATCTTTACAGGGTCCCAATTTCATAAAAGATTTCGATGGTGGATACTTGAAAGAGTACCTTAATTTTCCATAGTTTACTTTATTATTTCACTGTGTTAAATATTTAACTATTCATACTTTCAAATGATGCCGGGTTGTAATAAACGTTAAATTCAATTGTCAAGTTTGAGCGAAAAATTTTGATTGAATTTTTCTTAAATTTTTTTTTTTTTTTTTCAAATATTTGACAGCACGTCATACATTGTAATAAAAACTTTACAAATCATTTTAATGCCATAGAAAGCTATCACTCTCCATCTGTTGATCCTGACAACATGAACTATTAAGAGTTATAAGCTTACCTTTATAAATTCCTAACTAGGTTGTTAGCCCCGTACATACCATTTTTAATATATCTCAATTAAGTATGCCAATTATCGAGTAGGTATATTTATTATGCATTAATTCGCAGTACATACAAACATGTATGCAGAATTAGTTTCGCACTATTGTGCTAATAAAAATTCTAAGTAGAAACTATGTAATTTTTTTTACTTGAATATATTTTATACATAGCTAGAGAAGTTTACCTCTGAATCATGCATGCGAATCATTTGATTAGGAAAATTATGTGGATATCATTCGTTCGAGAATATTTGGAAATTCCATTAAACAAAATTCTGTTGATTTGATTTACATTATGCGCATCATTCTCTAAGGTCAGGAGTTTTACGGATACTAGTTCCTACTTATGCATAGAATTTGTTAGTTTTAATAATAATTCTAATTTGAGTAAGTGTTAATTCAAGAAATGCACGTGATATTTCTTTTGAAAAGTCGGTTTTCCTTAAAGTAACCTCAAATTATAATAATTAAAAAATATATATTTCGTAATTAATGAAATTATCACTGTTATAGCTAATTGATAAATATTTTAAATTACTTATCCTTTTGAGTTTTTTAAAATGTTTTTTGCTGTATTTACTATCTCATTTTTTTAAGGAGCTTGTGATGGTTGATACATCCCACTAGGAAATTTGAGGAGAACTCCGTGAGGGAGCAAATAACGAGGTAATAGTAGACTAGTTAGTTAGACTAGTTCTGCAGTAAAACTTAAAAATGGTCTTCATATAGTCTCATTTTCATCCATTCGGAACAAAAAAAGAGAAGTGACGGTTTTCTGCATAATTTTATTATTAATCTCCTTTTTTACTCCATTGTGAGGGATAGTAGATACCTCGTTATTTGCCCCCTCGCGGAGCTCTCCTCAAATTTCCTAGTGGGTTACTTCCAAGGAGGTACACTAGGTCAACTTCTTAGATTATAAGATATTTTAAAATGAACTACGACTGTTCGACGAGTCCGTCAAAGAAATATAGTCTTAATATATTTATCATTCCACGTAAAAGTAAACAGATCAACTAACCAAAAAGACACAGACCTGATTTGACGCATATTTTTTGTATTTAATTAAATTACTTTATTCATTAACTTGTATCAATACCGCGTTTACTACGAAAAATAAGAAAGCTATATGTACATGTAATTCTTTGCGCAAAGCAAACATTCTTTTATCAATAAAACTGACCTTGTCTGAGCGTAACTAATATGAAATTGGATGCTTCCGTACTTAGCGTTAAAAGTACGAGAAAGGTAAGTTTCATCGGTTTATATCAGTCGTTAGTGTAGACTACTAAGAAGGCACGGTATTGTCTCAAGATTAGGCTTTCAGTAAATATCATACGCGGATATTTCGTACGCTTTCAAGAAATTTAACTAAACTGCAAAAGTACCATTTAGAACATTGTTGTTTTATAGACGCTGCAATGACATTCCAAGGACGTTTGTGGAAAGGCCTGTTGCACATATCCTCGAAATACTACTACCTACTACATAGTATTACATGGTAGTACATATAAGTACTAAGCGTTCGATTATTGGAGTAATAAAAACAATTTCTTCGTAATCTTCTGTTTCCAGTATACATAGTATTATAAAACTGATTATTTTCTTAACATCACTAAAAGAAAAAGATTTTAAATCGCAAGAACGGAACAAATAATTGTGAGAGCAAAAACGAAACAAACTTCTGTAAAAAAATTATTCATTCGTTTTGTTTTCGTGTTGTTATTTATATATTATAATATTATAATGTCCGCATCAAAAAGAAACTATAAAAAAATTAGTTAGCGAGAAAAAATTAACTTTTTTTATCAGAATTTTAAAGATTGTTTCAATCAGAGGCATTAAAAAAAGTTTTCGTATTTTGAAAAATTTTTTTCGTGGTTAAAGCTTTTGTTTCGACCTTTATTGTGTGTTCTGGTTTATTTTTTACTAAAATTTCAATTTCAATCCTACTCTTTTCTGGATAAAAGCTCAAAAATTACACCTAGCGATAAATTGATACATAGTAAAATGTTGAATTTTTATTTGTATGAATTTTGAAGTCGTATCAAAAATCGGTCAAACTTGATTATGTTTTGTATGCGGATCTGAACATTAAAAATGTCTATTCAGTTACAGATGAATGCAAAAATCTCGAATATTTAGAGTCCTGAAGAAAGGACAAAATGTTGCAGAATGTTGGCAATGTTGCAGAATGTTGGCATTTTATTTCCTAGGCTTTGGTAAAATTTGCTTGATACATTTAACGACAAATTTTGATTGCCCACATTGTATGTACTGAGTTGCCGATGTTTTGTATGAGAAAAATTGTTGTGTTCTTTGCTAACAAAAGTGTTAAAAAATTGTAAACTCCCGGTTTCTCGATCAAAATGAGTCTTTTTTTCAGTACCTCTTGAGAGAAATCCAGTCTGCTGTGGCGAGAGCCTTTTATTATAGCAGATTGAGAAAAAATATTTAAAAAAAAAACAATTGTTTTTCATTCGATCGGAACTAAACTACACAGTAACCATCGCGGGACTATTCTACACGTTCTCTGAAAATTTGATTAAAATCGGTTGAGCGGTTTAGGAGTTCATAGGGAACATAAGCACATACATACATATATGTACATCCTCTTTTATATATGTAGATAAGCTTAAATGATTGACCAACTATTTGGTAAAATATATTTAGAAATGGAAAACTTTCAAGCTTACTGGTAAAACTTCTTTTTATATAAAATTGAAATAAGTTTGCACTGTTTGGTGAAAATAGTTTGATAACAAATAAATAGACAATTTGATTGCCCAGCAACTATGGAAGCTATGGCTATTGCAACCCTAACATGAACAAATCATAAAAATGGCCCAATACTCGAAATTATGCAGACACTTTATGGCGCATACTTATCTTGGATCAGATTTATGTTTTAGGTTTGATACATTAACAGATGTATATTAAAAACGAAATCTAATCAATATTGGGTGATACCTTTCCAAGGTTTGACAGACAAAAAATCGTTTTCAAATTTATTTGTAAGGAAAACCATGAATATATCAAAAGATTCAATAGTATAATCCAGAGTGAACCTTTCATTTCTTTTCTACAGCTGTGTTATGACTTTACTACTCTTTTGGCTTTGAGGATCGTATACCGCCTTTATGGGTATCTGTGACAAAACTTAAAACCTTTGCCCTCTTAACACAGAAATGAAATAATAGGGCAATTTTTATCTAAACATTCAGGCGATAGCATCCCCTTCTTAGCGAGAACTTTCGTGTTCTTTCATCATCATCAATGGCGCGACATCCCAAATCGGGCCAGGAAACATTGACTAAAATCATTTCGATTCAGAGTCCGTGTCCTCCGATTTGTGCATTTAAGAAGCGATCTGCAATCCTTTTTCACTTTATAGCTTTAATGAAAACTGTAAAGAACCAGGACATTACCTCCTGTTGGAGTCGAGCTAGTACCACCGAACAAATACAAATTACTATCGTAGCGTTCATGACTCAATTTTGTTGAAATCAATAATTTATTTTTAGCATTAGATCTATCTACGATTTCTTTCAGTGTAAGAAGCAATCAGATTTAGACTTCTTTCCATTGATGTCTAATTTCTTGTTTGAGTACTTCTTTTTGAATATTGAATGTATGAATGAATAAATTGCCCATTTAGAGTGCTGCGAAATTCTTTTTATTTTCCATGTCTGAAGTCAAAATAAAGACTTGGCGCGTCCTTCTATAATTTGCCTTCATCTGACACCCTTGAAGTTAGTTACAAGGGCGGTTTCTAGTCGTACATTAACATCAGACTATACGAAGAATATTTAGGCTCCATGTTGCCCGCCATTTGTTGATATATGCGAATGTCTGTTGCTATGGTGTTAGGTGAAGAAAATTCCTTTATCCTGATATCCCATGGCCAGGATGTTAGGATGTAGTCAGACCAGTTAGTATTTCACTACCAGAATACCGAGCAGTGCTATTTAGAACTATTACATTATTGTCCTTGTAGTCAGTTTTCATGTTCATATCCATGTGTAAAAAACAGTAAATTATACATAAATACATATTTGTGTGGTGTCAATATTATTATAAAATTTTGTTTTATCTATTCTTTCAGGACAAAAAGATGGATTTCGATAAAATTTTGGAGCGATGTGGCGACTTTAATCGCTATCAATTTCTCTTATTAGCACTTTTTGGGGTGATTAATTTGCTGGTTTCGATGCATTACTTTACCCAGACGATAATTAGTTTTGTACCGAACCATTGGTGAGTAATGATGTGTGTATGTTTAATATATGTATACTCGTATAAATAATCGGATCACATGGGTATCCTTTGTACTTTGGGAATTGTAATTTAATTTTTTTTCCGAACTATAGGTGCTATCATGAAAAGCTGGCGAATAAATCGATGGCTGAAATTAAGCAAATATATTCACAATTTGATGATCCTTCGTGTACCAGATTGGCAGATATCAATGGGTACAATGTCACAGTTAGCGACGAGCTTTGTGACAGGTGGTTTTATGACTATGATTACGGATACAAGAGTATGAATACTGAAGTGAGTAGTGTTGTTAAAAATTTATTCTTGTTTATGTTGATGTTCGTTTAGCGGACGGGCATTGAATTAAAGGATTGTGGTGGTTTTGTTAACGTGGTTGTGTCTCTTTTTCAGTTGAATTGGGTGTGTGAATCGGCCTACAAAGCCCGAATCGGACAATCTATGTTTTTCGTTGGATCCGTCGTTGGAACGCTGTTTTACGGATTACTGTCGGATAAGATAGGACGATTGCCAGCTTTAATTATTTCGAATTTTTCGGGATTTCTTGGTGACTTTTCGACAATATTTACATCGACTGTAACGATGTTTTCGCTATGCCGATTTATTTCAGGACTAGCAGCTGATACAAATTTTTACTTAATGTATATTTTAGGTAAGTTAAATTTGTATACATATTAAGTTGATGAAGTGGTACCCTTTTTTAAAATTGTGTGTAGTCGTGCCAGCGTTTCGTAATGGCTAGGAGCTAGCGGCATATTTCTTCCACTATTTAGGGTTAGTTTTGAATGTGCCACATGCATGGAGGGATGCTAATGTAACTTTGGATTAGATATTGAACTTCATATCGTCCAATCAGTTTTACCTCTAGGAGGCGTACTTTCTCCACTATAGTGGTGCATTGTTGTAGATAATCTCATGAAGGATGTGGCTATTAAGGAATTCAAAATTGAAGCGCATGCCACTGATTGCAGGGAAGACCCAATGGTATAGTAGGTCATTAGTGCATCTAACATGGACTAAGTATTAGTCCTTGTAAAACGATTGTTGTGTCATTTACCAGATGCCAGATGGTAAATTTAAGAGTTTAAATGGTAAGAATATTGAATAATTTAACGGAACACTCTTCTGATGTTAAGCGAGTTACTTTGAACAACTATCCGACATACAAGCACCACCTTAAAAGCATGTCGATACAAGCGTCACAATCTTTTATGGCGTATTGAAGGCTCTGCGGTAGTCTTAAACCAAATATGATATACTGAATCTACAAGTCTATTATAAGATAATGATATGCCGCAATGGTTTGGAGGCAAAATCGATTGTTGGTTCATCAGATATAACTTTCTCTGAACTCAATAGCTTTTAAGAAACACAACTCGAAGAATCATCCAAAAATGTTAGAATCGTGTAAGACGTGTGGACGCGGAGATATTAAAAAAATTATTTTTCGAGTCAAAGTTTGGAAGTGGTCAAAGTCGGGGTATATCATCAGTTCTTCCGAGATTATGACTTTTTTTGGAACGTTAATTTTGTTCTTAAGAAAAAAAAATATTTAACATGCAAATAACCAATTTCGTATCGGGTCAGAACTAAGGGATGGTAAAAATTGTGAAAACATAATGCAAACGCTTGGATTTTGAATATCAAAAAATTGTGAAATGGGTTTTGTAGGTGATTATATCAAAAGTCCGTGGAAGTGAAAAGCGATCGAGTATCTCATCAATCCTAAGGAATATGTTACACTTACACTCCTTAGGATTGAATATCTAAAAATACTGAAATTGACTTTTAGCGCTTATAAAGAAACCTTAGGAAATAAAAATGATTTCGATATATCATCAGACCTAAGCAATATGTAGGAATCTGTGAACATATATGCAACCTCCATACACCCATACGGGGGTTGAATATCCAAAAATCCAGAAATGAGTTAATAGATAAATATGAAGACAGCATGAGAAAATTAAAATTAATTCAATTTCTTGTCACTTCTAAAAGAAATTACGGAATTCATGAAAACGTGTTCAACCCTTTTAAACCCTCTTAGGAGCTGAAAAAGCAAATGATTTAAAATCCAGCTTTAGGCGATTATTACGCAAGTCCTTGAAAGTGAAGAGATGTTCGATATCTTATCAGGCCTGGGGCTGGGGGATATGGCAGAAATCGTGAAAAAGTATGCAACACCCTTGATCTCCCTTAAGGGCACAATTTCGAAAACGCCTGAAAACGCTTTATAGGTATTTACATAGAGTTGGTGGAGACGACAGCCACCGGTTTTTTGTAAAGCGCTTTGAAGCTAAAAACACGATGAAAAGTGAGACAAAACAGGTTCGTTACATCAAATTATTGTAGTTTTAGCGTGTGAGTGAGTAAACCAAAACAGGAGTCTTATGTCAATTTGTTGTTGTTTTGCGTGCAAGTGAATGCGACGTCGTCCGCCTTTAACTCAAACGCTGCTTGTCATCTTCTGTATTATACATATACATATCTCTATGGGTATTTATATGAAAAAGCCGTAGAATAAAAATCAATTTAATATCTGGAAAGACCTAATACATATGACGAAAATCGTGGAAATATATGCATTCCATTTTTACTGATAATTTTTTTCCGACCTCCTTCCAAACACTAATGGATTTTTAAACGTTTTGCTTATCTAAATTACTGTTCTAGTTGATTTACATATACATACCGAGATTCAACATTGTAGCATAAGCCGTTCTATAGTTAGGAAAAACCCCCCACCCTCGTACCATACTACCACCATAAACACTTATATTTTTTCAACATGCCACTGCTATACATATGTAGCTCTGTCTAAATAAATATCAATATATCAGATTTTTATCATTATAGGTTTTCGAGATATACAAATCAAAACCTTTTCCTTTACACTCTCAAAAAATGTTCTGCTAGGGATCTATTAGGACTATTTCTGGTAAAAATTTTAAGCATCTATCTACACTCTTGCAATGTGCCTTGGAAGCACGCAACTAATCAGTATTCAATCGTTCATTGAATTGCTATTGAAACTGCGACATATTCATATTTGGTCAAAAATGTTTTTGACTAAAACTGTTTTTGCTCTTTCAGTGTGCGGCCAGCCTAACGGAACAGATAGATACAAGCGAATTTTACACATTACAGTGTATCAATTTACTAATTGCAAATCCTCTAGTCAATCTTCTCATCTGGCTGGTTGATATTATACAAAGCTGAACTTAACGCCTTAATTTAATTCGTCTTCATTCTAAAGATTCGCTAATTTCCATAATAAAATACTTTTGAATTTTTTAATGAATGGTATTTATTTAGGCCCGTTCCTACGATCGTCAGTTACGTTCTAACTGGAACTTTAAATGACAGATTTTCATACAAAACTTGCTGTTAAAGTTCCGGTTAGAATTGAACTGATGTACGTTGGAACGGGCCTAAGTGCTTACTGGAATACACTAAAACTCAAGAAAAATGTATCAGCTTTACAAAATACATAAATATACACGCTAAAGTTGCTAAAAATAATTTCTTTTACAATTTACGCCACGGTTACTAGCAGCATACCTTTTGGCTTAATTTCGCTTTTATTTATTGCAAATAAATTACAAAACTACCGGCTCTTCTATTTAATAGAAGATCCTATTTGGCATACCTATATGTGCCTAAAAATTTCTTTAAATGTTACCTGTTTGAATATTACCGTTATAGGTACTCCGTACAAGACGATAAAATTCTAAGTCTTAAGGTTAAGATGACCTTCGACAAATCAAGGTTATAGGAATATCAAGGTTTTATAAATCTTGAAAGCTATTCCGTACGCAATGTTAGAAAAATCAATTAAAATGAACAATGGGGGGGGGGGGGGTTGTTGAACCCCAAAAACCCCCAAACCCGTGATAGAATTTAATTTCGATAATCGAGAACTTGTTCTTATTGAAATTTAACTATGGCGCTGGTCCAAGCTAGACTAACCAGGATGGCAAGTTTCAATATTTTTCTTTTTATTGCCAAGATTTCAAATAACATGAAATAAATGGGAACCGTATTCAAATGAGGCTGTTTAATGGAATAATTATGGTGAGTTCTTTGATGTGACTATGGACCTGACGACAGTTTGTCCCAGGTATTTTATTAGGTTCAGGTTTATCCTCACTTTTACGATATCTGCATCTGTTTAGATCATCTTGACCACGCACGCATGGTTCGAGTGTTTTCAGGTTCAGAGTTGTTATTGAAATATATCTGCAAATATTAATCACGCGTTTGATTAATTTTTTTTTTAATTATCGTAATGGAATTTTTGGACATAACAAAACAATTGTCTTGGCGCCCAGATTTGTTTGGATTTTTCGGTTTATTTGCTGTCCGCTAAAGCAGTTTTTGGTATCTTGAAGCCGGCGCGAACGCAGAAAATTATTTCGAGGAGGGTTTCAGACGAATTTACGCGTCGAGTATAAGTTACATTTAGTTCTGTGTTCGCGGGGAGGGGGAGGGTTGAACCCCCAAACCCCCCCCCCCCTGCATTCGCGTCTGTCTTGCATTCCCGGAAATTTGTTGAGATAAATTTATAAAAGCCCCTTAAGTTTGTAGTAAGTTATGCGACTGATATAGTCTTCATTTTAACTATGATCTGTTCGAATTCGGGTATGTATGTTTTTAGTTTGCAGGTAATTTACCTGAAAGAACGGCCAATTGGAAGGCTACAGACTTATCGCGTTTCGCCTATTTTGTGTCATTCGCGTCTAGTGAGTTTCTCGTGTTTTGTTGTTCGCAATTCGCCATTCGTGCGTTTTCCACGACATTTCACGACATGTTTTGCTTGACGAGAAAGTGACAAAACAAACGCAAGACGATTTTTCGTGACTTTCTCGTGAGTTTTTGGTTTTTCGTGATTAATGTCAAAAAAAATTAATGCTGTGCTTAGCTGGTTTTCTACGAAAATACTTCACGAAATTTAGAGAAGCCCCGAAAACGCGAAACTTGCGAATTGTGTATACAGTTCTTTCTCGTGTTCCGTGAAATAAGACGAGAAACTCACGAAATTCGAAAAACAAGAAAAGCAGGAGAAGTCTGTAGCCCGCTGAAGAGTTTTTAGTCAATTTTGTTCGACCACATTAATTAAAAAATCTTTTGTAGCTAGGTATTATTTTTTTTAAGGATATTTTTAACTCTAAAACACTCGGAACACGTTTAGATTAATTTCGGTTGTAGCGCAACATTATTGTAAAATGAAATAATAAACCTTTTGCCTAAATTTTGTTTCAAAGTTTTACGATACCATACAAATATTATATGAAAGGTAGATAAGATATATCCATATTCAATTCATATTTTGGTTAGAGTACTGTATTGTAATAATTTTTTAAATTTTCATTACTTTTGCTTGAACTGTGATTGACCTTTAAGTAAAACATATTAAACGAATTTTAATATACCCAACATTGCTACAAGCAAATTAGCTTCATTGAAATGCGGCTCTACCAAATTGGTACGAAATCAAGTTTTATTTTAATTTTAATCTTATTCGCAGTGCTACCAAAAATTAGTAGTACATACCTGACAACTTCTTAATATTTCATGATATCTTTGAGATGTTTCGGTGCCGAAGGAAGGTTTTTAAATGATCTATTTTCGGTTTTTTATTTCAGAAACTGTTTAACACTTGAAAGTTGATTGAAATTGAGGTATACGTATAGAGATTATTTAGAAATTTATTATGTTAGATAGGTACTCAAGGTATGTAAATATATCTAAAAAACTGTTTGGCACTGGATTGCATAAGTGTTTAAAAAAGATAAATGCTAAAAATTCCAATTGTTACTTTCACTGAACCATTAAAACAAAAAAGATGAAATTTAATGAAAAAATTGTAATATATTTAGAATTCTCATGTCTTAAAAACTATTGTATAAGCAAATTCAATTCCTTTTCCAATACTGTTTTTTTATTTGGGTTGTGCGGGTATATTATAGAAGCGGCTAAGTCCAGTAAGTTTGATTACGGTAGGTACATGAATAGCTACAGCAAAAAAATATAGTTTTACTGTAAGGGATTTATTTTAACTTGTTAACAGCTTAGAAAAACTTTTTGATTTTATTAAAAAAAAAATTTTTGTTATTAGGTTTTCATGGTAAGCTACCATTGAAGCTATTATGATTAAGAGTTAGTTGTTTTTTTCCGGTGTCAGTGGAGTGAAACTCCAACACGAAATCCCCGACTGTTGATTAATCGCCGTCCCTGAGGACATGAGAGGACGCCCTTCTTGTCTGTGACATTATTCGCAATAATGAACTTGGAGTGGGATGTGGCTATATAGAATTTGCCTGAGCGTTCCCACCAGCTGTCAAGGTGTTTCGGATAGTTGGCTAGAATACACCCTCTGACGAGTCTATGACTTCCGATGACGACCAAGCTCCTTCAGACCTAGTCCAACACAATCTTATGAAAACTGGTCTCTCCAGTGAAGTTCTTCCCAAAAATTGTCATGTCCTCAGTGACGGCGATTAATCAACAGTCGGGGATTTCGAGTTGGAGTTTCACTCCACTGACACTGGAAAAAACAACTAACTTTTAATCAAAAAAAATTTTCTCTACCCTTATACCAATTAAAGTACTTTTCTTCTATATACCATATATTTGCAATTTAAGTTTCAACTTTCTAGCATAGGCCACACTTATGTACTTATGTCATGGGATGACAATACAAAGTACAAGTACATATTGTTATATTTGTATTCTTGTAACCTGCACAACTCATTTATTCAGTTGACATCAGGACATCAGCTTAGAATATATAATGAGAAAAGCATTGACAATTTTTTCTCCTTAACCTCAATAATACTCCTCGAATGTTCCACTTATACCGCTCAACATGCTAGAAATGTTTCGCCTCAACACATGGAGCAGGTACATAAGCGCCGCAGAGTTTGTACGGAATAGGTTTTACTACGGTGAAAGCAAAAGGACAGACAATTCTACGCGAAAATGTTTGTAAAACAATTTTGATTGGTAGCAGCGATCGAGCAGTGATTGAGTAGTACATGCTATCACAAGTCGATGCCAGTAGTGCGATTATCGGCCCTATTCCGAAATTGTGACCAATCAATATTTAATTAATAATCTTAGTTTTCAGTTCTGTTACCAATTTTCTAGGGTTAATTGTTCTGGCGATAAAAGTAGAAAGTTTTGATTCCAGCCTTCTAGTTTTTAAAGCACATTGTGTTAATTAAAAATAATATAAAAATATAAATATTTAGGTTTTTTTAATACTATACCAAATGTTATCAAAATTAATAATTTGTTGTCCTTTTAGTTTTAGAATATATCCGTCCATCAATGCGAACACTTGGCCTCAATTTAGGTGTTGGCCTATTTTACTGCTTGGGATTGGTCTTCACTCCTTGGATTGCAGTGGTAGCTGGACATTGGCAATACTTTTTGGCGACAACTTCCATACCGCTTCTGTCGGTGTTCCTATTTTATTTCATGGTATTCGAGAGTGCTCAATGGCTTGTAACGCAAAATAATGTCGAAGGTGCAATAGATCGGTTGAAAAAAGTTGCAAAATTCAATGGTAAGACAGTTTCCGAAGACGATTTCGATGAGTTCCGGAACTACTGCGAGAAAAACAAACGGAAAACCGAGAACAAGTCCAATATTTTGGATATGTTCAAGACGCCGCGATTAAGGAAGCACACTCTTATCTTGTTCTTTAAATCGTAAGTCGATTATAAAATCATGCCATGGATAATCATTTTTAATTCAAAATATTTTTTAGAATGGTCATAACTTTATGCTACGATGCTGTTTCGCGGAATGTCGAAGGAATGGGATTGTCACCTTTCGTTATGTTCTCGATCAGTTCTGTGGCCGTCCTTCCTTCGAGCATTCTTCTGATCTTACTCCAGGATCGAATCGGTCGTAAAGGTATGGCGTCGTCGTCACTTTTGGTTGGCGGAATTTTCACAACAGCTTCCGGAATAGCGATAGCCTATCAAAAGGATAATCATAATGCCTTAGTGCTGGCAGGACTGACGATTATTGCCCGATTCGGAGTTTCCATATCGTACGAATCCGGCTCACAGTATGCAACAGAATTGATACCGACATGTGTCCGAGGGCAAGGAGTTGCAGCGGTTCATGTAGCCGGTTTTGCTGTGTCCTTTCTAAGTGCATACATCTTGTATTTGGGGACATTTTTCAAAGCAATTCCGTCCCTGATATTGGGAGTACTTTTCTTTTCGGGTGCGTTCCTGTGCTTAATGTTACCGGAAACATTGAATAAGTGAGTATTTTTGTTGGTGGTTTTGTTAAACAAAATTATTCGAAAATGTTTCTTTTTCTCTTGCACAGGACTTTGCCAAAAACTTTAGAGGAAGGCGAACACTTTGGCAAGGGCGAACGAATGTTCGACTTTCCATGTTTGCCGAATAGAAGAAGGTCAGACAGTTGTTCCAAGACTGAACAAACACCAGACGTACTCGATAGTACTAGATTATAGCATAGCCCGTAGGTTCTTTACTTTAGTTTAAGTATTTCTAGGACGCTATAGATTGTAATTCATTAAAATTAAAGGGAAATTATTTAAATCCGATTGTTTTCCTTATTCTTTAAATATTAGAGAGATTGGAGTTTTATCCTGGTAAAAGCCCGGAGGGGCAAAATCCGGTAAAAAGAAAACGCATTGCTTTTGATACTCGTATATTCGAGAAATAGAATCTTTTAATTATTTTGTTTACTTTAATTATTTGTTTGCAATCCAAGTGGTTGGGAACGCGACGCAGAAAATAATAAAGGAAATCGCTACTAATATTGGAAATCTTTCGATTAAAAAACTGACAATAATTTGATATTTTAGCGGACAAAATATACAGTCCGTTTAGAATCGCAGATTTCGTCCTTATCCATACCTTGAGAGACGTTAAAGCTAGTCGGTTGAAACTTGGCATTTGTGCAGGCTATAATAGAGTAATGTTATGAGAGGGCTGTTTTTCTATTGCAGGATTGTTTTATGCTAAAAAATTTAAATTTTGTAAGTATGTTCAAGTGTCTTTAATACAAAAGTAAGTGAAGAAAAAACACATTTTTTTCAGGTTTGCATGGGCGTTCGAAAACAAGCAAATATCATGGTCCACGAAAACGGGTTTATATATTTTTACAAATTATATTATACCCAAATGTCTTGGATTTAATTTAATTTTATCTCAGCTAAAACCAATAATTTATAAGAAAAACGTCAAAATCGAATTCACCTGATGCCCATCATTAATTCTCTAGCTGGACATTCATTTTGAACATAACTAAGAAACGATTCGCTTAAGGTAAACCAAAGTGAAAACAGATAGGTAAGGTGAATAATTTTTTAATCACAAAAAAGGTTTATAGTTGGATATGTAAATTTTACGGACTGCTTAATTTTGAGTCACAGATGACTTCACTTTAGATGAGTTAATTCACTTTGGTGATTCAGTTTCGAGTCATTTTTTAATCAAAACGTTTGTGTGTGCTAAGATCCAAAAGTTGGGAAATGTAGCATTGCATAATTAAATCTATATATGGTCTTTTTTGAAAGTGGAATAAGTCCATTTGTAGCTAAAACACGTTTATTTTCTTCAACGATTTTTGCATTTATTGCATAGTAAAATTTAACAGGTTTATAATGTTAAGACATCAATCGAACTATACTAAAGTAGGTACACCAATATTACTTTATTATTTATGATACAGTAGATATTGTTATCGATTTAAAAAAAAAAAAAAATTGCTGCCCCAAAATTTTTTTCCACGTATCATGACTAGTAGACACGAAAAAAGCAATAACAATTTTCAATCCGTCTGTCCGCCGTACGCAGTACGTCGACCGCCCCAAGCAAAATTATTTGAATGCTCGTAGTTCTCAAACTAGTGGAGCTATTAAATTGAAATTTTTTCGATGAATAGACACATACATAAATTGATAAAATTTTTACTAAACGTAGTAGACCCCCAGCAGAAACAAAAATTTTAAGGGTGTGAGTGTAGAGGGTGAGAGTGGGGGAGAGTGAAAAGGAAAATATTCTGATTCTTATATCTCGAGAACCTATAACTACATAAAGCTAAGACTTAGTACTGAGATGGAGCTATAGTAGAGGCATGTTGGAAAAATATAATTTTTAATAGGGGTAAGATATTACGCGGGTGGGGGGAGGATGTTTTTCCTAACTATAGAACGGCTTATGCTAGAAAGTTGAAACTTTGTGTGTATATGCAAATATCTAGAAAAAGTATTCTAATGAAAAAAAAATTATATATCCATTGGTGTTCGGGAGGGAGGGGCCAAAAAAATGATCTGTGAAAATTAAATGCACGTATTTTCACGATTTTCGTCATACCTACTATGTAGGTCTTCCAAAATATTGAATTCATTTTTATTCCATGGATTCTTGATATGAATATCTAGAAAGTGTTTTTAAGATTTTTTGAAATTCGACCCACACGGGGTGTAAAGTGATTGTATATTTTTCATGAATTCTGTCATGTCTCTCTGGTCTAATAAGATATCACTTCCACGGGCTTGTTTAATAATCACCAATTTTCAAGTTTTTTCTCTTTTCAACCCCTAGACCGCATCCCGCAATACGACCCTATTATGTAATTCATATGTTATTTGTGACAGCGGCGTAAGTAGTTTAGTGCGAGCCTATTCTAACCGCTTGCCGTACTTTTTGTTAGGTTTTCAATCACATAGTAACCTACACCGCATCTCAGAATTGAACGCGTTCCGAACTTCTGCCGGAAAAATTATAAAGTTGCGCCCAGACTGTTGGCAGATTTTTTTTAAATTATTTCAAACGTAAAACCTTAAATACTCCAATATAGAAAAATGGACTTATACCACTTTCAAATACAATGGCTCATATGTTCCCCATGAACTCCTAAATGGAAGCAACGACATCTACGGGAGCAACGGAAGCAACGGGAGAAATGGAAGTAACGGGAGAAATGGAAGCATCGGAAGCAACGGGAGAAATGTTGGTAACGGGAGCAATGGAGGCACGTAAGTAACGAAATCTACGGGAGAAATGCGAGCAACGGAAGCAACGGGAGAAACGGTAGCAACGGGAATAACGATAGTAACGATAGTATAGCACCAAACAAACGTGAGCGGTAACTACGCGGCTTGTACATAATTCAAACAGATACGACCACCTATACAAACTTGTTAGTTTCATAATGGCGAAATCTAGGTAGGTACATATTGCGATTAATATTTTAACTAATACAAATACAAGGCTTATTTGTACGAAATTTATTGAATTAATAAATGGCAATTATTGTCCATTCCGGAATAAATTACTAGTCCTGTCCTTCACTGTCACTTGCTATTTACTTAAAAAAATCACCTATTCATTACCAAGCACAATAAACACCGACAGTTTTCATTACCTGACATCTTTCAGGCTTTTGGATCCCCAAGGGAAATGTCTAGTCCAGAAAAAGATAGATCCTAACTTAAGTAAAGAGTCTAAATCTCAATCTATCAGTTTCAGCTAAATATTGTATTATCTGGCCATTGCTGACATATTTACAATTTTCTAAGATTAATTCACTCTACCATGTGCAGAAATGATTATATGAATAGAAAGTATACAAAAGCCAGGTACGCAGAATTTACTCTATTCTTGAAGAATTTGAAAAAAAAATTGGGTTCTTTTGTTCATTTAATGATTACCTGGTCATACTCGCAGTGATAACAGGCAGTTTGAGATATCTAGAGAAGCTGTGAAGACATCTGGGGAAAAGTAGTTTTGCAAGAAGTGTTTGGGCATTAGAGGACAAAATTATTTATACTTAGTCTTGAACTTGATAGTTTTTAATCATTTATAGTACGTTTAGATTTTGGTTTGTGCTGTGATACTCGTGGAAATATTGTGACAATCTAAAATATTAACTTTAATAATGTTCTATTGAATATTGAAAATTTGTTTAGTGTATTATATGTGAGTACTCCTCATTACTGTTTCAGAATTTTTTTTTTTAAATTGTAAAATAATATGTGAGTGTGATATCCTTTAGTCGCTTTAAAAATGTTTGATTTCAAAAAATGAAATGTGAGGTTCTCGGACTGTAGTTAAATCATAAATCAGGATCTTTTTTTGAACAGCACCTATGACTATATGAGTTCAACCTACAAAGGATACAACTTAAAACATTAAAAAAAAAAAAAAAATGTGCCAAAATTTTTTGATCAAAATACTAGAGATACGGTAAAGAAAGGGAAACAGAATGATCCCACATTCTCTGAGAAAAAACATACCTGTATAGGTGGTCTGGTCTGTTGGCGTATTTTCACAAAGTTTGTGCTATTATCCTTTTCCGTTTACGAAAATTTACAGCTGTTGGGTCACGTAAGAAGTTTCCCTCTCGCTGGAAATACACAAAATTTCTTACTACGGTAATTGACCATGCTGGCATGAATTATTCAATTAAATCAGCTGTTCACTTTTTGCCGTACATGAGACAGCTGATTTGGTGTTGTGTTAGATAGTTGAATCGTATTTTTAATTGAGTCTTTTGAGTCTTTTTGAAACATTGACTAAATAACAGAAATGATAAATCAAAATAATACAAGGGCGCACTTGTCCCAATATAAGATGCACAATCCAAAAATATATTATTTTAAAAATACAATTTTCACGCGAAAAGTGACACAACTCTTTTGCAATCTAGGCTCCATACCAAAATAAGCTCGACGGACCAAAAAATGTGCGATTCTTTACAAAAATTAAATTAATATAAATATCAGTTTATTTCAATAATTCGTTAAGCACGTAATATTTTTGTATAAAAAAAATTTGACATTGGTGTTTTGGATGCTTCAAGGATAAGGGACAAAATCGTCTTTCTTGTAAAAAAAATTACAAGTATTAACTTATTCGTATTTACTTATATTATAGTAATAATCAATGGCGCAACAGCCCAAATCGGGCCTATGCCTTGAAGTAATGCTAGAGTTATTTCATTGAGAGACCAATGGAACACTAGGAGGTGGTCAGCCACACACTCGTCCGTGATTATTTCCCCGATTTTAACTCAGGTACTCATTTAGTGAACTGGTAGTCCGGCACCCAATCCCATTTTCGAAAATTACTTGTCGCCAAGCAGATTGCAGGTGCACCGAAGGCAAGTGCTCTAGCCACTTAGTCATCCAGACTACTACTTAAATTGTAATTATATAGTTTTTGTACATAATGACGAAAAAAAATGTTTTTTTGTTAAATCAATTTGAGCATTGCTGTCTTTTCTGGCACCTGTCGGTTTTCTAAGAGGTATGCTCTTTTGAAATGAAAAATAAATAAATTAATAAATAAATTAATAAATTGTAATCTTATTATTTTTTAATGTTTGAAAATTATTTATTTTAGTTTCATAAATTATCGACTAAAAGAATTTATTGAATTGAAATTTAATTATCCATTTTATTTTGAAAAAAAAATTACAAGGAATTGTTCTGTACAGTATTTTACTAAGGCCCGTTCCTATGATATTTATGTAAGCTCTAACTGGAAGTTTAACTGACCGATTTCTTTACAAAACTTCCAGTTAAAGTTCTGGTTAGAAATAATGTTCGTTTTCTAAAGCCGTTTATTTGCTTGCAATTTTAATCAAATGTAGTGCATACAAAACAACTTGTCGCCCAAAAAATCAGCCTTTTGTTAAACATAACTAAATTTATTGTTCATCTATTTTTGCTTTTAGATACGAAACCTTATAAAACCAAACTGAAATGGATTTCGATAAAATTTTAGAAAAATGCGGAAATTTCAATCGATTTCAACTGTTGCTGCTGGCTTCATTTGGTTTTATAAATTTAATGGTTTCTATGCACTACTTCTCGCAAACGATTATTAGTTTCGTTCCGCAACACTGGTAAACTGATAACTTCTGAATAAGTATAAAATTCATCTAAATTAATTTATTTTTTAATCGTAAAGGTGCTACCATGAAAAACTCGAAAATCGAACATTTGAAGATATCGAATATATTTACTCGAAATTTAAGAAGCCGTCATGTACAAAACTTGTCGATATTTTAGATAATGAGGGAATCGCAAGCGATGAAACATGCGATAGATGGATTTATAAGTTGGAATTTGGATACAAAAGTATGACGGCCGAAGTAAGTATTTGTTTATTCACGTTAAGTAAATTTAAATTTACTTTGCTGGATAGGTACATATATTTGTTTGTGATGTATTCAAGTATTTTTGTACCTTCGTAGACTGAAAAACAATTTGCTTAAGAATTAGATTAGATGTTGTAAATTTAGATACTGTTTACTTATCTCCAACAGAAGCGCAACGTTAGATAAGTTCAGATTATGCGATTTGATAACATTCTGATTCGGATCATAGTAAATAGTCAAAGACGGAATATTGCAATCCAATTGTTAACTATATTTAGATTGTAGATTTTTCATATTTCTCCGTCTACGAGAAACTTGTTTAAACTATAGTATTAGCATTTCCTTGTCTATAATCAGTACGTACGTTTGTACTAAGAATTGTGTAAATAGTTATATTTTAATGAAAGTAAATGAAAGTTTCAAAAGTTTGTAACATCCATTCAAAATTTACAATTCCATTTGTTTGTCCCTACATTAATCCGATCAATAATGCATTCCTCTATGACGTTAAATTCGATTATAGACTTCAAATGCGATAAAAATCAAAATACTTTATTATTAAAAATACCTAATAAAGTACCTAATTGGTGTTCCTATCTCTAAATAATCACAATAAACTTTAGACAGATTTTAAAATTAAAATTATTCGTACATATTACAATACAATACCCATATAGGTATGTATAATGAATCCGGTAGGTACAAGAAATAAATGCCATATTTTGCAAGAATTAGGTGGCAAACGTTTGCCAGCTTGTAAGATTTGTATGAACTGCAGCTTGGAACTTAAATGAAGCTCATGCTTTCAATGGAAACTAAGATCGAAATTAAAATAAGAATACTTCATTTAGATTTGTGTAGATAAGATGGAACGATATTATGTATTCTGTAAACATACTGCAGGCTGTGCTATTGTTTATAACTTGCAGAGTTCTTGCATTGGATACTCTCTAATAGTAAATCTCGTCTTTATTAAGTTACATACAGAGGAATGAAGTTTTTCACACATAACGCTATTTGTCATCTAAGTTTTAAATTGTCCGTGGTTTCTTGTTGTTGTTGTTTGAAGTAGAGATAGGCAAAGCAGTTCATTTCAGTGAAGTACTTCACTCCGAGTCACTCACTTTAAGGAACGAGTTCAGTGAAGTAGTTCCGGAACTCTTCGTTCGATCGCTTCGTTAGTAGATGTAGAAGATGAGGATCAAAAAAAAGGTCAGTAGAGGAGTTCAATGAAGTACATAGTTCCAGAACTCTTCGTTCCATGGTTTCACCAGCAGATGTAGAAGATGAGGACCAACAACATAAAGGTCAGTAGAGGAGTTCAACGAAGAAGTTCCGGAACTCTTCGTTCCATCATTTTGTCAGAATTTCTACAAGATGATGACCAAAAATATCTAAAAGATGATGAAAATACAAAAGTTGATCAAGTTCTTGTCACGTGTCCAATGGAACTGCAGTTCATCAATGGGAGTGATTTACTTCACTCACTCACTTCAATGAACTGTTCTTTTGGAATAGTTCATTCTGTATGACCCATCTCGAGTTTAAAGCCGCAAGGTAGCGCATCTTAAGCACTCAGAAAATGATTGCCCATTGCTCTCGAGCCACCCAGTCCCAACCCGAACTTTTTCGTCTTCCTCACCTCGTTCGTGGCTTAGTGTATGATACGTTATGATAGGTAGTTTCAGTTGTATATGATACTTTATATGACATACTCAAGCTCTATATCTCTTATAATGAATAAAGTTATGAGAAGGAAATTATTGATGCATACCGGTCATACCGTCACACATAGGGGTCTTGAAGTGTTCTCGAGTTTGGGTTAGATGCATCAACTACTCAATAAAATTTGTTAGATTTTAATATTAAATTGTAGTGTTCGTGTAATTTTTCATAGTAACAACAAATAAAATTATATATATTTTTTTCATTAACTCTTAGCTTAATTGGGTATGTGATTCAGCGGTTAAGTCTACAATTGGCCAGTCGTTATTTTTCATTGGTTCTATGGCCGGAACGTTAATTTTTGGCATCCTATCAGATCGAATCGGAAGGATTCCTACCATCATAATCGCCAATCTGTCCGGAGTAATTGGTGATTTTCTAACAACATTCACTGGACAAACCATCACTTTTGGAATATGCCGTCTAATATCGGGATTAGCAGCTGATTCGAACTACTGCCTTATGTACATTTTAGGTAAGAGCCATCTCAAAGAAGGTCAATGACAAAATTAATTGCGTTTTAATCAAACACTCCCTTTCAGTTATGGAATATTTGCGTCCCTCGATGAGAACGTTTGGACTAAATCTTTGTGCAGGAGTGTTCTACAGTACGGGTCTTGTATTAGCACCCTGGTTGGCAGTACTGGTCGGCGACTGGAAGTGGTACTTACTATCAGCATCACTTCCACTATCGACTGTCGTACTATTCTATTGGATTCTGCCAGAAAGTGCCCAGTGGCTGATAACTAGAAACAATTTTGATGGAGCAATAAGAAGTTTGAAGCGAGTAGCGCACATGAATGGCAGGACAGTCAGTGATGAGTCTTATAAAGAATTCGAAGAGTATTACCGCAAGGATAAGGAAGTCGTTGTAAAGCAGGATAACTTCTTGGGCATGTTTAAAACACCGAGGCTAAGAAAGCTAACATTTATATTGCTTTTCAAATCGTGAGTACTATACCGTTACTTATTCGAGATGATTGATCTGATACCTACCCAAACAAGACAAGTTTAGTTAAAAACGAAAATGTTTGAGAAACCTCACCGCTTTGACAACCGGTTAACACAATGAAATTTTGGATCAGATGTACATGTGTAGTACCGCGGCTCTTTAAGTTGATTAAAAGGTTCTATCAAACTTGGTGAAATTCGTTCCATTACTGATGAGTTGCATTGCCAGTTTTTCCTGTCGAAATATTACCGTCCAGTTCGATACATGTATTTTTGGGTTGTCGTTGAAAAATCAATTTTTTCCAGGCGCCCCTAAAAACTTGCTTTTTCGTGCAAAAGCAGGACGAAATTGTTTTTCCGAGAAAAAATTGTTATACGATTAAAGTTTTAGTATTTTTTGATGAATCTGCAGTTTTTGGGAAATATATCACGAAATATGCAGATTTGACGATAAATCCACTTAATGAATTAATAGGAAATTTAATTCTCTATAAATAATGTTTTATCCATTTTTTTTTTCATAGAAGTGTATTTATAGAGTAGTCTGCTACATCTGGAGTTTAAAACCAATTTTTCATTTTTCAGAATGGCTGTAACACTTTGCTATGATGTCGTATCGCGGAATGTCGAAGGAATGGGTATGTCACCGTTTGTCATGTTCTCGATTAGTGCACTGGCAGTATTACCAGCTTCGATTGCAATGATTCTACTGCAAGATCGTATAGGCCGGAAGGGTATGGCTTCCGGTTCGCTTTTCTTCGGTGCGATTTTCACAACCGGAACTGGTTTCATAATGGCTTATGAACAGATACACCACAACTTATACGTACTGGCATCGATGTTGTTTATAGCGCGGTTTGGTGTTTCCATCGCCTACGAATCTAGTGCACAATACGCAACCGAATTGATACCGACAGCAGTCCGAGGTCAAGGAGTTGGAACAGTCCACTTAGCCGGATATGCTATGACTTTTCTTAGTGCTTATATTATTTATTTGGCGAAAATCTACAAACCATTGCCATCGCTTATTTTAAGCGTACTCTTGCTACTCGGCTCGGTTGTTTGCCTATTTCTTCCGGAAACACTAAATAAGTATGTTGCTTGGAAAAATAATTAGAATTTTGATTTTAACATTTAATTTATCGGTTTTTTCTAGGCAATTACCTCAGTCTCTAGAGGACGGTGAAAAATTCGGTCTTAATGAGAAAATACTCGATTTTCCATGCTTGAAGAGAAGAAATTCAGATGTTAAAAGTGACAAATAGGTAGTAAATAGTTCCTAAGGTTAAAAGATCCACCGATAAGTTACTCAAAATAATTAGCATCAGTATCTATTTAATTAAGTAAGTTCCGTTTTAATTTAATTTAATATTTAAGATTTATTTTAGATTATAGAGTTAATAATAAATAAATAAATATATGTCAGTAATGAAATATTTGTAGCTATTTTAATATTAGCAGGGAAGGAGATACTTAAAAGCCAAAAAAAAATCCGGTCGTCCGTCGAATACACCGTGCGCAAATATATTTGGCGTATCATAGTAGCTCAAGAATCATGCCAGATAGGTTCAAATTTTCACAGTGGTGGAGCGGGTGGTTTCTTACTAGATACGGTAGACATGCGATAAGGCCACCGAAGTCCAAATCCACGTTCAAGAAGCCACTATTGAAAATGTATTAAAGAAAGAAGTATGTCGGTACCACCGGCAGACCAAAAACCTTGTTGAGGGACCAAGTGGACGAACCGCTACTTTTCTTCTCAAATTGACCAGAAAAGAATGTAGTAGTATGGTTGGTGTCCTCACAGGGCATAGCCCGTATGGTCTACATATGGAATCATTGATGACCCCATGTACACTGCTTGCGATGAGACCGACCACACGACGGACCATTTTCTGCCCAAGTGTCCAGCTTACTCTTTTGCAAGAATGCATGTATACGGCGTCGATGTTTTGAGGATGGAGGAATTCCGTTCTCGCTCCCTACCTAAGCTTTTGAAATTCGTGAGGGGGACGAAAAAGTTCGGGTAGAGACTGGGGATTCGTGTATAATGGGCCATGGTGGCCTCAATGCACAAGATACGCTACTTTTTAGCGTGTCTTCCTCACAACAAACACAACACAACAACCAGAGAGAAATAGTGATTTAACCGGCTGTTTAGCGATGACGAGTAATTTCGGTCAATAAATCAGTAGTGTGTGACTCGCTGCGTGTAGCGTATATGACTATAATAGAATTTGCTGCAATTCCAACTTTCTCAACATTATTTCGGTGAGACTTTTTTTTAGTAAAAAGCAGACAGGAATATTTTTGTATGCGACACCATATCAATATAGTCTTGTTCCTTCGCCATGTGTCGATGCCATAAAACTGTCTCAAATTGCTGAAGATTTTAATAAAACAAATCCGTTCCTATCGAATTTGAATAAAAAATCCCAGCAAAATGCGCTCGATTCAATCGCTTGCATATTCGTCGCCTTAAAATTGGGTTAAAAGAACTCACGAAGAAAATCAATTTAGTGCAGAGTTGCTAAAAAGTGATTTCGACTATAAATCTCGGTCTCCGCACAATACGACAATCTTAAAGTGCAATAAATTCGTCTGGCGAGAACCATATACGAGCCGAGTACCATACTGAGTGAAAATATCCGTAGATAGTTGTAGATAGGTGTATGTTACTTGTACGTGGCATCCGGAATATGGGGCAGCTGCGAAGTAAACGTAAGATTGCGGAATGAGAAAAGGATAAGCTGGTGTGTTGTGCGACCGTTGTTGAGAGTTCTTCTCGCGGACATTCACAAGCTATGAAGGTAAGGTACCTAGTTGCAGGAGGACATATATAGCTGTAGGATTTTTAGGAAGCAGGATGAAGAAGGTACAGAGCAATCATTTGTCGGAACCCTCCTGTAAACGAATGTATACCCTTAAGGGTTTTCGGTTGCATCGAAGCGAAACTTTTACACGTCCTTTTGCCATTGTTGTTACAGCAATTATCGACTAGACAAGTATTTTAGTTCGAGTTGAAGGAAACGCACTTGAACTTAATGATGGTGCTTATACTTATAATATATATAATTTAGCATACATTATTTTGAAACTACAATTTAATTTAGTTTAACATCACTGGGTACTTTCCACGCCGAACTTAAAGCGCTAAATAAATGGGTGAAATTGAATAATAAATCGAAGGTTGTATTATGTCGTATCTTTGTTGGAATAATAATAAAAGACAAAATATTTCTCTGGAATTCTGTATTTTCGCGTTTAAGGAATAGTAGATCTCAGAAAGAAAAAGAAAGAAATTTCCGTCTGTCCGCTGTACGCGAACGCGTTTGAAGGCTCGTAGCGCAAAACCTATACTATGATACTATGCTCAATTTTCTTTGGCGATGGTATGAACTAGAGATGGGTCGTTCCGGAGTGAACTGGTCCAAAAGAGCAGTTCATTGAAGTGAGTAAGTGAACTGACTAACTCCTTTTGGTAAACTGAAGCTCCACTTGTCACGTGACACCACCGTCGGACGACCATTTTTTTTTTGGTCAACACACACTTGACACCACACGCGATTAAATCGAGTTAAAAACGTTGAAAAGACTTCCCGAAGGCATTTACGAAAACACGTATCTACAACGCGTTTAACTGAAAACATGTACTGCGACTCTCGCGGAAATCGAAGTAATCTTTGGAAGAAACTACATATTTAATGCAGTAGAAACTCAATTTTGTGCTTGTGCAAAACTGCATTTGCTAGCAAATTCACTTTTCATTACTGCTATACAAAAACATTTGTTTCAAACAAGTTAGAAAGCGTAAATCTGCTAATGAAACACAATTGAATATCACCTTCTCAAAACAAATCATGTCAAGCCGTCATGTATCAAAATAAAACAAGTTACCTAGTCTGAACACTACTTTTTTAACACGTTTATTTTGCCTACTTAAACGCGTTTAAAGGGTATTTAAGGCGAAATTTAAAATTAAAAAAGAAAATAATGTTTATACGTAAAATTTATGGCTTTAAATCAAATTAATTTAATTTATATAATAAAAATATATAGCGTTTTATACTTTCTGAACATTTTAGACTACATCTGGGTTTTATTTTCCCAATTGTCATGTGTTAATTGATATCTCATAGAATTTTTGTAATTGTCCTTTTCCAATAAAAATAAGTCTTGGAATTCATTCATCTACCGATCATTCTCTTGAACTTTATTCATTCGTATTATCAATAAATTTATTATAAAAATAAGGACACATAAACTTATCATATTTTTGTAGTAGGTACATATTAGTTTATCCACACCGTTTGTAATTTTACGCATTGTAAAATATTACTGTTTCATATCAGCACACAGTTTTAGCGATTGATTTCAACACTTATATGACAATTTCCGCATAAAGGAATTAATTACTAAAATATTAATTTTACAGCTGTCAGAGCAGGTCTTCTCTGAGAGTAGTAAACAATTTTTACTTAGCAGTTCCAGGGAAAAAAAAATTCATTTTAAACGCTACCATCAACCATTACCGAAGTGGTGGACAGACGGATTGAATTTTTTTTTACACATTATGGTCTACTAGTCCTACCACGGTATCGGCTTTTTGTTTTTCAAAGCCAATCAAAATACTGGATTTTTAAAATAATATAGCAAATCTTCCAACAGGTGTCGGTACTGCATACGGCGGACAGACGGACAAAAATATTTTTATTGTTTTTTCGGAGAATACTCGTCGTAAAACGCAAGAATTGATAATTTCTGAGTACTTACTCGTATTATTAGAATACTGCAATAAATAAGAAGCCTTAATAACATTATCATACTTTCCGGACTTATGTATTAAAGTATGTAATTTATACACTAAATAGTGAGAATTACTGGAAGTTACTCTGTAAAGCAACTTAAAAAGTTACTTACATACTTACTTGTTAACTGTTATGTCTTACCCAATGACTCGTACTGCACCCGAAAAGCATAGTTTCATAAAGTCTAGTGGCTGGTAGTTTGTTGGTCGTATCTATTACAATATTATTTTTTTAAAGCAGGCTATAAAAGACTACTTTCCAGACGAGACCGTACAGCAAAGATATTCTCCGTAATTTTTACAGCAGCCTAGGCAAGACGAATTGTCCTGCTTGGAAAACAGAGCCCAAGATATTCGCCGCAAAATTTTACTTCATTTTCGAGCAAAGAGGAATTTTCAGCATGGGCAAATTTTCAATTTAATTTTCCTCGACACTAGCTATACGAGGAAAGTTTTAATGACCGCTGCAGCATTGTGTACCGATGTATAACTTCCTTCTCTAGATACCCCCCAGAAGGACTACACTTCTTCTACACTATGGCGTAATGCTTAGGAGAAAAAAAGTATTATAATAAACTTTTTCGAAAAATATTCCTTGACTTTTAGAGATATGAATGTTGTGTGTATATTTTTTTTCTTAAGGTTTTCTTGCGTCCTATTCGAAAATGAAAAAGTTGCGATCTAACCGACCACAAGCGAAGCTTATTAACGCTCCTCGTTTATGGAAAAAGTTAGTTAATGGGTTCAAGAACAAGAAAACTTCTATATATACTCATCCTTCGGCTTGGAGAGTGGTTTTTGGCGATAACGATAAGTTTTCGTTTTCCATAATACCATAATTCATCTTAATAGCTGTCTTCTAAAGGACAACGAAAACATGAGCCGTAATCAATAATCGTTTTTTTTTTTGTTGTAAGTATCCGGTCTTTTAAAAAGACGAAGTTGAAGTTAAATTTATCACATTCTTCGGGAGTGCATTAAATTCAAAAAAATCTTGAAACATTTTACAGCACTTCAAAGTGAAGAAGACAAGGAAAAGATTTTTAGTTTTTTATCAGAAAATTCCACAATAGATGAATCCATAGTGCACCGCTCAATCTACTGCATCTTTCCGATATAATCAAATGCATCAGCTTTAACATATTCATCTTATATCCTTTTCACATATATAAGTAGGTATCATATGTTAGTACTCAAAGCATTTTTGGTTGAAAAGAAAAGTTTTTCGTGCACTTAACAAGTCGACATTTTTTTTGTTAAGAAGAAGGATTCTTTCTAGTTGAAGGTGATGTTTTTGAAGTAGTTTTGAGATCCCTCAAGATTGATGGAATGTACATGAAAGGTTCTTCTGATCCAACTGTTGTCGATATTTTGAATAAATTTACTAAAGTGGAAAATGACGTTCAAATGAAAATCGTATTGAAACCTTTTTTTTTTTTAGTAAAGTTGATTTTTGAAATTACGATTTAATAGATAGTTCTCACAGTAAGATTTCTTGGAATTTAGAGAGATGGCTTTAAGGACCATGAAAAAGCGAAAACTGTGTAATTCTATCGACTTGTGGAAAAGAATTTAATTGAATTTTGTAATAGAGTTTGAAGGTACCAGTTACACAATGATAACTGCATGATACATCTTCTTATGATCCAGTAAAACTCGCTGATGAAACGCTCTTGGGGACCTTTGACATTCATTAAAAAAAAATTTGCCAACAGTCTGGGCGTAACATTATTATTTTTCGATAGAAGTTTGGAATGCGTTCAATTATGAGATGCGGTGCAGGCTACTATGTGACTGAAAACCTAACAAAAAGTTTGGGAAGAGGTCGCAATATGGTCGAGTACTTCTGCCACTGCTACAAAGAACATAATGATTAACATAATTCAGTTATATTTCAGGATGCGGTGTAGGGGTTGAAAAAGGAAAAAAATTTAAAATGGGTGATTAATATACAAGCCCGTGGAAGTGAAAAAATATTCGATATCTGATCAGACCTGAGAGATATGAAAGAATCAATGAAAACATATACCTACAATCCCCTTAGGGGTCGAATTTCAAAAAATCTTGAAAATTTTTTCTGGGTATTCATATGAAGAATCCGTGGAATAAAGATGAATTCAATTTTTGGGAAGGCCTAGTAGATATGATGAAAACCGTGAAAATATATAAATTCTATTTTCACTAAAATTTTTTTGGCCCTTCTTCCGAACGACAATGGATATTCGAATTTTATTTCATTCGAAATTGCATTTCTAGTTGATGTACATACCGAGTTTCAACTTTCTAGCATAAGCCGTTCTAAAGTTAGGAAAAACACCCTTTGAAGAAGTTTTAGGCGAACGTAGTTATAAAATGTGCTACCAACAGTATGGGCGCAACTTTATAATTGTTTGGGTAGAAGTCCGGAGCACATTTAATACTAAGATACGGTTTAAAGTTACTATGTGACTGACAATCTAAAAAATAACGGTCCAAATGCACTCCTGGTTATTCTTCAGTTTGTCATAGTATTTCGATATTGTGACGTGCTGCTAGTTGCAAGAAAATATAATTTTGATTTTGTGTGTAAGTTTTGCTAATTGCGAGACGCCAACTTTTAAATTTTTTTGAATAAATATACAAATTAATTTTAACATTAAATTATATAATATTTACTTGTTACAATATGCATAATAACAACCAACTCTACTCGATACATTTTACATTATCACATTTGACAAGATAAATTGTACAAGTGTCATGACTAATTTAACTGTCACACTATCGCGCCGTGTAAACAGCAGGCTGTCACACTTTTACACTATCGTGCTATACTTTCATGAAAGTACCATCGTACAAAGCTATCGCCGTGAAAACGGGGCCTTAAGTTAATAAAAAAAATAATTGTAGTATTTTTTTTTTAAATTTCAGTTCGATTATATTATCAAAAAATAATTATGTAATTTTGAAATATTTTTCTTTTAATTTTTCATAGTTCTGCACTTTATTTATTACGCTCTCGTAACAGGTGAATAACGAACAACTTCTGCTACTGCTATCAGCCGAGTGATTGATGCAAAAGAAATTCTCTTCTGATTCTCTTCTTTCTTAGTTTCACTCGAGTAAAGTATTTAAATGTCATTCTTGTATAGAGTATGTGCACTGCGGTGCATTTGAGAATCGGTGATAGAAAAAAATAAAATCTATGTAAAATTAGTCAGATTCTTAAAGGACGCAGTTGACAATATCCAATAGTTTTCAAGTTGATCTTTCTACGAGTATCAATATTTTTTTTAATGCCAAAACTAAAACGCTTAATTTCATGCGTATTTTGCGTAAGATATTCGCAGTAATTATGTTGTAAATAAACAGGATAAATCTAAATATATGTTTTAAAAAATATACATTGAAAGCTTAGCCGTATCACTTCCATTATTAATAATGAATCAGATGCAAGTGCCGTAAAAGAATCCTTGCTAGCAGTCTGTCTCCTTAATTTGATTTCACATGTAAGCGACTTACATTATTTGCCTTTCAATTCATTTGATATGCAAATTTATCAGAATATTGAATGTGTCCATAAACAAAAAAATTACACCATTCTCGGATCCCGTTTTTTACCTCCGCGTAAAGTAAATAAATCTCCCCATTCCAGACAAATTGAAGGATAAATTGTCGATATGTGAGCACTCTCAATAGATTCCTCTTAGAGGAAAAACCTAAGGAAAAGCTATGAAACAGACATAAACATGCACATCAAGTCGGCATCAAATAGAGCATCTGCATGAATTCCTTTCGAATCCTTCCGAGGAGTATAAATCCGTTCCTGTGTTTACCGAGGTAATAAAATTCAACTTATTCCTGGTACACACTTTTGCCTAGGCCAAGTCTTCTTTGAATCGTTTTCATCCTTAAAGCTTTTCATATGAAAAACATTTTCTTTCTTAGATGGAAGTGTTGCCGGCACCGATAGAATCGGGGTCCTCTTCTCAGTTCGATGTATCTAAAGGAAAACATTTTCTTTAAAGCACTTTTACGTGTTTTGGGAGTGGATCAACTGGCCGACGTGATCAAATTTACAACAAGGAATCGATTGGTCCTGTGCCGGGGTGTTCTTCTTCCCGTCGTCTATCATCTATAAATTGATTATTATATTGTACAACTTTCTATGGGACAAGTTGGAAATGAAAGACATTTCTGTCTAGGTCCTTTGCGACACGTCCGTTTATAGTAGTCCAGGAGTGACCGAGATTTTCAAGGAAAAGAGTGAAAACACAAGAGGGCCTACTATTGATTACTGCTAAAGTCGTCCGCTTGGCTGCAATGTTCGGAAGCTGTGAGGTGAATTTATTATTGAAATAGTTGAGTGACTTTTAGTGTAACGAAGTCTTCTGGTCCTGAATAATACACGATTTCAATTTTCTCTCCATTTCCATTGGTGGCCATTCCGTGGTTATTGTTATTTCCAGCTTTGGGTCGATTTTGACTTTCAGGTCAATTGATCGGACTCATTCATTAAGGTCGTTGTGCACCTACAATTGCTAGATGAATTAAAAGTTGGACTTGATGTACGAACTCCACAGGGTTTCTAGTTTTGAAGATTAAAATTTAAATGCTATTATTACAATATGACGAAAAAATTTATAATTTTATTGTATTATATTTTAATAACTTTGAAATTTCAAAAAAAATTATTACCCTTAAATTTAAACCGTTTGAAGGTGAGTAGCTCTGAAGCTCCTTGAGATATTAAGTTGAAATTTTTATGGTAGCTGTAGAAAGGGTGAGCACCCCACAAGTAATACCCTTTTGGAAGGGTTGAGGTGTGAGGATTTTGGTTTCTAGATCTCTGAAACCGCTTATGCAAGGAGGCTGAAAGTTGGAACTTATGTAGAACTATGATAGTGGAAAAATTTGCAAAAAATGGTCAATAGTGATCGGGGAGTATACTATTGAAAGGGGACGGGGAGGGAGGGTGAAAAAATGCGTTCAAAACGCTTGAAATCTTCCATTGAAACATTCTAAACTCCATATCTTCTTAACGATTGATGTCAGGCTTCTGAAACTTTGTAGTTGTCTTAAGACATAGTTATTAGGAGAGGGTTAACATTTTGATGGGGTGGTGGTGGTGAAAAACTTTGTTTTACAATATCTTCTGATCTTCTCAATTGTGCCAGGATGGTAGAGTTTGGTTTCTGTATAAAGAACTTCCAGTGGAGTTGTAAAATTTAGAAAGGACGTGAAGCGCGGAAGTGGAGCACAGTCATTTTTGAAAAAATTAAACTTTTATATTTCAGAATTTTCAAAATTTTACATTAGTTTGATCCAGTAAACCTCTAGCGGAGCGGTTGTAGATGTTTAGGAAGTGGGTGTAGGGAGCGATGGTGGAACGGGGTTGATTCTAATTTCTTGAAAGCCGCCAAGGATAGAAAGCTAAAAATTGAAAACTGTGTAGAGTAAATAAATTGTTGATTGGGGTAGCAAGAAAGAAGGCGATGGGTGGTTTTTCATATCTCAGAAACGGCTTATGCTAGTAAGTTGAAACTTAGTACCTACATATATGTACTAGATGCGCTATTAGAGTAATAAAAGCTAAAAAAATGTGACAACAGTCTGGGTTCAACTTTACTATTTTTTTGAAGTCCCAAACGTGTTTAATTCTGCGATGCAGTGTAGGGGTTACTATGCGACTGATGACATAAGGAATAACCAGAGGGCTATTGGAACGTAATTTTTTATTTTTCAATTCAAAAATATGCCAGTATTTACATACTATATGTCATTATTTTTTCAGCTTCTGATATTAATATCAACTAGTTTTAAACCATTAATGGTTATATGTTAGCTCTATGGTTTGGACTAACTTCGACAGTACTTACCAGATAGACCATTGAATATATTCTCAAATGAAAAGTGATAAAATAGGGAAAAAATTAAGCTAAGGTTTGTTGCAGGTAATGCACAACTTTTACGATACATTAAGAAGCGCAATACAGAATAATACATTTCTCAATAGTTGTTTCATTCTCCAGAAGCTATAATCAAGTAGTCGAGACGCAAACCTGATGAGTGCAACTGCGTATCATACTCTATGGAGGAAGCTTTCATTTCGACGGAAAAATCATTCACATCAAAAGCTTTATCACCTCAATGGTAGGTAGGTACATACAAATTTTTTTCAAGAAACGCTCATAATTGAATTTTCAACAAAGAGACATATTATTTAATGCAGGTATCAACGTGGTACCGGCTGCATCATAAAGCCATGTTATTCGATCGGGTGTGTTTATTGCGAGTTTGATTTGGCTAAAGATGTTCTTACACGAGCGATTAAAAATGCTCAATTTACTGCAAAGTTCGCCAATTTTGATGTCACGTAAATTTGAACCAGCACACAGCAACCCTAGCTACAGGCGATGTGGATCAATTTTTCATTAACTCTTTGCTGAATTGTGATGAGCGATATTGACCGATATCTAACAATTCGGCAATAAGAGCTTATACGAGCAATTCAGTTTATAAACAACAGGAAAGCAAACTTGGCAAACAAAAAAAAATTTAAAGAAAACATGGGGATATTTGAATGCCAAGCCATTACAACACGTAACTTGACACTAAATGTGAAATTCAAAACAAAACTTGACAATTGAATCACCGAAACAGGACAATTGCTCGGAACTTTTCAAGTCAGTGGAAATGCAGCAACTATAGGGTGAACAATACAGTGATGTGGGAAAACATTGCCACATTGACGAAATATTGCTGCAACTAGCATGATATTGCCCAGTGTTGCTCCATTAATCGCTCCATTAATTCCAGCAATAGTCGTCGGGCAATTAATTGCCTTGAAAAATTGCTCGTATACGAGCACCTTTAAGAGATTTTCGGAACACAAACTCGTATCTGCAAACGTCAATATTTTTTAAAATGTTAGTGGTGTGAAGAGAAAGCCATAATATTCTCATAGTGCCGAACAACGTAATAGTGAAGTCGATTAAAGTGTAACATATACGAAAGTCATTATTCTTCTCTACACAACCATCAAATCGTGGCCCCAAGATCCTCGTTCTTTCTCCCTTACAATCATAAAATACAAAATCCCATTTGTAAAATCTTCCATCAAAACTCAACTCCCTAAGATTTTTCATTTCAAGATACGATATATCAAAATGAATGTATCACACCACCGAAAAAATTCAACGAAAATTATTCGCTTCGGAATCACAAAAGATGTCCTGATATTAATCTAAGGAACTGGAAATCCTGGATACCACTCAGGAGTATGAAATGATGAGACCAAGTAATATGACAGTATATGGCATTGTGTGTCAAATTTCATATACTTGATGGTTAAATGACTGTAGTATACTTGAGTCCTAGCACAGCCTTATCGTGCCTCGTTCGAGGCATATGTGAGTATGTGTTTCACTCTCTAAATATTTAAATAGCTTTTAAAGTCGACTCGAGACAAATCTTCGTTTCCCAAATCCGTTTGGAGGGATGAGGTTGAGAAACGATGTTGAATTAGATGACAAGAAAAACATTTTCCTTTAACGAAATTTAAATATTTAGTAGACCTGAAAAGATGGATGCTGCCATAAACTAAAGACGAACGTTGTGGCAGATAGACCATGGTGTAGATATTCTCAAATATTTACACAGAGGATCCATCTCTGTTCTTGCAAATGGTAGAGTTTGTTAATCTGCAAACGGGGAGATTCGTGCAACTGCACACTGTAAAATGTAGAGGTCCTGCTTTATAGAAAGGAAAAAAAAAACACATTTTAAATAAGGATATAAAGGACCCTCTCCATTCACAGTGGATGAGTATCTCTTACAGGTTTCCTCTTAAAGTCTTGCTTTAAATAGAGCACGATTCCGAAAGGTCATACCACGTTCACCTTTATTTCAATCCTTTTGCCTTGATTCAGTACGTTCCCTCCTTTTTAGAATGAAAGCTGCTATATAAAAACAAGAGGAATCTCTTGAGAGACTTTTAACAGTGACTTGAATACCGTCAAGTGTAACTCGGTTTATTCCCTAAACGTATTTATTATCCTGTTTAACAGATCTGTAGGGATTTTGCAAGCTTGTTTTGAGGATGTTTCGTGTGATGCTGTATTATGATGAGGATATTATGGTATGAATAAAGGATAGGTGCATTTTATATAGTATTAAATAATTAGGTTTAATTGAACGTTTTCTTACAGCTCGGGAAGACAACGTTAAGCAAAACTTTCATCAACTTTAAAGTTTTATAATTGTTACGTGTTTTACTTAGTAAGGTATTTAGTACTCGGTAAAAGTGTTAAACTATTTTGATAAGTTGGTCCTTGGGATAAAATAAGAGATTATATGGCGATCATTCCTACAACTCAAGCGAGGAATAGACGCATTTCGATCTAGAAATTAACTTATAATTGCCATAATTCTACAAACTTTTAACATCATTGCCGTCATTATAGCGTAGAGATGGGCAAAGCAGTTCCTTTTAGTGAGTGAGTTCTCACTTGGAGGAACTACTTCAGTGAACTAGTTTCTTTTGAAGCTCAGAGTGAATGTGATGACCAAAAAAAAGTTCCTCACCTCCCCGGCGATGGGGAAGTAGTTCTATTTCAAGGTATAGTTCATCAAAAGGAGTTAGTTCACTTATTCAAAGTGTGAATGTGATGACCTAAAAAAAAGGCGAAGAGGAAGTAGTTCCACTTCAAGGTACAGCCCATCAAAAGGAGTTAGTTTACTTACTCAAAGTGTGAATGTGATGCCATAAAGGTCCTAACTTCCCCGACGAAGAGCAAATAGTTTCGAAGTTAAGAGTAAATGTAATGACCTAAGAAAAAGATCATCACTTTCCCAGTCAAGAACTAGTTCCTTTTCAAGTTCGGAGTGAATGTGAGGACCTAAAAGAAGGTCCTCAATTCTCCAGGAAAGGAACTCTTTCTTTTTAAAGCTGTGTTACGGTGCGAAAGGAACTACAGTTAACCAAAACGAGTGAGTCAGTTACTCACTTACTTCAATGAACTGTTCTTTTGGAACAGATTACTCATAAGCGACCCATCTCTATTATAACGTAAAGATGTCAGGAAAGATGTTAACCTTATTATCACTACATGGTGCTCCGTTCAACAACCTATTATTGTTAGGACATAAAAGATGCAAAACAAAAAAATTACAAAACTGAATTTCAGTTATCTCCTGAGATAAGTCTGCTTATATTAACGGCTACTCGTAAGTACAACGTTGGCAAATTACATCATATCACAAATCCTCTTGATACTAAATTTTCTTCTTGTTACATGTACATATACTTTGGCAATCGGCTTAAAGTTATTAAAGTTTCCAGAGAAAAACAACAACCTTACAATTGAACTCTATATACTTCACGCATGTTCTAGACACTTCTCGCATGTAATAGGTACTTCTCCCGCGATCTACACAAACAACTGAATATGCTGGATATTTCTCGACTCAACACATGCAGTATATAAGCGCCGCCGAGCCGGGGGATAAGTTTTTCTACTTCAAAAGTAAAACCATGATCTACGCAATTTTCATCGATCACAGCGATCAAGTAGTAAATGGAATAGATTTTTGTTTTACTTGATATATAGTGTCTTCTCTTTGTGTTGAAGAAATAGTCGTCAACATTTGACTTTGTGAAATTTTTTATTTATTTATTTATTTGGAAAAGCGAAATGAACAGAATGTAAACTCCAATAAAACAATGCTCCAAAAATAAAATAATAATAATAGGAGGAAAAAAAATAATAAAGTAAAATAAAAATAAAAAAAATATTAAAAAAAATAAGTGAGTAAATTAGAAATTAATAAATATCAAATAAGGATTTCAAATGAATTTGATAGAGCGCAACCTGTGACCCTGAAAACTAAGTCAATTTTCATGAAATATGATCGAGGTTAACGGAGGAGCGGCGACTTAAAATAGTCATTTATAAATTCAAATGGAATGATAAAAGTGTCTTGTGATCTGCAACGGTTGTTAGTTTCTCTGAATGTAAGTTCAACATAAAGAGTACAATTGAAGATAAATAAAACTTTGTATAGGAACCGAATATCTAAGTATGATCTTCTTTCCTTCAGATAAGTAGGTCCGAGCTGTTTTAATCTCGCATCATACGAAGCCTCTTCGAGATTGAATAATCATAAGCGGAACCTTAAAAAAAGGTGGTAATGTTAACTTTGCTTGAGTGCCTAAAGGGAATTACAAATTATGCACACCCTTGAGATATTCTACAAAACTAAATTTCCTTGCTTAACATTTTATTTAATCTAGGAATACTCATTAAATTAAAGTTTCAATTTCTTTGGTATTAAAAAAAATAAATAAATTTTTCTATTTTAACTATGTACATCCACTTTCTTTTAGCGATGATGTGGACGTAGTCTTTTTCGTCTCGAAACATGAGAAGTAGAAAATTCTTTCACCTCGTCCAAATTGCTCACCATCGTCCAACGTACAAGGAAGTGTTCTAACGAAATGATACAAAAAAAATACAATTTAATTTTAACTGGTTGAACACAATGAAAATACCGATTAAGTGTTTCCGGCAAGAGAAGGCAAAGTCCCGATCCCATTAACGACAAAACGCCCAAAATAAGTGATGGAAGCGGTTTGAAAATTGTCGACAAGAAAAGTATGTACGAGCTGAAAGAAGTTAAAGCGTATCCTGCAACGTGAACGGCAGCAACTCCTTGACCACGTACACTCGTTGGTATCAGTTCGGTGGCAAATTGCGCTGCCGAATTGTATGCAACCGTCACACCGAATCTACCAATTATTGCAAGTGATGCAAGCAATATGGGATCTGAAAAAGAATAAGAAATAAAAAAATTGAAAATATTGTTTTTCAGTTCTCTTCGAAGGTACTGATACTGTTTCAAATATCAATTCACTACTCGAAGTGTGATAAGCCTACGACCTTAGAAGTGTGCTTAGCTACTGCACTACTGAATGAAATATACTCACCAGATGATCCTTTTTGATAGGCTATTGTAATTCCAGTAGCAGATGTAAAAATACCACTTATAAGTAGCGAACTAGAGGCCATCGCTTTTCTTCCAATGGTATCTTGAAGGACTATGAGAACTATACAGGCTGGGAAAATTGCAGTTGCACTCAATGAAAACATTGTGAATGGTGTTATACCCAATCCCTCGACGTTTCGTGAGATCGCATCGTAGCACAAAGTGATTACCATTCTGAAAAAAAAGTCCTAATTAAAATTACGAAGAAATCACACTAAATTTGATGTGCAAATAGGGAATATGTATAAATAAACAAATGCGTTACAGTACAGCCCATAATCCGGATGGATAACGCCTCAAACCAATGTGAAAATGTCTAATCATTATTGTTCTGTTGTTTGAGTTTGAGTTTGAGCAATGTGAAAATGTAGTGCATATACTTTAACGATTTCGTCATATCTCTTAGGAGATAAGAAAATATGGAATTAATTTTACTTTTCCGGGTTCTCCAGATAAATGCCATTAAATGGTTTTTTTTTTAAATTCCAAATCCTAAGAGGCTGTTAAGAGATTGGAGACGTCTTTATGTTCGATATCGAACAAGCTCTTACTTTCACAGGATTTTTTACTTATTTTTTTTTTTTATTTAGCAGCGCTTTCAGAATTTTTTTTCCGTTTCGACCCCCTCAGAGGGAGTGTCAGGTTGTAGACGGATTTTAGCACAGCTCTTCATTTGAAATTACTGGTGTATCCAATTGGATCATTCTTACACTGAATTTTGAATCATCTAATTTCAAGATTTTTGGATATTGAACCACCAACGGGTATCTATTTATAACCCTATAGGTTGTAAACGTTTTTGCTATGCATATAGCTTAGGTCCGAAAAGATATCAAAGTAGTTCCATTTTTTGAACGCCTAAAAACATACTAAATGTTGTTATTAACTTCAGCTTCCAATGTGCCGGATGTTACTTTTCAAAAAAAAATTCTTTTCTCAGAGGTAGCCCATCAAATCTTTTGATGGAACTGATTACTCGTACATGCATATTCACCTCTAAACGAAGTGTAAAGTTTCATACGTTTTTCGGGATATTAGGTATAACAAAATTCGATGTTACTACTCAAACTTTTTATTGTATAATCGGCTAAAAATCAATTTTAGTATTTTCGTTATTTTCACTTATATATACAAGATGTTTATTTATTTCAATGTTGTTAAAAAAAAATCTGCCAACAGTCTGGGACCAACTTTATTATTTTTCCGGCAGAAGTTCAGAACGCGTTCAATTCGGGGATGCGGTGTATGTTACTATGTGACTGAAAACCTAACAAAAAGTTCGGGAAACGGTTAGAAAAGGGTGTAAAATATGAATTATATAATTGGGTCATATTCCGGGATGCGGTCTAGAGGTTAAAAAAAAAAAAAAACTTAAAAATAGGTGATTATTAAACAAGCTTGGGGAAGTGAAAAGATATACGATATCTGATCAGACCTGAGATATATGGCGGAATTCATGAAAAAGTATACAACCAGTTTACACCCTCTTAGGGGTCGAATTTAAAAAAACTTGAAAACACATTCTAGGTATTTATATGAAGAATCCGTAGAATAAAAACTAATTAAATATTTCGAAAGACCTAGTAGATATGACGAAAATCGTGAAAATGTATGCATTTTATATTTACTTATATCACCCCCCCCCCCTTCTGAACGCCAAAGAAAATTCAAATTTTTTTTTATCAGAATTTCTTTTCTAGTTGATTTACATATACGTACCGAGTTTCAACTTTCTAGCATAAGCCGTTCTAAAGTTAGGAAAAACACCCCCACCCCTGCATCATACTACCCCAAAAAAAAATTATTTTTCCATTATGCCACTACTATAGCTCTATCTAAATACCAAGTGTCAACTACCTATCATTATAGATTTTTAAGATATAAGCATCGGAACTTTTTCTTTCTCATCCTTCCCCACGCTCATCCTCCACACCCACACCTTCAACTTCCCTACTAAGGTTCTATTAGGCCTACTTCTGTTAAAAATTTGAAGCATCCATCTTACACTGTTATTGAGATATGAAACGTGTTATTTTCGAAAAATTCTTATCCCCTCCACTTCCGTGCTTCTCCACCCCCTTCAAAGATTTTATTTTGAGCAATCTTTATTTATTAAGCTTTATATCCAAACCGAATTTTGTTTTTCTTGTCCAATTGGTTTGTGAAATATCGTAATCTAAAGTTTTTCACCCCCCCCCCCCCCACCCCCGTACGCCACTACCCCCACCAAAAAATTTTGTTTCAATCTACTCTCCTAGTATAACTACAGATATTTGTTAAGTTTTAATTGCTTGCCATTAACGGTTTAGGAGATATAGATTTTAGAATGTGTCGATCTCGACTTTTTTGCGTTTCGGACGCATTATTTCCCCGTCCACGCCCACACCCCTTCACCCATATCATCAATTTTTTTGCAAATGAGTCCACTATCAAATCTTTATAGAAATTCCAAATTTCAGTCTCCTAACATAAGCGGTTGCTGAGATCTAGAAACCAAAATTTTTCGTCTAAAACGCTTCCCCACCTTCCCCCTCACACCTCCACCACCACCTGAAAATAATGTCGATTCAAGGGGTCTACCCAGTCTATTCATAGAAAATTTTTTAATTTAATAGCTTTACTGGTTTGAGAGCTACGAGCCTTCAAAGGATTTTGGCGGTCGACGTACGGCGGACAGACGGAGTGAAAATTTGTATTGCTTTTTTCGTGTCTACTAGTCATGATACGTGGTAAAAAAAATTTTGAGGGCAGCAAATTTTTTTTTTTTAAAAATCGATCACAATACTGTATTATAAATAATAAAGTAAATTACTGATAAATGTAGAAAGTTAACAAAAATAAATTATGAAAAGACGTCCTTATCTCGTAACAAGCGATGTTGATTTCGACGTTGACCGCGTAATCACGATTTAAGTGCAGATTTTCGACTCAAAAACAAGAAAATTTCGATCATATTTTTGCATTATTCTCTTTTACAAAAAAGTATGTGATCTATGTACTTGAAATTTGAGAAAAAATTTGGCAACCGTCTGGGTGTAACTTTATTATTTTTTGGGTAGAAGTCCAAAACGTCTTTAACGCTGAGATGCAGGGTAGGTTACTATGCAACTGACAACCTAACGAATAACCAGGAGGCTATGGATAAGGTATTATAACTTTTTTCTCTACTAGAGGTCTACTTACTCCAACTCCTGCAAAACTTTTCAAGATCATATCTGGTACGGTGTTTGAGATAAAGGAATTATTTTTTTTTTTTTAAAATTGCTATGTATTCACTTTTGTGTCCCCCTTAAAAAGTTTACTTTCAGTAGATTCCACTTGTGATCCCATATACGGAAACCAAATTTTATTTTTCTGGTGTAACTGGTTCGGAAGATATTGACTTCACCACACCCTTAAAGATTTTAGCACATGTCTAATCTCGAAGTATCCCTTACTTCCTCTTATCCCCCTCACCCCTTATCACCCTCCCCCGGCCTAATAAAACTAATGTGCTTATATGCTGTAAAATGTGTAAATGTTGTAATTTCTGTAAAAATACCATATAAATACGTCAGTTTAAATGAAGTCGTGCAAAACTCAATGGCATTGTGTAGATTCATATACTATATTATTATGTATTAATTCTAATTCTGAGTAAAGTTGCTGGATAGTGTTCTTATATGTTTACGTGCTGTTCAATACGATAGAATTCAGTTTACGTGATAGGTGATAGTTTGTGCCAGTGCTTTGAGTTCAATAATTTCATGCGATATGTGCTTTATCGAGTTTCAAGATGTTTCTGATTACAAAGTTCTTTCTTATCTGTAAAAATTTACAAACTTGTGTGTAAAGTGCAAAATCCAATGTAATTTTTACATGACTTACGTACATCTGGAAAGTGTAAAACTACGGAAAAGCATGTGAAAATACAATTTATCTGTAACGATTTACACGCTATTGTGTGGCGTTCACAATGCCGTGTAATATTACTATATTTTAAGTTGGCATCCCATTACTTACTCTTAAAGTAATAAAAATTTAATACAGTGTACGATATTTTGAATTTTGAACACATTAAAGTGCGAATTTGTAAAAATATGGATATAGGAAGAGTTTCAGTTTCTCCACATAACGAAGGAAAATTAAACGAAATAAATTATACAGAAATATAATACAATAGTTATCTGCTGTATTTGGAATTTGAGAGACAAAGACTGTGTCTAGCGAGCTATCAGGAGGATATTCACGTATGAATATAAAATAAATCTATTCAAAAATATTCAAATTAGTTCTGAATGAATTTCGAACTGTACCGAAACACATGGAACACAATATTCTTATACTAAAAGATATACTCACGATTTAAAGAACAATATCAAAGTATTCCGTCTTAATCTCGGCGTCCTAAATAATCCGAGCAGATTTTCAACTTCACTCCGTGCCTCGATGCTCTGTGCACATTTCGCTATGAACTGTTCGAAAACTTCCTCTGACACATCCTTGCCATTAACTTTAGCAACTTTCTTCAAACATTGCACCGCTTCATCGTAGCGTTTCTTCGTAACAAGCCACTGTACACTTTCGGGCACAATGAAATAAAACAGCGGAACAATTAGCAGTGGTAGTGCAGTCACCAGCAGGAAAAGTCTCCAAGAGCCGACAAAAACAGCAACCCAAGGCGTGATCACAGAACCGAGGCAGTAGAAAATCCCAATACAAAGACTCAGTCCCATTGTCCTCATCGACGGCCGAATGTATTCCATAACTAGATTTAAAAAAAAAAACACACATATCCTTTTCCGTCATAATTAAAATTCCTTGGCCTTTTCATACAAACCTAAAATGTACATCATTACGAAATTACTGTCCGTTGCCAGTCCCGAAACGAAACGACACACGGCAAATGCATACACATTAGTTGCATATATTGTTGCAATGTTGCCAATAAATGCGGTTATGTTTGATAAAATTAAAACGGGAAGCCTGCCTGGAATTTCAATTTTAATACTCAACTCGTTGATGTGCACCAGATGCAAAATTCAATAAATCTCATTAGTCGCTTCCTATAGTCCAACCACTCTATATGTACTTTGTTCTCGAAAGGACTACCGATACATGGACACAGGCAGGGTTACCACTCTACTTCAATCGAAGTTGATCTACTTCGATTTTTCGGAAAATGATTTCTAGTGCGAAGTAAACGATTTCTACTTCACTTTTATATTTTCTACTTCATTTTTATTATTATTATAAGTTTTGGACACTTTTTAGGAATGGTAGAGCTAACGAACTCAGATGCTTCGGAAATATTTAATATAATTCAGAACCATTTGAATATATTAAAAATACCACTTAATAATATGATTGGCTTAGTATCCGACAACATCCGTAATGGTTGGATCGTTGACTGGCGGCGCGGAGTTAAAACCAGATTTAAAACCATGATTCCAAATATTTTTTTCATGGGATGCAATTGTCATACATTGTATTTGTCATACATTGTATTTTGTTTTTTTTAATATTAATAAATAATAATCAATGGCACAACAGCCCAAATCGGGCCTAGGCCCTTAAGTAATGCTAGAGTTACTTCATTGCGAGACCAACGGAACAATAGGAGGTGAAGTGAAGTTTTTTTAGTGATAATATCGATGTTTTTGAATATATATATAATATTTTGTATGTATTATATGGGTTGATAGGAAGCCATGTGCAAAAACCTTGAATTAATTTTCAGCATTTTTTTAAAAAATGTATTACCATAATTTTGTAAGGAAATTTAATGGAAAAATAATGCTACAAAGTCTGTCTATGCCATACACAGATTTAATGGCATTATTTTTCTATAAAATTTCCATACAAAATCATGTTAATACATTACATACATGGCAATAAAAAAATAAAATATCGCTTCGTTCCATTACACCAAGCCCTTCAATTTATTATATAGACCATTTTGTTATGGTTTCCGTTTATATACATTTATGCATAAATAATTAAACAAGGTCGAAGAAATTAGTAATGGATATTATTCTATAAAGACTGAACTAGTATTAGTAAGTTAAATACGACAAAAGTCGAAAAACGTAATAAACCAAAAAATTTATTTTTTTAACTTTTAATGCAAGAGTACAATTTAGGAAATGTAGGTACAGCTAGATTTTTTTTGTTGATATTGATATTGTGTAATATTTGTATTAAAAAACCGATTATTGATTTCTAAATACGACTTTTTTTATATGTAGTATATTAGAAATATTTTAATATTATTCTTAAGACCTTTTCAAATTTAATTCCCGCTGACCAAAACTCTAAAAATTTACTTCGAAAAATTGAAGTGGTAACCCTGGACACAGGACAAACATTTTGTTCATCAGTTCAATCTACATACCGATTTTATCAGCATAAATTCCGAATACAAGGGTTCCCAGAACGGAACCAATGAAAAACATCGACTGTCCCAGTGTCGATTTCCACGCTGACTGACATACCCAATTTAACTGAAATATGAAAAATGTTGAAAATTATCAAAATTAATTAAATATATCGCCATTTAGTACGCATTCATGGTGTAATCAGTGAGTTTATGTTGTAAGGATGTTAAAAATTTACGAGTAACTATTGCTCGCAGTCCAACGGGTATATGTTTTACGTGTGTGTTTTTATAGGATGCACGAACAGGGAGGTGTGTTCTTATTTTATTTTAAATTACTTTTGTTTAAATGATTAACAAGTTCGTATTTTGGAATGAATTACATCGTGAATGATGTTTCTCTACTTCATTCAACATTAATTTAATCAAAAATAGATACCCCATTCAAGCTCCATACAAATGTCAACCTGTTATTTCCGTGGAGGTTCTCGAGATATAAAAATCAGAGTTATTAACTTGCCATCCTCTTTAACTCCCACTCTCTATTTCCGCGAACCCTCTGTCTATTTGGCCTAATTGCAGCAAAAAATGCAAGATCATATCATTCTTGAAATCTTGAAAAATTGTTATGCCGCTACAGCTGGGCTTCATTAATAGTAATCAATGGCGCAACAGCCCAAACCGGGCCTAGCTTGGCCTGGAAGTAATGCCAGCGTTACTTCATTACTAGAACAACGGAACACTAGGAGGTAAAGTGGTCACCTACACGCTTGTCCGTGACTATTACCTCGATTTTAACTCAGGTACTCATTTCAGGCTGAGTGAACTGGTCCGGCACCCAACCACATTCTCGAAAATTACTTATCGCCAATCAGATTCGAACCTGGTACCAGGTGCACCGATGACAAGTGCTCTAGTCACTAAGCGAAATTTCTATACTTAGAAACCTCTACTTGTTCAATTATATACAGACTAAATTTCATATCCACCCTTTAATTTTTTTTCTAATATTCGCGCCTAGTATGTGTATGTCAAATATCAAATTTCAAATTTCAAATACCAAAAGAGGCACAAAAGGCTGAATTTTTCAATCAAGCGCTAGAATAGTGATACCATAGCTAGAACTTAGAAATTCATTTAGACTCCTTATCGATACTGTAATTCCGTCGAAATTGAAATCCTTTTTTAACTAAACCTTTGCGTTCGACCAGAATTTAAATTCCGGATGCTCTATCAGTGAGGTTATTAATTGTTTCTGATGTAATTAATTAAAACCCTAATAAGTAAATAAAAATTTAATTAATGTTCATATTCTTTTTCCCAAATGAAAACTTCGCCGACTGTTAAATGGATTAAATTGAAATAAAACGATAAGTCCCTACTTACATCACTGGTCATACTATGATAGCCAAAATCCAATTTGTAAATCCATTTATCACACAGCGTTTTCGTTGCGTTCAGCTCAAATTCTGCTGTGCCATTCAGCAGCGCTGTACATCCGGGACTATCGTAAAGTTTATAATGTTCCTTAATTTCAGTATAAGTGTCATTCTCTATTTTCGGATCGTAGCACCTGTAACGAGGTCACCCCATTAAGATAAGACGAAGATCTAAGATTCATCCGTTGTTGCTCTTACCAATGCTCCGGAACAAAACTGATAATCGTTTGGGAGTAGTAATGCATCGAAGATAGAAGATTTATCACGCAAAAAAGTGCCAAAAGGATGATTTGATAGCGATGAAAATCGCCGCATTTCTCAAGGACCTTGTCGATCTCAATCATTTTTGGTAGCAGAAGTTCAACAGTGCGAGGAATTTTTTCGGAAAGCTGCAGAGGATGTCTTCTTCGGATTAACTTCGGCTTTGTCCTGGTGATGGGCTAAATTTGAAAATAGAAAATGTTACGTAAAATAAAATTGCTATAGAGTCCTGTTCTATGGAAAAGGATGTACCTATCAAGAGACGTTAAAACACTTGTCTCTTAACTTAACTCGATTTTTTTCATGATTGCATTTCAATTGCACTTTTCTTCGTCATTCGTCGGAGAAAAGAAAATCTTAAACTTGCTCCAAGTTCATGGAATAAGGAAGGAGTCGGGTTTGATAAGATTTTCCTTTTCTATCCAGGGACAAGCTAAAAAGTTTTCATTTCTGCGATTGTAGTTGAATTACAATTTGCGTCTTGAAGGGAATGGTCTAGGAGCTGTGTTCAAGAACACTTCTTGAAGGGATCATTTTTAAGACATATTTTTTTTCTGTCTGCGAAACAGGTTAATAGAGTAGTTGAGTGCTTTTACGGTGATACGCGTTATTAACTAAAGTTAAGGATTACATTATTGTTGAAGCATGACTACGTGTATTGGTTCCATAGAGACTACATACACTTATTTTAAAACCGAACAAAGACGTTAGGGCTGACTCCAGAATTTTCCAATGCTGTGGGGGATGCTTCATTTTTCTAGGTCTGCTTAATTTGATACCATTTCACGATGGGTGTAGCTAGTAAACTTGAGCTCATGGGTTTAAATCTGCCTAAGGTATTAGGCTTATCGCCCGTGATATAGAATGTATAGCAATGTGAGAGTTGACAACTGTCGTAGACTTCAAAATGGCATAAAATGTCCGTCTTTCCGTCGCAGACACCGCATGACACGTAGATTATAAGCCCCTTGAGATAAGTAGATTTTTTTGCGGGTATGTATGGTAAGCCCCTTCGAGGAGTGACTTTGGGTGGAGGGAGTGTTTTACACGAAAGGCGGAAACAATGTGTCCGAAATGCTCTGAACCTGGTATCTCATAAGATTCTAAACTCCAGAATGGTTGATGTCAGAAGGATTAAAGTTTGTGATTGTCTTAAGGCATACTAGAAACCTAGAAAAGGACTAAAATTTTGAAGAGGAGAGGCAGATTGTGGGGAAAAACAATTTTGGACTACAATATGCTTTGATCCAATTGTACCAGAAATATAAGATTTGGAATGTAACACAATAACGAGTAATTTTTGAGGGGGTGTTAAAAATATTTTTAGTCAAGTTAGACCCAGTGCTCTACCAGAGAAAAAAATGTTGGGGAGTTGTTGGAAAGGACAAAATTAAAAGTTAAAACTTTCATTTGAGTGTGTAGGTGCGGAAAAAAAAAGAAGTTGAGCCCAGACTAGTGCCGGTCGATGAATCGGTCGTGAACGATTCGGTTGAAATGACCAAGTCAGTATTATGACCAAATTAACTCAAGTCATGTGAAATGAAACAAGTCGGTAAATCGGTCACTAGAAAATATTCTATCTCTCGTATCGTTCTCGATGTTAATAGTCGAACAGCACCAAAAGTTTCTCTTAGTGTCGGTCTGTCTCGTCTGTCTGTACTCGTTGCTCGAAGCTAGTGAATGGGGAAAATGTGTCAAATGTGTCAAATGTGTTGTATTTACGAATTCAAATTCATTCATTAACCGTACACTCTCCATAAATTCTAAAAATTAAAATATTAGAATAGGTTTTTTTCCTCGAATTCATAAAACCGAACCTCGAGTTCGATTTACTCATAGCGTGTTATCACCCTAAAGTGACTAAAGTCTAATCATACGCTGCTTTCGAAGTTCGAATACTGACCGACCAGTCAGCAGCCACCAACGACCACCGAAGACCGACCGACTCGAAAACTCGAGTTAATCTAGAGACCACTGACCGATTTGCTTTTTTTCGTAAGTCGTGAGTCATTGCGGTCGGTCAGTCATTTTGACCGAATCATAGAAGTGACCGAAATGTCTCAAATAAGTAACTTGACCGAAACGTCTCAAATAGTAAGTAACTTGAGTCATTTCGGTCACTTCTATGAATCATGAAAGTAACTAACCGAAATGACTCAAAGTAGTCATTTCGGTCACTTCGGTGGTGGGTCACTTTTATGATTCGGTCGGTCGGTTATTTTGATTAGCGGTCACTAGAAAAAATTTCTATTGTCTCGACTTTTCGAGTCGGTCGGTCTTCGGCTGTCGGTCTTCGGCTGTCGGTATATTCGAAGTTCGATATATTAAGGGGATAATGCGCTAAGAGAAAATCGAATTCGATGGTTGTGTTGTACATACCTCACAAATGTTTTGTTATCTGGAGATGTCATATGTTCTAACAATATGAGAACTACTTACACTCAATTCACACTCATGGACTACTCGACCGTTTTAGACATCGCCAACCGCTATGACCGTCAAATCAACCCGGTATGCAACTTAGTGAAAGACCACGATTGGAAGCGAAATTCAAAAAGGACGTGCCAACAAATTGCAAAGGAAACTACGACGCTAATCAAGACCCTGCGACAGAGTAATAATCATATCAGCCAGGCCCGTGCGCACGGGGGGGGGGGGGGTTGGGGGTTCAAACCATTGGCCTATTTTCATAGGGAAGTGAGGACCTTTTTGTTTTTTTAGGTCATCACATTTAGTATGGGGGAACTTGATAACCCCCCCCCCCCCCCCATACTTTCCTGCTCACGGGCCTGATATCAGCCATATACCTAGAACCAGAAGATCCCGAAGTGCGATAGAGTTTGAATAAAATTGTAATTCCGCAACGAGAAGCAATTCTGTTCGCAATTCAGAGAGTGCATTACCTACCACCAAAACTCAACGGAAAATGGGAGCTATTGCTTTAAACGCAGTACGTACCCCTACATCGCAGAGACAAAACGCATTCATCACGTTTCGTAGCAGGACTCTTCACGGTGTACACAAATGGCTTTCAATAAGACGTCAACCTTAGCCATATGCTCCAACAACGGACCAATGCTGATAAACGGAAATCCCGAATGCATGGCTGAACTACTTCAACATTAACACTCCGCAGAAGCCAATTGCAAACGAGTGGCAGTTCCAGCTACTGAAGGAGTTTTTATCAAGAAGATAGCCTCGAAATCGAATCAATGGCGGTATAAGGTTAAAAGACCAATCATTTTATCTACCATATATACAATTGGGCCATTAGGCCGTAAATTTGATTAGTTTGAGAATATTTAAGATCACACAGCCCGGCGAACTCGGAAATATGGAGAGAAGAACGAAAGATCATTCCACACCGTCACGGAGTACAAAAAACCGTGGATAGAATTTGTAGACCTTGTCGACTTCTTGAGGCTTAGCTTCGCTATGACAGATACCCTTGAACCAATCGTTAGTTTCAGAAAACCATTAACAATTAAGGTTGGTAGCCATGGAGTAATAGCAGCGTTCCTGGCCGAAGGTAGGGAATCTTTAGAAGCACTACAAGACGATCTAAATCGAGCCGACGTTCAACAAGGTCAAGAGCTAGTATTTCATGGTTATTCCATGGTATTACTAAGTTCATTCCTCGGACTATCAATAAAAGTTCGTCAAAACGCATAACGTCATCATCGCTTTCGAACGCATCAAAAAGATCCGTAGCTCCGTGAAGAGGCTACGCCGCCCTAAATGAACTGGAGATCGTCAAGAAAGCCCCAGCCCTCCATGAAGAGACCTACATACACCACAGTCCCCAGCAAGAGATACGGATAGCATTACGTTCGCACTCGTTTAAATTACATATCTAATGTTATTAAAGTACAAACATTGTTTTAAATGTTTCTTTCTTCTAGATAATGTAATTAAGTTTCAAATTTCAACTCGCAAATAGTTACATTAAGTATTAACTTGTAACACGTGGTCGATTTTTCCGGAGACGGAGGGATGTTTTGTGACAATTACTGGTAACTCATGCCAGTCGTTCGGTCATGACTCAATTGGCATTTTTTCCGCGACATAAACAAAGTGTCAAGTCGATCATGCTGGGGAAATCTAATACTCGACATAGCCTGTGGTATTCGGACGTCATTATATTCAAATTGCAAGCAAAGTAAGACCGGGGATTCCGTTTGCTTTACTTTAAGCCTCGAACACAATGCTCCCGTTCCGACACGACAAGTGAGGTTATTCGATCCATAAAAGTTGAATTTTGGTCAACTCGTACGTTCTGTTCCGTTCTGTTCCGTTCCGTTACGACCGTTGTGTGCATTTACATGGCCTGCGGCTGCCTATAAGGTCTACTTTGACAGCTGAACGGAACGGAAAGGGAGCATTGTGTTCGGGGCTTTAGCATATAAGTTATTGTAAGTTATCAATTAAGGGTTAGTAACACTGTGACCACAAGTGCTAGGAAGGTTGCAAAATGCTACTATTGAAATTTTTTTGCTACTATGTTGCTACATGACTAAATTTGTTGGTAAAATTACCCGTTATAAAGCTTACGTTCGCCAAAAATACGATATACCTACATATGTATATATGATTGACAAATATAATATCAAATGTAAAATTCATGCACGCTTCTGGTCTTGCATTCGAAATCGCGCACTATCGATAGCTGTCTGATATGTAATTAAAATAAATACTACTAGACAATATTTGTGCTACCCAAGCTAACAACTGCTATCCAAATTTGCTACCCTGAGAAATATATTCAATCTTAGGAAACAGGTATTGCTCCTTGGATAAGACCACGAGCATGCGTCGACTACATCAGTTGGTTTTCGAGAAAAAAAAATTCTAATGATTTAATTAAATGTTTGTTGTTTTCCGGCGTCAGTGAAGTGAAACCCCAACACGAAATTCCCCACTGTTGATTAATCGCTGTCCTTGAGGACATTACAATTGAAAACTTCACTGGATAAGCCCGTTTATAAGACTGTGTTAGACTAGGTCCGAGGGAGCTGTTCCGTCATCGAATGGCATAGACTCGTCAGAGAGTGTATCATGCCAACTATCCGAAACACCCACAAACAGCTGTATGTATTGCTTAGGAATATTGAATATTCAATATAGGCGATGTTGAAACAATTTTTTTTATCGCAAATTATATTAAAAAGAAATTCTTGCCATCGTATCCTTATACTAAAGATAGTTTACACTGAAGATCACCCAATATTTCTACCAATTTAGTGGAGCTTTTGGTTGTTTGCTATGATATATGAAGCTTAACGCTAAAGACACGACATCGAGCCCCGCCAACAGCAATTTAATTTTTTCCCAATTTTCTATTAATGGGATTTTTTCATGGTAAGCTATCATAGAAGCTAATTTGATTAAATATTTGTTTTTTTCCGATTATTTAATTTTTGAAATTTGTTAATAAATGAACAGCCAGGTATAAATCATAGCATTGTAAAACAATAGCTGATTGAGATCTGAATCATACATATTTTTCCTATTTTTTCTAATGAAATGTTATACAATGAAATACACCTTTCTATGAGCCTCACATTGACGATACTTCAGCATGTTCTTCCTAAGATAAAACCTTTCTGTTCGAAACTATTCTTTCCCACATTCTCCCTTACAACCACACCCCCACCATATAAAACGTCCACCCGACCCACCCACTAAACAATTTCGTACTTAATATTTCCAGTAACTTTTAAGCTACCGGCCACAATAAATGTTTTAGCGTACTGCGGACATACAGACTTTCTTAAAGGAAAAATTCCCTTTTGGGATCTACTAATCCTAAAACACTAAAACACAAAATTTACAATTTTTGGGAATTTTAATGTTAATCACAATGCGTTTTAATTAAAATAAAATAAATATCAATATAAAAGGTACATTTATACTACTATATGATGAATGTGTTCTTGGAAAAAATTTACTTACTAATTTCTGCCACGAAGTTAAAATTTGACAAGAATTTCTTTGAATTAAAAATTAATTATGAGTTCGAATTCATTAAATTGAAAATATTTATTTTCGGCAGAATGGCTATGGCTATTTCTTAAAATAGAGTCTATACATTTATTGCTTAATTAAGGGGAGCAATCCCTTTAGACGCCCGAAAATGAGCCATATTTCATGAATTTTTTTTATGGTGATAAATAAGTCGCATCATTTTAAAATTTTGTCGTAATATTATTAAAACTTTCAAGTGTTGTTACAAAACAAAATGGCGGCGTTATAGAGTATTCCTTTAGGCGTCTTTAGTGGTTTATTTACGTGTTATCCTCAAAATTTTAGGTATATCCTTCCGATATTTATAGACAGAAAGCTGCAAAAAATCAGCCAAGTCGATCCATAACTTTTCGAGCTACAATAGGAGCAGTTTTTCAAGATGCACTTTCGAGATAATCGCTTTTAAAGTTTAACAAAAATATTAGTTTTAGTGACTTACCGAATCAGCGATTCTAGGCGCATATACTTCAACTTCAACTTCAACTTCTAACTATCTCACACCGTCACTTGTATTCCCCTAGCATATATCTGTGAATTCATTCCCGTGATATATCCTTTTTTAGAACATTTTCGAGCTATATTAGATCGCGTTCCTTTAGGATAGTTTGGTATTTTTGTTTCGAAATTCAACCGCAAAAGACATACTTTCGAGCGAAACTGACTCTATTTCATTCACAACGTTCGTTGCGCTTTATTCTTTCGAAATATGCGAAAAAAAATAATTAAAAACTAAGCCGAAGGTTCTAGTCACTAGCGCTGTTAGTAATAATAATTTTTGTATATTTATAGATATATATTTAATTATTTTTGAAAATAAAAAGTAAATAAAATTAAATTAAAAATTTTAAAACTGTAAAGGGATTGCTCCCCTTAAAAGATAACATGTAAAGCTAAGAATTTTCATACCAGAACTTTTCACCATTTAAAACAATGGTAACGGTGACCAGGTAAAATCATTGTGCTCCTTAAAAAGGGTACGACTTACCCTCACACAAATCGAAGTTCAGTATTTCATCTAAAGCTATACGATGGACTGTCTATGGTATCTTTTTCTTTATATTCTCTTCAAATATTAACAAAACTTACAATAATCTTCTTTTATAGTAGCTTAATCAAGGTCAATTGAATTTTGATCTGCATTCAAATCGAACAAATTTATCAAAATATAGCTCTAATCGTAGAATAGAGCCAAACAAATCACAAAACATAACAAATTTAAAAACACTAACAATTTGAACAGCTCGTCTCACAACTGATGCCAACAAAAATTCAAACAGTCACTGCGTCTAAAATTCGAACATAATTATAAAACAATTCGGCAACAAGAAGTTGTTGTGTAAATTTTTCTAAAATACGTTTAATGATCAATTTCGCGACAAAACTGTCCATTAGTCGATCGCAACTACCGACCCACTGGGGCGAATCGAATCAACAAGTGAAAAATATTTTTTTCATCTTAAAGTCAATGGCGTCGTTAATTGATAGGAGTACGAGTATGTTTTACTATGTGCGCGCGCATATATAAATTACTACCACTTACGGTTTTGCGGCACTAATATCAAAATTAATGATTTCCCTAATAATACCATTCAGGTATAAGCTTATCGATAAACAATTCTTAAATTGAAAAAAAAATCAGCAAATGTAGCATTTTTTTGTATACATACATTACAAACAAAAGTCAATTTATCGTTCGTAGATTAAGCGCATCGAATTTGTCTTTAGAAAATTGTCGTCAGATTGATAAGAAAAGAAACAGATGATTCAGGACTAGTATCGCGTGTCTATGCCGGACGTAAAGGTCATCATTAGTAGAGAGTGATGAATGGCACGCGAATATAATTCAAGTTCATGTATTATCGAAATTACACAAACTGGGATTGTTATTAGGTTTTTTTTTTCTTCTTATTAAAATGTCTTAAATACCGTGCATGTTGTGCATTGTTGAGAAATGCAACGTATCATAACAATATGCCAAAGTACTGAACGGTTTTACAAGTAAGGGTACATGTTATACCTACAAGCTTAAAAATGCATAAGGTATTAATCAGCACAACAACATATTTTTAAAAATGTTTTTTTTTTTTTAATAATAAACAAAGAAACCTTTTTAACTTTATGTTCTGGTTGTGTTTTGCGAACTTAAATAAATATGTTTTTATCAGCTGATATACTCAAAGCGACTTAAGTTACTTGGGCTTAGTCTGTCTCGATTTTTGCTAAAAAATGTTACATGCATAATCCGACCTTCTCAAGCTGCTGAGCTTAACAATATAATGTTATATTTGTGTACCTGACTGAATAGATCTGAAAAAAATTACATTGTTGAAATTATTAGACTATTTACATTAATTTTTCTAATCCTATCGAAACAGACATAGTCTTGAGAATATTATCAAAATTACGAGGAATTAAAAGATTCTTGTAGCATATTTAGACAGATAAGTTAAGCTTTTTGTATTTTAGGTTGATTGATTTATATATTTAAATGTTTGCGGACTTTAATGAAATTACACATGTGTTTAAATGTGCAACTGGATATTAATCCCGAAAAGGAAAAATGATAATAATATTTTTGTTTTGTAGATGTATAGTATAACAAGTAAGCAGTCCCTGAGAAACCTTCATCATGACAAAGAAATAAACGAAATTAAAATTAAAACTAAAATTTTTTTTAAATAATAATTTTCTATTTCTCATTTTTTAAAAAAAATATGAAATAAAATTCCGAAGATCTTGAACATTTTACAGGAGTTAGGACAGATAGCCCCAACTACGACTGTCCACCTTGCCGTGGTGTTGGGGCTGAAGTAGGGTTCGCCAGAAACTAAGAGAGAGTCAACCTCCCCCTCCCCCTCCAAACCAAACCCTCCCTTTCCTAAAATCCTTCCCCCCTCCATTCATCTCCTAACATCCTTTCATCAACCCTCACGGGCCGGATCAAGGTGTCACACGACCCGTGCCGATGATCAACCAGGCTGGGGGCCCTTATAGCCCAGTCGCGAACGGAGTATCCGGATACTTGGTGACCTCCGGATTAATCAGCCTTATCTGTACAAACGGATCTCTGTGCAGACGGACTTGTGTTCTCCGTTACTCGTGGGAACACTATGAATTCAAAAAACAAAAAAACAAACAAAAAACCAGAGTCCGGATCTCTCAAAAAACCGGCCGGAGAGGTGGACGGAAGTCCCCTCTCCTCCACCCCAATGGGGTTACCCGCAAGGACTCCGGCAACCAAACCTGGTCCAAGCGACTCATCTGCGAGGACTGTGGTCACAGAACCTGGTCTGAGCAACTCACCCGCAAGGACTCCGGCAACCAAACCTGGTCCAAGCGGCTCAACATCCACGAAGACTTCGGCCCCCAAACCTGGTCCAAGTGGATACTCCACGCGCAACATCGCTCCGTCTAAACATCTCTATAAAGAGAAGAAAACGGCCTTGGGAGTCCTGAAGCGCCTCAGTAGCATACCTGAGGAACAGCGGACGGACAAACAACGGGCCTCCTTCGTCTGGGCTCTAAAGCTAACCACCGAGGGTGTGGCACCATCCGGTAAGGATCAAACGTCCAAGAGACAAAGATCGCTGGACGAGTCCCCCGAGGCGGCAAAAAGGGCCAAGACGGTCAAAACAAGCACCGCGGCACCTTTAAGGCCCTTCAACGAAATCCTTAAGGAACACCTCGTGATGGCCGTCATCGACAGAAGTGACGATGACGGAAGGATCACTCCGGAAAAATGGAAGCGTCTGCAGTCCGTGCTGGCGGATGGTTTCCTCAAAGTTCTGAAGGAACATCCTGGTCCTCTTCCCCTCTGCCTTGACCTGCTCCGATCAGAGATCGGTGGATCTCTACAAGGAGGCAATTGCTGGTCTGGGTGAGGTTTGGCCTGGAGCTAAGTTGGAGGTTGTGGCAAGGGAGGACATCCCAAGCCGACCCCGAACAAGAGCCAGGATACCAAGCTTACCTTCTGATGCGGCGACTGTCCTGGAGCTTTTAAAGGTCTGCAATCCAGATCTTCCAACGCACAATTGGAAGATCGCTAAGATGGGGGAGCCAGAAGGGGACGAGAGGGTCGCGATAATCGTGATAAACAAGGAGTCCCTGGCCCCCCTAGCTAGCCTGAAGGGTGTGGTGAGGTTCGGTTTCGGCCAAATCACACTCAGGGTATACAAAGCGGATGCTGGGAACCCCAGAACGAGTGCGACGAATATCGAAGCCTCGGAAAGGGAAACCAATTCCGCCTCTCATGTCGACCGCAGTGACGACTCAAAACTCGCCGAATCCGTATTGGCGATGGATCTGGACCCGACACCAAACGACTCCAATTCAGCACAGGCGTATCGGGATCACCCGTCCTTAACGGACGAAAGTGATCTCGGCTCGGAGGCTGGAACGGAAGAATGTTCGACGGGTCCTCCCGAGTGCAGTGAGGAAGATCTGCTGGCATCTGACCCGGAAGACTCGGCAGATGCGAACCGGACTGTGATCGAGGTTAATGCTGAGAATACTGCAGATTAACCTCCATCACTCGAAAACGGCATCAGCCTCCCTTCTTCTCCGTCTAGGTAGGGATGGAGAAGACCTTGTCTTGATCCAGGAACCATGGATTGTGAATGACGTGGTTACTGGCCTCAAGACCCCAAACTATACTCTGTTCTATGCAAGGAATTACGGCAAGCTAAGAGCATGCATTCTTGCGAAAAACAGTTTAAATATATTTCTGCTACACAGCTTCAGTGACTCTGATATCGTCGCAGTAAGCCTTGAACTGAACAATAAGATTCACTGGCTGATCTCGGCCTATCTGGCCCACGACCATCAGGGCCCGCTACCACCGAGTATCATGAGCGATCTTATCGCTGAAGCTAGTAAGCTCAATACCGGTGTCATCCTGGGATGTGATGCAAATGCGCATCATACAGTCTGGGGTAGCACCGACACAAACGACAGAGGGGAATCGCTTTTTGACTACTTTTTAAGCACTAACCTCCTTCTATGTAACACAGGGCAAGAGCCCACCTTTATAACCAGGAATAGACAAGAAGTTCTTGACATCACGCTGGTTTCCGATAACATTTCACATATGGTTAGCAACTGGAAGGTCTCTGAAGAAAACTCCTTCTCGGATCATTGCTACCTCCAATTTAATCTGATAGATTACAAACCTATCCCATCGGCCTTTAGAAACTACAGGAGGACCGACTGGGTCAAATACAGGGAAACTCTTAGCGGCTTACTCCCACACACACCGCCACTCGAACCGAGTAGCTCAACTGATCTCGACGGTCTGGTTACCACCTTAACGCGCGCCCTAAACGAGGCAATGTCGAACTCTTGTGCTGAGAGCAGGCCAAGAGGGAGACATAAGCCGCCATGGTGGAACGCAGAACTCGGGGCTCTTAGGAAATGCTGTAGGCAATGGTTCAACAAAGCCAAGAGCACCAAAGACGTTTGCGACTGGGACTCCTACAAAGGATCACTTCGCAAATACAAATACGAACTGAGAAAGGCGCAACGTAATTCCTGGAGAGTCTTCTGTAGTGAGATAGAAGGTTCCTCCGAGGCATCGAGGCTCCGTAAAATTCTCTCCAAAAATCCAACCACACCATGCTACCTGAAGAGACCGGACGGATCTTGGACTACCTCAAGCAGGGAAATCACTGATCTTCTTCTAGACACCCACTTCCCTGGTAGCTCGCACGTTGAACCGGAGCGGGTAGGCATTACAAGAAACCATGCACCATTCAACTCGGATGCTCTTATAACAGAGACCAAGCTCCTCTGGGCGATAGAGGGCTTCAAACCATTCAAGTCTGCGGGACCGGATGGAATTATTCCCGCTGAAATACAGCAGACCTCGGATATAATTCTGCCTTGGCTGAAGGTTATACCGAAAGGCTGTCTGGATCTAACCTACATCCCTACAACATGGATGGAAGTTAGGGTGGTTTTCATACCTAAAGCGGGAAAAAGCTCTCATGTATGTCCTAAGGATCTCCGACCTATCAGTCTATCATCCTTTCTTCTAAAAACATTGGAAAGACTAATGGATGTATACATCCGCGACAACCTGGACAAGCGATTGCTATCAACATCACAACACGCGTACTGGAAGGGGAGGTCTGTCGAAACGGCCTTACACTCGCTCGTGCGCTCCATTGAGAAATCTCTCAGCATTAAAGAATACACCATGGTTGCTTTTCTTGATATCGAGGGGGCTTTCAACAACGTCAGACCAGAGGCAATCACTGACGCACTTTCTACCCTGAAAGTGGAGTCCTCGCTTGGCGCGCTGATCAATCTGATGCTAACATCCAGGATTGTGAACACAAAGCTGGGCGAGTCCTCCTCTCGAAGGTTTGTCAACAGAGGTACACCACAAGGTGGCGTACTCTCCCCTCTTCTGTGGAATTTAGTGGTCAACAAACTACTATTGAGAGTGGAAGGGGCGGGCTGCAAAGTGATTGCTTATGCCGACGATGTTACAATTGCCGTCTCGGGGAAGCATCCAAACACACTGAGTGAGATATTGCAGAATGCTCTCTCTATTCTTTCCAATTGGGCTTCTGAATGCGTGAACCCATGCAAAACAGAATTAGTCCTCTTCACCAGGAAATACAAAATTCCTCACGTAGACCCTCCTTCTCTGAATGGTACCAGTCTAGTTTTCACCGATAGTGCAAAATACTTGGGTCTTATTTTGGACAGAAAGCTTCACTGGAAACCCAACATTCAGGAACGAGTAAGGAAAGCAACAGTTGCGCTCTACTCATGCAAAAAGGCCATTGGCATTAAATGGGGTATGCAACCCCGGATAGTTCATTGGCTCTACGTGTCCGTCATCAGACCGATACTCATGTACGGTGTTGTTGCCTGGTGGACGGCCTTAGATAAAGCGGCTAACCGCACCACACTGGGAAAGGTACAAAGAACAGCATGCATATGCATCAGCGGAGCTCTGAGAACAACTCCCTCTGCAGCACTGGACATGCTGTTCAGTCTGCCACCCTTAGACATCTTTGGCAAGCAAATGGCAGCCAGTGCAGCCATTCGGCTAAAGGCCTGCACATTGTGGACTGACATATGTGCAGGCCACTCAACAATTTTGAGTCACTTCAACATTCCTGAAAACACCGACTACACCCCTCCCAGTTATGACTTCGATAAAAACTTCTCAACAGCCATCCCAACCCGCCTAGAGTGGGAAAGGGACTTGGTACGAACGAAGAAGGAGTCCGCCCACATATATACGGACGGCTCCAAAACTGAAGACGGGGTAGGTGGAGGTGTTTTCTCTGAAATGCTTAATATTAGCAGCTCTTTCCGCCTTCCGGACCACTGTAGTGTCTATCAGGCGGAGCTTATGGCGATCAAGGAGGCCCTGTCCTGGCTGAGGTGTAATGTAATATCTACTAAGGATATTAGCATTTTCACAGACAGCCAAGCGGCGATAAAATCCCTGGAATCGACCTCGACAACATCAAAGGTCGCCGTAGAATGTAGATCATCTCTTAAGGAGATGGCCGAACAGTTCAATATTCTTCTGTGCTGGGTGCCAGGACACATGGATATTCCAGGGAACTGTATGGCTGACGAACTCGCTCGGCGCGGCACTACCCTTCATACTTCGCCGGTATATCAGACCCTGGGTGTGCCTCTCTCCACATGTAAACTGCTACTGAGACTGGACTCAATTGAGAAAACCAACTCAAGATGGGCAGAGGGTACAACATGTCACACTGCGAGACAGATCTGGCCAAAGCTGGATCTTAATCGTTCTAAAAGGCTGACTCTGCTCAAAAGGGCGGACATCAGCAAAACAGTCGGCGTCCTAACCGGACACTGTCTTATAGGTCGGCATGCAGAAAGGCTTGGACTTTTCTCAAACGACTTCTGTAGAAGCTGCCAGGACGAGGAGGAGGAGGAGACAGTCCTTCACCTTCTCTGCACTTGTCCAGCTCTGTCCGTCAGAAGGAAAGCTCATCTCGGAGCGTACTTCTTCAACTGTCTTGGTGAACTTGCCACAATGGAGGTCGCGAGAATCCAACGCTTTATTATAAGCTCTAAATGGTTCGACGAGTAGGACCGGAGTCGAAGATCCTGTGGTACCACAACGGACCTTTTAGGTCTAAGTGTGTCCGTGTTCTCACGGACAGCCACGTGTACCTACCTACCTAGGACAGATAGACCTCTAGTGGAGAAATTTGGCAGGTATAGGAGCAGGGAATGATGGTGGGAAGGGATGAAAATGGCAAAAAATATTTTAATTTCTCGAAAGCTGCAAAGCATAGAAAGCTGAAAATTGAATACACTATAGTGCTACTCTAGAGACATCCCGGAAAATATTGTTGGTAAGGGTAACAAGGTAGGTGAGGGGTGTTTTTTCATATCTCAGAAACGGCTTATGCTACAAAGTTGAAACTTACCTGTATATAGATGTTCTACTAGAGTAGTTGCCACAAAAATAAACAGTCTGGTCGCAACTTTATTATTTTATAGGTAGAAGTTCGAAATATGTTTAATGCTGAGATGCGGTAGGTGGCTATGAGACTGACAAATTCGCCCGGGGGTTCTTTACCCTGAATGACCACTAAACAGTAGGCATCTGCTAAAATTTATATGTTTTTTAAATTCAATGCAACCCGCTAATAAAGTGCATTTTTATAACGTACTTTCGGTTATAACGTAACTTTTTTCAATCTCCATTTACAAATGGGAAAGGTTCTTGTGTTGGTTATAACCTAGACACTATCGGTTATAACGTTCTACTTTTGAGGACCCTTCAAGGTACGCTATAACCGGGTTGCACTGTAATCATCAAATTTTGCTTTACAAGTTTCACAATCCGTGCCCCGATCGCAAGGATACTGTTCCAAACAATTCTCAGTCGCTAATAAGTTTTTTTTTAATGCAATTATTAAACTCGGATATTTACATCAGATATCGCCAAAATCGAAATATGAGAAAATTCAAGGAACTGTAATTAAAGTGGATTTCCTTTATAGTGCATTATGCTCAATTTGCTTTATTTATTTAAAGGAACCCACTTTACCTTGCTAGCCCACTTTGCTCCACTCTCCCCTACTCTACACCGCATCTCAGCATTACATACGTTTCGGACTTCAACCCATAAAATAATATAGCTCGCAGATTTTTCATCTAAATTATTAAAATTTTGTATTACTCAAAGGTGGGTTGTAGGAACTTTCAAGTCATATTCGCAACCTCTAAGTAGTTCAAATAATGACTCAGACATAGTTTCTATCAAAAACTTTCTTCGATAACTTCAAAGTTATGATCCTTACCAGAAAGTTGCTAAAAATATTAAAGTCGCATTTACAACCGAAAAGTTTTGCATAACTTCTTTGTCTATTTACATAAATATAATTAATAAATCATAGGTTTTTACTTGTTGTTCGTGGAGTCAAACAGTTAAAAAGTTTTCTTTTTTTGCTTTAGTACAACGTGTTCTTGGTTGGGGAAGTCATGACCTTTTTTTTACGTCATCACATTCACATTTTCAGTAAGTGAACTAAATCCTTTTGATGGACTGTACTTCCTCTCGCCATGTGACACATCAAAAGGAAGAAGTTCTTTTGCAATGTGAAGCTCTTGAAAAGTATAGACTTTTTTTTAGGTCATCACATTCACTCCCACCTTGAAATGGGACTATTTAATCTTCACCGGGTAAGTCAGGACCACATCACATTCACTCTGAGCTTTAAAACAAACTGGAACTAGTTCACTAAACTAGTTCCTTCAAGTGAGTGAGTCGGAGTTAACTCACTCACTAAAAGGAACTGCTTTGACCATCTCTATTCTGTATATTATTGGTCTACTTCCTTTGAAAGCGAGAATTTGTAAAAAAAAAATGTTTTTTGAGAAATCATTAGTTCCATAATCAGAGCGCCGCAAAGTTTTCCTATATTCCCTAAAATAAAGGATTATTATTAATATTTAGTTGATACAAAAATGCTTATACTTAGGTATCTATTTTATTTTGAATATTTTTATTGCTGAAAGTAGACAGAGTTCCACATCGATTTTGGGTATGTTCCACTCGTCGGTGATATCAGCGCCAATGTCCGTTTCATCTGCCATCCCACCATCCTTTCGTTTTTTCTCTCAATCCGCGCAGCTCCCATCTCACTATGTGCTACTCTAACGAAAAAATAGCCGAATCGAAAATATGGTAAATTTGACTAAACTCTGTAAAACTACAAAATTGTTCACTAAACTACACTAAAACAACACTAAAAGTAAGAAGAGGTTAACGTTATTGAATCATTCAGTTGTTCTCTCTTGAGTGAAAACCTTAGATATATGTACATACCTATATTATTATTCCGCCTTCCGCTCAAGATCATTAATAACTGTTTTATATGTACTTTGTAAAAGGAAATAAAACTTACTAAAATACGACATTAATTCATATATCGGTTATTAAGACCAGCTACGTTATCTGGAATTGGAATTTTGTTCAAGTTTGAAAATAGCGAACTAATTTCCTCATACAATTTGTGAAAATGTCGATTATGCGATAGAATTGTAACCAGGTAACTGTACTAAGATTTATTTGCCGGATTTCATTATTTTATTAGTTTCAACCAATATCAGAATTTTGTAATTTCTTTTGGTATTTACATAGATGTTCTAATTTAAAGCATTTTTAAATATATTATTAGCTAATAAGAATGGCACTATGTAGTTAGTTAACTTTTAATTAAATTCGGAGAATATGCTACATACTCTTGAATTTAAATAATGTCTGACTAATCTACTGCACTGCTTCTACGTTATTCGTGTTACGATTAATGTGAAATACATTTTATATTTTTGCCCGTAAAATTCTAAATGTTTATCGGAAAGTGAGAGTCTGCTATATGTGCATATGCGTTGATCTTATCAACTTTTGAATAATGTGAGCTATTTGTTTACATAAATTCCAGAAGTGTACTACTTGTGTTCATTATTAATCTAAAGGTTATCGCATTGCAGACTACACCGTTCCGGTTCTTCAAATCAAATTAAAATAAATAATAACATTCAACAAAAATGTACAATAATTGCATTAAAGAAACGTTTAATTTTATTTTATTATTTTTTAATAAAAAAGTATATTCTTATTGAATGCGGTTGTTAAAATTTCGACGAACTTACAAACATCAATGGTTCGAGTTATTGATTTGAAAATATTTTATTACTAGAATTTAGCGATTTTAATAAATTGCATACACTTAGGTACTTTTAAGAAAGCAATTGCATGCAATAAGTTACACTGTTACGTGTAACTGAAATGAACTTTTTAGATAGATAAATAGATAAATAAATTTATTCACTAGTTTCGTTTACAATTGTGTTACAATTCATGATTTATTTTAGAGACCAAGATAAACTTTTACAACTATATACTTAAATTAATCAGCTAATTGTAGTAATAAGTGAAGTAATGACTTATTGAAATTATGTAGACAAATTGTGACTAAAAACCTCTTTATTAATTCCGAACCTAATCCTAAAGCTAACTTACCCTAGAGCTAACTTATTCTAAAGCTAAGCACCCAAGAAATTAACTTTTTGGAGATACTCACGAATTTATGAACTCTTTAAACATAAAACGAAGAATCGAATAATAAAATGCAAGTTTGATATATAATATTTACTGTTTTTGTTATTTTTTACATTTGTCGCCTTAAATTCTTCAAGTAGCTCCATACAAAAGTTGTTATCTTTTTCACAGTTCTACAGGGCATAGGTAGTTCAACAATTTTGAACTTTTTAAGAGAAGAGTGTTGTTGTTGTTTTGAATATTATGTTCATTTACGGATTAAATACAAAAAAGATCGATTACAATCTGGTCGCAACTTTATCATTTTTCGATTCCATTTCTGGAAAGTGGTTTAAGTAGGTGAGCGGCCAAAGTTTTTACGCCATGCCCAGCTGTGTTCAAAACTGAAATCTTATACTGATTGTTCCGATCCGAGCGTGATTTTCAATCATCATCCTATTAGAACGTTGGTAGACTTTTTATTTATTATATTTTTTTGTTTAATTTCAATAAAAGCATGGGGATAAGATGTCAACAGAACCCGTAGGTGTTAAATATCTATCTATCTATAGAAAGCCTGTTAAAGTAAGAACCAACTCGATAAATCATCAAACTTAAGATATTTGTCGGAATATCCCTAAAAACGAATACATTTATTTCACACCCCCTGGGGTTACGAAACCTAAAAGATTTTTTAGAATTCAAGGAAACTTGCACAACAACCGTACACTATAATTGCAAGCGGAAAGTTTGATGTTACCGAAAAAAATCCTGATAAACTCAAGGCTTGTTAAACTAATGATATGGAGAAACCAAAACGTTGTTTAGTTGAAAAGTTGTTCATTTCAACTTACCCTAATGCTCAGAACATACAAATCCACCATAGAAAGATAGACCTACATATAGCACCTACATATTTGTTAAATAATTATGTGTGAAAATTATTTAATCCAAGCAGTTTGAAGTCAACGAATCGTTTACGATGTAGAGTAGCGATTCATTTTCAATATGCCACTACGATTCGCAAACGAGGTCCAATATTTCTCACAGGCAAACCGATTTCGGATCGACATCAAATTCACTGTAGAAGCAATTTTTCGATGTAGTTACTCGCAATCGATGTGGCGAGTTATACGGCGTGGTGGATAGATCTGGATTCAAGCAAGTGTATTAAAAATGGTTAACACAAACTTATCGTTTTTTTTTTATCATGACGTGAATTCGGTGTTTAAAATTTAAAATTTACTATGTTGGGGAAAACATTGCAATGCACCTGTAGAACGCTTGTTAGCCTAAACGAGTTCATTACTAGCTTCCAAGAGGTTCGAATATGATTTTTCATTGATCCGAATTGATTTTATTGGGAGGAATGTTATATTCGAAATGTGTCCAAAATAAGTATTTTATATTGTAGTTTTTTAGCGAAGTAAAATGGAACAGGAAACCTACTTCCTCTATTAATTGCTTGCTCCACTATCAAAAAATACTTTATTATAAAAAATAATAAAATAAAATCTGAACTCGGAATCACTCTACTCGCTTTGATTTTGAAAAACACGCTAATAACTACTTTCTACAGTCATTGTATTCAATAATATATGTAATTCAGGAAAAATGAGTGAACCATCCAAGAGACTTAAACTTTAAGAAATGTGAAAAACTTTACTTTAATTTACTTGATAAGTTATCAATTGCTTATTAAATTCTTTTACTCCAACGCAAAGAAGTCTACTCAGAACAACCATCACAGGCGTTAGGAAATACTTTCCTGAAACAACTGTCCTTTACTCATAAATAAGTTACACTTTAATGTTTTCTTGCCAAGATAGGAACGAATGATCCTTGCATACCGACTTCAGATTTTTAAAGAAAATCTCTAGGCTTTAAGACAAGAAGTTCTGATGAGGAGCCCAGTCCAAAGTCGATCAATTTCAACGTAATGAATAATTAAGACAATCTATACAAAATCGAACAGTCTACTTGACTAATTAACCTAGAAATATTGTCAATCACAGCGGCTTAAAACAAATCACAATTCAAAGAGTAAGTGCCGTCGAATGTGCCTAGTATGTTCACCGGTTAGGAGGCGCCCTAGACAGGTATTTAGTTCAATAGCTCGTTGAAATTGAGACAAGCCGCACTAGACCCTGTACACCGTGTTTTGCAGTTTTATGTGATTTTTTTGCCAATCTTTTAATCGTACTCGATACAATTTTGACATAATATAAACTCGAGGTGTACCTACTCGTTGACTTGCCTTAAATGGACATCATAAAATCATTTCACCTACGAGTATCGAGCCTGTAATACCAATAATTTCCAATGGTTTACAGGCCACAAAAGATCCAAAGATTTACCGCATTACCGCTTAAACGTATCTTTGAAATCTAATAAAGATTCACACCATCGAGCTCAACGCTTACGTAACATCGCACTTTATTCGTAATTTATTTCGAAGAAGGCGAACAATAATCAATTAATCTCTTCATAGTGCTGACTAGAAGGAAGGTATAATTCTTATAATGGCCATGCCTCGATGTGTCCATCGTAAATAAAATGCACATATTATTAAGACTGCACAAGCACACGGTTATTGTTCAGTTCATGTTTCACCTCTTGAACTACTCAGCTGTTAACCTTCTTCTAGTATCTATTAAGCATCTATCTTGTAACTGACACCACTCTCAGATCTGTAGCCTTTCTGTCTGACCTTTTAAATCTTCTTCGTTTTAGAATTTTCTCTGCAATTTTCAAACTACAATTTCGTTTCGATTTTAGTATTTTTCGAGACATTAATTTTGAAAATTAAAAAAGGTATCTACATTTCTTGGCTTTTCCGTGATAAGAGAATTAAGGGTTGGTATCATGGGGTTGGGTGGTTTTTTAAAATTTTTTTTTTAAATGGATTTAAACTATGTTCTGAAATAGCGGCGACGAAAAAACTACACTAAACACTCGTGTCTCAAGATATGAGCCACTTTTAATGTTCTCAAAATTTCTAATATTACTAACTCATGAACGGTTTTTGCTAAAAACTTGATACTTACATGTAGCTGAGTGGGCTGCATTTATCATTGCATACGGATGGAATCTACACAGAAAAAAAATTTATTCCAAAGGAGTAGCTAATTCGATTTGGATAACTTAAAAAATAACACGTCTGCGGTAGAATATGCATTAGCGAAGAATGATATTTTTGAACAACATCTCAGGATAATGGAACAAATCTCACAAGATGGAAATTATGTATCAAGATCTTTACAAATATTCATCTCTCTTATATAAGCTCTCGGAGCGAAATAAAAATTTCCTTTATATGACCAAAAAATAATCAATTACAAGTAACTGAAACAACCACCACCCCCTGTGAAATTAGAAAAGAGATCCATAAAACACATGGTTATTTCCATGCCAAAAAAAAAATTCTATACATTTTCTAAATCTACATGATTTCTGATTTTAAGCACCCGATACCAAATTTCAACTTTGAATCGTTAGCCGTTTGTTACATATTATAGAAATCAAAATCTCCCCTGCAAGATATGAACCTGTCTCATGTCCACAACATAAGAAATTTAATCTAAAATCCTGCGAAACGTTGCAGGAAGCCATCTTCATTCGCTAAAGCTGTCGAATTTCAGCCCACATATGGGAAAAAAATATTTAATTTTCTCAGTATACATAACTGAAATGTTTCTGTTCCATTTTCACCGAGTTTTGCGTGAAATTTAACAACTGCTCTTGGCTCCATTTTAAAATTTCAACATCGACGAAAAAGTTTTTTGGGAGAACTGCTATGACTTTGCTATCTATCATCCGATTTAAATAAAATTAGTATTACCGGAAAGAGGAGTGTCACAGCTTTCAGACGCCGGTCTGTACACATAGATGGTCTAACTAGTAACTCAGATATGGTTCCAGTCTCGGAACTTATTTGTCGCACTTTGTACACACTTGAGTGACTCTTATTTACAAATTTTGAATTGTACTGTATAACTTAAAATAGTTATGTACTCGTACAATTAAATAAAATAAAATATGGCAAAATGGTAGTCTGGGCAAAACTTTATAATTTTTCTGGTAAAAGTTCGAGTAGTATAGGTAAAGTGGGGGTACGATAGAATGCTAACACCACTGCCACATTTACCACTTGAACTACGTAATTGGGTCATACTTCGGCACACTATTTGATATGTGGTATCGGTTCTTACGAGACAAGAAGATCGTTCCGGAAGATAATTTTATCACTAGAATACATAGCTCATTGCATATACAAACATTCAAATGAATAAAGTCCCCATATAAGTAAACATATCGTTTTCGACATATCATTGTGAAAACGTATGTAATCCTTTTACATTTCCTTTGGAGGTTGAATACAAAAAGTTCTGAAATCACCTTTTAGACTATTATATAGGTATGAAAAGCTTACAATTTGTTACCTCATAGTCCGGAATGTATGAAAATGCAGCTCTATTTCACCCCGGGGGTTAAGTTTCCAAAAATCGTGAAATTGGTTGTTAGGAGATAACATAAAATGACCGTAGAAATAAGAACCAATATTATATCTCGTAATATAATATAATGGTATGTCAAAAATCGTGTGAACGTATGCTATCCCCAAAACACCCTTGGGGGTTGAATATCCAAAAACCCTTAAATTAGTTTATAGGTGATTGCATAGAAAGCCCGGAAGTACAAATCAGTTCGATATCTCATCAGATCTTAGCGGTATGTTAGTATTCATGAAAACGTGGAATCTTCAAAGGTTTAAGTGATTCTAAAAGCTTTACATAGGAAAAACCAATGCAATATCTTATCGAAATATTCCTGGCGGAATTCGTGAAAATATGTGCAACTCGTTTGCTCTAAACATTTTTCCATTAATTTATGTGAAAAACACGTAGAAGTAAAATCAAAATTTCAGAAAACCTAAGAAATATGACGAAATTCGTGAAATTATGTACAATTCATTTAGACTGAATGTACGCCAATGAAATTTTCTAGTTGGAGAAACTACGGAGAGATGCCGTCCTTTTTATTTTAGTACAATATCCGCAAAAATATTAAGGCCAATGTCAAACACTTTATACGGCGCCTGGTTTAGTTCATAATAAAGAGTAATAACTTCTGTTTTTTATAATTAATATAAATAATCTTAGGATTATAAATTATAACAAATTTTGCAGGCCCGTCATAAGATAGATAGATGCCTAATTATAAAGCCTGGAATAGATGCGTAATGGAGCATATAGGATAGATGCCCTATGGAAAAAAGACGGTACATTTACAAACTTTTCAATTTTTGTTAAGGTTCTGTTTTTAAAATTTGGCACAATTAACCAATTTTTCGTCAATATAACTGAATATAAAAAACAAGAAAAACTTAATCAGACATTCATGTTAAATGTCCAGGTAATCATATATTAAATAAATATACACACAAAAATATTTACTTTAATAAAAAGTTAAAGTTGAAATACCGTCGGCACAACATTATTTTTTCAACTTAAAACGAATGTACCTAAGACGTCCGCATTTAAAGGTTATGCCCAAAAGGCCCACGATCCTCTCGAAAAACGAGAAAACTATACTTTTCGTGATTTTGTTTATGGAAGTTTTTTCTTTTAGAACAAGGGCATCTATCCCAGTGGGGCAACTAACCTGAGTTTACCTTATATCTATATATATATTCACCAAGTTTTAAGTTTCTAGCGTAAGGTGCTCCAGTGTAACACTACCACCCCCACCATCGTACCATACCGTCGCTATTAGCTTATAGAACATACTACCACTATTCCTCTACTTAAATTCTAACTTTTTGCGTGATATAAACATAAGTATCGTTTCGTTGTCACCCTCCCTGACCCTTACTCCCAATAATTTCTTCTGATAGGGGTCTGTCAGATAACCTGCATTCCCGGTCCACCCAATTTTAAAAACATAATACACTATGGAAATACCTTTGTAATGAAATTAAGTGAGTGACATTAATGCCATGTTTCCACTACACCTTAATCTCGCGATTAAGAGAACTAGATTAAGCACTCAGGGACGTAATTTGTGGGGGAGTTGGGGAATCTGGTATTTTCATATATTATATATAACAAATGTTGCAAATTCCCTCCCTGTCGGCCCCCCCTGCTAGAAATGACGTCCCTGAGTGCTTAATCTAGTTCCCTTAATCGCAAGATTTAGGTGTAGTGGAAACATGGCATTAGATTTTGATAGTTAGTTGCTCGATTAGCAATTATTCACATAATTTTTTGAAGTCTTACTAATGCCGAGGGTGTGTCTGCATTTGGCTGGATAGGTCATTGTATCTTAGTTTCTGTGATTGACTGTAAATGTAATAAGTATCTCCATTACTGCCAAAGACAACTTTGAACTTCACCGAACACCACAAAGTGTCAATTCAAAGTTCATTGCAACATTGCCACCGCTCACTGATGGAGTTTACTCCGGACCAATGTTTGCTAATCTGTCTGCGCAGCAATGGCATCATGATTCGAGTGGGCATAGTATTTATACCGGATAGTTACCTGGATTATTTCACTAAAGCACACAAATTCATTGCATTTGATTATCTCTTTTGGCTCGTTACAGTTATTAACGTTCGCAATGCCCATAAGACACCTTCCATCCAAAAATGGACTGCAAAATTGAAGTGGTTTCACTTAAAGCTCGCTCAAGTCTTTCTTATGTCAACGTACACAAATTACCGTATATCTAGCGATCGGTAAATTTTGAATGGAAACACCCTAAGATTTCTAGGTGCAATACAATGGAAATTGATGTGAGACATTACCTTGTCTTGTCGAGTGCGAATAGGTGTTGCGGGCTTTCTTGACGTCAAAATAAAATTAAAGCAGCCCGAGGGCTGATAATATTTCAGATGACCTTTCAAAGATGTTAGGTGTAGGTTCCGTTGAGATAAATGGATTGGTTGTTGTATTTTTTTGCCGTGCATATGAGGATTATTAAATGGACGAGTTTACCAAGCAGATAGTGACTGGACAAACAGCGGTTGCAAAATAAATTGCTAAAAGTTGTCATGTAGTTTTCACGGTTATTGATCGTTTTCGTTTTGCAGAAAATGTCCTCTGGGTTTTAGTTACATTGATAGAGCGGCCTCCATATAGAATAGGAGAGAGCTCACAGTTTTTCAGGTACGAGTTTTTAGCTAAAAGTAGGTCAAAAAGTTTAGTTCGAAATCAACAATAGGGTTAAGCGGTAACTTGATTTATCACTTTTATGGTTTAGTATGAAAGTAGATTTGATTAGTTCGACAACTTTGCATAGTACGTATTGCAACGGCAACTTTAGTCCAAATAAGGAAAAATCTGCAGGGGAAGGACTCGCTTAGCTATAGTGGGATACGGACTAGTTAATCTTGAAGATGAGCAGGTTAAATAAAGTTGTAACTCAATGAAGGTATCGAATACGCAGTCTTTTAATTCTGAAAAATAAGTGCACATCCCACCTATCTCATTTGGGAGATAAATCTTATCCAACGTTGATAACTTTAAGGTGCTAAAAGGTATAATAACTTATTTGAAACTTGGCATTAGGCCCACTAGGTTGAAACTGGAGAAGGATCTAGGAAGTATACCACAATAGACCACTGATCGTGGTGTTTAGAGGAATCACTCCGACAACAATAATCATTTTAATCAAAACTCAGATATGCGGTTGCAATCTGGCTCATATCATATTCGAAGAAAAACAAAAGGTACAGAAATATCTAAATACAAAAAAAAAATCAGTCACCCTAAAAGCAAGGACTGGAATCGCCCTGGCTCCAGTCAGGACCCCCATAATTAGTTTGGTTCGTTTTGTTTCGTCCTCTTAGTCCCTGTAGTTAAGCTTAAGGTCCCCAATTCCAATAACATTTTACTTCTGAGTCTGATTGATTTGAGCATGTTCTAATTTTCGTCTGTGTCTTTCGACAAAAATGTGCCAAAATTTTGACAAAACTTCAAATTTTTATTAAAGTCATCAATTGATAGTCTTGCATCTACCTATGTACCTATGTATGTACATACAATAGCAAATCGTAACATTAGTCTCATTTTACTTTATTATTTTAATAATACACCATTTTAATCGATTTTTTCAAAAACACGAAAATGCAATAAAAATGTTCAGTCCGTTTGTCCGCCGTACATAAAATCGTTTCAAGACTCGTAGCTCCCAAATGCCTTAACATATAAAATTGCATTTTATTTTACGAATAGACCGAGCAGGCGGTTTGATGTGACCAAATTCTTGGGAGAAAGGGTGTGAGGGGGGGGGGAAGCGTTTTAGACGGAAAATTTTGGTTTCCAGATCACAGCAAACGTTTATGCTAGGAACCTTGAAATTTATATAGAGCTCTGACAGCAGACCCATTTGCATAAAAACTGTCAATATGGATCAATGCGTGTGGGAGTGGGTGAAAAATAATGCGTCCAAAACGCAAAAAAGCCGAGATCCACACATTCTAAAATCCATATTTTCTAAACGGTTAATGGTACTAAATTTAAACTTAATGAATATCTGTAGGTATACTAAGAAAATAGATCAGAAACAAATTTTTCATTGGTGACAGTGGCATACGGGGGTGGGGGCTGAAAAACTTTAGATTACGATATCTCACGAACCAATTGCACTAGACAAATAAAATTGATCTTGCGTATAAAAGTTGACAAAACAAGTTTGATGTAACTTTTTTTAAGTGTGCGATGGATCATGTAAGTGGAGGGGATAAGATTTTTTCTAAAAAATTACGTCTCAGATCTTTAGAACAGTTTTAGGGCGGGGTAAGGTTTTTACATTTTTTTTTTGGTATTTTTTTGTTTTTTTTTTTTGTTTTTAAATGAATGTATATCATTGCAAGAATGTTGTGTCAAAATTAACGGAGTTATGAGCAGTTTAGATGTGTACGCAGTCGTATGTGGCGCTTAATGTGCAAAACTTTAAAGTGTTTTTCTGAAACTTGTCATTTCTGAAGTCGGTGAACGTTGTAACTCAAAATGTATTGCACCGATTCTTTTGAATTTTTTTTTGCTATTTCTACACATAAATCAACAGGTAGTGACGTTGATTTTTTTTTTAATTTTAAAGTTATTTTTTATTTTACAATAAAAAACTTAACGAATTTTTTAGCAAAAATCGCGTTTTTGACTTCCAAGTGCTACCAAAAATAGAAAAATCGGTTAAAAAAAAAACTCGACGTCATTACTTCGAGAAACATCTCACCTAATAAACGCAATTAGATTTTTTTCTTTTGCATGATCTAGTCATTAGTTGTAGCGTACACCGCAAAACAACTTTTTTTCGATACGCCTGCGGAAATTTGAAGCGAACGCCTTATTTATAAATATTTTGAAATGAAAATTTTAGAAGATGTACTTCAGATGTAGTATTATTATATAAAAATGAAATAAAAAAAATCCAGCATTACCGGTATCGTCTAAAAAAATTCTTGAAAATATGTCTTATTTTCATCGAATTAACCTTACCCCACCCTTAAGGTAGATGCTTAACATTGTTACCTAAAGTAGACCTAATATGTAGACCTAGCAAAGAAAGAAATTTTAGGGATGTGGGTGTAGAGGGTGAGGGTGGGATAGGGTGAAAAAAAAAGGTTACGATTTTTATGTATCGAAAACCCATAGTGAAATCATGCTGAAATTCGGCACATAGATAGAGTTACTATATAGTAGTACTTACAAAAAAGTGGAAAAAATTAGTCTGGTACGGGGATGGGGGTTGATTTACCTATCTATAGAACAGCTTATGCTACAAAGTTGAAACTCGGTAAGTACATGTATGCAAATCAACTAGAAAAGTAATATAGGTTAAAAAAATTTCAAATATCCATTGACATTCGGAAGGGGGGCTTCTTCATATAAATACCTAGGAAATTTTTTCAGGAGTTTTCGAAATTCGAACCCTAAGTTGGTGAAAAGGTATTATATTCTTAGTTTTTGATGAAAGTTTTCACAGTACATTACGAATTGAAAATACAAGGTTTTCCGGTAAATACTGTTAAATTTATTTTGTGTGACATTGCTGCATTGAATTTGTTTTGTTATAAGAGATGTCCAAATGCGAATCGCCAACTTCCAGAGAGTTCAAATTGTGCGAACACTTTATTTTTTAGTATTTTACGCTTCATTGCAGAGGAGCTGTATTTTTTAAGAGTATATTCTAGTGTATTTGACGCCGCATAATCACGACGATTACCAATTCTTTGTGTATCCAAGTTATACAAATCATAATTGATATTTTTTACAATTTCATGCTGAAAAATATAATGTCTTTCAAATTATGTTAGTTCCTATTCACATGTTCTGCATTCCCTAAAAAAAATATTGAAACTAAAAGTAAAACTATACTATTCTTATCAATTATTTGGCGGTGACGCATAAAGCTATAAAATTTAAACCAATGTCCAGCAAAAATTTTTTTAAAATTAAAAATTATTTAAGTAAATGACTAGTAATGACTAATTCACAGGAAGCAAATTCCTAATGGACATCAACTTATGAAACTACATATATTATGATTACGAAATGACTCATAATACATATTCACAGAAGCAAATACGTACGTCGATATCTCACTTCGGTGAACGTTTAGTGAATCATTTCTACATCATTTTAAACATTTGAGTAAATTAAATGAATGTGATTACGTAGAGCTATGGTATTAGTTTTGAGTATCGGATGAATTCGAAATATTAGTGAGTATATGTATGTATTATGACGACTGTGAATAGCGGCCACTGTTTTCTAATTTAGCTTGTATTCGTCTCCAACAAAGTCACATTCTTTTTTACACGACTCACAACAATATTAATTACTTCTTCATCTTTGATGAACATCGTCGCAACATAAGAAAGAACTCTATTGAAAACCGATTACTGGTTAATGCTAATTTAATAAGGGCTTTTTGTGCGATTTGTTAAATCATCACATGACAACTGGAGCATAACTCTGCCTTGGCTTATATTATAGTTACCAATGAGAAATAAAGCCATTTAAGGCATTACTGATAAAAAACTACCACTTCAAGACCAGTTTAAGAAACTGCATTGGAATTGCTACGAAGGGGCTCATTATTGTTTTTAAAACTTCAACAAATTGAAATTGTGTCAAGTTTATAATATATGTACCTACATATTTGTTATTCAACTAAAACGGAGTGTCTTCCGTAATACCAAGCTGTTCTACGGGTATAACGTATAAATGAAGTAACGTAGATGCCGTTCCTCATGCAAAGCAATCCCTTTGGGATTAATAACGACTAAAGATAGACCGTCCTAAATTTGAGTCCGTTCATTTGACTCGGATACACGGTCTGTTCACTGCAAAAGCTGCAGTCCTTATGTGCAGTACCAGCGACTATAAATCGATTCGTGATTTATAATAAAGATATCAACTCGATAATTTGCAAACAATTAGTTTTAATTAATTTCGAGACCATATTTCAAATCAGTGTAGCATTTTAATCTAAGATTATATCCCGCGGACTGATCATTACGGCCGTAAATGCTTCGTTAACATGCAAAATGTATCGACTCTACGCGTTTAGTTCGAATATGTCGAGTTGTAGGTCATCCGTACAAGGAAGACGCTCGAAGACAGTATCGCAAAGACGCAAAGGAGCACGACTCGTCTTTATCTGACCTTTTCTGTGCCATTTGGCCATTATTCGTTGCAGGAATAGCTAGGTACTAGTACTCGTGTATTGTCGGCCTATTACTTAATTTGAAATGCAAAAAGAAGCGAAAACAAGCTAATGGCGTATTATTTACCTGTGAGTTTACCTATGCACTGAATGATGCGCTTGCATATGCTTATGCAGACGATTCGATTCATGTGTTGTTTTTTTTTTGTTTTTCCGACTATCGAACTGGAGGTTTTTCTCACGCCACTTAAGCATTGCAGCGATAATTTCAGAGAATTTTCCACAGTGAAAACACAGTCAGTGTCACCACCGTAAGGTAAATTTATGGCAATGAATCGATTCAGTGAGTTGAAAGGTTAGAGAATGTTGTAGAAATAGAAGTTTCAATTATTTCTCGAGAATTGGGAATACAGAATTTAGTTCAGCCTGTAATCGGGATGGGCAGATTTTTTGGTTGTTTCAAATAATTTGCATCATTAATAAGTTTAATGCTAAATTGCCTAACCAAAATCAGAATTTAATCGATTAGTGGGCACAGACTTTTAGGCGGGGTATTTGGAAAATCAACACCTGGGCTTGGAGTTTTTGGTACCATCATTTGTAGCAAACGCATAAAGCGAAGTTCTAAGCAAAACATACAAATTTATTTCGATTCAGTTCCAATTTCTTTTTAGGTTTGTGTTTAAAATGGATTTAGGTTTTCGTTTATGATGGAATTCATGCAAGAAGCATATACAATTTCAAAGGAGCATGTATTACTATTTTTATATTGAATAGCGTAAAATTAAGTTTTTTTCTGTTGTACGAAATCTAAATATTTTTCTTAAGGACGAAAAATTAAAAAAGTAACACATATCATGGTAGCCAAAATCTTCCCTGATTTTGTGAAAAATGAATAGTAAAATTTGGGAAAAGGAACGTGACGAAGGTCTTGCTTTAAAAAAAAAACAACATTTTTTTGTCGCAGTTTATTCCAATCAAAAGATGCAATTTGTTTAACGAGAATAAATTTTTTTATGGCGAAAGTTATTTTTTATGAATCCTAAGAACTAAGAAAACCGGCACTATTTTATCAGTTGAACAGAGCCGGATTAGCGGTAGCCATGACACCTCCTCTGTGACTACTTCAGACCGTACTATGTTGTGTCCATCTTTAACAAAGAAATCATATCTTCAAATGAAAAATTGTGAGTTTTGCACAATAAATTTCAAATGTCGTTCGCCGCTAATGTGCTAATTAATTTTTCGAAAAACCATAAAAAATATTCATGACTACTGCATCCTAGGCAGCACTTCTGGTCCTATTTTTGTCCTTTAAATGTTTCCTAATTCTGCCACGATTGCCAAAAGTATGAGACATTAAGCCATAATTCCGTAACTCCAAAGCTCCATAATTATTAAAGCAGGTAATTATGTAGACATGAAATTCCTTATACCTGTAAATAAAAAAAGGGAGTGTTACAATTTTAACGAATTTTAATCGAATTTGATATTAAAAAAAAATATTTCTATTGTATTATTCATTCAAAAATCAAAGTAAAACAAATGAAAATTAATTAAAAAAAAACCCAAAAAAATTAATTGATTTTACTTTACTATATTGTAATTGTGATCAACCTAAAATGACTAAAAAAACATGCTGCAGTCACGATCGGCTGCAAGCCAATCGTATGATAGAACTCCGATTTATATTGTAATCGGGGATTAAGTAGAATTACATGTGTCCATGTTGTATTCCCTTTATTAAGGACTGCCATTAGATAGCTATTCAAAACTAAAACGCAATATTCAGTGTTCAATTTCATATCTTGAACAGGGCAAGTCATCGAAATAAAAAATAACATTTTTTAAGGACTTTCACATGGGAGGTGCGAGAAGGACTCACCCAATTTCTAACATATTTATCATTTTTCTTGGAACCATTCCAGAGTTAATGTCTACAAAATCTCAAATTCGTAGCTTGTCGCGTTCAAAAGTTAACGGAAAATATTTTTGAACACGTGTCTTAAGTGATTTAAGGACATGTTGTATGGCACGATTTTGCCCGTTAACGAACTTAACCTCACAAAGTCAACCAAACATCCAGATTCAAAATTTCAAATTCTAGATTAAAGCGATCTTGAGTTATCGTGCTAACGGGCAGACAGATGGAATGGACGGACGTCAGGCAGATTTGGAGTTTTTGGCCACTTTTGGGCTGAATTAAACTTATAATATTTAATATGATTCATTTAGAGTATATATAGACGGACATTATGTTTGGTTTACTAGTCCTAAAACGTGAAAATACCATATTTGAGGCAAGAAATTTTTTTTTTAAATTTCAGGTCCATCACAATACTTTATTAGATATGAAAAAAATAGTAACATTAAATTCATGCAATAGCTGATTATAATAGATTTCAAACTGTATATCGCGAATCTATGAAATTTGACAAAACTCTATCTATTACTAAGCGAGTTCTAGATTATGCAGGAGGCTATTTGGAACGGATTTAAGGTTCTCACAGTCGCGTAAGAACCAAATTTATGGACAATTAAATTCTCCATAAGTTTCTTACCATTTTTTGAGAGAAATCCAAAATACGGCTACTGAGCAGTGATCCCACCCTACTCCGATTGGAGTAGATCTGCTCCTTTTCTGTGCTTTAAATCATCTACTCCGGAGTAAGCAAAATATACTTCATTTTCTGCCGCTTGAAATTTTGGTACAAAACATATTCGTCTTTCATGGCAATACAGCCGCCATTCTAATTCTTGACACAGGCGGTAGCTGACAGGTAATTTTTCTGCTTGCATTATTTGCCAAACAATTGTAACTATAGTATAACATTGTAAAAAGCCGTATTTTCTTTCATTTGTTATATGCCTACTCCCTTGTTGCTTAAATCTACTACTATTTTTGATTGATTCTGCTATTCTTTTTTCTCGTCGAGTGGGATCACTGCTACTGAGTTCTTTTTTTGCTCTCCACAATCACGGAGCAATGAAGTGAACTGGGGAACTACATAGTTCACTGAACTAGTTCTTTTTAGTTTAGTGAGTGAGTTAACTCCGATTCACTCGCTAAAAGGAACTGCTTTGCCCATCTCTAATCATGCCTACTATCCGAAGTACCCTTACAGCTGCTGGCATTGTAGAGGATTTCTCTATAAGTGCGACATTGAACCGGAATGCATTTCCACGAATTATAACTTGTGTTTTGTGATGGTAGGTAGTAGGTATATGCACTGGAGGTCATCTTATATTTCAATCAATTTGGTTTAATTTGGTCTTTCACTAGGATATTATAAAGTCTCACATTAAATAGGTACACGAGATGAAACTAAGTCAGCAGCATTCCATTCCAACTCCATTCTTATTTATAACCCAATTTAAATACCTAATAATTGTTCTAATGAATTAATCAATAATAACGTCCTTCAAAAGAATCAATCTATTAGAACGTCCTTCTTGCAACCACAACTTCTAGATCGTTATAAAAAATCGTATCGAAATATTTAAAAACCCGAATTTGGGACGTTATCATCGAATATACTCTATAACTGGATTATGCAGAACAAACTAATTGATTCTATAGTGAATTAATGAAAATGGAAATGACAACATTTTTTAAAATATTCAATTATAATTGTGCGTCTACTGTGCCACTCTTAATTTATTAAAATACATTTAAAAGTTTATCATATTGCAACTATCACGAATATATAATATTATTACAGCATCGTTACAATCATGACAACGATAAATCGTTATTTCTATTCTAATTGCTCGACAATCAGTTAATCTGCCGAGCTTTAGCAAACGATATCGACAGTAATGAAATTAGTTACATTAGTTGCAATCAGTATAATTTAATTAATGCCATATGATATTGAACATATTTGTCTGTATTATTTTAGTGAATGTGAATCTGCAAAGTAACCCCCATTATGTGTGTTGTTGTTTTTTTTTTTTGTTTGTTGTTGAATCATTGGGTTATATTCATGCGTATGAATATTCCAGAGTAGCGCTGCGTGGATCTGGCTTTGACTGTGAAATTGAGTACAGAAGATCCATCACCAATTTGACAAATCTTCTCTTCTCGTGCTCCTTGACCAAACACGGAAATCGCTTGTAATTAATCACATAATCTGTATCGAACCCATCCTAGAACTGAACTGAAGCCGGAGCCGGAGTCTACGCCATGAGTTGTAATTCATCCTTAAAGATATCGCACTATTCCTCCTAAGTTCCGGTGGGAAGTGAGCCTGATAGGAACCAACGACACGAAGACCCTAAACTCCCACATGATTCGAGATAATTAAACTATAGGATAATCAATCAATCACGGACCCATAGCGATCTCAGTGGGGAAGATATGAAAAGATAAGAAATTGATGCGGCTGGACGTACAACTCCGTGTGAAAAAACAATAGACTGGTGTAGCGTAGAAAGGTCAAGCTGGTTCTACATACTACTCGTATAGTATGTACATGTATGAAATTCTGCCCTCTGGCGATTGTCACTAGAGAGAACTTGCACGAATGCAGAACAAGCACGATTAAACCGTTTAGGATCCTTGAAATTATAAGAAATATTAATTTGTAGTACATCTACATACCTAGTGATAAAATATTAGGTACAAGGCTTTAGAACCCCCTTCCACCTTTCCGGTTGTAACAATCAGAAGTACGTGTAATTCTGTACTTAGTTTGAATAGCACAGCTAAAGTACACTCGAGCTAAAACAACTGTCGTAGAAAACTGCGGGAGTCTAATTTCACCGTGTGAGAAGCTCTTTAATCTTCTTTTTGTGATTATGTTACCTGGTGGTCCACAAACCACACCAAGTTATCGCCTCGATGCTTTCTGCTAGGTATTCACCTCACGTAAAGTCAATAGTTTGCCTTCACCTTTGGAGTGTCGTTAACATGTTGATATTGGGGTGGCGGATACTATTGATTTTGGCTATTCAAGTGATGTTATCTCTATTTCCGAATTAATAGATTTTGTTTCCTTCTGTTATATCCATGGTACATGTGTTACAATTTGAAGAATAAACAAATATACCGCAGTCACGAAAGGAAGCCATTTGTACGACACATACTTCAACGACTCTAGATGAAATACCGAACTTTAATTTAAATTGTGGATATTAGAAGAGGGTGTACTGTTGGTAGGGTGTATGACGACGTATGGTGGCAAAAGATTTGAATTATTATATGGGATGTTCCCGAAAAAGTGGAATGAGTTTTCGGATTAACAAAAGAGATCTCACTTTCTGTACAGTACAGAAATACCTGTTTTTTTAAAAAAAAAAATTTCTTCATATTTTCATATTTTGAGTACTCATATGAAAGGACTTCCGTGTGATAGCTCGTATAATTAGTGCCTTTATTTTACCTATTGTTGTGTCTGTAATTCAAAATTATTATCTCCACTTTGGGTATTTGGTGGTGTTTCAAGTTTGTCGGTAACTGGTCTGGTGAGGCAACTACAAATCAATAGGCAGAATTGAAGTTAGTTGAGAAAGAAAAATGTAACCAAATTGACAGACTAAGAGTAACATATTAGAGTCTGACTATTTATTATGCTACACAATCGGATTCGTCATGTAACAGTACCCCAAAATTTCCTAGCTTACTAGAATACGCTAAACTAATGTTATCAATAGTTGAAGAGGCGACAGGCTGACCACTTAACGTAATGTTATCATTTAAGAGAAATTGTATGAATCTGAATTCGAGTTTTTTTAATGAAGGATTATTTAAGTTTTGATTTTAGAATTCGAACAGAAAGTACCTATATACTGAAAGAAAAACTATGTTTATTCCAAGGTTGTATTGACTATATTAAGGTTCTTCTAACTGTTGTAAAACTGGCATGTTTCCAGTGATCATGGCTATGATGGTACTAGCCATAGCATATAATTCGTAAAAACATAGTATGGTTGCATAAAACATATATCCCTACTGAAATTTAATATGGTTGTACCAATCATTCTCGTTACATGATGTAATTGTGTATTATAATCACGACAACAATATTCTAAATACCTGATCATACCTCTCACAGTACGAAAAGTGTCGTTCGCGTTCGTGTAAGTTCGCTTCTTCCAATTTCATGTGTGCTTTGTTCGAGAGTGTTTAATTGTTGTTATTTATTTATGATCGAAAGTGTGTAACAATGAAGAAATTGAATTAAAAAAAAAAATTTTAATTTTTAATTTAAGGCAAAAATATATTAAATGTACAAAAATTAATATTGTATTATATTTTCTATCCTAGCAAATTGATATATATTTTTTTAATGATATTTTTTTTGAAATCGTAAAATTTATACATCTTTTGTTGTGTTTATCTAAGAATTAATTATATAAAAAATAATTTGTAATAAAATAGTGGTAATACGAAAATAACATAATGTCTTTCAAATGTTTTCTTTGTGAATTATTTTTCAGCGTCACATGTATCGTATGATTGACCTTACCATCATATTATAAAAGAAGGTTGCGTGAATCATACACCAAGGTTTCCACAATCATAATTATGTTTGAGCCAACTATAAAATGTTTTCTGAAATCAGAACTATGATTCAAGCAACCATGCTACATAAATTTTATGATTGACCCAACCATTATATTATTAAAGAAGGTTGCGTGAAACATACACCAAGGTTTCCACAATCATAATTATGTTAGAGCTAAACATGTTACATGTTGTAACATAATTGTGGCAACTATAACCTCATTCATAGTAATGTTCTCCTAAAATATGGTTGACACAATCATATTATTTTTTTGAGTGTAGTACCGTAGTGAATACCGCTTATTGCAATCATGGATAATGTTATAATCCGGATTTCGTTATCAAAAAAGTTGGGTCCCATTCTCCACAGACGTTCGTTTTTCGTTCGTCTATTGTTATAAACCGGTTAATGTTATTGTTTTTGGCTGGTCCCAAAGTGATTACAATAAGTGGTACCTACCGTATATAGTCCTAATTAGTGCAAGGGTAACGGTGTGAAGGGGAGGATGGGGGAGCGTTTTAGATGAACAATTTTGGCTTCTAGATCTCAGGAACCGCTTATGCTAGGAGGCTGAAAGTTAGAAGTTATGTAGTACTATAATCGTGGACTTATTTGCAAAGGATGAAGGATGTGCGAGTAGGGGGGGCAACAATGCGTTCAAAACAGTTGAAAGCTGGAATAGAAACATTCTAAAATCCCTATTTCCTGAACGATTGATGTCAGAGGGTTGAAACTTTCTGGTTGTTTTAAAATATACTATAGGAGATTCAAAATGAGTTAGGCAATTTAAGGGGGTTCATGAAGTAAAGGGGTGGGATGTGATCAACTTTGCATTACAACCTATTTTAACTCAATTATCTAAGGAAGATAAAATTTGGTTTGGTTGATTGGGGGACAATCAATTTTCAAAAAATTTAATTTTTATATCTCAAAATTTGTATCACATATAATCTTGAAATTACAGGAGTTACGATCGGTAGACCACTAGCGAAGGTAAAAATTTTGAGGGAAATAAAAAAATCTGATTTTTCGAAAGCCGCAAAGAATTGAAAGCTAATAATTTAAAACTTAGCTACTATGGAGACATCCGAGAAAAATTAATTTCTAGTAGGGGTTAAGGATGGTTTTCCATATCTTAGAAACGGCTTATGCTAGAATTCTGAAACTTATTACCTATATACAGATATGCTACTAGACTTATTGAAACTAAAAAGAAGTCCGAAACTGTAATAATGCTGAGAAGCGACGTTGGTTACTATGCAGCTGTCAATCTAAACAATAGATTTTCAATATCCTCCTGGTCATTCTCTAGGTTGTCAGTTAACCTACACTTCATCTCAGCATTAAACTCGTTTCGGACTCCTATACCCATATAATTATAAAGTTGTACCCAGACTGTTACCTGATTTTTTACTTTCTGCACGGTCGTCCAAAAATCGATTTTAATGGTGTTTAACCATTCAAGGAGTATACCAGAGTTGCATACTCTTTCACGTATATTCCCTGCATATCTCTTTGGTCAGGATTATTTACCGATTTGATTTTTACTTCGAAGTAATTCCAATATAACTGGCTCAAAGTTAAGTTCAGAATTAACTCATCCATTAAGGAAGTGTAGGGGTTGGATACGTATTCACAAATTTCGTCATATTTCCTATGTCTACTGTGGTATTGACAGCTCATACTAAATGTGTCCAGATAACATTTTTTATTTAATAGCAAAGAAATAGGAATTTCGATTTTGGAGTTAATTGGACGATTGCTAAAAAAGAGAAGTTCCTGCAATGACTCTAATTTTCTAAAAACTTCGTGCATTTGAGAAAATTTGTTACATGTAGATATCGGAAGATTTCCATCATTTTGAAGGAATTGTGCACATTCTTTAAGATTATCAAACTGAACCTGTGGGGTTTAGTTTAGGGATGAGGAGGTTAGGACTCTGGACAGGTATGCATTTTTTAACTATTTAGTGCTATTGGCTGTTTACTGGCAATATATGTACAACTAGAGATAAAACAGTTGTGCAAAATCTACTGACAAAATGAATTTTTGAATTGCTATACCTTGGCATGGAAGCATTTATATAAAACGCCAGTGGGGATAAGAAACAAAGGCGGTGCTAGAGGGTACATAGCACCGCCATTGGTTCTTATCCCCACTGGCGTTTTATATAAATGCTTCCATGTCAATTTCAGGATTCTTCCATTTTCAACTTATTCAAATTTTTGGAAAAAAATAAACCAAACAAACATAATTTTAATTCACCGGAAAACCTTGTATTTTCAAACATAATTTCCTAAATAACATTTCTTTCTCAAAATAATCTACGTGTTACATTTCGGCCTTGATTGAACGCTTCCTCTACTATGACAAAAAATCGTAATTCCCCTTTTAAGGATGTGAATACACTGTCTGGAATTTGTCGCGAAAATAAAAGTTGCCACAACACTGTTCGGAATTTTTTTTAAATTTAAATCTCTTAAATTATTTTTACCTCTTGCCTTTTTTAATAATTGATTTCTATTATACTCGTAATTACATTATTGCTGATGCCTTCAACTATATTTAGAAAATCATACCTAATCCCCGCAGTATTAATAAAATCAATTCAAGTTTTAACTTCCTAACGTAAGCTTAAAAAAAAAAAATTTGACAAAGGATTTTTAAATCTGATCTTCACACTTTAAATTATAAATTATAACTTTGGACCTATTCGAGATGAGATATATATAACTTCGCCAATCTGCAAATCTTAGGCCTAAGTGCTATAAATTTAGCTGTTAAGATGATAAGCCTAATCTCTAAAACATTATTGTTCTGTTAATGCATTTCTAATTATTATAAATAAATATTGTTTGAGTTTGAGTTTGAGTTTTAGGCAAATTTTGCAAAAATTCATAGAACTATCTAAGTGTACTCACACATCTTGACTTCGTTTGCTGTCGTAAGACTTGTACAGCTAAGACACTATCCAGAATTTAAATTATTTTTATTACCTAAAGTGGATGAAGTTAACTATCAGCATACGATCTTAGTATCCTATGTAATATCTATTTTAAGAGATACTCCTTCGGGATTTAAGAATATGATTATATTCTGCTCAAACCTTATAATTATTCAATCTATATCAACGTGTTATCCAACGATATTTGCTACAATACAATTTAAGTGTATATTGAATGGAATTATAATATGAAAGCTAAAATTAATATTTACATAGTCGATAATTTCTTCGGGGCATAGAAAATTGATCCGGTTTTTAAAAAGTACGCTATATTAAAGCGTTACATACGTACATCCTACTTAATTTCGATTAGCGCATCGATCTGATCAATTCCAGTTTCGATCCTCGATGCTATAAATCGAATAAACTTCTCACTAAATTGATGTGTACTCATTTACAATGTTTATCGATCTTCTCTCGCGTAATATAGCGCACTGGAAATAAACAGACAACGAAAACAGGTCAATTCATATGGCACTTAATCGGCCATTAAACCGGCTTAAAGGCTCAACAACTCCACTCCGACAAACTTGAATTTTGCATAATCCAATTGGTGATCGATATATGATATGTAGGTACATACTTGTCTTTTTTTTGCCATTAGTGTCAAAAAGTTTTACTTTCTTCTGAAGAAGGCGGCGGCGTTGAAATACCTGTGCTACGGTTAAGTAGCAAGATCGGTAATATAAAGGTATACATATCTGTCGATCGGACTTACTATATTTGCATAGATCTTGGGCTATAGTCAACCTCGGCTTACTGGCATTCGGTCATGATGCAAAATCGTTTCAAGTATGTACATGCAATGGCGGTGATATAATAGCGCGGACGGTGAGGTCTAATTTACTCGGCTAAAAGATCAACTGATCCACTTTTACAGAATGCTTAGCTACGGCACTAATGGACCACAGCAGGGTTTGGCGTGGACGAAGAATGTTAAAAGTGAGGACGTGTAGGCCTCGTTATTACCAGGGAATGAAGTGAGTCATTCAAAGATCTCTAGCGCTTGCTAAGTGAACGCTGAAACTACTATTGTAAGGTATAGTTCAGATTGTAACACACTGTATGCCACAATGTCAAATATCTGACTATGCTGCTGACAAATGCAGTCAGGGTAATTGTCAAATTTTTGTTTGCCACATTATTTTTTTTTGGTCAATACATGGTCTATTTTGCCGCAATTTAACTGAACTTTCAAATATTTTCCCCCTTGGGAGACAGTGTAATACAAGCCTTATTCACGAAATTAGAATTACCCTATTTCATTTTAAGGGTAGCCTAAACTATAAACAATATCCTAATATTTATATCTACGAGTATTCGAACGTTATACTTAAACGTACATAGCTCTCATCCTGAACGAACTTTATCAACAACTTAACAAAAATATTTTATTTGCTGCGTGAACTTGGTCGTGTGTACCTCAGTCTCATTCTGCTCTAATATAGTTTTAGAAACTTCGACTTTGTTCATAGTTGAGATTCACCGAAAAATAAACGTAAAACTTTTTTACAGATACAACGACGACTTCGACTTCGTTTGCAGTGCATAGTCAAAACTTGGAAAAGCAACCTGAAGGTATTTTCGCTACAGTACAATGTGCAATCACATGCTGCTAATCGCTTAAATATTCATGGGGGGTTGGAATTTTTCAGCAGTGAACTGAGAATAGGACGAAACTATTTTAAGCGTAATTTTGTTGGATTTGAAGTTTAAATTGGGGAATCCGAAATTTTAGGAGGAATGCCTCAAACAAATAATAGCAATTTTTTTTAGAACGCTGACTATACGGTTTAACATTGATATTAAGATCGATAAATGAAAGTTGTAGTGGCATGGTCCTACCTTGAGGAAATCAGAGATATAACCATTACAAGGTAATAAGAGTTGGACAGGATAAATTACGTTGCTGGCTTAATAACTGAAAATTTAATGAGCTATAATTATTAACTATAAAAAATAAAAAAATAAAGACACGCACGGGGTTGCGATAGAATGCTTACGCCACTGTCACTGCCGGAACAACGTATAGTCGGGATATAACAACAGTTCTTTCGAGACTACCATAAAAGGTTTTGTTGACAATTGCGACAATTTCTTATCCCATTTTAATTTTTCTTTCTTAAGGCGGTATTCTAGTCTAGAAGCCCGAAATGCGAACGTTTTTTGAGAATTCATAAAAAAAAAGCAATTGATATTCTTACTATCCTTTTTTTATGGCTTATTTATTCATATTTCAAGAGTACATAAAAAATAAAAAAAAATAAAATATTAAAATTTCAGCAAGTTATGCGTCGTTGAAGTAGAGGGGGAAAAAAAAAGTCGTGTCCCTGTCGTCATGATATCTACCCTCCTGGTTACCAGAAAAATAAAATTATGAACAATTTTTGATCAGTATCGTATGAACCAAAAAAATTTAAAAAAAAAATTTTTTTCGCAAAATGGTGGCTTATTAAAAAATTTAGGTCGATTTTCGCACTAATTTTTTATCTTTCCCGAATTTTTTAAAAATATTGAAAATGAAATTTCTAGTTTTTATTGGTTCATACGATAGAGGAATATATAAAGAATATTCATGTCAAATTTCAAGTAAATCGGTCGATTAGAGCTTGAGATATTATGTCAACCACAACGAAAAAAGTAGTTTCGAGATAAACGCGTTTAAAGTTTTACATTAAGTTTCAGGCAGTGTAACTGATATAATATAACTTACATTTTCTTAATCAGCTATCCCAGCTCCATACATCGGGCCTTCTTCTACTTCATATTGCTGATTTTCAGCGTTTCTCTCCGCAAGACGAGCAGTTCTTCCTTCTTTTGAAGCATTTGAAGAACTGAAAACTCAAACTAAACGCACATGGAATAGAATGGGTGCTACGTCACTAAAAAGACTGTAACTTTAAAAATAATTCGAATCCTTTTAGAAAGATATTCTTGAACATCTAAACTATCGAAATATGAAAACAAAAAATTTCGATTTTTTCAAATTTCTAGACTAGAATACTGCCTTAAGAGGATTTTAATCGGCAAACTAGTTTACATACCAGCTAATAAAGAAGTGTAATTTTATTTTGCTTTTTGTTGCTATTAACGTGAAAAATTCGCATGAAAACAGTCATAAATCAACAAAATCGCATTTAACGTGCACATGGCCTTAAAATAAAATACAGAAAATAGAAACAAAAATATAATAACAACCAAATTTTTACGAATATCTCATCAGAACTAAGGAATGGCAAAAACTATGAAAACATATGCAGTCCCTTTACACCTTTTGGGAGTTTAATATCGAAACATCATGAAATATTGTAGGCGAAATTAAAACCAATCTGATATCTAGTCTAGAAAAGAATGCAACCCTCTTAGGTCTCAATATCTAAGAATCTTTAAATCAACTTTTTGCCGAATATAATATTATAGCAATCCCTATTAAGTTAAAATAAGTTCGACATCTCGTCAAATCTAGGAAATAGGTAGAAATTTATGAAAATATACTATGCAACCTTTTTACAGCCTTGGGGGGTTGAACATTCAACAAATTCTAAAATAAATACCTTAGGACTTCAAAAATGATGTCCCAAGAGATTATGACCGAAAAAAGTCTCTAAGGACTCGGATTTCGAATTTTAGTGCAAGGCATATTGCAAAATAGTTCTTGTTTTTCTATACTATTCAAAAAGACAATTTTCAACCGATTCACTTGAAATTTAGAATGTACCCTTAAAACTATTTTGTCCAGAGTACGTAGGATTTTGGGTTTAATATTGCATAGTTTTGTAATTAACACTTATCTGACGACTTTTTAGGTAAATTTCATATTTTTCACTTTAGAAGTGCGCCATTTGTCCAAAAAGCAATATATCGAAAAAATCGTAAGTAATATCTTGTAGCTGTTGTTATATATTTATAATCAAAAAAAAAATGCATTTATCATAATTCAAAAATTGCAGGCGGTAGATGTCCGGCGGTAGACCCTGGAAAAACGGTGACGTCATGAATTTAATTGCTTCAAAACAATTATTGGGAATAGTCAATAATATGTATTATAAACACCCATTTTTTGTAATGTCAATTTATTTTGCGGTTTTACTGGAAAAAAATCCCGAAAAAGGCCTTTTTCAGCCTGTAGAGTGGCCTAATCCCTTTAGGGTCGAATTTAAAAAATACTGAAAACGCTTTTATGTGAAGAATCCGTTGAATGAAAATGAATGCAATATATTTTATGACCTAAAAGATATGTAGAAATTCGTGAAAATGCACGAATTCCATTTTCCATATTTTGCCAACATGCTACTACTATAATAACTATTTCTAAATATAGATGTATAATAAATAGTTTCATTATTGTTTCTCAGAATATTAAAATCTGAACTTAATCTTTTTCATCCTCCCTCATCCCCACACAAATTGTTTCTGCTAGAAGTCTATTAGGCCTACTTCTTGTAAAAATTCTATGCATGGGTATAACTTAAATTAATATTAAAATATGATACGCGATGTCTTAGTAAAATTCTTATCCCCCCCCCCTGCTCCACCTTAATAAATGATGTTTTCAGCAAACTCCATTTGTTAACTTGTATACATATTCCGAAGTTTCGAGAGGAAACTCTGATCGGACTAAAACCCTCCTATATTCTAAACTGACAGTACTGTACGCTACTGTGTGTTCTTCTACTGACTTTGTATATTCTGTTCGGAATCCAGAAAAAAAATGTACTCCTCAACCTACCTATCATGCAAATTGAAACGAAATAAGGAAAGAAAGATTTTGAGTATCCATATTTTCTAAAAAATTTATTTCGATATAAGATATCATCTATCTGTATCTTGTCAACGATTCCGAAACTAAATTTTAGAAATGGGTCAATTTTTATGGACCAACTGTAAAAATCTACCCAGAGCCCTTCTTCAAACACAGAATTTTGATAGTTGAGCTTTCGGTTCGCATATCATTCACCAGTTCAAATATTTCCTTTTTCATATACATATGTATGTATTTACATGCTTTTTAGCACAAGTCGTTGAAATGGAAACAGAAAAACAATTCAACATTAGTATGAATTATTATTATTTAAAAATAAACCGAAATTAAAAGTCAATTACAAATTTATTGTATTATTGGATCAATTTAATAAAATTTTAACATAATCTCTGCATAATTTAAACTAAAAATTCAATCATTATTAAATTCATGAAAATAGCTTTCAGTCCTTTAATCTAATTTGGGAATATAATGTACATAGATATTTCCACATTTGTACGGTGAATATTGCAGAAATTGCTAAATAAATAAAAATTAATTAATTAATCATAACCAAATTTTCACCATCAATTAATTTACCTCAAATTACCTATTTTATATCGCACGTTCAACAATGTATTTGCGACGTAAAATAAAACGACCTTCTCACGTTCTAGGAATTCATTTTCAGATATATTTGCTACTTGAAGGCTGCAACCTGGACAGATTCATTTATTGCGGCATTTTGTGCAAAATTGCGTACAAATGTTATAATTTTTTTATTTAATTCTGTTCATGAAATTTCTTTTACAAACTAAAACGGGTGTGGTCTTACCATTCACGGAGAAAGTGAAAGGAGAACAACACGATTCGATCGATACTCCACTCATTGATTTGTTCCGATTCGACAATCTGGTGGCTAGAGTCCAGTCCATGTTCGATTTATAAAATTGCAATGCGTCAAGAGACAAATAGTTGGTGACATTTTATAAATTGACCGAATGAAACAATCACTGAAACAATCTTGGATTTAGGTTAACATGTTCACCAGTATGAATTAATAATAGGGCTATTTATTTATAAAGTTTGTTTGGTATGTATTCACTACAAGATTGAGTGATAGTAGTAGGTGTCAGTCAAATGACGTAAAGTAGACAGAGCCCCAATAACATTGCAAACTAATTCTTCTATATTTCTTTTTCGGATGGAGTCAGTTGGAAATAAAGATAAAAGTGTCTTCTTATGATCTGTCCTTAGAACACTGACAAAGTAGCAGCATATACGATCATCTCTCTCCCTAAAGTCGGCTACAGACTTTTCCAGCTTTTCTTGTTTTTCGTATTTCGAGAGTTTTTCGTCTTGTTTCGCGAAACACACGAAACTGGCAAGAACACACTATTCGTAAGTTTTCTGTTTTCTGTTTTCTGTTTTCGTTTATTAAATTTAACACTTCGCTGTCCGTCCGACTTATTTCAAATATGTTTCTGAACATAACCTGCAAATGCAAATTGTCAACATAACACACAAAAAAAGAAACTCGCGAGAAAGTCACGACCAAACCAGATCGCAAATTTTTCGTCACTTTCACGTCAAGCAAAACCCTTTGATGTCGTTAAAAAACCGCCTTCAGTAGAGAAAAGTCACGAATTGCGAAACGCGAGAAACTTACGAAAAACCTCTATACAATATTCACGAGAAAGTCTCGAATGGCGCGAAATAGGCGAAACGCAATATGTATGATCGGCTTAAGAGTGGTATAGCTGTTCCACGAATAGTATTTTTGGGTAGTATCGAACATTTTAATTGCAAATAAATTATGTTCTGAAAAATGCCAGGAAGAATACCGAAAAACTGAATTCGAAGCTTACCTATTAGATATAGTAGGTAGATACTGAATTAATTTGCTAATTTTTTATTACCAGTCCTAACAAGATCTGCTTCTGCACTAGAGAAGAGCTTAAGAAAATTATACTCTTTACATGGGAAATCAGTACAACGAAAAGACTGCATCAGTCTTGGAATTCGTCAGTCGCGATTAATTGGTGATAGTTTTACATTAGAAATGTTGTTAAGAAAAATCATTTAAAAAGAATACATAATTTATTTAATTTATAATCATTATTGTGTTATTTTCTAACGTATCTATATCTACCATATTTTAACAATATTATTTATTAAGACGCTTACGAGTTTTAAAAGTCCGTTTTGTCTCTGAAGTTGCAGTAGCTTGCAAAGCTTAAGTTATTGATATTAGTTTATTATTAACGACTGCGAAAGAAATAAAAATTGAAACCAATACATATTTTTTCTAATCAAAAAGTAGGTACTATGTCGCAAAATTCTTTTTGCTGCATTAAATTTCAGTACTGAAGCAGGAGCTACATTCGATGTTATATTCGACAAAAATTCCACATGTTGCAGTGTTCGAAAGAAAAATGAGTTCTCTTCGAAGACCACTTCAGTATGCAGTATACGAGTAAAGTCGTTGATTTCTCCAAGACAGAAGATCCTATTGGCCAAGTGCTGGCCAAACTGGTCTAGCCCAAGGTTGGCTTAATTGTAAAGCTAGTATTACACAGTAGGCCAGGCCGTCAAATGTTTGACTATTTTCCCTGTCAAATGCTGTCAGATGGTGTCAGGTAGTGTAATGGTCAAATGCTGTTTGACAAAATATTCCATTTGACCATTTGACAATCAATCTGACCACATTTGACGGTTTGCGATTTATAGAAAAACAATTGTATCGAATGGGTTAAATAGGAAATGTCACTCGTGAACATTTCTTGTGTTAATCAGTTAAACAAATAGCAATAACTATATAATTAATTATTTAATGTACTGAAGTTCGGTTTTTTTGATTGTGCGATGTCTACCAACACGTCGATTTAGATCGGAACAATCTGTCATAATTTCGTTTCGACCTGATAGCGTTTAACCATTTGACACGAAGAGAAAATTTTACGATTTTGTCAAATGTGTCAGATAGTGTAATATCGCAATCGACAAGTGCGCCGAATGGATATTTGACATCAAATTTGGTCAAATTTTTATGGTCAAATATTTGACAGCCTGTCATACTACAATGTAATACTAGCTTAAGAATGGCGATCACATGTGCGATACTTGTTATTAGGTTGTCACATCCAAGGGTGTACGCCGCGCCGTGGCCGGGAATGTTTCGCGGGTCAAAACTAATCCCTTCACTATTGGCAAACAAGTAACTAAATCTTACGCCTGTAGTCGTTATTCTTAAAAAAAATTCGTAGAAAACATCAGGATATGCAAGTGAACAAATGACAAATCTAGTTTACCATGTTTTCAAACTGAAGAAATCGTGGTTCAAGTGTATAGGTATTATTCATTAAAAACAAGTAGACCTCACTTCACCTTCAATTGTATGAATATAGCCTGTGAGGACAACGAACGTATGTACATATGTATGTGCTTTTGCAGTAACAAAAAAGGAAGTTTCAATGTAATTTTGCACAATTTTTCAAAATTGCCACAAAACATTAAATTTCAAAACTGAAAGCACTACAGAATCTTTGTTCAGGAAAGTTTTATTGCACCTATGAAAGTCAAAATTCTTTATTATTAAAATAATAAAGTAAAATTGAGTATACTCCTCCATATTCTTGCAATAATTTGATTTACAACTTATCTTAACATGTAAATATTACGTAAAATGAATATCTCTTCATATCATAAATTACCTCAACCCTATGATAGGATAATCCACAGAAAACGAAGTACTTGTTTTAAAGTACCTTACCTTACCTGCCGACTTTGTTACTTATGTGGGTAGGTGTAGTCTTAAAGGTTACGTCTGACGGAAACAAGACGAAAAAACTCTGCAAACTGGTTCTAAGATGATTTACTTTCACTTTTCGCAAGTTAAGTGCATAAGAAAATTGATATCGAAGACGAATTGTTCCATGTGCAGAAATTTCAAGGACTTAACTCGAAGCCCTTTATAAACTGGTTTAAATTTGATATGTAGGCAATTTACAAGTGTGTTCTCATATTAAAGTCGGTCATTCATGGAATTACTATGTCAATTTTTTTTTAATAACTGCACCCAACGTAAATTTATAAATAATTGTTCGCAGTGCAGCAAGTACCACATTGTTGTAAAATAATTATTTACCTTTCTACTGCTTTGTATAAATAATGAGATGATAAAAAAAAAACATAATTTTTATTTGACATCAGTAAATCGCAAAATATTACGGATGAATTATTAACTCCATATTATAATTATAATTAAAATAAAAATATAGACAGTGGGAGCTTAACATTATGGGGGAGGCGTATTGGTAGAAATATAGCAAATTTTTTTCCTCTTCAAGATTTTAACATGGAGCTTGCAGGAACAACTCAATTGACGTATAGCATTTTTAACACTTCCTCGAACCATTTAAAAAACTTCAAATCTAAAATTTCTAGCTAAAATAAATATTATTAAAGATATTGGCCAATATTGGTGAACGCGATTTTTTAGGACTATTATATGGACGCTACCCGAAGAAGTGTAGAAATTTTGGCGACTAATAAAGACGGACTTTATTTTAACTTACATCTACTTTACATACAATTTTAACTTCCTTGCTAAACGATTGTTCTAGAATTATTATGAGCTCCCTACAGTGATGGATGAAATTTTACAAGATTTTTGTATGGCAACTATACTTAGACTTAGACTGAAACTTTTGAAAGTTCAACGTCAAAACGTTCAAAATCGTCAAATGTTTTAGCTTAAACTGTTTTGATGGTATCGGCTAATATTCGAAAAAACACATTTATTGCTGACTTTTGTATGGCAGCTCTTTTCGTGTTAAAAGGAGCTTCTAGGGCAAACAGAAAAATTTTTTTTTTGTGTTTTCGACTGGTTATTCAAATTTATACTTTTAATGATAACACAAACCAAAACCGCGACATTTTGACACCGGAAAGTGCCTAAAAATAAAAATACGTACAATTTAGGACCGGTTTCACAGTCTAGGTTTAAACCAAAAATTTGGTTTAAACTTAGGAATTTGTTCGTGAGATCCTTAGTTTAAGCCAAATTTGTGGTTTAAACTTCGACTGTGAAACCGGCTCTGAACGTTTTAATAACGCAGTACCGACGCGTAGGCCATAAGGGTTAATCCAAAAAGTACCGACTTTTGAACAGCTATTATGAAAAAAGTGGAGCAATTTTTTTGAAATGCTTCGTTTACTTAATAGTAGTACTAACATAGCTTTACAAATGAAAAAATATTAAAGTGATACCGTCAGCGGTTTAAGAGAGAAAGGGTTTCAAAATTGAAATTGATTTTTGCACTCCACAAGCTCAAGCTATTCTTAAGCGTTTTAGATAATCTATTTTGGTTAGCACTTTTACATCTCTAAAGACTGCAGCTGTGTTTTAAAAATATAATCTGTGATAGTGAAATCACGGTATGGGAGTGGAGTGTTTTTTCTGCCTTGGGAATGACATAAAGCTTAAATTTGTTTTGTGTGTTTAAATGTAATTGTAACAAAAGTAATTTTAACAAAAAATTTCAAATTTGCATTAATGGCATTCGGAGATGGGACAAAAATTGTCCTTGAATAAGGGTCTGTGTATCTACACGAATTTCGTCATATGAGCCGTTGTATTTGAAAAAGGTATATCAAATACAACGGCTCAATTGACGAAATTCGTGAAGATACACTGACCCTTATTCAAGCATTTTTTGAACGAAAGTCAACTGTTTCATGCATTTAGATATTTAAGGTTTTTCGTTTGAAATAATTTAAAAATATTGGTAAAGGTTAATATAATTCGGGTGATGTTTTAACAGTAAGTTTTATCATGCAGAAATAGCAATCAAAATTAAATTAAAGAAAATGAACGATTTTTTTAGCTCTAAATAGACTTATACCACTTTCAAAAAATAAACAAGAGGAAATTTAAGGTTATATTTTCATTGATATTGACTTTATTAAAATGGACTTTTATATGTAAATCATAAAAATAAAATTAATATTATAATTAAATATATAAGTTTCTTCCGTCCGGCGGACTTATACCACTTTCGAAAAAAGGGCTCATATCTCTAGTTCTGATTTATAAAATTAATTTCACTTTTGTGAGCTCCAAAAAAGAAAAGAAATTAATTAGATAGTTTTTTGATATTAAACCCTTATGGAGTGTAAAGAGGTTGAATGCGTTTTCACAAACTCTGGCATAACCCTTAGATGGGATGAGATATCAATTTACACCTTCTTTTTTGGCAACGAAAAAAAAATTAATTAATTGATTTATTTGTATTGAGCCTTCAATAAGGTGTAAGAGGATTGTATATTTTTTCGATTTTATCTATATCTACATAATAGGTATATTAAATTGCTTTTTATTTTCATGAAATTTCTATAGAATCAGCCAAAAAAATATTTTAATTTTCTGATATTCAGCCCTTAAGGGTCTGGTTAGATATCGAATTGAGTTTTTGTTCCCCGAACTCTTTATATGATCAGCCAAAATTCAAATTCAGAATTTTCTGAAGATTATGTAAAAGGTCTATGCATATTTTCACTAATTGCACATTATGTCTTTAGTTTGATGAGATGTCGAACACGTTTTTATTTCAAAAGGCTTTTTAAAATCAATTAATTTTTTTTTTCATTTTCATTCCCTAAGAAGGGTTTTATTTTTCGTCACGAATATTATCATATGCTTAGCACTGATTATTTATTGACTATGTTTTTACTTCCTCTGTGTTTTCATCTGCATGAAGAACAACTGATAAATAATGAAATTTGTATCTTAGATGAAGCTATTATATTGTCACATAAATTTTGAAATAGACTCGTAATCTCAAAACAACCATAACAACAAATATGTCGACATTGGTCGCATCCGTGATTATGACCCAAAATAATAAAAGTTACGCCCAAACCGTTGCTAAATTATTTTTTATTTACCACTAGTACAATATTACCACAAATTCAGTACAAAAAAGTTTATTTTTTGAGATGCTATTTAAAAACACAAATATTCTTTACATGGAACCAAAACTATGCATCAAATTCCCAAAAAAGAAAAATAATATTTTGCACTTAAAGTTGACGTAGATACATTTTCTACTGATTATTTCAGCCTACAATTGAAAATGCCGTGTTTATAAAATAAATTAAATATTTCTAACACAGATTTTATGACATCAGTTCTTATATATCTTCAGTTCTTCTATATCTTGTGGAATTGAAAAGAAAGTTAATTTCTGAAAAAGTTTTTTTTATTAAAATACACAATCTTCATTATTGTTTGATTTAAAAAAAAAGAATGTCTTTAGCTGCCAATTCTTTCAAAGGTAGCAGTTTGGACCCACAAAAAAATACCGAAATGTAAAACAATTTAATTAATAATATTAAAAAACTCTCCACTCTTTGAACTTCACTTATAGACAAATAAAATTTTAAGGTATTAATTAGCTCCAATTAATAATTAATAAAACAAATTTGTCATGAAATTATCTGCACTTCATAAATTTTCCGAACTCAGTACAAAACATTTATACATATGTCTGCTACTTGAACTTAAATTAATCTTAAAAAAAAACGACGCATCCATATATCACTAATTTCGTACTAAAAGTGAAACACATTTGTTCTCTCGTTTCAAAAATTAAAAATTCGAACAACAAAAAAAAAAATTAGATACCTACTGGCTCCCTTAATCTTAATCTTCTTACTGTACCACCTCCAAAAAACCGAGCCCACCGCAACGGCTAAGTGTCTGGGGGAATAAAGCGACGAAATGTTAAACTAACTGTAGACGAAATTGCACTACCAGGTAACGAGTATAAAAGCTCGTGATAGTGGTCCAGGTAGGCACAGTCGTTGGATTATTCTTTACATTGAAATCAGTAAAACTCACTGAACTTAACAAAAATGGCATTCAAGGTGTGTAAGAAGCCGACTCGGTTTCGTCTCAGAAAATCAAATTTAGGATAGTGTAGAAGTGTCCTGAATTAAAGATTCTCGAATCGTGTGTGTCTGTGAAATCAGTTAATAATATTAAAATTTAATTTTCCAGTTCATCACCTTCGCCGCTTTGGTTGCCGTCGCTCGAGCTGGTCTTCTTCCTGCAGCTCCAGTAGCTCACTACGCTGCCGCCCCATTGGGTCATTATGCTGCTGCTCCAGTCGCTCACTACGCTGCTGCTCCAGTTGCTCACTACGCTGCAGCACCAGTCGCTCACTATGCCGCTGCTCCAGCTCAAGTAGCATACGCTGCACATGCTGCACCACTTTCCTACGCTGCACCTGGTATGTACGCTTAAAGCTGGCGAACTTGCCCGCGATGCATCTAGAGCACTATGTCTGCTGTATGACCTCCCATCTGGAGGTCTCGAATCGCCAGATAGTCAATCACATTGGTAATTCTATTATAATTTTTCAGCTAAAGTAGCTGCTGTTGCCCACGAGGAATACGACCCAAACCCACAATACTCGTTCGCCTACGACATCCAAGACGGAATCACCGGTGACTCAAAGAGCCAGCACGAAACCCGTAACGGAGATGTAGTCCAAGGAAGCTACTCGCTCGTCGATCCCGATGGCACCAAGCGTACCGTTGACTACACCGCCGATCCACACAACGGATTCAACGCTGTCGTCCACAAGGAACCACTTGTCCAGAAGGCCCTAGTCGCTGCTCCAATCGCTAAAGTCGCTGCTCCAGTTGGCTACGCTGCTCCACTAGGATACGCTGCACCAGTTGCCAAATACGCTGCTCCACTCGCTTATTCCGCACCTGCCCCAGTTGCTTATGCTCCAGCCGCCTACGCTGCTCCAGCCCATGCCTACGCTGCTCCAGCCCATGCCTATGCTGCTCCAGCCTACTATCATCATTAAGCAATTTAGGAATCCAGAAAATAGCCCCACACGACATAAGAGATTTTTGACTAGGACAAAAACAAAATCTGGACAACTTATTCCAACTTTCGTGTCGGACGAAGATGGGAATGGACTTGTGCCACTTTTATAATTGTTTTACTACGACAACGCTGTAATATATTTATTTTTTAATTTTTTAAAACAATTGTTTCTATTTGTGTACGATATTAGGAGATTGTAAGATAGTGGATAAAAGTGGATAGTGAACAAAAGTGAGATGATATTCGAAACAAGGTGAGTCTAGATGATACCCAGTATGAAAATTACGTAGCTCTTCCTTGCCCAATTGGCTCCTTGCCTTCTATTTTCTGTAACCTATAAGCAATTTATACAGGGTGTATCCTTATAAAGTTGGGATTGGGAACTATGTAGTTGGTAGGGCTCAATAAGTTGAACAAAGCATCCACACAAGTGTTAGGCTTGCGCATAGTAATTCACCTTAGTGATCGCGAAGGAACTAGTTCCGTCGCCCTCGCGAACTATTCGTTCATGTAGTTCACAGTTCGCGTGAAAGAAATGACAAATGGTGTAGAGAAATGTGATGACTTAAAAAAAAGGTTCTTACTTCCCTCGCGAACGAACTAGTTCCTTTTTTAAGTTTCCAGTTCACGACAGTGGAATGATACATGGTGTAAGCAATTGTGATGACGAACTACTTCCTACAAAGGAAGTAGGACCGGAATTCACTGCGAACTAGTTCGTTCATTTCACTTATGGGAACGGTTTTCTGAACTAGTTTGTTCATGAATTACACAAGCCTAACAAGTATATACCCGTTTTTGTACCGCTTTTGTACCGTTTTGTACCGTTTTAGAGAAAAGTTGTTTTTAAGCATTTTTCGGTATCAGTAGATAGTATAAGTTCTAAACCATTGATGTGATTTCTTTCGCAGTTAAATGTAAAATACACTCTTGTTTTGATTATGGTTTTGTACGGCAAGTAGATTTATAGACATTTTTATTAAGTTCCAGAGGAAAATTTGTTGTTTACAGTCATTTGTCTAAAAAAACATTTTTTTCTTGGAATATTAAAAGCCTATTTAGTCACCTTTCAGGCGACGGTACCTTTATTGCTCTACCATCAGCACTTATGAAGTTATCTTCCCTTAGTGCAGACCAGGCCCGTGCGCAGGATGGTATCAAGGAAGGGGGGGGGGGGGCTTAGCAAGTTCCACCATACTAAATGTGATGACCTAAAAAAAAAAAAGGTTTCACTTCCCCATGAAGATAGGCCCATGGGGGGATTTTATTTTTTTTAAATTACTCACATACTAGGCTTTTAAATACACTAAACAATAAGTGTAAAAAATTTGACTGTTGTGAGTTAAGTGGAAGCTGAGATTCAGGTACCGAAAGAAACCGTGTTTCGCCATACAAAATGTATGCGAGCTCGAAATTTGCAACGAGCCCCTTAACAGTTTTTTGGGTTTTCTTTCAGAAAAATGATAAAGGTGTGCTCAAGACCGCTGGGAGGTAGAGCGTTATTTTTGAATTTTTAATAAATACGGAAAAGAAAATTTCGAAACTCGAGTAATTCGCAAATATCATCAATTTCGAGATCTTTTTGAGATTTATTTTTAATATTTTCTTTTCGACTTTTCTACGATTTTTTTTGGTGATCCTCAGTCAAATTTTAAAATAAAGATATATAGGTAGTCCTTATCTTTTTTGGTAGGTTTTTTTATAGAAAACTTTTATTTCAATTATTTATTTATTCAACATGCTGAGAACTACTTACCGTCTTTTCATGATTTTATTAATCGATTTTTTCTTCTTTCCTCTCAACCTGAAAAATTTGCCAAATATCTTCAAAATCTTATTAAAAAAAACATGTCATTTTTTTACGTAATAATTTCCTTAATATTCTTTATTAATATTTTTATTCTTTTTTGTTATTATTCTTGTCATCTTTTCTGCATTATTCAGTTTTTAATTGTACATAATAATGTATTTAGTATTTTTTTTTTTTAATTTTATTTTATATAATAATGATCAATAAAAACTTATTGATTTTATACAAGTCAGTATCATATGTAAAGTTTTATCATCATTTTGGGGTTAATTGTATTTTAATTTCATCAAAACCAAATGTTTTACATTAATTTCTTTTGTCTCTCTCTCTTCGCAATTGTTAAAATAAGTAGTTGGATTTTTAAAATATATAAGATAACAAATAAAATATTTTTCTCTTTTAAAAAACAGTGAAAAAATGTTTTATTTTAATTTGTTAGTAATGATTGGTTATTTTTATCGTCGAATTTGTAAAAGTATAAAACGGTCGTTCTTATAAATGGTTGGTATGTATTAGGTTTAAATTTTTACTATAATGTTTTATTATTGTGGTAACTTTTTAACTTTTATTTTTTTTTAGTTTAATTTGGTTTTGTCATTCTCAACGAATATTTGGCTAATTTTATAACAAATGATAGTTTTCTTTTTAACTAATAGTTATTTCTATTATCATGCATTTTTGTGAATGTTTTTTTTAAATGATTTTCCTTTTAGTATAATTTCGGCGATATGTAAAATTCTACTTTTGATCGATAATTTCTATCTGTTCATATGTTTTGTTTTTGTTAGTGATATAATTATAAATAAATAAGAACAAATTTAATTTTTTCAAATAAATTCATAGTAGTGAGAATGGATATGTATAATGAAGGATATATTTGAATTTAAATAAATGTGTCTGTAGATGCGTACACAACAAAACAATAACTATCGGCAAATTAAAGTTGAATTATTTTGAGTGATGTGCAACAATTTTGTATAAAGGCTCAGGTGAAGGATTTAACGACTTCTAGCAATACTTTTAAGTAATTCAACGGTTTTGAGGAATAGTAGTTGAAAAAACGAGGAAGATCTTGATTTTTTGGTGTTAAATGTTTTCATCCCTTTCTCGATAGCTTTTAAGTGAACAATATCACATGAACGCATTAAGCTAGAAAGTTGAAACTTTAAAGTCATTATATATAGAACTATTTTAGTGAAAAGAATAGAAAAGGAAAGATATTATATGCTCCCTATGAAATGCAGTGGGATGTAGCAGTGATCAGAGCAGATATAACTTTCCGGATTTTACAAAATATTGAAATAAAAATGTTGTCCGTACGAAAAGTTATTCTAGTCGACTACTGAACATATATGGAAGATCCACTATAGGTAGAATTACCACGGTTTTCAAAATACTTCAATGTTCTAGATCTAAACTTCAAAATGTCAGTACTAGATAGAGAAATTTGACTTACAGAAGGTCGACTTATTGAGTGAAACTGACGTTGCACTCAGTCTCTTTGACGACGTTTACAAACAAATTTGCTCGACATTGGAAGACCTGGATGAAACAGTCAAAGAAATGTTTGTACATATATAACATTATTTAAAATAATCAATAGTCGGTGGGAAAATAATTTTTTTTATTGGATATATTTTTGCAACGCTTTCTCCTACTAGTGGGTAAATGATTAGCGACCAGTGCCGAATTGATTTGAAGTAATTGATTATAACAGAGATGAAACATTTTTACTAGAAATAATAGTTGTAAGTTATGCTTGTCTTCGGTATAAAAATGAGCTATTCGTTCAGCAGAGTAATTGAAGGAGAGTCTAACGACTTGATTTCGTATTTTTCCTTTCAATCACATAATGTACAAGTTACAATCGATATTCCTGAATCGATTCCTAAAATTCAGAGTATCGCCTAATAAAGCGGATAAGACGAAAAATAAGAGCTAAATAGAATCATGGAATCGAGTAGAGTAGGGTAGAGTTGCTTACACTTTGTATATGAAATCTGGGAGTAGCTATTATGAGATTAATCCAGCCTAAAAGCTTGTAATGTGCAGAACTCAATATTGGAAGAAAAAATGCTTTCGTCCTTTCCTCTATCTACCAAGCGGACAGAATATGATTAATTAAAAAAGAGGTGGTTATCTAATCGAAAATTGTACCTGATTTTCATAAATTGGTATGCACACAAAATCACATATATTTAGAGATGATCCGTTGATAAAGTGTTTTCAATTTCCCTTGTTCAGTAAATAATATAAGCGTTCTTCTGAAAAGTGTCACTGTTTAAATGCTAAGATTTTCGCGTTTCTATCATGAATCCGGTAAAAATATTTCTAGAACAAGATACTTTTAATTATCATGTAAATATCAAAATAGGGAATATTAGAAAGCTCCGTGCTCACGTCTATAAATGTTTTTAACATATGACCGTATTGTGAATGTCACGTCACGTCAGTTCGATGCCGATTCAACGTGTCACGTCGATCGAAAAAAACCGATTGTGTAACCGCATCGACGCGACTTATTAGCATTGCCATATTGTTATGTGCATTATCAGCCGTAAATTGTGGATTTAAGCTCATGTGAATACTTTTATTTACAAATCAATTAATTTTTTGCATCGACGTCACGGACTTGATTCTAATCGACGGGAAATACCGGTCGAAGTTACAACTGTCGATGACAATCGACAATCGCTTTTTCATGCGTTGCTGTCGAATCGGCATCGAAGTGACGTGACGTGACGTGACGTGACGTGACATTCACAATACGGCCAATTATTAATTTTTATATGTTTTCTTATGACGTGACAATATTCAAACGAACGCAATTTACAACAAATAGTATTTGCTGAAGACAATTTAAATAAAATGAATTAAATGGAAAAAAAGTCTATTCAGTAAAAATAAAACAAAAAATAAATCAATATAATAAAGTCTTTTTATTTACTTTAAAATAAAAACAAAAACGATCGATAATCTAAAGATATTTTGATAATAAGTTTGTGGTTTTTATGTAACTGATAAAAAAAACCTTCACCGTGTTTCTTTCTTGGAAAACTGTTGCTGCTTAGTAAACAGAAAAATTGTTCAACAATATTTCACGTTACAACAAAATTGCGTTTTTAAGTATTCTTTTTTTATATAATATATATTAATATATATATAATTTACCTTTATACAATTTGATTATAATTGTTAATTACTAGTATTTCTTTTATCGTTTAAATATTTTCTGTATAAATCCTTTTATCATTGATAATACTTAAATTTACTGATAACTGTAATATCTAGTCTTTATTTAAAAAAATTGAAATTATAAACAAACAAAAAAATAAAAAGAAATACACAAACCATTGCTCCTTCATACATTTTGTCCTGTTTTTCGTTAAAGTCCCTTGTCCGAATTTAAAGATATTTGTGTATATTATTTTTTATTGTATAAAGTAAATTGATCCTTAACTTTTCAATTGTATGATATGCAAACGTGCGAAATGTCTGCTTATTGGCTTCTCGGTAGTTTTATGTCCGACTTTCTAAATCGGACGATTTCCTTTCACTTATTAGTGACAAATTTTTTTTATAGATCTACCAAAATCAAACGTGGGACTGAATATGTTTACATTTTTAGGTTGGTTTTTTTTTTCAAATACCGAATTGTATTTTTTTGCTTAGCTATTGTTTCTCATTTCTGGTTGTATAATTGAATTAGTTTTTTTTTTGTTAAATTTTACTCTATATATTATTATTAAATTTCGAACTAGTCTACTGTAAAGCAAAATAAAAATTTCAATAAACAAAGTGTAAAAGCTATTAATGTGCTACCTATAATAATATGATAAAATAATTAAGAAAAATTAAAAGCGTTACGATAACATTTGAGTGAGGTTTGTAATTTGCCTAAGAACTAAAAAAAAACTCTTGGCAATAATAAGAAATTAAAGAAATGAATAATTCAATTAACAAGTATAATTAATTAATGTAATCGTGGAATTGTAACAAACAAAACCAAATCTGTATAAATGGACTGTTGCATATTGAGTTGGCTGTTATCTTACTTTATGTAAATTTTTGTTTATAATCATAGAATTTTGTACGAAAAATGTACAGTATTCAATTATCTTTGTTTGTTTTAAAAATATATTTAATAAGTATTGTCCGGAAAGAATTAAAATTTCAAAAAATAATATTAATAATAATCAATTGTTATTTTAGCTACGTGTCTGTGTTTTCTTTACAATCTTCAGTTTTATAAATTTTACTTTTTAGTTGCTTTTCATTATAAATTTTATTGTATTTGCGTTAGGGGTTTGAATTGCCTAAAGGACTCTCTCTTCCGTTGCTAATATGTTCGATCTCTTGTTCGGTTATAACAGTTACGAGTTCCTCGACTGCGCGACCCAAATCATCTGAGAAAGAGAACAAACAAAAATAAAAAATAATTAAAAAAAACAATTGCAACATTGGATTTATCGGATTAACTTATTGGTTTAATTGCAAAAATATAAAAAAATATTAGTTGAATTAAAATTATTATTGTTATTAAGAATGTTATGCCAGCTTCATCCATATTGCGGCGGGACAGTCGTCCATGAGGCTTAACGCTGTCGAGCGACACATATTCCTCAAATGCAAAGATTCGCGTTTAGGGTATTCATTCATTCGCACGTTATACAAAAACTGTACACACACAGAAATCAAATTAAATTTTAAAAGAAACTATTTAATGCCGTAGAAACTCAAATTTTGTGCTTGTGCACGACTGCATTAGCTAATTAATTTACTTTTTATTACTGCAAACACTTTTGTTTCAAATAATTTAGAAACTTATAAAACACAGCTGTATATCTATTGCTAAAAACAAATCAGGTCACGCTATCGTGTATCAAAATAAAACGAGTTGCCTAGTCTGAACACTACTTTTCAACTCATTCATTTTGTTTATTTAAACGCGATTAAAACGCGTAGTCTGTACAGGATTTAAGGTCGTATACAAAAAGTTTGCTTCATTTAAAATTAGTTATAGCATTTTCGACATCAGGTATAAAAGATTCTTATCCCAAATAAATTTCGGTTGATATCTTCGGTTAGCTCGGCTTGTTTTACAACATCTAACGAAACCAAGGAGTAAGCTGCATAACAATGTTTTATTTAATGTAACCTGGACGAATACATCTTATATCCCAGAAAACAAAATGTTTCGAAACCGATACGTTTATAATAATAATAATAATAATAATAATAATCAATGGCGCAACAGCCCAAATCGGGCCTAGGCCTTGAAGTAATGCTAGAGTTACTTCATTGCGAGACCAACGGAACACTAGGAGGTGAAGTGGTCAGCTACACGCTCGTCCGTGATTATTACCCCGATCTTAATTCAGGTACTCATTTTCAGTTGAGTGAACTGGTAGTCCGGCACCCAATCCCATTTTCGAAAATTACTTGTCGCCAAGCAGATTCGAACCTGGTACACGGTGCACCGGAGGCAAGTGCTCTAGCCACTAAGCCACCTAGACTACGTTAGATGATACGTTTATAGATGACGATATAGATGACGAACCGAGTTTTGGTATGACGAAGTCTTGTCTACACTCCAGCTTTTCGACTGACTCACCTAATTTCAGAAAAAGAATGTGAAGCCGTTATTAAACGTAACCAGAATATTATTTGTTTTTGGATACCAGTTCATACGAATGGTAAGGCATAAGTTAACTCAAAAACAAAAATAGTGGAATGAATGTAGTTAAGGGGTTATACGCAGTCACAATTTAAAAAAAAAAAATTTGTTGTTCCTATTTTGGTAATGTACATATATTTAAGTATAACTTCATATGCCCAGAAAGTTCCATGTCCATCTGACAAATATTCTCGAAATTACACTCACATTTGTAAAGACGTCTACGACCCGTTCCTACGATCTTGTAGTTAAAGTTCTGGTTAAAATTTAACTAACGATTGTAGGAAAGGGTTTGAAAGAGTTTTTGAAACTTTTAACGCGTTTTTCTCAAAACTGTGTTTATAAAGTCGGTGATCTCGATTTCTCGGAAACGGCATAACCGATAAGTATGAAATGTTTACTAATCTTTATAACTGTATTTTTTAGTGATTAACAGAAGGTTTTTTGTATCTGATAAATATTTTCCATTTTATAAATAATTTAACGACGACAATTTGCTCGAAAATCGAACTTTTTGTTTTAAAAGCCGCCATTTTGTTAAACATTTATATTTTGCGTATTCCATCGATTAATTTCTAGATATTACGTTATAATATCGATTTTTAATTTTTTTTTATTTTAGATGATCCTATCTAGAGATATCGAGATCACAGCAAAACACTTTTTTTTAAGGAATTCTCGGCAATCAGCTACAGCAGTTTTAAAAACATAATTTAAAAAATATACCAAAATAAAGTTAAAGTTACTAGGTATTATAAATTTTTAAAAATACTAGTCATACATATAAATGCAACCTTTATAGTTTATAAGATCTTTAGGGGAATACTTGTATGAATCAATTCTTTTACAACTCATATAACAGGAAAAGGTAAGCTAAATTGAAAAATACTACTGTGCGCAAAAAATAGTAAGACTTTTTAATTTCAATTTCGCGCGGAAACCCATTCGTCGATATTTTTTTTTTCTAGGTTGGTATGACTGTCAGTGACATCTGTGCCAAATGTCACATCAAAATAATCATTAGTTTTTAGCAAACGCTTGTCTTTCTGAAGTACAAAAAGTGCATTCGGCGATTTTTCAACCATTCGCTGTTCGTTTGTGCTTGGGAAATTTTTTGTGATTTATATTTGGTGCCGACATTCTAATTTCTTCCAAACATTTTAATTTCTTTCAAATTTGGCGCCCTTTTATTTCACTAACCTCTAGTAGCGAACTGTATAGTATATTTCACTCTACTTGAAAGGTACATTCGTTTTCGTTTCACCGAACACAGTGCCTACTATACTTCACCTTGGAGCATTTTTATTTCTCGGCACTGAATCCACGCAGTGCCATCTTTATGTCAAAACTTTTTTTGAATCAAGACATCCTTCTCGTAGTTCATACAAAGTCGATAACAGAGTCTTAAATGAATTGCTCCTTGTTATTTGTTTATGAATTTCTTTCCTCATGCCGTCGTCTTCATGAGCAAATATAAACATAAAACTTATTAGAAATGAAACAAGGATCCCTAACTAAGAATAAATTAAATATTAAATTGTGACAAATGCGCGTCTATAAATTTAGAGCAGGAGCATATAAAACTGCACTCAATCGATTTCTTTTTGTAGGGTATTTGTCTTAAAAATTGGTCGGAATAAACTCTGATGAATAATGAATTCGGTAAAAAAAATCCTCGCTTCCGACATGCTATAAAAAACCCCAACAAAAAGTTCAATACGCTCCATTAATTTCATCAAATTTTCATAGTTTTCATTCGCGAATTAATGTATTAATTAAAATACCCGCTTTTACATATAGGGTGGAAAAATTTACAATATAAAAATTTTGAGTTACAGCTGGGGGGCAGCTTTTATTAAATTCGCCATTCACCTGCGTTAACATCATTAATCATAAATTTCAGAAAACTGTTTCCCACCTGATAAAAGCAAACGCAGAATACAACGAAAGTAGCACCTATACATAAGTATTTAAAGCACCTGGAAAAAATAAAGGAAGCCCGAGAATGTAATTCTATCCTGAAAACACCCACTTAATTTTTGTAAAGAAAATCGTGGAAAACTTCTCTATACACCGGTCATAAATTTAAGCTGCTTAGTCGATTAGGAAACCACAAGACGAAATTTACAACAACTAAATGGTTGTTAATGGCCAACGGATATATTCAGTTAGCGCAGAAGAGCGTTCCTTAAAATTACAAAAAAGAAAAGAACATTTTCACAACAAAAAAAAAAAGGATTAAAAAGTGAAGCAATTTACCATTCTTAGATGCGTCCTGTTTTCGTGCAACACCCCAAAAAAGTGTTTTTTTTTTTTTTTTTGCAGCGTTTGAATGAAAAGCACCAGAGAGAGAAAATTATTTTAGTCTGAGTAATTTTATTTAGTTGGGGATGGTGAGGAATCATAAAGACGTTAATTATCGCAAGGCACAAAAAACGGGAAGAAAACTTATAAAACAAACCAAAAAAAAAAAATCATCGTTAATGATGTTAAGAGCAAAGAAGAACTCATTAAGGGATGTTATGAAATATGAAAAACAAAAGCGTATCCGAATGAGAAAACAAAACGAAAAACACTGTAACTGAAACTTAAGCTTTCGCAGGACTCATTAGGATTGACATTAATTACCGGCCATATGAAGTAGGCTTGAATGCGGTGGCGGTGGAGGGCGTCCATCGTCGCCTATCATGTGCCCCGAATTCATACTACCCGGTCCGGCTGGGCCCATATTTCCGCCACCGCCACCAAATACCATCGCATTACCAGTTAATCCGTTGTGGTTATTGCTACCGTCACCTGTTGATAGACCACCACCTAAACCAACTCCATCTACATGTCGGATTGGTCGATAAAATAACATAAAACCGGAAAAGAGCAGAGGGCGAGAAAAGTAGAGTGTGTTATTAGTTCAGGTACATAATTGATTATATAGTGTCCTCCGGATAGGAGGCTCTACAAGAGTGTTAACGTTATCACGTGAAACGTTCTAGGATCAATTGAAATTTAATGAATTTAATAGAAGCCAACAATGGAGTTGGTAACTCACTCGAGTTCTGCTCGTAGTGTCCGTTCTGTTGCATTTTGGCCGGCGATTCGGTGTTTAGTTGTGACGCTGTTACGGACCTAGTTTGTAGGGTTGAGGGCTTTGTGCTGGCGCTATTAGGCTCGTCGAGAAGTTGACGTAGGCGTTGTAGCTGCGCTTCGAGCTGACGATTATGATCTTCGAGAATTTGCATACGAGCTTCCAAGCGTCCTTTGTGCTGACGCAGGAGTTTCGCTTCGGCCATCATGTCCTAGAAAATTTATAAGTTTAATACCGAATGGAATATCGTCGATAGGCATGACTTACCTGTCCCGGAGCAGGTACACCGGAATTAATACTTTCATCCGGCGTAGTAGTAGGGGTTTGTTTCGACCTAAGACGTTCGTATTCGGCCTGGAGCGAAGCGTTTTCTTCTTCCAGGTCGTGAATGATTGCTTCCAGTTCTTCCCGTTGTTCGGCATCCATAGCCGCCATCACCTGTACGGGAGATTTGGGACCGGGACCAACCCCGGCACTGCCATTATTTGGTAACGATTGACAATACTGAGCGATTAATTGATGCTCGTCGTCACTGTCCGGCGTCGAATTCGAACCAGTTCCGTATTCGACCTGTGCCAGCCGCGAAGCGTACATTTCAAGTCTTGAATGCATATCGTTCTGCAGCGTGTGTGTAGTATGTTGCGGACTTGGGGCAGGACTCTCCAGCGCATCACCTACAAGAATGCATAAGTTTTCACAAAGCTCGCATCATCAATCATAAGGATCGTGGGAACATGCTGCTACACATAAATCAATAGTGAGAACAAACCTTCTAAAACACTTTGTACCGGTAGGTATCCAACTCGGGGATGTTTCTTGAAATATTTTCGACTTTTGAACTTGTTCTTTAGCGCCCGGGTGAAGTCACGTACATCTTCCGTTGAAGTAGTCTATAAAGTGAAAATTGAAAAGTTTCTAGTTTTAGAAAATTCTTCCGCTTATGGTTATGGCAAAAGTCATGCCGAGTATTAATGTCTTCTAAGAGTTTTAAAGATAGTACGTACCGTTGTGCAGTATTCGTGCATCGGATGACTTAGTTTATGATTTTTGGCGTTTCGTCCGAAAAAGAAGCATTTCTGGCACATATCGAAATTGAAACATTTCAGACAACGATACCGGAATCCAACTATCGGATATTCTTTGCAGATGTTGCACTTAGCCTGTAAGATGAACGAAGAGAATCAAGAACAAAATTCGTCTTAAATTACCATCAACTTTTACCTGATGTTTAGCAGCTTCCGCTGCAGCTAGTCGATGAAGTACTGGAAGCCAAACTAAACTTTGGGGCTCGTGCTGTAACCAACCGAGAAAATGTTGCGCTTCAATGGAAATTTCCGGATTTTCACCTTGAACTGAAATAATAAGTTAACCAAAATGAGTCTATAATCATTTTAAAAATAATTTGAATTTGTTTAAGTTCATTTGTGCCTAGTAAACCCTAAACCATTTGCTACTTTAACTCAGCCATCTATCACCGAATAACTGATGCTCCCAGACCAGGACAGTTAGTTCCAAACTTCTCATAGATCCCCTTCAACCAATCATCGTGATTAAATGAGCTATTAACTAGGAATGGAAAAAATTACCGGTTATCCGATTAACCGATTGTTGTGTTTGGGTTATAACCGATAAATAACCGATTATTTTTCAAGGACACTTAACCGGCTAATAGCAGAAATAACCGACAGCCTGACAGTCTTATCAACTCGTTTAACTCTTCGGGGAATACCCGGTTCGCCACATTCTGCAATGGGACCCGATGTTGCAGTTGTTGTTTTCATTGGTAGGATGGTGGAAAGAGGATGGAGGTTGGAAAATGTAGGATGAAGGATGGTGGATAAAGGATGGAGGATGGAAGATGGAGCATGGTGGATGGGGGAAGAAGGATGGTAGAAGGAGGATGGTGGATGGGGGAAGAAGGATGGTTGAAGGAGGATGGTGGATGGTGGATAGAGGATGGGAGATGGAGGATGAAGGATGAAGGGTGGTGAATGGAGGATTGTAAATAGAGGATTGAGTAACGGAAGCAACGGGAGTAACAGGAGTATCAGGAGAAACAGGAGCAACGGTAGAATCAGGACCAATGGATCAAGGAGAGAAACAGGAGTAAAAGGGAGAAACAGGACCAATTGATCAACCGGAGAAACGGAATCAACAAGAAAGACGGGAGTAACAGGGGCGATAGAACAACGTGAGCGTAGCCGCGGCTAGTCTATATATAAAAAAAGAATGAATGTGGTTTGTAGGTATGTAGGTATGTACTTATGTTCCCTATGAACTCCTAAACCACTCTACCGATTTTGATTAAATTTTCAGGGACCATATAGAATAGTCCCGGAATGGTTCCTGTGAAGTTTAGTCATGATCGAATGAAAAACAATTGATTTTTTTGACATTTTTGTAAATTTTTTCGCAATTTTAGTACCCTGGTGCTCTAATTTTAGACTGTTTGTCCTGTAAGCTTTCCGATACCATTCATCCGATTACGATGAAAATTCGCTGCTATATTGAGCAAATACCCTGGAAGGTTTCTGCGTTAACAAAATCATTTTAGAATTGGTGGTACGAGAGTTATTTCAACAGTTGAGTGTATTTCATATGATTTAGCGATAGTTCGTTCGTTCCCATCGCTATAGGCCCAAACAGAACATGGACTTCGACTTCAACCACGCAGTCCCTATCTTTTAGAATGCACAGGATTATATGGTGAAGCCCACAACATCGACTTTGCATGTGACTGCAAGGTAGGCAAATCGCCTGCAACTGCCGCAAGGTAGGCAAAATCGAAGTCGAAGTCCGTGTTCTGTTTAGTACTTAGTACTTTAGTACAGTTGGATGACAAATGTAGGATAGTGAATGGAGGACGGAGCATGGAGGACGGAGCATGGAGGACGGAGCATAGAGGACAGAGCATGGAGGATTGAGGATGGAGGATAGTAGAAGGGAGATGGTGGATGATGGATAGAAGATGGAGGATGGAAGATGGTGGGTAGAGGATGTAGAATGGAAGATTACGGACCGGAAGCAAAGGAAATTACGGCAGAAATGGAAGCAACGAGAGCAACGAAAGAAATGGGAGCAACGGAATCAACTGGAGCGACGGAAGCAACAAGAGAAATAGGAGCAACAGGATCAACGGCATCAAAGGAAGGAACGGGAGCAACGAAGCAATGCAAGCAACGAAAGAAATGGAAGCAACGGGAATAACGATAGTATAGCACCAACCAATCGAGAGCTTAGCGAGTGATGAATAAGATAGCAAATTAAATAATTGGTTATTTGTGTACCCGTTTACATTTGATAGTGAAAATGTTTAAAAAAAAATAGACAATTCACAGATGATCGGTTTTTTCCCCCAATAACTGCTCGTCTCTACCCTAAAGGCAGCTTTTCAGCGCAATCGGTAGTTGCCACTCCCTGTCACCATAATATCTATCTATACTGTTTCGAACTACATATGTGAAAACTAACACCTTCCCGCCGACCTACCTGTATTTATATGCACTGAAGAAATTCTCCTCAAGAAAACTTTGTTATTTTCCCTAAAAAAAATTCACGACATATAAGCCCATTAGATCAACAAAAAAAAAAAATTCCGATAGATGAACGTATCACTAATTGACACGACGAATCCCCCAATCCCCATACCCCAAACGCTATTAAAATCCTCTGAATGTCACAACAGAACTTATCACAAGTAGATAACCTTCCAATTAACCCCGATTAATCTTAATGATCTCCGAAAATGTTTCACGCATCGTTCGTCCTTCCTTTCTGGTAAGAATCGGACAATAAGAATACCATTTTATTCCCACCCCCAACACGTAATATGACTATTCTCGAACGAGGGTGCTTTGGGATATTACGGAATAATTCCTGCTGGACAGTAGAAAGTATCGAAGTTGATTGGGACATGAAACGTTAGGACTGAAGGTGTAGGACGACATTCATGGAATTGATTGTTCGTTTCGATACTTTAATAAAATTACTAACTTTTGGCGCTTGTTTCCTAGAACCTGTAAGCTACACACAAATGTATGTAATAAGATGATAAAAGAAGAGAGGTTGTAGTACCAGTAAAAATAATCGGGTCACGTAAACTTTACCATATGAATACTGGTTGCTCGAAAATTTATGAGCTTGACACATAGATGGCACTTAGTTTGAAATTGCAATTATTGTTTTTTTAAATTTTGATTTCAGAGCTAGAGTCCTAAAGTTTCTGGCTAGTGGATTCGCAAGATGTGGTATAGGTAGACAACTATTTACAAATTATAAAGACTGTGCAAAGATGAATTGGTGGATCAACTGAAAAATGCCATTAAGTCCAAATGTTATAATCTTGTACAAGAACAAATATTTTTATATCACGTCAATGATCCTTTTCACGGGTGTTTAATTACGTTTTACGCAGTTGCCGCACATTTAGCTCGCAGTTATCTGAACTGAGATCGAACCTCAAGATGACTTCAACTGCGTTCTACTACGTCAAATTTTTCACTGTTCTCGCTGGCAAATTAGAGATGGGCCGTTCAGGAGTGAACTGTCCCAAAAAAAAAAAACACTTCATAGAAGTGAGTGAGTGAAGTAACTCACTCTTTTTGGTGAACTGCAGCTCCATTGGACACGTGACAAGAACTTGTTCAATTTTTTTGTTTTCATCATCTTTTAGATGGTTCTGGTGATCACCTTGTAGAAGTTCTGGCGAAATGATGATACGAAGAGTTCCGGAACTACTTCGCTGAATTCCTCTACTGATTTTTTTTTTATTCCTCATCTTCTAGATCTACTGACGATGGAACGAAGAGTTCTGGAACTACTTCACTGAACTAGTTCCTTAAAGTGAGTGACTCGGTGTGAAGTACTTCACTGAAAGGAACTGCTTTGCCCATCTCTCATCGGCAAATGCAGTTAGATAGTGTAATCGTCAAATTTTATATGGCCACACGATTTTACTTGCTCTAAATAATGTCAGTTTTGTCGGAAAAAAATTTTACTGAAATTTTCGTCAAATATTTGATACTATGGCATACAATGTAATACCAGCTTAACAAACGATCCTTTTGAAGAGTTCGAGAAATCGTATTTTACTGAATAAGGTTTGAATATCGTTCAAGTGTATTGAGTTGGAAGGAGACTATGTTGAAAAACAGTTTTGTTTGTGCTTCCTTTATTAGATCCAGAACTTTTCGAACCAGCCTTAATCTTACACGTAAATTACATACATGGCAGATTTTGTGCGATGAAGTGTTTAACAGGGTGTAAACGAAATATACTGTAGCAACGAAAAACCATAACTTGAATTCCTGAATTTGATATTTTCCCAATACTTAACTATCCACATAATTGGGATCATACGGATGAAAACTCCTAAGTCCTGTCTTGTACTTCTAAATTTGCGTAAAACCGGCAGGAAAATAATAAAAAAAAAACAATTCAATACAGTTCTGTGATTTTTGCCTTACCATATTTCAGTGAACCACCCCAATTTTCCATTCTAAGCTTAAATTTCGGCTGAATGTCTCCGAAAATATGATGGATAGATCTCCTTATTGATGATGTATGTTCTGCTCAGTGTTCATAGACCGAAAAGTATACTTGCTTGTTCTCCACATACCCAAGAGCAATACCAGTTCCAACCCCAAAATGTGAAGCCCATAAAAATGATACATTGTAAAGATTTCCACCAAAAAAAATTCCACTACTTTATCTCGACTGAATTTCATGAAAATTGTTTTCTCTTATAATCTAAGAAAGTGGATGTCGAGACAATTTCTTTTCTCTTCTCGAGTTTAGGATACTATTTTTCTTATTTTTATTTTCTTCTATTTACTTACCATCTTGCGATATGCCGGCCCTTTCCAAACAGGAACGTACCGACGGTTCGATATTGGATCCGCCAAATGCTGCTACTTCGCCCAACTGTCGAGGAACCTGCAGAAAATTTTCTTCGATTAGTTCGGAAAATTGGAATTAAGTTTTTTTTTCTTCTGTCGTTTCTGTTTTATATTTTATGAGGGTTAAATAAATCTATAAGAAACTGCTTTCGCAATATAAGGGATGAAATGGGACAAAAAAAGTTTACGGGAACAGGAAACGAAGCGGAAAAGAAAAAGGGATTTTATGGAGTTTGGAAAAAAGGGTGAACATATTTAGAAATATACTTGCAAATTGTGGAAAGTATGGTGGAAAGTTATTGAAACTTAAGACGATTTGCTATAGGTAGAGTTTGGTCGATTTAATTTCTGTATTTAATTCAATTATAAAGCTATTGATTTGTATAGAATTTGGAATAATCAGGAATCGACACAAATCTTAAAAATAAAGTTTTACTAGTATAAAAAACACATTAAAAGCAAAAATATGGAAATGCTGTGCAAATCATCTACATGCTAAGTCTACGAATCCATCAATCATTTAAAATAAACCGTGGTTCATGGGTGTTAAAAGAAATTGTATAAATAAATCATAAAACGCGTTAAATAAAAAAAAAGATTCACAAAATAGACCCTCAGGGTAGGCAGCAGTAACGCTACATAAACATCTATAATCTCTTATTAAACTTCACTTGATTTCTTTTTAATAATAAAGAATTGTGATCGACATGAAATTGAAAGGAAATCTATCCTCACATTTAAAATTACCACTTTTTAGTAGTAGTAAGATCCCAAAAAAGTCTCTCTTCCTGCCTGGTCGAAAAATGCAATAAAAATGAAAAATATTCCGATTTTTCTATTTTGAAAACATGAAAGGATAGAAAATTGAAAGTTAACGTTTGTATGGTTGACGATGTTTTCTCTATCCCACGAATTTCGCCATATCTCTTAAGTAGAATAAAATATTTAATTAATTTTTACTTTTATGGGCTTTACACCTAATCACTTCGAGGTGTACGTTTTCGCCAAGTCCGAATCTTTTATAGGTTTAAATAGATTTCGAAATCATTTTTGCCTTCATGTTCTTGCGAAGGTGTGTTTAAGTTTATATCCCTTAGATTCTGTAGGATATCCATTCGGATTTTAATTACTAGGTTTTTTTTATACCACCTAGATTCAATAGGCTTGCGTGGCTTGTGAACGAACTAGTTTGGAAGACCGTTCTTATAGGTTAGGTTCGGTTGAGAAGGGTGGACTGCAGCACTGTGCCACAGTCCATCACCAGAGATCACTGCGGATCCATTGTGGTCCCCTCGTATAAAACCGGGCTCAAGACTACTGATTCCAAATATTGCTCTTCCTTATGAAAAGAGTAGTTCTCCATAAAGGAATCATCGCAAGTTCTGATAGGTTGGTCAATGAGAATTTCCCCAAGTACCGATACCTGCAGCTCAGTTCTGTAACTTATGAGTGAGAAATTTCTCACCAAAAAGTCAAAATGAGGACGAATTAATGCAGGTTTCTCTCTGTATTCTCACCAAATGAGAAATGAAAGATTGCCAAATGCGTAGTTAAGTACGGTGCTTTCTCACTTGGTGAGAATACAGATATGAAACTGCATCAATTCGTCCTCATTTTGACTTTTTGGTGAGAAATTTCTCACTCACAAGTTACAGAACTGACCTACTGGTGCGTGCCAGACATACCAGATGCTCCAATGTCGGTTCAACATTCTTATAACCGCAGCGACACAAGTGAGCCATTGGTATTCCTAGTCTTTCCCCATGTCTCACAAAGGGACAACCCCATAAGTGAAATGAACGAACTAGTTCGCAGTGAAATCTGGTCCTAGTTCATTGAGAGGAAGTAGTTCGTCATTACATTTGCGTACACCATCTATTATTCCACTCTCGCGGACCGGGAACTAAAAGAAAGAGAAGAGAGAAAAGATGGCCTATTTTTCTGTTTTTAGGTCATCACATTCTATCTCGCGAATTGCGAACTTTAAAAAAGGAACTACATTGTTCGTTTCCCAACACCATTTATCATTTCTTTCTCGTACCATTTATCATTTCTTTCTCGCAAACTGTGAACTACGAACTAAAAGAACGAACTAGTTCGTTTACGATCACTAAGGTGAACTAGAATGCGCAAGCCTACTATACAATTGCTTAAAAAGCAGTTTAAAATTTTTTCTATATTCAAACCCCACGAAAATGGGCTCTTTATACAAACTTCCTGTTTTACTTGAAATTAAAAAAAAAAACCTGGAAAAAACCTACCAATAGTCTGGGCGCAACTTTATTATTTTTTGGGCTTATATCCGTAATGTCTGTAATGCTGAGATGCAGCTTTGAAACCACTTTTCTGTGCATGCTTATTTTTATACTCTCGATATTCCTTCTGTAGGTTCAGGACTACAGATAGGTGATTCCAACCCTGAACGTGAGTTTAAGTCGGCCTATACGATTTCTGGGATAACAGAGTATCCCGGAACCCACATCATACATGTTTCAACTTATTACATGCCTTTAATTTATTCTTGCTCCCAATACCTTACTCAACAAGCTTAAGGATTGGCTACTTGACTGTCTGAAAAAATGTAAATAACTTGCTCGGTCCCATCTTATTGTTGATAACGGGCTTGTCTAATTGCATAGACCTTCACTAGAAATATCGTCATTCCTTTCCCTAGCAGGAACGAATGACTTTCCAGGAAGAGTTAGGCTCTGAATTGGCTTTTTTCGTCGGAAAAAGTATTCTTCTTCCAGGCTCACGGTCAAGCTGGTTGGTCTCCAAACAGCTCAATTTTCCGCTCAAATTTTAGCTTCATTGTCATCATGTTCACACTCTTTTGAGATTCAAGCAGCACCAGTCTGCTATTCGTGAAATTGCCAATAATTTGCCTTGAAGGAGTACAGCTCCTTACTTACTTACTTACTTACGATGGTGCTACAGTCCAAATCGGACCTTGGCCTCCTGAATGTGCCGCCTTCAGCCTTCACGGTTCAGTGACCGCGACCTCCAGCTTCTGCATCTTAGAAGTGAAGTTGAACTCCTACCGAGGACTAACCGCAACCGGGTAGACCTCCTTGCTGATCCACATTCACTAAAGGCTTCGAAAGATGGCAGAGCGTTCTATTTGCCACCGTTAAGCCCAAACAACAGTTTAACCTACGATTTTGAGTTTGGAGAGTTGCAGGCTTAGCACTCTGAGTGATTTTCATCGGCCAGCACACAACAGCCACATACTCAAAGTTGGGACGAACCCGTGTACCAGTTTGGGACTAAGTCTCCAGGTTTTTTCAAATGTCCTACGGAATTACCAGAAAATCCCAATTGCTACTGACGCTAGACTCCAGATGTGGATTGAAGGTAACTATCGAGTCCAATACCACGCCCAGATACTTCACTTCAGCTGAGTACTACTGCAGTGTTGGCTACGTCTTTTGAAGTACTTCTCTCCTTTTGGTGAACAGACCCATCTTTGATTCACTGAAATAATTGAACTTGCCACCAAGATTCCACAATTTTAATTTCCGAGTTAAACTTTTAACTTCTTTCGAATGCTCATAAGGATTTCATAAGGAACGTACTGGAAGTCACAAGTAGACGCTAGTAAGAAAAGACTCAAAACTTACCTGTATACAATCGTGCAATAGTAATCCCAGTTTTCGTTGATCCACTTTCCTTTCCGGATCAGCAATTAGCCGGAACAGGTAGCGATACTTCTCCTCGAGGTGTCCCTTACATAGTAAAATCAGTCCAACCTAAACCACAATAGAAATATGAAAAATTACCACATCGTCCTGATTACACGTACGTTCTCTAGGCGACATTAATATCGCAATCCTTTTTGTTGCTGCGGCGTAGGACTTACCTTAAAACTTAATACCCTTATCTGTCCGGTCCGTTGCGAATCGTAGACATTTAGTATCCAGTTAATGGCCAAGTCGAGCATCAAAGGCAAATCAATTTGATCGATGGTCACGTAGAGCGAATGTAAAACTGTCGTCATATCAGGTATGTCGATCAATTTATCATTTTGTGCCCTTAGGCCGTGTCGATCAAAAGAATCGATTGCCACCGACATCGGGATACGGTCCAAGGCTGTTTGATGGTTAGTGATGGTTGATTCCCGGTTTTTATTGTTGTTTGGTATTCCGCAGCACGACACGAACGAGGACCCAAGTAAAAGACATGAAAATGAAGAGATGGTAAACGTGAGATTCATGCAAGGTAATTTTTTTTACATTTTATCAGGATGTCAAAAAATTGTGCTACATCGGTTTATCAGTGAGTGAGTGACGAGGAGAAGGGTGATATTACTATACGTTAGGGTATTGTGACTCGTTTTTCCATACAGGAGGAAAGATACAATTCGTGGCGACGTAAATCGCCTGACGACGGTTAAGAGTAATTTCAATGTTCACCTTGATACATTCAAGGCATTGCCGAAATGGGATTCGATTTTTCTTTGAGGAAAGTGGAAAATTTAGATGTTTGAAAATTGAGATAACTTGTACCTGAGCGTTGAACTAGGTAACAAGAGCAGGTAAAAATATTTATTTTCCAAAATTTATTGGTAAGGCTGAAGACAGCGAAAACAGTCGTCAATTCTCTGTAAAATTTATCCTCCTTTATCTTAAGAAAATATAGTGGCACTGATGTTTGAAAAAATAGATGGCCATAAATTTCCATTGCGTTAACAGTCTTTTCTAGCGCCTCTTCTAAACTAGACCAGCGCCATCTACCTGTGAGCTAACAAACATCTGTCATCCATCTATTGGTTGGAATTTTTCGTTTTCTTTTTCCTTCTAATTTTAAATACCCAAAATGAACTAGATTGACTAGAGTTTATAAAAGCTATTTGGAAAAATAGATGTCATATCAGTGTATTGTAGAATTGCGAAGGATAAAGAATGATGTACAATCTAGGCTTTCGCACTATAGAAAAGGAGGTGACAATGTTGGCTGTTACTACTTGACTTAAGAAGACAGTGTGCTAATTTGGTTGTAGTAGCGTCATTCCTAATACCGAACCAGTGGAGCAGAGGAGACTTGGTTTCGTCATCACGTTAGATTCGGATGGGGCTGCTGGAAGAAGAAACCACTTCCAGAATTTCTGATTCAGCACTTATAAATATTCCGAATTCATAACCATACCACCACAGTTGAGTCTATCCTAGAATAATTTAATGAAAAAAAAAAAATGTACAAACCCAAACGCTTTTGAACTGATCGCAATTTCAGTGCCGTTCGGTAGGCCGAGAAGCGGACTTCATTCAAATCGGCTAGGGATTTCATCAGTTCAATCATCTCGGGATGGTCCCAGTGTGTAGTTTCCCGTTCATGACTGCAATAAAATAAATCCGATAACTCCAATTTGAATCCAAAAATCCAGCAAATACGAATACTCACTCAATGTAGTAAGGCACATTAGCAGCGGTCGTTGCACGTTCCCACGGTGGCTTAACGCTCTGTCCTAGATTTGGTAATGGACCGATAGTGCCACTATTCGATGTATTCCGTCCGTCTTCGCTATTACCAATCGATTGATTTGCACCGGCATTAATAAGAACTTTCTGTCGCTCATCCATGGCGATCTGGAGCAGTTTCATCCTGGAAAATGAAAGAAATGTAATTAAGATTTGAAGCAGCATACAGAGGATGACATAAAGCGTTTTCCTTCTTGCGGATAACGGGGAAAATTATCATTTCAATGGAAAACTCTCGACCCAGTATCGTAGTCTAGTGCTGCTCTAAGTTGTACGCAGAGAGGGTACTGAAATTTACAATTCAATCTCCGGTTCTTGAGAAGTTACAGGATCCGACAGACTGTCTAGGAGGAGACAGGCGTACAAGAAGGACACTATGCCAGGACTGTTTGTGAATAATTACATCGCATGTAAGAGGTTTTGCGGTGGAATATGGAAAGAAGCTGCCATTAAGCAGTAGCAAGGAGGTGCGCTAAATAGAGGGATTGACGACTGTACCTAGTAGTAGTCTGTCACCAGTCCCTTGCGAAGCCTATGCAAATCACCATCCATTTCCAGCTCGACGGGAACGAGAAAAAGCAAACTGTATTCTGGAATACCGGAAACGAGGCTTTAACTGTGGTAACACCATTAAGTGATACTTCATTTGTCTACTTCCCTAAGGAAATCTTGTTCTTGTCTAGGAATGGGAAAAGTGGCAGGCAAGGACAACGTAATTTGGATACATTAGCACCATTCTAACGGAATTGTATGGTACCGGTAATGAGGACTTGGTATGAATTACAGATTTGGAATTTAAATCAAGATGGAGGTTAGTTATGTTGGAGAATTAACACAGTGTTGAAAGCTTATGAATTTTTAGCAAGAATCATTCGGACTTGGCTTTAAACAAGATGATAAAAGTAAATTAAAGTTTTTGGAACTAAGGACGCCCTGGAAATTTAGTCTTAAACAAGATGATTAAATTACATTAAAGATCTTGAACCAAGGGCGCCTATAAAACATTTTGTAGGGAGGCGCAAAGCTATATGTGAAGGAAGTTATGCAACGATTACTTTTCTTGGGATAGAAAAATCTTATTGATGATATAAACTTTTAAAAAATTTTTTGAAAAAGAACTGAACATTTTTTGATCCGTCGAGCCGAGTTTGAATAAGTTGGCTGAAAACTGCAGGCTAGACTATGCTAACTGAACCCTCTGTAGAAAAAGTTGAGTTTGAGGTACTAATCTTCATGAAAGAACCAAATCCACAGGGTTTTTATCGAGTGATAACTTCATATTTTTTGACAGGTGATCAGGATGTGTTGGGTATAAAGGCAGCAGCGTAAAAGTGATAGTGAGCTGAAATCTAGTGTTACACTGTATACCGTTCTAGCAATATTTGACTTAAAGAAATTTGACCAAAAGTTCAGTCGAGTTTTTTTGGCAAAATGTTCCTTGTAATCAAATAATGTGGCAATAAGAAATTTGACGAATACACTTTCTGACAGCATCTGCCAGGAAATATAATCAAATATATGACAGCGTTGCATACAGTGTAATATTAAAAATAGAATTCCCAGTAAGTATAAATAGTTACACTAGTCTGGATGGCTTAGTGGCTAGAGAACTTGCCTTCGAAGCAACTGGTACCAGGTTCGAATCTACTTGGCGACAAGTAATTTTTAACAATGGGATTGGGTGCCAGACTACTACAGTTGTAAATGAGTAACTGAGCTAAAATCGGGGTAGTAATCACGGACGAGCGTGTGGCTGACCACTTCACCTTCTAGTGTTCCTTTCGTCTCGTAATGAAGTAACTCTAGCATTACTTCAAGGCCTAGGCCCGATTTGGGCTGTTGCGCCATTGATTATTATTATAAATACACTAAGAAAATTCCCACTTTCTCTTACCCAACTTCACGGACAAAGCCTTTAAACTTTATGAGTTTTCAGAATTAAAAGAAGTTGCTGTAATTCTTCAGATTCATTTATAGGAGTACTTTTCTGGCTACTAATCTCCGGAGTATTGCTTCTTGATCTATGGCTGTAAAGCTTGTCTAGGACTCTGAAATATACCGAAGAGGTGGTATATAATTTGCAATAATGTACAGCTACTCCTAAGCCCTAAGTAATCTAAGATAGATCCCATAAGCACGATATCGTTAAGATTAGGGACTCTTAAGACACCTTTCAAACTGAGTTCTTAAATATTGGATCATTTTCCAGTTGTGCCTATTTCAGAACAATTGCATTAATAATTCTCCACCAAAAACACTTACCTGGTATTCAAATCTTCCAATTTCGAAAGACATTGAGTTGGTACTAGGACATGATTGGCTGTAAAGAATCCTTGCTGTTCATTACAATCGTCCAGAAGAGCGCAAGCTGTGGTCATCTTATCCCGAAGACGTTGCAAATGTTGCATTTGTTCGCTGGCATCATTGGCACTACTTGGCGCCGTCCACGTTGAAATTGTTGTTTCAGCCGAAGCAACTCTTGAACTCAAGTCCTCCAGAGTTTTCTGGAATTGTCGCATTTTCTGCAAAGGTTAAAGAAAAATAAGGAAAAACTTGTAATATTTTTAAAAAATTAGAAAAAAAAATATTTTATATTTGTACGGAAGCATTTTGAACCAAAGAAATGTTTGTCGTGTGTTTTTGTCCAAACAAGAACCGAGCCTAACTCTACAGTAGACTTAGGTTACTTGTTTGTTGACTTAGTTAACTAAGCAAAATGTAATTCTTGTACAAGAAAACGATAGAGGCAGCATGCAAGGAGCAATTTGTTTAGTGTACACAGGAACCGACAAAATGGCTTCTATCCTGCACAGGATTTGAAACTTTAACTTTATCACTTTGGTCAATATTTAGTTGAGAAAACGCTACCGGACACACAACTATGTACGTCTTATCAAATTACGTTTGAAAATGTCCTGATTAAATTCAGGAGCAGGTTTCTGTAATTTAGAGTGCGAGAAATGAGTTCCTTATATAAACTAATAAGCTTCGTTACAATCTCAAGCACGTATCATATTTTTGTCTAATTTTATTAATATTAAGATTTTTTAATTTAGGAAAAAATGTTTCTAAGAAAGCAATTTTAAAGATGGGATGGGAACATAGAGCTAGTGGAGATAACAAGCCACCGGTTTTGTATAAAGCGCTTTGAAGCCAAAAACACGATGAAAAGTGAGACAAAACAGGTTCGTTATATCAAATTGTTGTTGTTTTAGCGTGTGAGTGAGTGAGACAAAACAGGAGCCTTATGTCATATTGGTGTTGTTTTGCATGCAAGTGAATGCGACGACGTCCGCTTTCAACTCTATCGCTGCTTGTCATCTCCAGTATATATCTCTATGGATGGGAACTTCTTGTGTTTCTGCTAGCGAGCATGCAGCCATCCTTGTTTACAGCGTCATACATCTTTTCGAGCTGAAACTACGTAGTGTCCGCACTATTTGACACTACAGTCGAACTACTTAAGACCCTACATAACTATCTTAAAAGTAGCAAAACAAAAAACGCAATGTGAATAAGACGATTGACCTGTCTACATATACTTCATCTATGTGAATCGTTAATGATTCACTTGCTATGCATTTGGATTGCTGCGACGTATTTGGAATTTTTTTTCAATGATGTGTATTAATGTATAAGGCAGTAATCTAGCACAGTAAACAAGGTGAATATTCATTGCAGGTCGATATTACTAAAATTTGTTCAATTTGTTCGTGTTTGCATCTTAACATCTTTGCACATGAAGAAAAATTTAATTTTAAATCAATATAGTACAACGTGCGTGCAAAATCTATATTTCACCAGATGAAATGATTCACATACGAGTCACGTAGATGATTCATTAATGATGCACCAACATTTTTCACTTAAGAAACAGAATGCTCGGTGGTGAATTTTGTTTTAATATATATGTAGGCATATAAATTTGATTAAAGAAAAAAAGTGCGTACAAAGAATGTACTCCATATTTCGGATTTTTTTTCTTGATATGTATGTGGAGTAGGTTCGTAGATTCGCATGTATCTTAAGGATGTTTTTGTGTGCAGCAATAAACTGAAATAATTTGTGTCCATTAAATCGAATAAAATACAATTTTAGCTTTACACTTCGACACATTCCCGAGTTGTTTGAGCGAATATATAAGTTCACCAACCTTCGTGCTGTAGCTGCTAGAAACTGTTCTCTTATATTAGTTGTTATTAATCTCTTACTTTAAAATGGTTCATAATAATTGCATATCATATTTCAAATTCCTTCATTTACGAATTCTACGTTAATACTGCTTTTGATGTAACCACGTCGACGCTACGGTTAAAAGTGTCACTTTTATATCCGGATCGACGGATCAATACGAATAAGCAAGTGAAGATTATAGCGTGTAGCTGAGCACTTCACCTCCAAGTGTTCCGTTGGTCTTGCAATGAAGTAACTCTAGCATTACTTTAATGCCTAGGCCCAATTTGGGCTGTTGCGCCATTGATTATTAAGTGAAGATTATACACATATTATCCTACGTAATTTCAATATTTATTACAATAATTTTATTTATTATGCTGATAATTCAAATTCGTTTTTGTGTCCTTTAAATGTTTATTTATAAGTTGAATAGAGTTGTTACTGGCTTGGTAGATAGAGTGTGGTGCCAAATTTTTTTTAAATGACTTTACAGCTGTAAGATTAGGAAACGATGGCAGGAAAATAATTTTAATTTCGGTTTATAATTATAGTTTTATATTTGTTTATATTTTCAGAAAGATTCCACTCTTTGATTTCATATTCGATTTGGTCAAAATGTGAAAGTTAGTCATGGGAAAAATACAGATAATAAATTCAATTAGATCACATATATTTTTCCCATACAAAGTAATCGTCCAATCATCACTATTATTATCGTTCGCCAATTAATCGATGACGTTCATTTCGAATAATTGGAAGGCGCCAGCAGTTCTCTATGTCTCCACGATGATTTATGTGAAAATTGGCGTTCATTGTGTGTTTTATATCGTTTCGATGAAATTTTATTTATTTTTTGGTCCGAAACGTGATAATTACAGTGATCGAGTTCAATTTACGTCTATCCACTTCGATTTCGATAATTGACAGAATAACCTTTTAACATATAGTACTGACAGATCAATTAAAAATTTATTTATCGAACAGCCGAAAAAAAATCAAAATCGAATTTTGAATTCAAATTTATTGCATTTAGAGTCTAATTGTATTAGTTTACATCGGCCTACACAGCGCAAAAATTAATAATTGCAAAGACTGTCTCGTCACGGTTGTCTACATTTTTCCACGTCACGGATATTGAAGATAAAGATTGTTATTATAGGTGTCCCGTGGTGTGACGGACAGTTTGTGGCGTCAAGCTATCCGTGATGTCTGCCCATTTGCAATGAAACGATCCATCAGTTTAATGCAAAACAGATTTGTTTGTTATTATCGTTTTGCATTTTTAAAGTAATAGACATTATAGTTGTGGGTTCAAGTAATTGGACAGAGGTAATAAAAAAATCAATATAATTCTTCTTTTGCTAGAAGAGCGGAACGCATTAATAGCTAAGGTGCTGCACAGGTTACTATGCGATTGGTAACCTCATGAACATAATCCACCATAATATGACCTCATGGTTATTCTTCAGTTTGCCGGAATCGGAATTCGTAAAAACGTACCCTTACAAAATCATGAAACAATTTTGTAGGCGCTTATTTCTATATAAGGCACGGAACATAGAACTAAAAGCGAAATCTCATTTGATCCAAAAGATTTCTCGGAATTCGTGAAAACATTAACAACCACCTTAAGCCCCCTTGTGGGTTGCAGAGCGAAAAAATGCTTATATCAGATAATAGGCAATTGGTTTTTAAGATACAAATAAAAGCGAATTGGAAATCTCTCTATACCCAAAAGATATGTCGAAATCCGTAAAAATATACACAACTACTTCACACTCCCTTAGGAGTTTAATATCGGAAAATCTGGAAAATGCTTTTTAGGCGCTTATGTGAATAGCTACTAGAAGCTAGCTCGACACTGTTTCCTATTTTTCTAAAGTAAAAAGTGATACGCCAATGACTAGTTAGGTTTGATTAGAGTGTAGAATCCTAGCCTTTATAGACACTGTTACACTGAAGCCCTAATCATGAAGTCAATGAAGAAGAGCCTTAAATAAAAATACAGAACGAATGGATCCTGGGTATTGTCTTGTATAAAATTGGATTTTATAAAATTGGCCAAAGCTTATATCGCTTTAATGCTACTATTTATATGAAATAAACACCATGTAATTATATCAAAATTGACTCGCGCTTCGTCATTAATTTCAGGAACTAGACTAAATTCTATTTCAATTAAAACTCGATATTGATTTTGAGAATTGGAATTAAATTAAGCCATCAATAGTAGATATTATTGGCTCCAGCTAAACAGGCAATCTGGGTATAAATTGTTTCAATATTTCTACTATCAAATGACATCCGGATTTTTACTGCTAAGCCAATGGGAAATTTTGGTCAATTGTGGTTGCAATCAATATTGGTCAGTTGTGACGGGGACGAAGCCCAACCCTCCCGCACTCTACAAAGGCGTTTTGATCATCATCAATATAGCGTTCGAGTATGGCCTAAATTTCAAAAGGCCTACTGATGTATAACGCGCATTCGGAAACGGATAAATGGCTAATTGCATTCGAATCCGATGGAAAGAATAATGGAAAAGCCACCGAACATTATTGTGGCTCATTTCGGTCTTTGATGTGTTTTCTGAGGACACACCGGTAAAACGAACATTGTAAATGGGTTTCAGATTGAAATTAATTGCTCCGGTACTGCAATGATGCGTATGCTGAGTATGAAATTAATTGGGGTTACGCAGACGATGGATGATGCGGTATCATCTTCTGATGGAAATGTTGCAAAATTAAGTTCCATTAGGTTTAAGTGCTTCGAGAATGGAGAAAATTAAAATAAATACAGTTTAAGAATAACTTTATTAGTAAAGATACTTGTACGGACTTCCACTCCCAGTACTGCGAATTTGTGTTTTTTTTATATCGGCACAGTCTATGGCTGTATTTCTACTCGTATACTACGACTGAAGAACAGGCTTCTAAGCATGGTAAGTGCACCAAAAAATTTGTGAAAAAATTACAATTTATTTTTTTCCATTGTAAAATTTTAGCTATAAAATGTTAAAGATATTATGAAAGTGATATCCGAATCCTCTTTTAAAATTTCTTCGTTAATATTTCAGGAACAATAATGAATTAGGATTAATTTTAAAGGAGAATGTTACTACTAAACTAAAAAATACAGACATAACATATGTTTGTATTGAAGAGTTCTGTCACATCTATTACGTTTGATGATATCTATTGTAGAATTCAATTGTATTTCTACGGATTATTCATACAGTAATATTTTTAAATTTTTTCGATAGTCAACCAGTGGAACAAAATGGGCCTGGGCCCTAAAACATAGCACTGATCCAACAACCGGTAGGTTGCATAAATATCGTGATCTGTATAAAACAATATGCCGTCAAGCTGACAACACATGTCACATTGCGCTCAAAGAAGTAATCGGGTTGTTTATGTCTTCAGGAGTTCCACTATGTCTCTTAGGTCTTATACTTCTTACTTCCAATTGACTAAAATTACAGAATTTTCTGATAGCTATTCAACTCCAATGGATTTTCAAGAATTCTGCCATATCTCTTGTTTATGATGAGATATCGGATTAAACGTACAAAAATTACTTTCAAACAATTTTCTACATAGGTACAATCACTCTGATATGCAAAGGAGTTGAATATTGTTTTAAAGAAAAAGGCCATATAGCTCGTCGACAAGATTTTGATTTGGTCTTTAGTTCTAGTGCCTGTGTATTTTTATTAATATTATTATTGTATTCGTTATTGGTTCGTTATTCAAGTGAAACATTAATATATTACTAGATACCATTCAACTTTAAGGAGATAGTGCTGGGAGATCCGCCATACACGGGAAAAAAATCGACGTTTCATTTAAAGCGCTTAAAAAATTTGACAAACTTAAGTTTTTTTGGTCAAATATTTGGTAGTTTGGCATACATCAGACTGTATGGTATAAGCGAACTTTAGTATCGTTGTTCGTATTGTTAAAGTTTTAAAACGAATTAATAACATATTAATGTTGTCAAAATATGTAGTATAAAACTCGCAATTATTATCATTGGCAGAAATTTCTTAGTAATTTTTCAAACATTTCCTACTCAATTTTCAAAAAACTTGACATTAATTGCTGACTCATGATTCGTGAATGTGTTTTCGATAACACGTTCATCACTACTATTATTGTTAATAAAATGAAATCATTATAGTTCGTTTATCTCGTATATGCTTAGTATTGGGTGATACACTGCTTGTATTGACGATATTATTATATAAATACCAGCAATGTATTCATGGTATTAGACTGTATGCGACAAACGAGCTTTAACATTATTCTTTTAGACAAAAACCAATGCTTGCCCAGTTCAATAAAAAAAGAAAAAGTCAAAAACTCGGAATTAATTAAATTATCGTTTTTTTTCAAAGAATTACTTTTAATCTTATATTACTTTTTTAATATATGATTATGTAACCGACTTGATTGCAAGGAAAAATCAAATGATTTAAAATAAACGTACTGTTTCAATATTGTGGAAGAACTCAATATTAAACCAAAACAACAAGATTAAGAATTTCAATAAGTCAAGGATATAATAACCATGACTAGGTATAACTTCAGACACCTTTCTCTAAGAATTCGTTGTCTTATTTACGCTACACTACTTGCTGGTATTCTGTACCACAAACTTCAACTAGCAGGAATTTAAACATCTTATTCTTCTTCAAGGGAGGAAGTATTGTCTTGAAAACGAGGTAGATAGTCTCTACTCTCTAGCTCCAAGAACATTCATTCCACCTTAATAAATCTTATTACGTTAATAATTCTGATGATGTACTCCTTCCTACATGTATAAAACGCACGTTATAACAAAATGGTACTAGCTGTGTACCTAGTACATTATTATAAATGAAATTGTACAAGAAATGGCGAAGAATACTCATCGTATCCAGATCAACAACAACAATATGGTGGATTTAGTACGAGACGCTACAAATTAGCTAGCCGAGATCTCTCTCTAATTTGGTCGAATGGTTTGGTTACCCAGCAGTATGTCAACTCGGCGGGATATCCAATTAAAGTGATATAAGAAGACAAAGTGCTTCTGGGGGCACAACAATTTACTCAAGGACCATAAAATCCAACAGGGAGGTGGAGGAGGACGTTATATAGAGACGATGACTGTGATACAACAACAAGAAAAACCCGACGAAATGGAACTTTAGCAGTGTTTTTGTTGCCGTTTATTGGGGATATGCAGCCAGATAAACAAAATGAAGAATGCCACAAAATTGTCTGCAATATTTAAGCAAAACGTACGTTTCGATTGGCACAAGGAATGTCTAGTAGTAGCATTTGCAATAAATTGAATTCGCAAAGTCGCAATTGTCTGACGAACTGAGAGTGAGGTCAAAGGTTTTGAGTTTACGTTGGAAGAATGCAGAAGGGTTTGACTTCGGTGGTATAAGGAATCAATGGCTTGATTCAATAAATATGATTGTTTACCTTTCATGTCGAGTTATCAAATTAATTTTACTTCTGCGGGTTCTTTATATAATCACCCAGAAACTTTTTTGCGATTTAACCCCTAAGAAGGTACAAACTTGTTGTGCCAATTTTTACTAATTCCGTGATATTTCTTAGGTCTTATATAATCAAAAAAAAATCCGATTAAAGCATTTTTCGATACTTACAATACAAGTGCGTGTAAGGTATTGTTGCAGTTTTCACGAATTCCGACAAATCTTTTAGATTTAAAGACATCGAATTCGCTTTTATTCGTGATTGATTCTGTACGTTTTACGAATTCTGACATATCACTTAGGTCTGATTAAATATTAAATTGGTTTTTACTTTGAAGGGCTTACGTGCATATCGCAACCTCCAAGAGCAGGCCCGTACGCATGGATTGTATGAAAGGGGGGGGGGGGGGCTTATCAAGTTCCCATCAAATTGAATGTATGATGACCTATAAAAAAAAGGTCCTCACTTCCCAATGAAAATAGGCCACTGGGGGGTGGTGTTTGAACTTCCGAACTCCACCCGCGAGCACGCCAGCCTAATAGGGGGTATTTTCTCAAATTTAAATGAGATGCCATAGAGATATATATATTGGACAAGCAGCTGTTGAGTTGAAGGCGGACTGCGTCGCATTCAATTGCATGCAAAACAACAACAATTTGACGTAGCGCACCTGTTTTGTCTCACTCCCTCACACGCTAAGACAGCAACAATTTGATATAACGACCCTGTTTTGTCTCAATTCTCATCGTGTTTTTGGCTTCAAAGCGCTTTATACAAAGCCGCTGGCTTGTCGTCTCTACTAACTCTATGTGGGATGCAAACTAACTTTCAAAAATCTATAAAGAAATGTGTATACAAGAGGTCGGTATTCTTAATATTACACCCTATATTTTCCTCATTTCATTCATAACGTGTATCGTTTTCTTTAAATGCGCACAAATTAGAGAAGCTTCCTAAGTACATCATTCCCACATCATTTGTCTTCATCGCACTGCCATACTTTCTAATTTTTCAACCAAATACATACATGACAGATTTCAACTTATAAAAAAAAGAGTTGAAACCACATAAAGTCCCACCGCTTTTCTTCATACACGACTAATAGACAGTCTCTTTTTTTTGTCCTATCTACCGCCTTATCCTGCAGGAATGAGATTAAGGAAAGAAAAAAATGAAAAATAAATTCCGACATTTGATCTTGTGGTGTTTTCCAGGGGCTTCCATGACCCACCCACCAACCTATCACTGTGAAATCTCAGCTGAGTTTTTATTTGATTTGTTGAAAATCACTTGTGAAGCTTCTCCCAAGTTCCATGCTATAAGCGATGCGTTCTAGGAATTCTATTCTCTCGGCTTTCAACCCCTAGTCCAACCTCGAGAGAGTTAAGAATTTTTCAGCATTCAAGGAAAATTTTTTCATAAAATTTAAACTCCTTGAAGTGATACTTACCCTTGCCTTCGGTGCGAGAAAGTATTTTCAAATGTATTGTAGGAAGGTGGTTCGTTGATGTTTAGATGTTTGGCTGTTAAGCTGGTTTTGATTTTCAAAGGTGTGCATAGCTCAAATGTTCAACTTGTTTACGGCAAACATCCACCCCAAACTCAAACCAGCAAACAAATGATAATACAAAGAAGGTGGAATCCTTTAGTTAGGGATGAAGCGGCACTTGTGCTTCTTTTATAAAAAATAAAGAATGTATAGTAGGGTCGCAGTTGGGGTTATATTGTTAGAGGCCATTGTACTGCGAATGGAATCAGAGGTGGCAGTACATGCATTGTTTTGCGTGCAATGTGTAGGATTTGCGCTAATGAGATTGTGCAACGAGATTTCCAGGAATGAGTTGTTTTCACTGTGTGATTCTTACATATGGTGACATGTTATTGGGGTCAATGTTCAAAGCTGAGTTAGTTTTCAGATCCAATATTATCCTGGCAGGTGGGTAGAATTACAACAGCGTTCTTGTTGAGGCAAACAATTCTATTCTCTTCAAACAAAGGCTGACAAATCCATCAACCTAGGGGAATCTCGAGTTCAGACTGATTAGTAAAAGATATAATTCTTCGGTTTACTCGATTTGAAATTTCTTTCCATTCACCATATGGCGGGGACAGCTTTAAACTTATATTCCAACAGCCTGAAGAGAATAAGGGTAGGTATAGAAAAGCTTGTGCCATCGGGGAAGGTACTAACACTGCACTAAGCTACTGATTTCAGAAACAAACATTTGCAGGCTAATACATTCACGAGCTAGGAATATAACAAAACTATGTTCGATTCAATGATTCTCAAAGATTTCAATTTGATTGCAAAACGCATCTCATGTTTTTGAAATCACTAAAATTTTACCATCTTTTTCTCGTTCAAATCACTAATAGTCCCTCTTTTTTGATACATTGTTTTATAGTCGCTCAAGAAGTATCCGCAAGATTAACCTCCACATTACATACGACCACAAGAAACCTAACTGTCTAATTTTCTTTCAAAAGCATTGCCAAGAGAACCGATAAGATTCCGAATGTATCATTTAATGAAAACTTATGGGATCTTGTTAAGGCATCGCAAAAACACATCTTCGAAACCGATTACATCCAAAAGGCCATGTTTTTGGGTGTAGCCTTATCGGTGTCTTCACAAACAATTGGAGGACCCAAATGTTATTTAGTGTTCGATGTTCTCGTAGAAAAACATTCGTTTTATCCGTTTCTTGGTCGTATTCCTTTTTTCCGACAAAGTGTTTTCCGAACGCTATATTCTGTACTATCCCTTCGTACCAGGGATGAATTTTCTATCTTACATGGACACAAGAAGTCTGGAAGACGAACACAGTCCATAGAAACGAATTCGAGCCAGCGAACTTGTTATACGACTGATTTATTTCTCGTTTATTGGTTGCAAGAAATTTATTGCATTTGGAACTGTTTCCGATTTATTGCCGACATTGGTGTTGCAATACTTCCGGCTGTATATGTTCCGGAAATTGGAAAACGCCGGAAAATGCTCTATGGGGAATGCTAACACGATATCGTTTCTTTCTTAAGTTTCGTCTTCGATGTTGTTTTTTTTTTGGTTGGGAGGAGGAAAGAAACACATTCTGGTTTTGATGAGGTTTTCTTTAGAAAGACCCCATCAATGTTCCATAATGTTCATTTCCTACCACGCGACTTTTTGATAAATTGAAGCATTCAAAATATTTTGACCGTGGTAGTTTTTAACGTTTTTACTGCTGCACTAATTTTGAATAAATAAATCGTTACGCCAACTATGTATCACGAACCTATTGTAGTTCAAGATTCAATGAGGAAACTTTTTTGAAACACCAAAAGAAGAACTATTTATTTTCGAAGGGGTAATGTTGCGAAATGATGAAAAATATTAATTTATACCTATGTATGTATGTATAAAGGATTATTCAATAGGGACATAATAATTACGTATTTAAATAACGCACAGAAAAATTGAGATAATTTCCAAACGTTGCTCGTACGTGAACTTCACATTGGTAAAAATGTAAGTCTTGACTGATCTCTGGACATTAACAGATCAGGAAAAAAGTTTAAGGGTGCGTTTGTATCGAAATAAAAATCGGTATGTACCTATTGAATAACCCTTTATATCAGGAATTGTATATTAGAGTTATTCCATCAAGAATCGCAAAAGATATGACCTCACCATCGCCGATTCTTTTGAAAATTTGTGAACTTGTAGAATTAGTGAAAAAAAACTGAAATCATTTTTTTGTTAGTTATAGTATGTTAAAGAATTGGAAAAAATGGTGTCCAATTCGTCTTTGAAAATTCATATCTCTGTTACAACATACATATATTTATTGATCTGTTAATTATTACATAGCTTAGATGCTGATAACAAAAATTCAAGTGAGTAAACTACTACTGTCTTTCCAACTTCAATGTTGAATACAATTTGCTTGTTTAAAAATAGTTGAAATGCCTTAGAGCTATTTCAATTCTTTTTAGGGGAAAACTCTCAAAAACCACTCGATTTCAGCCTTACCTAACTTATGAAATAAATTTAGTTGCCATATCTCTGTTAATTTTTATCATAGAATAATAAAATAGGACTTATTACGCAAAATAATAAAAATACTAATCAAATTTATCCTTAAAATTTTTTTTGTCCTTTATCCTTGAATATCTCACAAAGCCAATGTTTTTTCTTTTATTTTTTTTATATTTTGTGCATAATACTGTTTTTCAAAACATATCAAAAAATCAACTTGGATTCTCAATGGGATCGGGGGAAAAAAATCGAAGAACATCAGTGCTTGTCAATTTACTTTAAAGAAAAAAGGTCATTCTATCAAGAATCGCCAAAAGTGTAACCTTACCGTCGCTGATTCTTTTAAAAATTTATGTACTCAAAGAATGAGTGAAAAAGAAAATATTATTATTTTAATTTTTTCTATATAATTTTTTGTAAGTGGTATGTATAGTATGTTAAAAATTTCGCATAGAAGGTAGCCAAGTCTTCTTTGAAAATTCAAATCTCTAAAATAATAAAGTACGGCTTATTTTGAAGATTTTTGTTAAAAAATTGTTGTAATATAAAAATAATACGAATAAAAATTATCCTTGAAAGTGTTGTTCAAGAATAGGGATTTTGTCCTTTATCCTTGAATATCTCAAAAAGCCCTTTTTTTTCTTTTATTTTTTTATGTTTTGTGTATTATACTGTTTTTCAAACCATATCAAAAAATCAACTTGGGATCTCATTGAGATCGGGGTCAAAAAAAACGAAAAACCCTAGTACATCATTTGGATATATTTTGAAAAACAGTATACACAAAACATAAAAAAATAAAAGAACAAAATGTTGCTTGTATACAAATGACTTTATTGAAATCATGATATGCGATACAAGATAGCATGATACACAGCCCATACATGTTATACTTTGACATTTAGCATAGACAAAATTTCAAGTGTCTATCAATCGTAGCTTCGACTTGCTCTTTCATTGCTAATAAAGAAATGTACAAAATGAACAATCACTTCATTCATTTCACTTCATTTTTTTGAATAAAATGTGTAGAAAAGTACATTATGTCAGAAATATTGTCTCAAAATTTGAAGTCGATCGGAGCAAAACTGTAGGAGTGAGAGAGATTTAAAGTGCCTTGTACCTATTAAACATGTCTTTACCGGCAACCCGAACCCGGCCACCGAGCATTTCAGGAAGCGGAAGCTCAGACCCGAGATTCCAGAATTTGACTCAGACCGGAACAAAAGGATAAATTGGTCCTTGCAGCTGCAGCAGAATCTTCACTTTATGGAATCGATGATTCCATGTATTCCATTTTCTCTGTTTTATTTCTCTTTAAAACTTTAAACGCGTTTTTCTCAAATCCACTTTTTTGACGCCGATAGTCAAAATTTCTCAGAATCTAATATACCTTGAAATTTCACTGCTTTAAGACATGATTGGCTTGTGCTTGAACGAAAGATTTTTTTCAACTTCAATTACAACTCATTTTATAAGCTAAATATGGCCAAAATTTATGAAAAAAATTACATTTTTCGTAAAAAACGCTACCAAAAATTCAATTTTTTAATTTTTAAAAAAATCCTTCGTTCAAGCACAAGCCATATTCACATACTAAGAGGAAAAGTTTTTTGATTTCTGATAAAAATTACTCGATTTACGGTGACTACCGTGAGGGCACCTTTTTTGGCATGGTCAACTTCACGAGACTCTCAATGGCAGATTTGTTGATATTTTTGTTTGAAATTTTCACAGAAAGTTGTTTAACTGTAGTACTTTTATAAACAATAAACTAAATTTGTACAATTCTTGTAGTATCTCTTAAAAAAGTTCAAGAAAACATGCTTCTTTTTGGCCTTCTAGACCCGCATAAGCCCTTAAGGTGATATCGCATCGCTCTAATCGCGTCGCTTTGATAGTTTTTTTTCGCGGTGTAACGTCATTTTGATACTTAAATTAATTAAAAAATTTTAAATCGATAAGAGTCTCAGCAACTAATAAATAAATATATACTATACGTATAAAATATTTCTGCTGATTATATATAACTTAATAGTGCTGTAATCGAATTACATTCATCATTATTCATAGTAGGTAAGTGAAATATAATGACATAGTCAACTGAAAAATTGATAGAAAAAGCGTGATATTAAGTGAAGTAACGTGAGTTTGTTCTCGTTCTGAAACAGTAGTCTCATATATAATATTTTTCACGTGACTGGTTTGCGTGACCGAATATTAGCTCACATGACGTGATTACGATGAATTCTGGCCGTAAGCGGTTTCGAATAGCTTAGGTATCTACCTACAAAATCGATTAAAAATGTCGATTGAATAAATCTAGTGTTGAAAATTAATATCGACGGCACCCTCCTTACTAGCTGGTAAAAAGGTAAGTAACGAAATCCGCTTTGGGAACCAAGTTAAATTTCACGTTATGTTATTGCATCGTTTAGATCCTTCAAATTATTACCTTAGCTGAAATCTAAAACTCGATCTAGTTTATTCCAAAGTATTGATCGTGACCGAACGATCACTGCTAGATCAAAAAAAACCCTGTTATGCTGAGTTATCTTAAATTGCTCACACGATCAGCCATTCCTACCACCACCTGCTGCATTCCGAAGAAGAAAACATAAAAAGAATCTTCATCTTCAGTCTTCACATGAAAAAGGCCAAAGTTGCCACGCGCATTTCAAACAGGAAATCGGATATGAATTCCACGCGATCGCATTAATGCAGCGAGCACGAAATAAGTACGTCTTGAGACCCCCAACTTCCAAGACTCAAAGTATCCATTATTCGAATGGATTATCCGCAATTATTTCACATAGTGAAAATAAATTCACCTTTGAATAAGCGATCGGTGGAGTGCAGCAAATTCGCAAGATCAGCACGGCACGATCGGCACCGGTGGTGTCTGTCTAGCCCCGCAGCAGCCCCTAGCCCGTAGGATGTGATATCTGAGATTTATAGGCATTAAGGCGCCGGCTGCTTAGGACTTAGCTAGCGGATAGCCTGCATAACCAGATTAGTAGTGAAGCATGATTAGAAATGACAGTCTGTAATAGCGGGACTAGCGAGAACGAGATCTTGCGGCAGAAATACATTTTGAACTTGTTAAGTAGAAGGAGGCCGGCCGGCTGGTATCCACCCGACATGTCTATCTTTGGCGGATTAGTCATTCGGCTGAGCATTTGGCTGGTATTTGAACGAACTACCAAAAATTCCATAAGCCCAAGTCATCCACATATGGTTCGCTGCATATGTTGTAAGTCAATGCATGCACTACTAGGCACAGATCATTGTACTGCGACGAGATCATTTTTAGGTTCTTCAGACGCAGATATCCCTTTAATGAACGAAGTTGTTATTAGGGAGAAATCACATCTGGCACTTGCTCTTTTGATGACTTGTTTATTGGTCTTTTGACTCGATTAAAATTTCTTATGATCTCATGGATTCGTTTGAAGGGACTCGCCGCCTGGAATCTGGATTATGTTTTGACGAAGTCGATGCAGCGCTCCATGCATTACTGCTGCGAATAGTTTGCCATATTCCAAGCAAAGCAGCCGCAGGAGGTCACATCAAATTACTATCTTAATAATAATTTTTTTTATTATCACTTACTTAATGCATTGCTTTTAATGTTACTTTTCTAATGTAAAACTTTAAAAATTCATGTTCTACATTTTTATTTAATGAGCCAAGTGCTCAGAAACCAATGCTGCAAAAATGTCAAATTTCGAAACCATGACAAATCGTTCGCAATAACTTTGGTGTAAAAAATTGGACTATTTATCTGAATTTTTGAGGTACCTACAAGTAATGTAGAAAACAGAAGTATAAGAAATCATCAGCTTCAAGAAAACTCAATATCCAAAATCATATTAAATTATCACAGAAAGACGCAGGGTGTGTTATAACAGTGCGAAAATACGTGCGATTTCAAAATAAGCTTAAGTACACTGAAAAAATACTGTTTTTAATACTAATGAATGCCTTTCACCAAACGAAATTCTTCGGATTAATGGAAAAAAATCATTGCAATAATGAATAAAATCATCAAATATTTTTCAAAATATATGAACCGTGCTTTAATACTATGGAATCTAATTTCATTAAAAATATCTCAATCCATTTGTATTTATGGAAAAGGTACTCATACTCTCAAAAATCAACACCTACGAATTTTCATGCATGTCTTAATTACATTGATTAAAAGGTTTTTATAAATAAGGCATTTTCGCTTGGTACTCGTAAAATATTATGTGTTCTGGATTATGTGTAATTGGAAATTGAAAAGCACTGGTACCAGGACATCACCTTGTTTAAGCCCGTTGTCAATTCTAAAGCTGAAAGTCAGATCATTTTTCACTCTGACTTGTGACTTGAGAATCGGTCATTGTCATTTTTATAAGCCGAACCGGTTTCAGTGGAACTCCAAAATCCACCATTATTTTATACAGAACCAGCTTTTCGATACTGTCGTATGCCTGTTTGAAGTCAACAAATATCTGATGCACATCAATGTTAAATTTCCAGCACTTTTCAAGAACATGTCTAACTGAAATTTTTTTTGGTCCGTGGTCGATCGCCAAGCTCTAAATCCGCCCATGTATTCACCAATTACTTTGTCAGTAAAAGGCTTAATTCTCTGATCAAGAATTACCCGGCGCTTAGTTGTTTGAGTGGTTCCTTAGAGCTCTTTTTGAACAACTTTAATGAATTCTTACATCGCCTTAAAAACAATGGCCGCTATTCACAGTCGTCATAAAGTTGGCTTTGAGTTAAAGCTGACTTTAGTGTCGTATAATTTATATGACACTAAAGTCAGCTCTAACTTAAAGCCTACTTTATGACGACTGTAAATAGCGGTCAATGATTTTTTCATTATGATGATGTATGTACATTTGAATTGGTTGGATGTACCTTTTAAGTTCAGTCTAGATTGCGGTTTCATTACAATTGGGATGAGTAGTCTGGGTGGCTTAGTGGATAGATAACTTGCCTTCGGTGCACCAGCTTGGGGACAAGTAATTTTCGAGAATGGGATTGGGTGCCGGACTACCAGTTTACTCAGCTGTAAATGAGTACCTAAGTTTAAATTGGGGTAATAATCACGGAAGAGCGTGTGGCTTACCACTTCACCTTCTAGTGTTACGTTGGTCTCGTAATGAAGTAAGTCTAGCATAGCTTCAAGGCCTAGGCCGGGTTTGAGCTGTTACGCCATTGATTATTATTTATTACAATGGGGGGTGATGAAAGAAACCTCATTAAAAATATTATGCAATATTAACCCAAGCAAAATTCAGTTTTCACTCCATTTAAAGAAGAGGTGTCTTCCGTTTCAACACCAATCAACGGAAAAACCACTCAAGTAGGACATTTTTCAAAAGATTATGTCCTTAACTGAACGATTTCTTGAGTTATGGTGCGACTCTTAAAATTAGTGCTCAAATTTTAAAAGGACACTTGAAAATCTACATATTCGTTCTGTTATTGGCTCTTGAGAAATTAAAGCTACACGAAGAAGTGTTATTTCTTTGCCCGTTAAGGAGACTTGATAAAGTTGACCCATGCAACCAATCTTGCGCTAATGTAGCGTCGACTTTACTAGTGGTCTTATCCGTTCATAAGAAGCGGAAGAGCTAGCAACTAATAATACACTCCTTTTCGTTAAAGCCGCTCAAGTTATTAGCTAACTATAAGAAATTAATGCCTACCACATTTCATACTTCACGTAGCACGCATCTTCGAATAATTCGCTACAGGGTGAGTTACTTCCTTGTCCCCACGTGTCTATCTATTCTAAGGAACTATATCGGAAGCTAGAAAATTTTTCCAGGTAATTACAATGTTGAAAAAGTTCTACCTTGTCTGGGTGGAGAGGAAAAAAGGAGTACGAGGACACGCTTGGAGTGAGATGCTCAGGAAGAAAGTTTTTCTAGCTTTACCTTATCCTGTCTCTTGTGTGCGCTAGCAAAAGTATTTTCATAATTACTTTACTCGGGAGCGTTTTTTTTTTCATTAAAATTCTTCGTCATATCTGTAAACGTGCAGCTACCGAGGAGAAAATATAAAAACAGACCAATGGTGCATCCCCTTGTAAAGAAGGGTAGTTTTATTGCAGACAACTTACGAGCAAGGACTCTAGGATATGGGATGCGGGGCGAGATAGATGCGATATGATAAACTCAACTCGACAAGTTTATATTACAGGAATTCTTTTGCCAGATCGTATTTGATAGTGACATCGTGCATAGGATTTTTTTTTAATCCTCCAGGATAAATTAAGTTATTTAAGCGGAACTCATGTAAAATGAAATGGAATTTTTTTTTAAGTTGGTTCGTGCGGTTGAAAAATATGAAAGAAAATATGTTGTCAGCCGTAGGAGAACGATGTAAAGAATGAAAGACATATATTCAGCGACGTATTACAAATCTACGTTCAAATCCAGGATTTCATTTATAGCAAGTAAATGTCATGGGAAAAGGAAAAAAACTGGTCAAGGAATTTTTCGCAATCAGAGCAGTTCAAAGAGTTTATTAATTAATTATTGATTCCTGTGAATAACGAATCCAAAAATTGACAGACAATTTATTTTAATTTTAATTTATTTTTTGTAATCTTTGCACCAAATAACCTAATGTAGCCTACGCCATTAAGGTATTCTTCAAAGCGACAATTCGAATATGAGAAACTATTGACAATTGTAATTTGTATGGTACGACATTGTCTACATGACAATACGCGTCGACAATACTTTGTTAGCAATGTATTTTAAACTTCGAGTAAATCCACGTGTTATAATTTATTTACTATTGCAGTTTTCGGATTTTGTCACATTGTCGACATAGTCTTCATCAAATTTGTTGTCCTTTTCTATTGTTTACTCTAAAGTGTAGACAATGAAAGTCTGCAATTACAAACATTACAGACGTAAATTTCCTCGACATTTGTCGACATTGATAACGTGGAATATAATTTGGAAGATGTCATACACTATTGTCTCTTAACTCGCCCCGATACAAGTATTAATATGTTTTACAGAAAGACTACACAATTTAGAGATTATAAAGTCTAACAGAAATATTTTTTAAGAGACACGCTTACCGATTATTTACCTGTTCTTTACACTATCTTATCAGGTATCACTTTGAAGATAATCTTAAAGTAACCTAAAACTGCAATAAAAATATATATAACAAAACTGAAAAATAAACCAAACAAACCTCTTGTTCGTAGCGCAACATTTCGACAACTTGAAAGAACATCATTTCGGCTTCATTTTTCGGATCACAGCTCATATCGTTATCGTCGACCAATGTAATATCGCATTCGTTGTACGATAAATCTGAATCACTTTGATCATCACCATTAACACTATCACTAAAACAGCCGTTTTCATCGTGGCTTCCATTACTGCACATCAATTTGGTATTATTGTCTGACATTATAGCGACCGTTTCGCGACCACCGCGACCACTACTCTCATAGCTCGCTATCGACTTTGTCGATGTCGACATATTCGTCGACGAGTACAGGGTACTTTGGGATTTTTCAATTGGCGATAGTAAATGCATTTTTGCTGACTGACTAAAAACACTTTATTTATCAGTTGTAAGAACACTAACACTCGACTTTTAGTGAAAGATAGACTGACTGCGGCTTAGTCACATATGTACTTAATCATCGCGCCTAAAGAACAGACTAAAACTTAGTTTTTATGGTATGTCCACTTACGAACAATTTTGATTTATCGTCGATTTAAACAGTCCGGGCATATGGAATTCGAATGTGATAATCTTCAACTCTGAGAATTTTACAACAAAAAAAATTACTTTGATAAAATTATGACGGACCATGTGTAACTTCTTCTTTTATCAGCAATAGTCACGCCTGAAATGTTTCTCGTATGGATAATACCTACATCATTTAACATAATGCTTGACAAATATTAATGTAAAGCTGTCAAAGGAATTTTAAATCAAAATTCGGACAAAAAAGGAATACTCCTAAAATGGCTCCTTTTTGGCTCATGGTTTAATATTTTTTTTAACCAATTCTTTAAGATTTGTAAGGCATAGGATAAGTTGATTTTGAGGAAAAGTAAAGGGAGGAGGACTCACGAGGCGGCGAATAAGAGAAATATTTCATTTCTTTCTCATTGTGGTAAAGTTGGAATTTGTTCAACTGTGACAATACAATCTTGTTTGAGGTCGAGATGTTGCTTTTCATAATATCACTTTTGAAATTCCAAGAATAAAAATCTCTTAACGTTCATAGAAGCTACAAAACAATTTTTCCAAGAAAAAAAATATTCTTCATAAATAAGGAAAACACATTCACACCATATTTCTCTACACCCATTTAATAATGTAAATGTGTGTTTATAAAAATTATATTAAAACCTAATAGCCCCAAAATACGGGAAAAAAATATTGTAATAAATATTTCAAACAAAATTCTTCCGATTAATGAACAAGTCGTTGAAATAATGTATAGAATCATTGAATATTTGTCATGACTCTACTTAGATTAATAGTAGGTACTTATGAGTCGCATTTCATTCGTACCTTGACTGGACCCTGATTGTGAGCCATCAGAGTTAAGCCTATATCAGCAGAGTTAAGCCTATATCAGATTCCATCATTATCTCAAGCTGGCTTAACCTCTTAGTGCAGTGTACACCTTGGCAGGGTCCAAGGCTGAGAATCCTTCGCTTCTCGTGAAGTGAAGAAGGAGGCTTCTCTTTCACATTTATTTGAAATCATTCTGGTGGGCCAGTTCATGTTTTTTAACTTGTCTAACTCATTGAGGACCAAAAAGGTTGAAGCTTTTTTGAAAACATCTCCTCTCTTTATAGGTAGAAACTTCGTCCCGGAAGAAGTTAACGTTATTGCCCATATTGAGGTTCAGTACTCTATAAATTAACAGTCGACTATTGAAATACGTCAAAATGAAGTATTCTAAAGAAAGACCTTGACATTAGTGTGGATGTCCCAAACGCGTTCGATTCCTACTTTGGGAGTTAGTAATTTTCGTTTGAGTTAAGTGGTATATTACGATAGAATTTTTCCTTTCAATATGGGAAGTCTAAAGTGCAGCGGCGGTCATATGTACATATGTGGAACGGAGGTGAAGGAGTTCTTCTAAACTATATCAAATGGCTAGCAGAATTAAGTTTTGGCTAGGATTCCTACTACACTGCATGATTCACTAGAAACATCATTACATCTCCATTCATCAAGTCATGCTGTTCTTCTGCATTACTTCGCAGTAATTTTGTAAAAAATAGGTTTTAATTGCTTGAATAAAAAAACCGATTACTTCGATTTCGATATTATTCACACTTCCCATTCAGCTATCGAGAACTACAGTCATCAAAAGAATTTATGAGCCTGAAACATGTTCTCGAAAAAAAACTGCGATGCAGCATTTGTTCAACTGGAATTTTTATAACGAGACACAGCCCGAAAGTATTCATTTCATATTTGCAAACTCTTAATCCTGACGAGTAATCCGAGATCTAAATCTTTAAGACATTATGCACCATCAACCAGATGTGAAGATTTTAAAACTGCAGCTTAAAAAGCCGTCTACATTTAGCCATCCTCGCGTCTAGCTCAGTCGAGCTACAGATAATTAAACGAGATAAATCGGACAGCTGTTCTACATAATGTCCGAACAAATCGAAATAAAATCAACTGAACAACACTGGGAAACTTGCTCGAGCGAAATCCTTGACCAAATGTGGGCGCAAAACTTGAAAAATCACTTTGAAAAGGAGACCAGAATTGGTACCGATAATGTAACCTGTTGTATACTGATCCGACCATCTATTCGGGTAATCCCACTGGATTAAAAGTTTACTCGTCGTCGACCAGTCGAGCAAACCCTTTTCCGAGTATACGAATAATGATTTCTCCCTGGTAGAGAAGTACCTTCGTGCATGAAACTACTTACACCCGTAGATGGCAGGGTGGAATGACTATAAAACGGGTACGGGCAACAAGTACGTTCGGAATAATCTATACAAATCCGTGCGACAATGAATGTTTTGTATCGGTCGCAATTGTTGATTCTGCTCTACGATTCAGTACTTAGTTCACATGAAGACATCGTGTCGCTATTTATAAGCCCTTGTATGTACTGTACATTCGTTGAAGTTTGTAGTGCTGTCGACAAATCTGTTTAACACGAAACCTTTAAAATGAGGTGAGATTGCGTGACAAAGTATCTCTACTTGGAGGTGGACGATTTACTCGATCGACACCAAATACAGCGAGACATCACACTCTATTGCTGCATCATAAAAGACTTCCATCGTGTTGGAGTTTCCGAGAATAATTGCAGCTCCATATCTTTTTTTAGACTAGGTAAATATTTCGACAACACTATGTTTACGTAAGCTACATTATGCCGAAAATTTCTTCTTTTTTAGATTAATTAAAGCAACAACTCGGAATTGCTGTAAAACACCATCTAACAACATTTCAAGCTAATCGCAAAATGTCTTCTAGCCGGAAATTTCACACCCAGATATCGAAATAAGTCTTGATCTGGTTTACGAAATTTCTTGTCCAGGTAAGTACAGGTATGACCCTCATTACAGCATTTTGCTGTTATGAAAACCAGAACTGCATTACGTGTACATTCATAATTTATAATATTAAGTTAATATACAAAATGTATACTGTACATTGGGTAGAACATAAATTAAATTCTTTCGAGTTTCTTTTCATTTTCAATGTCGCCCTAATTGCAGAGTTCGCTTTATGGCCGTGTTCTTGCTCGGAATTAATTTGATTTGTAAAGTTTCGTGTCATACACGACTGAGGTTTATTATGCTAAGTAATCACGGGAAATTTACTTAGTAAATACGTTAAAATACGAAGTCTTAATTGCGCAGAATGTGATGTGAAATGGAAAAGTGCTGATGACACAAAAAAATTGAAAGAAAAGATTTTAAAGAGTTTTCTTCTAGTGGGTTTGATTATTTTCAGTGTAGATAACTGGCGCCCAGTGTGGAGCGTATTTACAATTCGTTAAATTTATTGGGCAGAGAAGCACATACTATACATATACGAGTATAAGAGAGACTTTTGTGAATAGATTTACTTGATTATTTTTGATAAATACCACACTATGATGTCTTATACTTCCATCGGAAATTATACAAGTTTTGCAGAGAAGATAATACTTTGGATACAAAACTCATATGCAAATCATAATATCATAAATATCACCAGTGTATCACCCAATAATATGTATATATGTAGTAAGTCAACGAGCTGATATATACATACATACGTAATATCCAACCTCTTTCCTTGCATATACATTCGATGATTTTAGTTGTTAAGGCCTTCTTTCAACTGCCATCAGCGCCATCTGTTACTGAAATCAACTGAAATTCAAATGAATAACAATTGCAAATTTTTATATTCTTCCGCCGGTTAAAATTGTTTGAGCGTGTTTTCATGTATTATTATCATACATTTCGTTATAAGCAATGAAAGTGATTTTCGTCGGAACATCATACTGCGACGTTTGGCACGAAGAGCTAGCAATTGAAGACTTTTTTTTTCTTCACTGCTAAAATTTCGGAATGCACTTTCAGCTGTCCCATATTAATTAAAAGTTTCGTTAAATTTTGTTGATGCGTTGAATACATATTCATTTTAAAATATCATAATATTGATAGACACTTGAAATTTGTCTTTGATAGGTAACTGTCAAAGTATAACATGTATGGGATGTGTATGATGCTATCTTGTATCGCATAACATGATTTGAATAAAGTAATTTGTATTCAAGCAGTGTATTCATGGTATAAGAAGCAAAAGAAACTTACACAGCAGCAGGTGTCAGTTTTGACATATAGATGGCGATGAAACTAAATACATAGGTGTACAATATTATGATTTTGTCTCTAATAAGGCAATTTGACTATCCAAGGACTGCACTTTTGTATAGTTTTCATCTGAGACGTCACAATCAGTGCATAATAGAAAGAATACTCTAGGAGGAAAATCTGGCAGCTCATTCTAGGCATTAATCGCAGAATTTTATCAGAGTAATCACATCAGTGACTTCATATACCTACTCACACTTTGTTGTTGACTTCCCATGCCGCTAACCTGCTCTGCACTTGATAACGGCCAAAAAGAGCTCGTTAATGAGAATGTACTCCTAAATGGATGATTTCATATGGTCTGACCATGGGGTAGACGATGACCTGCGCTCTAATAAGCTAAGCTGCATACCTACTATTTTAATTCTGCAAGACTAAGCTGTAATCCGCAGTATTTTCAAAAGTTGGAAGCAGATTTTGGTTGAATTGCAGAGTACTCGTCTATTAGCCCAGAACAAGTATACGTATAACGTACCTACTTAAATGGTAGCACATGAATAGGCCCTAATTAGCTTGTCGTAGAGTTAGTCATTAAAGCTAAAAAAAACCGACTGTCGACAAGCTGCAAAAGGACACTCTACTCTTCTGTCCCAATTTTTTTTTACCATCCAACCTGCTCCAGTAACATTAAGCTCTGCATTACATGCCAAGAATAAGGAATTCTCCACTAACACTTCATGTTGTCACCAGTATCTCACGGTCGTTGTTGTGTTCCATCCCCGGTATAATTAATGATAAAACTCAACGGAAGACGTGATGTGGGTGTATGTTATCGTTCTTATCTTATGGAAGGTTTACCTTTTTCCTTACAGACGTACTCGCTCTGTTGGTTAGTGTCACTCGGTAGTACGCCATCGTCATATATGAAAGATGCGCACTGTCTTGTGGAACCGTCAGTCCTACAGAGTGTAATGCATTTTTGTCTTAAATCGTAAAATAAATTGCAATTGCATTTCAAGTTGATACACATGTGGAGTGCACTTTGTTGATAAATGTAACAACTTAAGAGACATACGAGTACATACATTGCAGAGTGCACCATAACTGAGTGTATTTGTTTGGTTGATTGAACCATAAATGGAACAGTGTTGCGATACGATTAAACTCAGCTCGGATATTAGAGCGGTTTATTTCAGACGAATCGAGACGGTCAATTTTGTAAGGGGGTCGTAAAATGATTTTTTTATGACCATAAGGAAGTCGCAGAAGGATTCATACGACGAATGTGAAACGGGATGATTAGGGTTGAAGGGAAATTGAAGACTACTACGGTCAGGAACAGTTGGTTGTGAAGATAAAGTCTGAAAGATTAGAAGCTCCGGATGGTCTTCAATACCATCTAAGATCTTTTGCCTTATATATTCATATTTGCAGGAAATATCTACATATGCTGAAATTTTCAATAGCAATTGAACTCGGAAATTTAATACAAATTCATGAGAACAACTCAATAGTTTCTGTGAACATATCCTTGAACAGTACTTTGCCTTCGCCGGATACTCTGTACAACCTTATTATCGTCCAGGAAGAAGATAAAATCAGCAATGAGTACATTTAATCCAATATTTTGTTTTTCATAAAACGGAGCCCCGGATTGAATCATTCTATTGCTTTGGTTAGCTCCAATAAAAAGTCCTTAGTATCCGTGTTAAAGAATACGATTGATAACACAACCACAACACAGTCCACATAGAGGTCTTTGGAAAATTCCAAATGGAAAATCTTTTGTAATTTCCTTAATATCTCGAGAAATCATAAAGCAGGCAAAGGAGTGAAAATTAAGGTTCTGTTCGCCAACGAGCGTAATTTTCGCCTCATTTATGTAGTTTCCATACAAAAGTATTGGCTGAAAACTTCAGAAATCTTTAAGAAAAAATTTGGCTCACATCAACTTTTCAATGACTGACCCAAGTAATGCGGATCATTCGCTACAACGACGTTACAACATTGGGAAAAGAAACCTTTGGTCAGAATTAGAGATGGGCAAAGGAGTTATTTCAGTGAAGTACTTCTTTCCGAGTCACTCACTTTAAGGAACGTATTCAGGGAAGTAGTCCAATGGAACTTTTCGTTCCATCGGTACATCGTTGTCGTTCCATAGAGATATATATACTAGAGACGTCAAGCAGCGCTTGAGTTGAAAGTGGACGTCGTACCATTCACTTGCACGCAAAACAACAACAAATTGACATAACGACCCTGTTTTGTCTCATTTACTCACACTAAAACAACAACAACGACCCTGTTTTGTCTCATTTTTCTCTGCCTTCAAAGAGCTTTAACAAAACCGGTGGCTTGTAGTCTCTAGTAGCTCTTTGCTTCGTTTCATCATTCAGTTCACTTACTCAATGAATAGAACTCTTCGTTTAGTGATAAGTACCAGAAGATGAGCAAAAAAAGGGCTGTAGATCTGGTAGAAAATGAGCTAAGAAAAAAAAGTCAGTAGATCTGCTACTAGATGATGAGCAAAAAAAGGTAAAAGGTCAGTACATCACATGTCCAACGGAACTGCAGTTCACCAAACAGAGTAAGTTACTTCACTCACTCACTTTTATAAAGTGTTTTCTTTTGGAACACTCGTGAACGACCTATCTCTAGTCAGAATAAACGAAAATATTCTATCGTTCGTAGGTTCTTAAGGTATATAAATAATGGAAGTGTCGTGAAATCATGTACTTAGTTTGTTTCGCTTGATTTTAAAGATCCCATAAGTTACAGTCTCAAAACGAGAGGTATCATATCCGATATCTAACAAATCAACATAGGTATTCTTAAAACTGGCTCACTTTTCTTGCTTCCATAGCTCCTTATCCATCCATTCCAGAACTCTTTACGTTCACATTCTAATCTCTCCATAAAAAAATCATAAATCCATAATTACGTTAAACGTCTAGAAATCTCTGGAGCACATAGATAAAATCCCGATAAGAACAAAATTCCACAAAAAGAGGGAGTTCACCAACCAAAGTCCAGGATGATCCTCGAGGCAAACACAAATCCAAGACATACGGACACACTTTCCGTACTCCGCTAGACCTCGTTATTCATTTTCTTAAGACATAACCGCGCGCAAAGCAGCAAATTCCGCGGATTTTCCATTCACATACCCAAACATTTGGTACACACATGGTTCGAGATTCGAATTTGCCCTCTGTCCTTTGGCCTGAACGAGACAATCCTAAAGCCAAAAACGGCGTCACGGATTAAATCCAGATTTATAGGATTGATGGAGAAATGGAAAATTAATTTTGGTACTCTCTGTAGAAGATTTTTGGCTATAAACCAATTAGAAAATGTCGAAGGAAACGATTGTCGAGGGATGAGAGCGAGTATCCCGGGGAGAAAAGTTTCGTATCCAGGACCAACCAGGCATTCGTAAACTTGAAAAGTTTTTCTTTACCGAAAATCTGGCAATCCCATAATATTCCGAATTTTAAACTTGTAAATCGGATTTCGGAGATTTCATAGAGTTTATAGGGGACGTTACACATGGAGGCGAATCACAGAGGGTTATCTTATTTTTTATTTTGATAGAGATCTACAAAATGGGAAAAATGAATTATTACGTAAAATATCGATTTGGTGCCGTATTGTGGGTGAAAAACTTTTCCCTGAAGGTGTCCTTACCGGATGAAAGTTCGGAAAAGTTTTGTGTAAAAATTGATTGAGATTAAAAAAAACGAGTGGGTGTTCTATTTACTCTAAATAATCCCAAGCCTGAAGTCCCTATAATTCTGGAAAACTCTCCATGAAACACTGAATAGAACCAGCTACCCTTCATAATTTTTTTTTTCAAACTACGACCTCTGGGTTGGTATTAGTGGCTTAGACCATTAAACATTTCGTACTCTTACCAAAATGGAAACTTTACTAAAAATGGTGGAAGCTATTAAAACAAGGAATGAACCTGTTTTTTTAAATTTCTAATTGAATCTATTTTAAAAAAAAAATTTGAACATTAAGTATGTCAAACATTTTGAAGACAATTTTTCATTAAATTTTGCTGAAAATAAATCAAAGTAGAATTCAGAAAAAAGAGTGTTTATCCACGACAAATAAAACAATTTAATATACAAAAGTTTTTATACTGTTCCGCATGTCGGAATTTTGCATAAATATTAAAATATTTGACCAAGTAGAATACAAAAGTATCTAAAAACTTGCAAAAAAGACGATATTCTCTAGTATTTTACTTTATAATTTATTAATAAATAATATTTAATATTAAAGTTCTGTGGTCGACCTGAAACTTCCAAAAATTTGTACCCTATAGTATTATATTTTCGAATTTCAGGACAAATAGACGCAAAAAAAAAGTCCGTCTGTCCACCGTACCCAAATACGTTTGACTGTCCCTTGAGTGGTGAATTTGGAAGTTGGGGTGTGACTAGACGGATGAAGGAGCATTTCGAGTGAAATATTGCCGTTTCTGCATATATCTCAAAAAATTTCAGGAGCCGGGTTGATGAGAGTGAAAGGTTATTTCCCGGGGTTTGAACCCCAACCCCCCTGCGTTCCCGTCTGGCTATGGCTATAATGCTTCTCTGTCAAAGTTCTAGTAAAGCGCATTACCTAAAATGTACTGGAATTTTTCTTTTCTAAAACGGAAAATTACCTTAGTAATTTAAAAATCTCTAATTTCTGCAACAAAATACTCGGACAAAATTTTTCTTTTTGTCGAAAATAAATGATGACCAAGTAGTAAGCAAAATCGGAAGCCGCCCAGCTATGCCTTACAGGGAAACCTGGCTTTTGCGCAATGTAAGTCCAGTCAAGTGTTCAGTTGGGAGTGAGAGGAGTAAGTAATACAGGGGGACAACAAATCGAAGACTTCAAATTGCATTGGAAATTGGAGTAAAGGCGTTCAAGTAGCGAGACCGCTAAAAAGCCAAACCCCTCTGGTCTGCCAGTAAACGCAATAATATGCATTGTACGTATACCTTCTCAGTACATCGGGGCTCGGGCCTGAAATCATTGAACCAATCGACTAAACAGTAGTGGACTGCCATGTGTTTATGGTCTAGTTGACACACATATGGCAATGTATTCCCTTAGCCCAGACCTGAGCACGTTACCTGCAATAGTACGGCATGCTCTTGACTTGATTGGAACCGATACCAACCCACTCGATTCGAATTGATACCTGAACCCATCTCCATGTAGAAAAACCACAAAGTGTTCAAGGAAAATTACTCCACAAGTTGATTGAAAATCACTGAACTGAGCGATTTGTTAGTTAAGACCGGGTGAAGGTATTCGGGGGTGGTAAGTGCCGATAATATGGAATATGGATCAAGTTTAGTGGAAACATTCGATTCCGAAGCTGACGGTGGAATAGCTTCGGATCTTGGGTGGACGCACAATTGTTGATTGCACAGCAAATTAGGTTTGGAAATGATTGGAGGTTGGTGACAGGTTGGTGGTTTATGGCTACTCCGTTTTCAAAGCTGTCTTTGAGGAAAATTTTCAAGTTAGGAGAAAGAAGAGGATGTGAAAAGTTCACATACACGGAAATTCATTGTAATTGATGTGTTCTACGAGTATTTGATCACATCGATTTCAAGTAAAACTGTGCGAATTCATTTAACAAAAAGAAGACCTTTAATTATAATCGCTTAATTCAATTATTCAACTTGGCAATTCAGCACTTTCACGGTTCAACTACAGTCGAAAGTACAAACTTCACATGCTTTTGTTATTATAAATGAAAATCACAACCGTGTTTCGCTTATCAAATACTAACCAAATGTGCGAGCTTTTATACTACATGTAGAGCGTCTCAAAATCTCAAGTACATTCGATGATGAGTTTGGAATATATATAATTTTTTTCCTGAATATTTTTATTAGACAGAGAAATTTAATAATCTTAGCTACCCCCTGTTCTAGGTGGAGCAATATTTATGGGTCTATGAGGGTTGGACCTTATACTAAAATGAGGTTTTTTCTATTTGAAGAGCACTTAGGCTATAAACGTATTACATATACTTGATGAAAATTAAAAATATTACAATAAGTACTGTGGTAGAGGCCACATTCTAAATTTTTGAAATATGCAAGTTTATCTCACTTACGGAAAAACGTACATAAATCAAAGTCATATTGCAATGCTTCAATGTTGCAACATTATTATTATTTTTTGGGAAAAATTGAGACAAACAAAGGTAAGCTAAAGATTTCTACTGACTACTGACACCATGTGAAATTTTTCATTTGAATTTAAAACAACTATTCAATACACCAAATAATAAAGTTGTGACCATACTTCTAACTTTATCTCACTAATGGGCCTTCAAATACAACAACCTAAAAACGTGCTTATTGATTGCTTTTGAAAGTTCAACCTCTGCTCGCTAGACTTACGGAAGCCTTATCGAATTTAAAAGTACACAACCTACGCTCAACAGTCTAACCCAAGTCTTATCGAAGTTATAGCTTTCGGAAAATCAAAAGCAAAGTTTGTTTGCTAGTTGGGGTATCAAAACAATTCTGATTTTAGGCGGTTATATAGAAAGCCTGTTATAGAAAAAAAATGATGTCGGAATTCGTAAAAAAGTACACTATCTTAGGGGTTGAATATCGCAAAATACTGAAACTAATTTTTAGGTCAACATTTACCGTATAAAACCTATCAGATTAAAAGCGACTTAAATTTTATTAAACCTACAATATTTGTCGGAATTTGTGAAAACTTGAACAGTACCTTACACGATCATATTTATTATTATATTTAAATCCTTTAGAAGTGAAAGTAAATTCGATATCTCATTAGACTAAAGAAATATGTCAAAGTTCTTGAAAGGGTAAAAACCACTTTAGACCCCCGTAGGGGTTGAATGTAGAAAATATTTGAAAAAAGGTTTCTAGTCGCTTGTAAATAAAGAGCCCGTAGAAGTAAAATTAATTTGATAGCTCGACGTGTTTTAAAAAAACATCCTCCGTACCGTGCCTATCAAAAATTGTTCGCCCTCTCTACCAGCACTACCAAATTTGTTCATCCTGCTTTAAGTCTTCTGGACCTAATCAATAAAGTTTTCATGGTACAATTGGTTTGGAAGATATAAGCTATGTTCTTTTGCACACTTATCGGGATCAGAGCAGGTTAGAAAATTTATAAAAAAACAACAACAATATGTATTACTGTTTTTATGGCTTTTAAATAACTTATTCCATAGATAGCTGCTCCTGTGACCTCACTGGCAGCTGTTCGCGTTAGTAGTGTACTAGGTCTTTTTCAATTCAATCATTATTTATAAGTTTACCACCTTAAAATTTATGATTTTGAGAAAAGATAATTCAATATCTGAACAGCTTGTTAGCTCAGCAAAGAATATAGTAAAAGGATAATTTACTAAGACTTAAAAACAATATTTGACTCCAAAGCATGCCAAGTAGAAGTACAGGAGTGCTAACAATAGTGGATTGCCAACTAGTTCCAGCCTTGTTAGGAAGGATAAATATAGTGTACTAGGCCTTGAAAACATTGCTTAAGCGATGTCGTGGGTTCAATTCCCACTCAACGCATGAATTATTTATAACAATTTTTCTCTTGCTTTTGGCTTCGAAATATTAATATAAATAGTGAACAGTGCGTAATGTTTAATATGGTCACTGCTAAAGATTTAACATTGAGCAGATGAGTTCTGTTTACATTCTTATCAGATTCACGAACATCATCATAACTATCAGACAGCAGTTGATTTGTTATAGGCAATATTGCTGTTCTGGTAGATCACATCACAGCACTAAAAACTATTAACACGAACTACATAGTACACTGCCATACACGGCCCTATTTTAGTCCAAAGGTTTTTAGCACCCACTCTCACCACAAAGTTTTAACCTTCTCTGACCTACAGAGTAGTAATTTTTTAATTTCCGATTATCACAACATTTTATTCTTAGAATCAATAATAAAGTAAAATCAGATTCAAGTTTCTCAAAATAAAACAATTCAAATTAACGACAGCTGAAAACTACCCCCTAGGTATGGAATCACTCCACGCTGTTACAGCTAATTATAAATAAACCTGCAAAACTTAATTTTATCAGCTAGACACCTTATAAACTGCAGTAATTTATCTGGTAAATAAACACAGCTAATTAAATAGCATAATATAAAAAAAAAAAAAACTAATCATATCCACTAGAATTCCAGATATGTATAGTACGTAGCAGACGTCTGTAATACAAACTAACATCTTTCTCAATGAACGCGTCCAGTAACATCTTAACATTTATCGGGAATTCCTCAAAGCGATAAGTGAATGGCGTGAAGATCATTTGAACAAATTCTGTACTTTGTCATAGTTTCGTAAACAACCAAAAAAAATGTTTGAAACGAAAACATCAAAAGGAGCCGTTTAAGAACAAGACACCATTACAATCAACACAACATCAATTGATATCTTAACACGAAGCTTGCTATCTTAGAGATAAAACCCTAACAAAACAACCAGAAAAAGCATTTATCATTCTGCCGAGATAAGATTCAAAGTATCTTGTGAATTTTAAGTTGGTTCATAGGCCCGCTCCTTTTCTTTTGGCAATTTCTCGTAATTAGCTACAGCTAAAGTCGCCAAGTAAAAAACAACTTCTTAAATATTTGAAACGTTTCGGAAATGTGATCCGAACGAGATTAAGTATTATACGTTTGAGTTGGCTGTTGGCTCCTTCGTAAGCGGTTCCACTCGATATAACCAAACCACCACCATCACCAACACCACCGTACATTAATCAACTGAAAAGTTGACTTGAGATGTATTCTCCGGTTAAAGTTCTACACGATTTTGTTCCGCCCTCTTTATCCGCCACACACCACACTTAATTCCTACCCTCAGCTCATTCTGAAAGAACTCATTTATCCTCAAGACTTGAATACCGCACATACTACAAGGCACCAACCATATAGGATGCGATAAATACGATTTTCATTCCACAAAGCCGGTCTGCCAGGCTACAAGCATCCTCCTTCCTTTGGGCCTAATCTGTTTTCGCATCAAGAAATTGCCCCGAAAAAAATGGGCAAAAAAAGCCGTACAGACGACTAAACTTGAGCCTATTTCGCCTCGCAGCTACACAACACACGGCTCTCACGAGGAATTTAATCTGAAATTCAGAAAAATGCGATAAAGAATTTTCACATATTCACATATGCCGAACATATTTAAGGATGGCGACGACGACGACGCTCGACGTGTGTACGCGCACGGTAACTGGTTGGGCTGTTTGTCGTGCAGCCCTCCCCAAGGGGATAATAAACAACTCCATAAATTAGAAGAAACCCAGCAAACACATTGCCAATTGCACCAAAAGAACACTGTACACTATCGGATAGCATCACTCGTAATCCTTGAAATTTCAACCACCATGTAATTAAACACCTTTTAAACAAATCACCACAAATATCGGGGCACATTCTGATCGATCACTTCTAAGATACGAGCGATAATTCTCAAGTACTTCCCGGGTAAATTGCCCCAGCACAAAAACCGTGTAGCGTACCGCCGCGATAACTCTACGGTGCGAAGTAAATTTTAAGACTGAAATAAACTTAGCCTTTTAGACTTTGCGTTCGCTCGACTCGATACCAACTTTACTAGAATACGAGGCTTAAGACCATGGTTGAAAATAAGAACTACGTCAGCCGGCAGCACTCCAGTGCCCTCTAAAGAAAAGAAAAAACCCCACAGACGGCACTCACTATGCATACGATTTGCTTTTAGTCGGATTTTGTGAGCGTTGCAATAATTACGGACAAATTACCGCGAGCATATCCGCCCGGTCAGCAAAGCAATAATCCGCGAAATAACACCCTCTTGTTCGGAATGATTGAAGCGGGTCGGACAGCGGACAGCTCGCCTTTACAGCGCTTCTAGGACAGAACGAAAAAACCCATCATCTCGAGCTGCTGGTCTTGCACAAAAAACCACCCCCGTCGCTTATCCCATCGGATTTATGTTAACTCAACCACAAAAAAACCGAATTTGATACGCTCTTAATCCGCAGCGTCTAGTTATTTTGTTGGGCGATAGAAGACAATATCTACACATGTGTGCCATGAAAGACTATTTAAAAATCGCATTTTTTTTAAAGTTACGGACAACCATTTCGACTATGTCATGCAACAAAACAAATATAAAAGCTTTTAGTATTAACTTTTTTCGGCGTTCAAAATGGTTCCGCTCTTGTCACAGGTTTTTACCCTTTCGGTCACAGTTCGTTTGAACGGCGGCCTTGTTAATTAAATTCCTGAATTACTCAAAGAGTAGTGGATGCTTGGACTGGGGGGTGGCTTAAAAGGTATGAAAATGAGATAAAAGGTTCGCTTTAGGATATTTTTTGTTCATATATATGAAACATGCCAGAATTTTTGTTCAGAGTCGGTAGGGGAAGGGGTGGAAGGGGGTGTTAACAAGTAATGCCCGTCAATGTAAATTAATTTTCAGTAAACGACAGTGAGCATTTGGTAGATAAATACAAATTTAGGGTACAGATCCCGGGAATATATCGGGTATTTACCCGGGGAAAAAATAGGTAAATATACTGATCTCGAATAATTCAGATAATAATGAACTGTGCAGATTATTTGAAATTCAGACAAGGTAATAAAATACTAAAGTACTAATAGTGCCGTCAAATTGTAAATTAAAAAAAAAATAATTAAAAATGCGCTGATAATTGGGTTAGGGAGAGTTTTTCAATATTTCTAGGTTATTTGAAAAAAAAAACTCCAATGGTCTGGGTAAACCTTTATTATTTTTCAGGTCAAAGTTTGGGAGCGGTCAAAGGCGGTGTATATAATCAGTTGTTTCGAGATTATAAGGTTTCTTACAAAGTTTATTTTGTTTTTAAAATAAAAATATTTTCTAAATAGCGATTTTTAACAGATTAAACATTGAAAATGTCCGCCATAGAAGTAAAAACGAGTTTGTTGCCTTATCAAACTTCAGAGATATAACGAATTGTTAAAACATATACAAATCTATTACTTATGGGAAACTTATATGCAAAATCTTGGGAAGTAAAAATTAATTCGATCTATTACCATCAGATCTAAACAATATTTAGGAATTTGTGAATATATATGCAACGTCCGTACATCCTCTTAGGGGTTGAATATATAAAAATTCCGAAAGAAGTTAATAGGTAAATATGAAGACATCACGAGAAAGTAAAAAACCAATTCAATTAAACTTATCACTTCAAAAGGATATGGCGGAATTCGTGAAAACGTGTTCAACCCTTTTATACCCTGTTAGGGGATGAAAAAGTAAAAAACAGTTTCAGGCGATTATTACACAATCCCGTAAAAGTGAAAAGATATTCGATGTCTCATCAGGGGATATGGCAGAATTCCTGAAAAAGCATATAATACTTTTACACCCCCTTAGGGGTCAAATTTCGAAAATTCCTAAAAATACATTCTAGGTATTTATACGAAGAAGCAGTAGAATAAAATTGGATTAAATATTTCGGAAGAACTAATAGATGTGACGAAAATCGTGAAAGTATATGCATTCCATTTTCACTGATCATGTTTTTCGCCCGCCTTCCTAACTTCAATGGATATTTGAAATTGTTTTCAATCTAAGTTTTTTTTTCTAGTTGATTTATATATAAATAACGAGTTTCAATTTTGTAGCTTAAGCCGTTCTATAAATAGGAAAAAAATCCCCCACCCTGTAGCAGACTACCCCTTTGAAAAAATTGTTCAACATGATACTAATATAGCTCTACCTAAATATATAAAAAGTTCCAGCTCGATTTAAATACAGGTTCTAGATATATAAAAATCGATATCTTTACCTTGTCCATCCTCACAGTCTACACCATCACCCCCAAAATGCTAGCGGTATATTAGACTTACTTCTGATAAAAAATTTAAGCATCTGCCTTTAACAGTTCTTGAGATATGAGACGTGATTTTTTAGAAAGAATAATATCTCCTTTCATGATACAAGGCCCACTTAAAAAATTGTACTTTCAGCAAACTTTATTTGTCAACTTTTATACACAAACCGAATTTTATTTGTCTAGTGCAATTGGTTCATGAGATATCGTAATCTAAAGTTTTTCAGCCCCACCCCCGTACCCCACAGCACCCACTCAAAAATTCGTTTTCGATCTATTTTCCTAGTATACCTACAAATATTCATTAAGTTTCAATTTAGTGGCATTAACCGTTTAGGAGATACGGATTTTAGAATGTATCTATCTCGTCTTTTTTGCGTTTTGGGCGCATTATTTTTCCCCCCAGTCCCACACCCCTTGATCTATAATGACAATTTTTATGCAAATGGGTCTACTATCAGAGCTTTACATAAATTCTAAGTTTCAGCTTCCAAGCATATGCGGTTGCTAAGATTCAGAAACAAAAGAACTATTACAGTTTCAAGGGTAATTACTGATTTAGCTTTAACTAAGATATTTATCTCATGATTATTATTATTAAGATATTTATCTTAACCATATACATCACATAAGAAAATTGCGATCTAAAAACTGTTACAGTACTAAATTGTCAAGTAATTACTATCACTCTTTACAGTTCTGCTTGGGCATTAAAATAAAAAATTACTTTAGAACTAGTTTGGTACAGCACAAACAAAATTATGAGTGATAAAAATGAAATGACTTGACTTAATTTTACTTCATCTAGAACTTATATCAGTTTCGAAAACAAATTTTTCTAGGACTTTTACATAGCAGCTACTTGAACGGATAAGTTATCCTCTGGCTTCTTCAATGCTTTGCCACTTTCCTCTCGGAATCGCAAGCCTTATCTTGTACTAAAGTCTATTAAACTTTGAATATAAAAAACTATTCACCTGACTGGTTGCTGAATGGGAATTTTAATGGGTTTACTTAATGACAAGTTTTCTCTTTAAAACTAAAAATATTCCGATTTCTGTCTATTTTTACCAATTTTCTTCCGTTAAATGAAACAAACAGCACAATACAAAATTTCATAAAAAAATACTCTTACCAACCGCTCAAATATGCAAATTTCCTCTTGAACTTACCTGAAATAAATAAGAAAAACGTTTTAGACATTACGATTAAAAGCTAAGATTTGAAAAGAATAATAAAAAATAGTATTATAACGTCTAGTTCAACCTTCATTGATAGTGCAGACGAACAAAAAAAAAATTAAGTCATGATTAAGAATGAAAGTACATAAGTGCGTAGTTTAAAGGTAAGCACTGTCGAAGAATCATGCATACAAATTACTTTTGTCCCATAAACGGCATTCAAATAAACTTTTATATTACAAGACTCTATCCATGTTCTTAGCTGGGTCATTGCACGAACTTAACGCTGGCTATGAGAATTTCCATTCAAAAAAAGTATAGGTACTGAGATAAGTGTATAATCGTTTTAATTTAATTTGAAATTTATTCACTATGATTCATTTCGGACGGATGCCACAGTGACTTTAGCAAGAACGTTTTAAGAAATGCAATAATCGGATTCAAGACATTAAATTCAATAGAAAACTGTGCGTAATCTGCTCTAAATATAAATGAGCCTTTCATAATGTTTGTACACTGAAATTAAACTAAGAAAATCAAGGTGGTCCTTTCATTCGCTTTGAAGACTATACCTTGCATTAAAAAATGTGTGACTTATATTTGGCTTAGCACGCAGTGGCTCGCAAACGAGTTGAGCTCCAAAAAAAGTAAAGTTATTGCTCCTTGTAAAATGCAACTTTCAAAATTTATCTGTAGTTCTTCATACAACAATGGAATTCAATAAAAAGCCAGTGCAAATAAAAAATCTATTCAAAATCCCATCATACCTAAGAGATATGACGAAATTCGTGAATGTATATTCCCGATATTATGTTTGAATTTCGAAATTTCCTAAAGTGGATTTTTAAGCGATTATTTGAAAAGCCCGTCGAAGTAAAATTGAGTTAATATTCAGTTAGATCTAGAATATATTGCAGAATTCGTGAAACCATATCCAACCATTTGAAATCGTAAAAGTAAAAATAAATGCAATATCTTATCAGACCTAAGATATATAGCGGAATTCGTGAAAATGTATACAAGCCGTTCACACCGTCACAGGGAAATTGGTTTTTAGGCGATTATACAGTAAGTCTACGGAAGTAACAAAAAATTCGAAATATGTATCACCACACCTAAGAAATATGGTGTTCATGTAATCTGATTTTGTTTTTAAAAATTTAGCTACTTTTCTAGTTAATGCCATATTAAGTTTCAACTTTCCGGAGTAAACTTTTCCTGAGACAGAAAAAACACCACCCATACCCGAATAAAATGTACGGCGGTCAGACGGACAAAAATGTTTTTCTTTATAAAGTGGAAAAAAATTTGGTTTTCAGAATAGAAACTTTTTTACATATCAATCACAAAACTTTGTTATTGCAAAATAAAGTATTATGAACAGACCTCTGTCTATTTGTCCGTCGGACCGCCGCGCCGTCCGAAAATCCGAAGGCTTGTAGCTCCAAAACTTTCTCACGCTTTAATTCTTCGCAACTAAAATAATTTAAATGGTTGTTCAGTATCATGTCTGCGATATGTTATTTGATGAATCTTAACGAGAATTTCAAAATATTTCTTTTGTGTCCATCGAAAATAATTTATGTAAAAGATACGCCTAAATATTGACACAAAGTACAAGAAAAAAAGCATTTGAAGAAGATGAGTATTGGTTTGGAACCTCATCGAGGTTCACGCACTTGTTGTTCTAAACGACCTCCAAAAAAATTACAATTCACATGAAATTAGTGACTAATATACTTAGGCCACTTTAAGAAAGTTGCTATGTCTTTTCACGTAACAATGGCTCCACATTTGAATAGCATTATTTGTCTCGTTGACAAACGAATTCAGAATATTGTCTGCCTACAACTACTTGGAATTAAATCCAGCTTGTAAAGTGAATCTTAGACCGCTCTAAATTTTGCTAGGTACCGTCAAACACTTAAAACACTTTTTGAGTTGTTTGTTCAAACATCCGTTGCTCTAATTTTTCTTAATATACATGAGAAAGTTATTATACATCTTAAGACGCTGTAGTATACCTTTTATGTTTTCTAAAGAAAAGAAAAGAAGTGGAAAGAACCCAATACCACAGGGCACAGCAAATAACAGATTTCGAAGTCATGCAATTATAAGGTATTAGCCTCAATAATGTTCATATCGCAGTATGGTCCGTAGAATAGCAGCTAGTAGTCTTGATGGAGACATCGTTATAAGAAGATCCCAATAATTAAGACAAACAGCCCGAGGTGACAAAGAATTTAATGGACAGCTGCCTATCTTCGGAAGTTAGGTGCGTTTATCTTTAAGATGTTTACGGTATGGATCTCAAGAGTATGGGAGGCTTATCTTATTTTGGAGTCTGAATAACAACGCATTTCAATTTTCCGTTATGTCGTAATGTGATTCATGTTGCATACACTTTTACTAAGGTCAAGAGTGTTTATCGTTATGCCATTATGCTCTGACTGCCTTTTTCTAAGTGGACTTCATTTTGTAATTCTATGGAGAATTTGTTGTTTTCTACTTACGCGTCGAACAAGAGGTTGACCTTGTTCACAGACAGTACTACTCCGAATAGAATTCAAATCTTTTGAAATGGAAATGCAACTATTGTTCAACTTTTCGTCACTATTCGAAAGTAAAATCCGAATAAAATAAAAACGATTTGAATAGAAGCCACCACTATCGTTCGTGTACCAACAAAAAGTGATATCGCAGTCATTATCTAGCCATTTAAATACCAGACTGACAGAAAATCCTACCGCCAAATTCAAATCCATTCTGGATGAATAAATCCGTAAAGGAAGTCGAGGATCACGACGAACATATCTAAACACTGCCATCCACTTATGCGGCTGTCTGAAACCGAACATCCTTTAGATCAGAGCACACTATCCCGGCACCTTCTTCCGTAATACTTGAGAAGATTTGAATAAAATTATCAACGACGATGCTCTTGAAGGATTGGATTAAGTCAGGAAAGATTTATGACCTGATGATGGGCAAATTGCCGGAGGTGTAGAGGACAAGTACCACCAGTAGCACCCTGCATTCCGCCGTGGACACCATTGGGATATCCTGTGCCTGCAGTAGAAGGATCGGAGCCACCACACAGCTCATAGAGCACTTGTGCACTCCGGAGTAACATCCCGCATGAAATGCGATTTGTTCATGCAAAGTGCAAAGTGCAACCCGTTTTGTGGGTTAATGGTGCAAATGCATAAGGCCGCAATAGCTGCCAGTAGATAAAGAGTACACCCATCGCTAGTACTCCTATTCATCGTCCTATCAGCTCCTATAACCCCTAGGAAAACGCTGCGATTAATTATCCTTTATGCCAAGCTATAAGAGGTATTAGACAGGTGGTAAGTACTTGTACTCGTACATCTTCGAAATATGATATCAAATTTATATCGCGGTATGTTTTATAGTGTGTATTATGCATACCTCGCTAGCTACCGCTCCGTACTTTATGCGATAAGTAACAGCGTAAAAAGACAGTAGGTACGTCGTTTAAGTGGAATAAAATCGCTGCAATGCATCTACGGAAGGTTGTGTGTTGTAGGAATGTTACGTACGAGTATGTCGTTTCAGGTTGTGATTACAGCCCAAGATAAGCTAAGTGGAAAGTGATATTCTCTGAGTTTGAGTGATTTCTCGGTATACGGCAAGTCTATATGATCTGAAAGATACCGGTAATGGTTAAACAGGAAAATAGAAGGTGCCAACTAGTGTACATAGCTTGTGGTTTTTAAGGGCACCTTTTGACGCTAAACATGTAGCGCATAGTTAAGCAAAGATTAAATTCACACAACAATGCTTTGCGCAGCATAACCACAAGTTATGGACGAACAGGTGTGCGAAGATGACATATTATATTAATTTGTTATTTAATAAACATAATCGATCTTTGTTGTGTACACCAGGGTTAACGCTGGTTGAGTTGGAGCGTGCATAGTATCTCTAATCATCATGAACTTTCTGAAGAACCTTGCGGTAGCCTACCGAACTAAATTCCAATCCAAATGTTTGCAGGATATACAAAGATAAAGTTTAGACATCAATATTTACAAATTATTATAATTTTTAGCACCTGGATCAATTGCTAACTACGGTGACGACGAAAAGATTACATTCGCATTGATATGAGAAAATATAAAACCGCTTATTGCCTGGATTTTATCTCGCGTACTTAGTGTGACAGTTAATACATCCTATAGTGAACAACCAAATTGAACCGAATTGGTTGAAAAATTAAGGTGAACTTCAGTCCATATTCCTGCCCTAATCTTAACGTGATTCAAATTGCTAAATTTGCTTCAATTTCAGACAATTTTGACGTCACGAAAACATACATCAACATTCAGCAATATTAGCAACTGGCGATATGGATGAATTGGTTGACAGCTCGTTGATCAACAGTGACTGGCGATATGGAGCAATACTCAGCAATTTGGCAATGACATCAAACACAGCCAATTCTGTCTATGTAAAATACGAAAGCAAATTTCAAAAACAAATCTAAAATTTAAAATATTTGAATTCCAAGTCGTTATCACACGAAACTTGACAAATACATCCAAAACTCAAGACAAAACTTGGCAACTAAATCACCGAACCACGACAATTGCTCAGAATTTTCCAATCTAGTGGAAATACAGCAATCTGTCAAAACGCTGCCAAATTGCCGAAATATTGCCGCAACTAGCATAATATTGCCTGGTATTGCTCCACTAGTTTTGGCAATAGTCGCCGGGCAATTAAATGCTTGAAAAATTGCTCGTGTATAAGCTTCTTAAAACCTTAAATAAAACTTGAAAAATTCGAATTCCAAGCCGTTATCACACGAAACTTGACAAATAAATCCAAAACTCAAAACAAATTGACAACTGAATCAACGAACCATGACAATTGCTCAGAACTTTCCAAGCTAGTGCAAATACAGCAACTATTGGGCGAGCAATACCAGCAACCTGTGAAAACATTGCCAAATTGCCGAAATATTGCCGAAACTAGCATGATATTGCCCAGTATGGCTCCATTAATTGCTCCACTAGTTTTGGCAAGAGTCGCCGGGCAATTAATTGCTTGAAAAATTGGTGTACAAGCTCAACATGTTATAATTCGAAAATACAATGTTTTCCGGTGAATACTGTTAAATTTATTTTGTGTGACGTTTCGGATTCGACTAAGGCCTTTAACCTATCATATCAAACTGTTTGATAAAGAACACAAAATAAATTTAACAGTATTCACCGAAAAAACTTGTATATTCAATTCCAAATGTACTGTGAAAACATTCATCACAAATTAAGTTATAATTCGTGTAAATTAATTTCGGTTCCATGGTACATCGCACATTTGAAAAAAGGTTCAGCAATACCAGCCGTTATAAAGATGTTCTCGATAGGAAATACACTGTACATACACTGGTCTGATGAATTAATGCAATCTAATGACGTACAGCTCCATCCACAACAACAAAATTGTTAAAATTGGCTTTACAATGAAAAAATTATATTTTCAATGTAATTCATCTTTAGATAAGTTTGTGGATTTATTTCATCGTAAAAATAAATTCATGACAAAGTTTTTATCATGATATTTTATGATTGTTGTACATATTCATCACCTATTCGTCACCAGTCTATTTCAATCAACAACACATAAACTTTATTGGATCGAAAACTTCCCAAATGTATTTCTATATTTCAGGGCTAATGGACCCAGATAAAAAAAAATCTGTCTGTCCGCCGTAATGTTCGTAAGCTCGTAGCCCATAAGCCCGTTAAGATAGAAAGTTCATTTTTTTTGCAGAAGTTTAGTAGATATGTTTTGTGGTCTTCTTTACATTATGATATTTGTTGGTCGCGGGAATTGAGGTGGGGGATGAAGGAGCGTTTTAGCCGAATAAAAGCGAATTCCGCTTATACCGGCAAGTTGAAACTTGGAACTATGATAGTGCGACTATATGCATTAACCTGGTCGATATAGATGGACGGGTTTGTGAGTGGGATGAAGAAGAATGAGTTCAAAAAATCCATTTCTCCTGAATGTAATTGGATCTCAGAAATTCATCCCTTTTGAACTTGGTGATTTTATCAATTCAGATATCGAAAGCAAAAAACAATTTTTATAGAGAATCGCATCTCCTATATTAAAAATGGCTCGATGTACATATGTAGGTTCTAGAAATTAATACCCAATAAACTCCATCTCGGGGAAAAAAACCGAGAGTGGAGAGGATGAAGCAACAAAATTTCTTGTTTTTAAAACTTGGTAGTTATAAGGACTTACAGTAGCATACATTTTTTTAAAATATTACTTTTGATAGAGGTAGCGCGGTATGGTGGTGTATAATGTCTTTACTAACTCAGGAACGGAATATCCTAGAATGTTGAAGATTTAGCTTAGTATGTGTACAAAAATTCACTAAAAGAATAAGCGGATGTGGCTGGAAAAGAATTATAACTGAAAAGGGATCCATAAATCGTTACTAAGAAGACCGTCGCAACTCAAAAAATAACGAGTTCATAACCAAACTCATTGAAAGATGGTTTATTTAACACGTTCCAATGTTTAAACCAAGTTTTGGTTTAAGCTTCGATTGTTAAACTGGCCCTTAGTCATCTTAAATTGTAATTTATTAAAGTAGCTTACTATTTTAAAAGTTACTCACATTTAACTACAACCGTTTCGGATAATTCCTTTTTTTTTAATAAAGTTTATTTATCTATTACCCAAAACATGTTAATCGAAGATTAAATGGTATCATGGATCACCGTTTTCAATTCTAATTAACTCCAAAACATTGCTTTATTTTGGACTGGATGATGGATTGGATTAAAAATATTAAGCTTAGAAAAGTTTAATGTACGTTTGTCGTAGAAAAATGGCAGTTTAACTCATTTTCCTTTTTTTATTTTTTAATAATAAAGTATTGTGATCGACCTGAAATTTCAAAAAAATTCGCTTTCCTGTTTTCAGGCCTTAGGACTAGAAAGCTCACAATATGCCGAAAAAGAATATCCGTCTGTCCGCCGTAAACGGGTATGCAAAAAAACCTAATTGAAAAAAAAAAAAAATTTGATATGGACACAATCCTGGTGTGGGGAAAAACAAAAACGCTCGAAAGCTGGGTTTGAAACCATCTAAAATGCATAGCTCCCGAACAGTTGATGTTATAAGGTTGAAACTTAACCTTAAGGGTTTCCTGGAGCCCAAAGACGGAATATAATTAATGTGAGAAGTGGGGTGGGCGGAGTAAGAAAATTACAAAAAAAGTATAACCAAGAAGGCGCTATTTGGAACGTTATTTTTTATGTTGTCAAACGAATAGTAATCTACATCATTACGGACTTCTATCTAAAAAATAATAAAATTGCGCCCAGACTATTGGAGGAATTTTTTTCGAGTTATAACAGGAGTCAAAGTTATTTAGAATGTTTATGTTTGGAAGTTATTGACATATAGGTACACATAAATATCAAAAATGAAAAGCTGGCTTAAAAACCACAATCCTAAAAACTGCCAAAATTTTTCGAAATCTTCATTAACTATACATATGTAGGTTTTGCTCTTAATTCGACAACATTACATTCTGTATAGTTATCCTACTAAAATTTTGTTGTGAGCTAGGGGCACTAATAGACGACAAATCGATTGCATTTCTATTCCTTTCTGTCAGTCACCGGGAGGCTGCTGCTCGTCACACTAGAAACCGATCGAGCCACGTGGGTTGCCAAGATAGTATGTAACAATATAACCTAAATTTTAACGTTTATACCGTAATTCCAAAAAATAATTCTGAAGGACTTTCAATGAACCAAAACCGACTTTTCAGGAATTTCCCACTATAAAACAAATAAATTCTCTGCGCTCTCTAAATCAGAATTTATTTAAGCTTTCACCATTTAGTTGGCACAAAACATTTCAAAGGATACAAAACTGTTACGAATAAAGTATCCGGTCGCCACTACCACCGCCGACTACTCTTTATCTTTCGAAATGCTTAGATGCAACTCCACATATCGTTGAAAAGATTTTCGGTTTCAGTGTTGAACGATGATGAATGCATTGGTGTGGTCATGGTCTTCCCTCTACCAGGCCACTTTGGCTCAAATCCTTTTCAAACAGTCCCGACTGTATGTCATCATGTCCAGAGAGGTCAAGTGGAATTCTCAAGTGCTAATTATGAGGAAAAAACGCCACCCCAACGACCTTCTCTATATGCACATCGACCCAATCCCACCGAATCGCCCATATGCTTATGGTTGAGTAGTTGTTGGTCGGGTTTGTTGCCGAACAAAGTTTCTAGTTCGGTACATATTCAAATAGTTGTATCCTTTCTCCTTGTGCTCGGCATGTCCTTCTGCAAAATGTCGGTGTTCAACTGAAGTTGGAATTGGTCAGTTCAACATTTGGCCACCATACGACCAAGACCTACCCTCTACAGAACGGTAATCACTGTCGAACCCGGGTTGTAGTACGTACCAAGGAAATGCCTGTAGCCCTAAAAAAGGACACGGAATAAAGTGTTGAAACCTTAAAGTGGTTTTTGGTCACTAAATAAATAGTTTTACATTATTGAATAGAGAGCTTATGGAAATTTGTTTCGGGAGCGTAGCTAATTGAAAACACTTTCAAGTCGGATGTAAGTTGGAAGTAAATTTAGTGGAAGTTCTGAAGGTATTTACGGACATGCAAAATGTTTGCACACCGTAGTTTCAGGCACTAAATTAGGATAGATGTTGGAGAGAGTTTTTAACGAGATTTGTTGGACTCACTACTGAAATGGCTCGGTAATTTTGCATGAATTTCAAACAATTTAAAGGATTATTATGGAAAATTAATTCGATAGTATGGCCGAGGTGCAAGATTGCCGCCAGGCATGGAATTCTTCAACAGAATCATTTGAGGTGCTCCATTCTTCATTGAAAAATGTATTTTGTTTGGTATGCTAACGGCTTAGCGCAATTAGCAAGACAAGAAAGCATTTGACTTAACAATAATCGTCTCATTATCAAATCTTTCAGTAAAACCGTAGCACTATTTGCTGTATCTCTTGCCAAACTCTTTAAAACTCGTCTGCACGACTAATATTAGTACAGGTAATTAAAATTTTCCGTATTTGGTCATGCGATTATGTAGCCTCCTTACAAAAGTTTTTGAAAATTTTGTGCAGTAACCTCGCGAATATCATTATTACGCATGAAATCTGTCACATAGGAAAACAAATTTTTCTTTATTATTAAAATAATTATTTAACATGGTTATCCATTTTTTAAAAAAAAAAGTTTGCTACCCTGAGAAATTTTTGTCCACGTTTCATGACTAATAGACACCAAAAAAGCAAAAAAAAGTTTCAGTCCGTCTATGCGCCGTTCAACGCATCTCAGAATTGAACTTTTAACAAAAAAATAATTAAGATGCGCCCAGACTGTTTGCAGATTTTTTTACTTAATGCCTTTATCAAAAAATTTTTTCTATGCACAATCAGAGAACCAGATCCATCAAAGGACATCCAAGTTTCCAGAAAACTGCAATATCCTGATATTTAACTAGAATAGCATAGAAACCTCTGTATACTTCCCGCATGTACTACACACAACACTAAAAAAATCTCATGTAAGACAATGGACAAAATTTCCGTACTATGATTTAGATACATGTGGGTAGAGTTCATATGTGATTTCTTCCACCAAAACATCATGGATTATGACAAGTAGTTATAGTAATTAGCGTAGACTAAAGTAGCGAAGTAATTTTCAATACGGTTAAAGACAACTGCTACGTTAAGTTTGACTGAAGAAAGAGCATTATGAAACAAATCCATTAAATGTAGCAAAGGCTAAACCTTTCGGTGGAAAGTTCAGCTGGAAATGTTATGGGATAAATGAGTTCTTTCCTTATAGGGTAGTATTAGTTTTCAGCGTGTCTCTAGCCCTGCGTCTACAATGGCAATATTTCTGGCAATTTTTTCTAGAAATTTTTGTGGCAATGACAATGGTAAAGGTAATTTTTAAATACACAAATTGACAGTGCCGGATCATCAAACTCATATCGAAATATTGCTCTAAATATCAAATATGGCAATATTACTCTAAATATCACTATGGCAATCATTGCCACGTCAATTTCGAGAGCAATATTGCCAGAAATCGCATCGTTTGATAGAAGTTAGCGTCCCTTGTCAGCAGGTAGGAATAAGTTTTTTTTTTGTTTTGATCGCGAAATGACTGAAAATAAATTGATTAGATGTCCGAAATTTTTCTTTGCTTCATAACTCGACACCTCGAATTCATTCGCTCAAATGAAAATTGTCTTGCAATTAAAAGCCCATGGAAATATTGCCATTGCCATTACCAGTGTAGACGCAGGGTTACCAAACACCCTTCGAAGCGGAATTATGATGCTAGCAATAAGAGAGTTTGAAAGACTTCTGCGTGATAAGTGTGGCGATGCCAACTCGTAGGTTACACTCTTTCCTAGGTCATCAAGTCTAAAAAGTGAAAAGTTCGGTCAGAACTGGGTTATTGCGCTATCCTTCCTCCAGCAGGCCTATAAACAAATTCAAGACAATTATTGAAAAGTCGATACTTCCTTGAAATACTCCACCGTCTTTTATGAAGTTAAACAATTTCAACTGAACAAAATTGGTTCATGTTAAGGGAATTAAATTTCTCAAAATCGCATCCTAAGAACATGAGCAGTCGAGTCAGTCGTTGATTTGCTTGACTAAATTTCGTCGCAACCATAGATTTGTATGTATGTATATAATTCAGAACAGTTATGTTCAACTTTCACTCGACGAAAGAAAACTTTCCCAAAGGACTTTTTCTCTTGTTTTATGCTTCAGGGATTTCAACTGTTCCATCTTTTCCGACATTTTTCGTTCGATTTTCACTGTTTTTCGGATCATGGTCGCAAGATTTTCGCCAGAGAGAAAACCCGTCTGCTTCTACATCTCGCCGTTTCCTTCTCGATTTTCATCCGAAATCCTAGAAACTCCACAATTGCACCCACACCCAAAGAAAAAAAAACTTCTGTGACTTTGTTACCAAGAAGTTTTTCACTCTCACTTTGTACTTAGGACGCAACGAAGCCCTTTTATGTTCGCTGATCCGCAAAGCGTTTCTTAAGTACTTTAGTGTTTGACGCTTTACACTCTCACAGCTTCGTCAGGACCAGAGTTGTAACTACGTCGACCATCCCCTAAAACCACACAACTCTGTTTCTATTATTCTACATGTTCCGGGAATCGGGTTTCTGTTGGTTTAACTGAAAAACTGGCTCCTTCGCCTTAGGATTGCTCCAGCCACTTCTATAGAAAGTTTTGTTAAGATTTTCTTTTGAGGGGTGGCCCTTTTATCGTTGTAGTTTTATACCGAAAGTTGACCGTCCAAGTTTTTCGTATATTTTCCTAAGGGATTTCTATTTACGCGTTAAATATATCAGCGCTTATTCCGATGGTTTATAAATTTCTTTTGACAACGGCAAAAATGAATGACGATAGTAAAGTTCTGTAGAAGTTGCTCTTTCAACCTAGTTGAGTTTTGATTTATGTTCTAATGTAGTTTATTTTTCCTTATTCCAAAAAAGGACACAGTAATTCCTTACAGTATCCTTTCAAATATCAGTTATAAGATTGTATGAAAAGATCGGTTAAAGATTTTGGTTAGGGTTAGGTTAGGTCTTATTAACCAATGAAACGTTTAAGTTTTTCCTTATTGGCTAAGATATTAAAAACAAATTCAAAATGATGCGAGAACCCGTTCAGTCAGTTCGGAAAAGGATAACACCACAATTTGAAAAAAGAGAATTGAAATCTTTGATTAGAAACTGGGAGGATAGGCTGTGAACAGGCGGCCATGGATGCACCACTTAAAGCTAGAATGAACTGTCGAAGGTAGTGTACATATTCCTCATTTTTGACGTATGTGAGACGACTGCCACTTGTAACTGTGGCTTTAGTGAAATCTATCTATCTATCTAGACGACTGCCAAATTTTCACAGTACTAAATTTGGGCATGGGAACGAGGAAATTTAAATAGGGGAGAAATAATATGACAGATTTCATAACTACATCCATCTGGAGATCCTGAGTAGTCCGAAATTTCCACGATGACCAAGAACCTCTTTAGAACCCGTAATGGCATCATCTTCAAGAAGTCGGAGTGTGAATCTTTCTGGTCGAGCAATGATAGATGAGTTTTGAGTGCTTTTGCCCAAATATGAAACTTTTACTCAGTTTGAGGTCTGATATGAGAGATTTGTTGATTTTTTATCGATCAGATGGTTGAAGGTTGCTTTTGCACGAAATTTGAAAGAATAGGGAGTTTCAGTCTGTGGATCGAACGACAGAAGGTCGTTAATAAAAATTAAGAACAAAGCAGATGATAAGATTAAGCCTTGAGGGGCACCACTTAAAATCAGTACCTTAATAAAGTATATTCTATTTTTTCTGGCAAAAGGAAAGAAAAATTGCAAGTGGTTACAAAAACGTTTTCATCACACGTTGAAGAAAAAAAACAGAAGGTTTCCTCAGAAGGTTTTCAAACAGAAGGTTTCCTCAGTTTTTATGATTAACATAATACAGTGATAGTTTCACATATGATTTGTCTTAAAAGAAAATTCACCCATTTCGTAATCGTTCCATTCCAACATAGGCTTCTATAATTATGTAAAAGGGTTTTTCTTTTTTTGTCGTTTAGATTTAGGACAAAAAGAGCTGCTACATCAGGGTTAAAGTTACCTCGGATACAGGATAGCTATAGGTTACAAAACAACCAAGTTTAAGCATTTTAAAACCAGAGTATTATTAGCTCGTCAAATGTCGTCAGTTCTTAAAAAATTTAAGTGAGATTGCTCATTTTTTGAAATCTTAGTTTATTTTGATGCATTACTTTTATACTACACAAAGTGCACCTACGCATTCGATGGTGGATATGATACCATTCAGAACTCTTAAGATCTTCTCAAATCTTGATTCTACGATTGATTCTACGATTTTTTATTGCCGGAGGGTGTATAATGATAATCAGAAAAATATGAAACAATATAACAAAAACTAAATCAAATAAATTTTCATGAGCACAGCACTCTAACTAACATTAAATCGAAGTGAAACTGTGTAACCCGTTTGATTAAAGACAACACTATTAATGCAAATTTCTTCAGCAAATACCACAAAAGGGTTGCGGCTCCATGCAATACTCAGTAAGCGAATTGGAAAGTGCAATTCCTTCCCAATCTAGTTCAGGCGAAATAGCGAACTGCTATACATGAGAAAATTTGTGCAAATCCAAACCAAACATTTTCTCGCCAGATTCCAAGCCCAGACAAAACGAGATAGAACTTTGCATGTGTGAATTCTCCGGGAATACCGGATCAACAGAATTAATCGAGTAGATATGCAAATTGTTGAGCGTGTTCTAAACTTAATCCGAATTTGGATTAGGAATCTGATAGAAAAATTTTCATAATTTGAACTAACTAACAAATTAAAACTATTCGGTGATTACGAAAGAATTTATTTGAATTATTAATTATCCGGCAGTTTTCAGTTCAGCGATTCAAATTGTTGCCAGAATTTTACCAAAATACTCTACTAGTCTAGCTTTTCCAGTGTAACTATGTTCCAAACCGGGGTAATAATCACGGACGAGCGTGTAGCTGACTACTTCACCTCCTAGTGTTCTGTTGGTCTCGTAATGAAGTAACTCTGGCATTACTTCAAGGCCTAAGCCCGATTTGGGCTGTTGCGACATTGATTATTGATTATGTTCCAAGTTCAATTCGATAGCTTCAACTCTTAGTAAGTCACTGCCGTTGCTATCGTGTGGCAGTTAGGTACGGCCTATAGGAACCGCAAGGATTCTGGGCTATACTATTGTTTTTTTTTAATTATGTACTGAGCCCGAAATGCTGGTGTGGTTTTTACCCCTGTTCTGAATGTTTATGAACTCTTCAGCGCAATAAATTCAGTATTCTAGTCAGTCAGTAGTCCCCGTCTATTAAGTTTAAACCTTAGAAAAAGTTGGTGATAGACTGATTTAAGCTTACTTGCACAGGATCCACTGATGTCTTAAGGGTACAAGACAAGAAAAACTAATCCTTTGATAGAAGCTCCCGAATAAAAACAAATTTTCTCTGTACTAAAAATCATCATTTTTTCGCAAATTTTCATGATTAAAGGATTTGCTGGTAGGGGTGAAGATTTAGTATCGTAGCACCTGGAACTCTAGCTACACCTCCGCACTAAGATGTAAGAACGCCATTGTCAATCAATCCACCTTGGGATTTCGTTTCCAATCCTTTTAGAAAGATATTTTGAGTTCGATAACTTTTAATTTTTCAAGGGATATATTTAATGATTCCTGTGTTAGTTTTCGAAGCAGTGAATCTATTCAATTCTGTATCTGGAATTCCGGAGTTCCGAAAAACAAAATCTCGACATTAAAATCACATCTCTGAGCTCATAATACTGAATTTCAGAATCCAGAAAAGAAGTTTTGGAACCACTTTAGACCGGAACTAAAACGAAAATGCACTGTAGTCTCATTATTTGAACTTTGATTTATATTCTAGTTGAGGGTAAAACAGAATGAGATATTTGCATATTGCGAGTGATTTTTCTCAATTTCTTATTACTACCTGAACGGTTTTTTGGGTTATAGTAAGTAAGTAAAGGACCATTTGTATGGCAGCAACACGAAGAACCATTCAAAAAATAATGTGAGTGAACAGCGTTTCTAAGTTGTTCTCGAAAATGTATTTTAGAGACATTTTTAATTTTATTATTTTTTAATAATAAAGTATTACGATCGACCCGAAACTTCAATAAAATTTATTATCCTACAATTTCGTATTTTCACGTTCTAGGACCAGGAAACCACCAAAAAAGCATGAAAAAATGTCCTTCAGAACGCTGGACGAAAAATTTCGGTTTCTAGGAACCGTTTTTTCTAGTACGCTGATACTTGGAACTTATGTATTAAATATTATAGTAAACCTTTTTGCTAAAAAATGGGGTGATTGGCGGGAGAGTAGGGGACATGCAATGAGTTCAATATGATCAAAAGCTTAGATCGAAACATTCTAATATACATATCTTCTGAATGGCTGATACCTTGTTCATGTCTTGGGGATAATACGAGTACGAGCCTATAAAAAGACTAAAACGAGGCAGGAGAAAGGTGGGATGTGGGTGTAGAGCAAATTTTTGATTACTTCATCTTCCGAACCAATTGCATCAGGAAAATAAAATATGGTTTGTACCATACATATAGGTTGGAGTCTATTAAATGTACAATTTTTGAGGTGGGAGGTGGTGCACGGCAGGCATAGAAATTTATAAAAAAAAAATTAAATTTTCATGAAATTGATTTTTACAAATTTTCAGTAGTTTGACCCACAAGATCTCCAGCTGGAAAAACTGGGGCTCGGGTGAATGGGATGATGTGAAATAAAATGGAAAGGGAAACGTTCTAAATATAAAAACACAAGGACTAAAACACAGTGGAATCCTAGCAAAAAAAAATGTTGAATAGCGGTAGCGAGGTATCGTATCGTAAATCTCGGAAACGGCTTATGCTAGAAAATTGAAACGTACCTACATATATAGATGTTTTAAATTAGTAATTAGAGAACAAATAAGTTTAGATTTTCATTGGGAAACGTACTTAGGTGGAGTAAAAAAATGTCAGTGAAAAGGGTTTCACGAATTTCGTTATATTTTTTAGGCATATCCAGTTATCAAGTTGATTTTGCTTCTGGGTCCTAGTTCTAAATAATAGCAAAAAATCTATTTCAGAATTTTTCGTATTCAACCCCAAATGGGTTTTATCCTCTGTCACCTTGAAATTGAAAAAAAATCAATCTGACAACAGTATGTATGGGTGCAATTTTGCTATTTTTTGGATAGAAGTCCGAAACGTGTTTTATACGACTAGCAACCGAAAAAATAGCCATAAGAATATTTGAAACGTTATTTTTTTAGGTGGTTAACGCATCTTAACATACCAAAAAATTTCGGGCTTCTACCCCAAAAATAATAATGTCGCGCCCCGACTGTTGGCAGATTTTTCATTCGTAATCTGGATGTGGTTCGAATCATTAAATGGTCTTTGAGTATGTATTCAATTATAGCGAATTAATATTCTGTAAACAACCCTTCCTGCAGTGATGAATAGAATATTGAAATTTTCAAGTAAATGGCAATGAATTATTGCTTTGCTGAGTTGCATTAATTTTTCCAGTAATTCTGACCTTTCCTGCTAATATTGTACACATGTCACTATAAGATCTAGATGCAGTATAGCATCATCTTAAAAAATTATCTGTACATTGAGTCATCGTAAGGAATGCCAGTCAAAAACGTGATTACCATTCATCATTTCATAACCTGTGTGTATCTTTAAAGGCTGATCTAAAGGTATGCTGTTCTTCCTCGATGTCGAACCTAAGGTAATGACAAAAATACGCCACAACTAATGAATAAGTCATGGGATTCCATTCACCTGGGAGTGTGGTAAATTCTATGGATTTTGGGAGGCTTGGTGTTCGTCGGTTGTTGTTTTGTGTCGAGCTCCCTGATTAGCCATTCAAGGAATTTTTGATTGAACGATTTCATTTTACCATAACTCGGCCTGATTGATTGAATTAGCATTGCTACATTACTTGATTAATTACAGGTGCACTTTGTCACAACCGACACGGTATCAACGACCTCAAAGCAATCATCTCGGCATACCAATCTGCATACTACCTTTCGATATTTCAAGAATCTGCACATATTCCGAAGAGACTTCGGATAGAAATTTGTAAGTCAAGACAGCGAGGAGGCCGCGGCGCCTATAACAAGCCTAGTGAAAGTTCTTATTTATAACTTGTAAAGGTCCACCTTCCAGGTAATAGATTCAATTCCCGATTTGTGTCAGACTCCGTCGGATTACCGACTATTTATGATTTCGATACGCACTTGGAGGAACATTGCCATGGACGTTGGCATACCACAAGAAATCCCGTCAAATATGCTCAGCATGCGCATTGCATTTTACCTTTTCAATTATGCGCAATCGGATTAACCTCTGAGACATTGGAAAGACTTTCAATTTGTTTAGCATGCCTTCGGGGGCGGGGAAAAAAACGTGTCGCCACTATTACTACCTTCGTGGTTTTATTATTTACAGACTTTTAACAGATTGGACAGATTTTGAAGAGAGCGCGAAAGAAAAATGTCTTTTATGTCGTGACATTGTCGTGCTTGTATGCATTAACAATTAACCTGTCGTGTCGCCGCTTTTAATACTGTGGAAATTTATTAGCGGATCTGCAATTTTATGCGGCAGTAGTTTTATGCATTTACCACGGAATTGAATTATTGCTTGATGCGGTCGTTTTGTAGGTTAATGCGGCATTGAAGATCGATTTTGGTTTTCATTTGATTGCTCTACGTTTTAAATTGTGCTTCGGATTTGAAGAAATTAAGCCCTGATTGGTGTCACTAAGTTAGTTAGGTGTGAAATCCGGAAGATTAAAATAAATCATGCCAGTAAACTATTATTTTAAAATGCATGGAAGTAGTCCACAGCTAAAGAAGAAAATTATCTTAATAACGGGTGAAAAGTCCGGGTTTTCCAGGTAAATTTAAGTGGAGAACGTAAATTTTGCAGGAGAGTCAATTGAATTTGACCAATGTTTTTGACGCATCCTGGGGATAGGTCTGTCAAAAGATATTTCCAATAACGATCTTTAAAAAAACTACTTATCAAGCCAGCATTCATTTCAGAGTCGATTTAATCTACAAGAGAGACGTGTCGCGCCTTCCGAAAAACACTTAAGGCGGCTACAGACTTCTCCTGCTTTTCTTCGTTTTCACATTTCGTGAGTTTTTCATCTTATTTCAAGAAACACATAAACCTTGCGAGAACACGAGAAAGAATTGTACACACAATTCGCAAGTTTCGTGTTTTCGTGGTTTCTCTACATATCGTGAAGTTAACTTATTTTCAATTTCCGAACTCCTGCAAGTCCAAACTATTGACATTAACCACGAAAAACCAAAGCTAACGAGAAAATCCCGAAAAATCGTTTCGCATATTTTTCGTTACTTTCTCGTCAAGGTTTTGCTTGATGTCGTGAAAAAAATCCCTGCAACAGAGAAAACGCACGAATCGCGAATCGTGAACAACGAAACGCGAGAAACTCACGAGAAACCTCTAAACACTATTCACAGAAAGACGCGAATGACGCGAAATAGGCGAGACGCGATAAGTCTGTAGTCGGCTTTAGAGTACTCGCAGACTACATATTTATAATCTCCCGATAGTTTAGCTGTCTATTCAAATTTCGAGTTACGAATTTCAAAACTCATTCAGTCCTATCACAGTATTAGATTCTTAAATAACTAATATCTTTCCGTGCAGTTCTACTTGAGTACTGAAACACCGAGTTGTTTCAGAAACGTTAAAGTTTGTACCTAAGTACATATATTGGAATAATTCTAATGATTAAAAATTATCGACAGAAAAATAATACCGATGAAATTCGGATTTTTTCCGATGGTATATTCCGTTTTTAAAAAGGAGAAAAAATGTGTTTTGGTAACTAGAAGCTTCCAAACAACAGCTTTGAAGGTTGCAGGCCTGATGTCGAATTTTGCACTTCCCTACTATCAAACTACTTTTCGTAAGGCCTTACCGAGGCTACGAGACAGGGAAATAGCTTCGGTAAGACCTTATGGAAGAAAGCTTGCTAGCAGGGTTATTCCGTGTTTGAGTTCCCTAAAGAAGCTTTGATTTATACATTCTGAGAGAGTAGTAAATAGTTTTTGAAATTTTAGATCTTTCCAAATATTGAATTCATTTTTATTCTACGAATTTTTCATATATGTAAATATCTACCTATAAAGCGTTTTTAGGATTTTTTTAAATTTGAGCTCAACGGTAGTGTAAAGGGGTGTTATACATTTTAACGAATTCAGTCATATTCCTCCGGTCTGATTAAACATCGAATAACATTTTACTTCCACGGCTTGCTTAATAATCACCTAAAACTCGTTTTATATTTTTATGAACCCCTAAGAGGGGTATACACGGGTTGAACATCTTTTCACGAATTCCGTCATATATCTTACGAGTTATAAGACATCGGATTGGTTTTGATTGGTTTTCACTTCCCCGGGCTTTCTTGATATACATACATATATCTAAATACTCGTTTCAGGATTTATCTATATTCAACCTGAAAGAGTGTGCAAGGGTGGCATTCCACAATTCCACAATTTTCTATATATTTCTTAGTTCTGATGTGAATATTTCGAAAGTCTTACGTACTCTTGGAATATCTAAGCATATTGAAATCAACTTTTGACGATTATATAGAAGACTTATGAAGTAAAACTGAATTTGATAGTGATATCGCATCATCGTCAAAAGGTTTATTTCAATATTTTTAGATATTCCAAGAGTACCTAAAACTTTCGAAATATTTCTTACGATTGATGATTTTTAATGCCTTGGGATTTTTAAAAATTGATTTTAGGTATTTAGCGTGGTGAGAAAATATAGTCTACGCTTTCACGAATTTTGTAATATTTGCATCTGCCCTGGAAGCTTTTGAAAATTTAATTTGTTCGTATAAGATATTCAATAGGTCAACCTATCAAATACTTCGATTGCTTTTCTTCTTACCAAAATTCTTGTCTCAATTATTGTTTAAAAATGACAAGTTTTAAGTAGATAGTGTTATACTCGTATGCAGTAAGAATACAGTGAATGCTCTCAAGACGGGATAGAAGCAGTTCGATAAAATTGTCATTTTATATATTCCGATCCAGTTTTCCTTTCATATTAAATTAATTATTAAATTTTTGATATATTTTTTTTTTTTAAAAACAGACACACTCGTTAAAAATACTTTCTGAAGTCACGCAAACCGCTTTCATAAAAGGTCTGCAAATATTTAAAGTTCGCCTTCACAATCGTGTTCCCGACAAACACGAAAATTTAATTAAATGCGACTGAAAGACATGTTTACAATTTTAATGGTCCAACAAATAAAGAGTCTTCAGTTCGATCGTAATTAAAGGTCGTTCCGAAGCATTTCGAATAATGGACATGATGAGGTTCAATGTTATGACCACCCGCACTAACCTCATCCCGGACTGAAACTATTGATTCAGGTCTAATTAAAAAAAAAAGGTAAAGGTACTCACCGTCATGTACTCGTCTAAACGATGTTTCCAATGATCCGATCGATCGATTAAATTGTTCCATTGCTCCGAAAGTTTGGCGACTTCACGACGAATACTTCGCGTCAATTCACGACTTTGCTCCTCGGCCGAAAGGTATCGCGAGTCGGTGTCGATAACTGGAAAGATTACGTTAAAAAATAATTAAGACGACAGGTAACCAACCGGAAAAAAAGGCTAAGAACGTAATTAAGTTTCATCATCGTAAACGCCTCGCGGGGTTAAACTGGCGCTTACCTTCAGTATCACTGGTATCTGAGACGGGCGGTTCACTCGCAACATACTGTCGCCCGCTGAGAAGATTATTTTCAACGATGGGGCGCTTATCCTCTAATTGTCGCCGGAATGCCTTGTGATCGTCCTGGAAATAAATTGAAAATTAGCTATTTTAGTACACTTCTTGTCGGCCAAGACACCGCACCGCACCATCCTCGTATTATCAATTTCCTTAATCTAAAGGACGAACAATTTAATTAGCAGTTACAGCGCGAACTGGTGTTTACTAGGTTACGATGTGATTGCCGGGGTTGGTTGCAAATCGATTAAGGGGGTTGGGCAGAACAATTCCGCAGAAAAAGGAAAATAGGAAAAGTCAATTTTCTTTGTATCCTTTTTTTAGTCCAAAAGATTTACGAGTTCCGCATAAAGTCAGCCTTAATGATGCGTAAAATGGCTTATGTATGACTGTGGTTACACGTCTTTCGATTTACGTATATATAGTTTTTGGAAGAAAATGGATATCAATTTCCGAGTCTTTAGGATCACAATTTCGCTCGGTTTTCATCAAATCATCGACTTTCTCAAGGATATCGGATACGAGAGGAGTTTGGTGGTCGTATGGCAAGGACGAAGCCGTCGACGGCTCTTAAGAAAAGCATTTTATTACAAACACGCCTTTCAGTTTTATTGGTACGTAGTTTGACGACGCATTTTATGTCCTTTTTTTACGCAATACCAAGACGAGGTGAGTTTGGCAAAGACGATCTTGTGGAATGATATCTGCTTTTATTGGCAAGACATTTTGCTTTGATAGACACATTATTAAGCTGGATGTAAGGTAAGCACTGAACATGGATACACCACTGACCCCCATGAAAACTAACTTAACGCAAATAGACCTGTAATTATTTAGATAATTTTTTTTGCGGAAAGCAAAAAAAGGTAAATCATGTGCAAGAGTGTGGTCGATAATAGGCTGGTAATATTCGGTAAATCAAAATACGGTACGACGATATAACATTCGACGCCGTATACCGCTTTATTGAATGTACGTGTCATTAATTTTCAACATAAAATCTTTACGATTACGCGCATAAATTTACAACGATTTTGTCGACATTTCCAATAAATTTCCTGCATAGTATGAAATGTAGTAGATCGAAGTATTTCGAGAAGGCTTTTCATGTGTGCAAATTTTATAGTAGTTACTAAAACGAATAATATACGATATGCAGTAGACTTTTGATTAAAATTGCCAATCCCATAAGGTTTATAGGGTGAATGAAAATCTTTTATTTTTCCCCTCGCTATTGCGTTCGTTACCTTCACATAAAGAAGCTCTTATAAAGCCTCTCACTAGAAGCTAGCTTATAATTTTCATTCGCTTTAAGAATCTACTTAAGGGTGTTACATCTAGTTGGCGGCCGAAAAAAATGGGTGTTTTTGTGAATTTTTTTTGGGAAAACGATTGCAGTTTTCGAACTGTTTTTTTTTCATAGTGAAGGGTATATCTTTGACTATGTTCCATAATTTTTTTATTGGAAAAAATTCACAAATGTGGAAGATATAATATATTTCCCGGACCGCTGTTCAAAAAAACCCTTCTGCGGTGACCACTGGTCACATCAATGATGTGAATTAAAAAAACCAAATAAATTAAGTTTCTTTATCGTATTATCTAGTACTTAACCGAAGGATTTGATAATATATTCATTTTTGAAAAAATGGTCGGCGATCGAAAGTGAAAGTCTAATTTTCGGCGAAAAATTACTTCATTTTCCTTGATTTAAAAAAAAGTATGCATCGGAAAAAAATCCTTCGATTAAGGACTGCCTTTTGATGTAAGAAAAAAGTGTGCCGAATTTCAAGTTAATCGGTCCATTCGTTTTTGAGATACCGTGGTGACCGATTTTGAAAACGCCGTTTCGAGAAAAACGCGTTTAAAGTTTCACGGACGCGACTTCCGAACTTTCGCTGATTCTCGTAATTCTCTCGAGCCTTTCGCACGATTCATTTTTAAACTTCAAATATTAGAAGAACACGTATGACTGAATGTAGTGAGCGCTTCGAAGTCAACTGCTGCACTGTGACGGTTTTCGATTTCGGATATACAGTCAAACCTGGATGAGTGAGAGCGTAACTGTAAAAACGGCCGTATCTCGCTCAATTTTGAATAGATCGACTTGAAATTTTTAGAGAATATTCTTGAAAGGTTATACTTTAAGAATCCGTCGAAAACGAAAAATTGAATTTTCGAAATTCCTGACTAGATGTAACCCCTTAAATGATGCCCTTAAATTTTCTATTGTCACGTTTCAGGACTAGTAGAAAGCAAAATCAAAAAAAAAAAATCCGTCTGTCCGTCGTAATCAAATGAGTTTGACAGATAGTATCTCAAAAACCGTCAAGAAAAATATTTCTTCATGTTAAAAAGTTAAGACTTGGAGCTTAGATTTAGACCTCTTAGTAAATGTACCTATATTTTAAAAGCTGAGGTCAGATTTTTAACTTATTCATTGATTATAATTTTTTTTTTTATTTATTTGACTTTATTATTAATTATTAGATAATACATTATTGTTATCGGTTAAAAAAGAAATTTGTTAAATTTTTTTTTCACATTTCATGACTAGTAGACACGAAAAAAGTAACAACCAATTTCTGTCCGTCTGTCCGCCGTACGACGATCGCTGTACACAAAATCGTTTCAGGGCTCATAGCTCTCAAACTCGCTATTCAATTAATTGAACTTATATTTAATTTTTCTATGAAAAGACTGGCTAGACCACTTCAATTGACATTATTTTCAGGGGTGCGTGTGAAGGAGGAAGTTGGGGAATCGTTTTAGACGGAAAATGTTGATTTGTACATCTCAGCAACAGCTTATGTTAGGAGGTTGAAATTTGGAATTTATATAATTTCAGGGGGAATAATGCGTCCAAAACGAAAAAATCCGAGATCAATGCATTCTAAAATCCATATTTCGTACACAGTTCATGTCACAAAATTTAAACTTAATGCATATCTGTAGATACACTAGGAGAATAGAATTTTTTGAGCAGTGGAGAAATGGAGTTTGCTGTAAGTAAAATTTTTCAAAGAGGAGGTGGAGCATGAAAGTGGAGGGGATAAGAATTTTTCGAAAAATTCACGTCTCATATCTCAAGAACAGTGAAAGATAGATGCTTAAATGTTTACCAAACGTAGGGCTAATAGACCCCTACCATATATTTACACGATTTTCGTCATATCTACTAGGTCTTCCCAAATATTAAAATCATTTTTATTTCACGAATTTTTCATATAAATACCTAGAAAGTGTTTCCTAGATTTTTTGAAATTCGACCCCTAAGGTGGTGTAAAATTTTATACTTTGTTGTATACTCATAAGTTCTGCCATATCTCTCTAAAATAAAAATGAATTCAATACTTGGGAAGACCTAGTAGATATGACGAAAGTCGTGAAAATATATGCATTCTATTGTTTGCTCCTCCTTCTGAGTGCCAATCGATATTCGATTTTTTGTTCATCAGAATTATTTCTCCAGTTGATTTACATATACACACCGAGTTTCAACTTTCTAACATACGCCGTTCTATAGTTAGGAAAAACACCCCCGACCCCGTACCGTATTATCCAAATACAAAATTATATTTTTCCAACATGCCCCTACTATAGCTCAATATAAATTTCAAATCTCAGCTTGACGTCGTTCATTAAATCAATGAATATTTTTCATTCGTTGAATCGGTGAATTCTATTCATAAATTGATCATCAATTCATTTCATTAATTTGAGAGGATAAGAAAATATATAAGGAATTCCTGTATCTTTTGTAAAGAAAATGGAATGTAATAGAAATATGGAAATAAAATTCGTAATAGTTTTGTATGGTCTTGCTACGGTATACCATTTCCCTCAACTGCAAAGAAATGGTCCTCGCTTATTTCATATTTAATATACCTACATTTATTTAATAAAATAGTTTTTTTCTTAGCTCTGAATTTTTTTCATTTATTAATAAAATATACATTCAGTTAAGAAATTAAGAGATTTCTCATTATTTAAAGAATTTTTTCTTCTTTAATTAACGAAAACTATGAACTGTTTTCATTACATATACGCTAGTTATTTTTGTAGAAGGGACGGAAGTTGATAAACTTCTGGTTAAGGAACGATTCAATATAATCAAATCATTTTCAATGCATCAATAACTTTGAAAGTTGAATCGATAAATTCCAGTTGATAAACAGAATGCGTAATTTTTTTCTGTATTTTCAGTTGATAAACAGAATACATAATTAAAAAAAAAATAGTTTATCACTGCTACGATTACGAACGAACTTGAAAAGAGCTGCGTAGAGGTGAATTTTACAGCAAAAACGTCAGTAAACGTTCACTAAAAGTGAAATTGAATTTCCGAAAAAAAGAAACAAACATAGAGAGCGTTTTAGTGCTCAATCATTAAAAACCAAGAAAAATCAAATAAGAACGAAAAAGGATCACGTGAAAGAAATATACATATATAGGCCGTAGTTTTTCATATCGATTACAAGAAAAAAGTGTATTAATTAAAATAAATTTTTCTTGGAATTCAAAGAACAATCACGTGCGAAAGAACGAATCATTTAGTCGGCATGTGATTGAAACAAGTAGTAAGTAGAATTATCGATTGCAAGTGAAATCGAAAGAACCTTCGTTATATATAGAATTGTTAATGAATCATTAGTATGATTTAAAAAAGATTTGCCTAACGTTCACCAAAGTAAGTATACAACATACATTTTCGTGAAGACTCGATGAATGATTTTTTATCCTTAAAAAGTTGATGGGTATTACGAACAACTAGAGAGCAAATTTCAAGTAGGACGGGAAAAGTTGATTCTCTTTCGAATCATTTCGAATGAAGAGTGTTCCAATATACTAGACAAAATTAAAGGCATTTCTTGAACCCGTCTATCTTATTAAGTGGGTCCTTTCCAGAATTCAATAAGAAATAAGAAACCAAAACTTAATTGAGGAATGGCACCAATTCGACGTGGACTCTTCAATAAAACAAATTTTAGGCCGAAATAAATTACTTCAAGCTTTAGCATCCGCTCTGGTAGGGGACTAATAGATAACTTAAGATGTTTTAACGGAAAATCTCAAATTAATGCCATGAAAGTAATATCCGTGTTTATCTGTCCGCTTGTTTATGAGATCCTTGTTAATGGCCCGTATTATAGGGACGTATTGATTACAGCCGGCAACTTTCCAGGGTAGATGGAGCTATAAAAACCAATCCTACTGATATTAAAGCGCAGAAAACAACTTCGTAAGACGACGACCCGAACATGATTCAAAATCTTACTCGGTACTGATACATTTTAATTGCAAGGATACTTAATAGCCGCCATAAATCCATATTTGTCCGCGAATGTGCTAAACTTTACACACTAGCCGCATTCGTTCGGCCTTAGTACGAACTAATTTTCCACTAATGACTTGTGGGCTCGTTGACGCTTCAGTAGCTGTACGGATATTTGGTCCTTTTTCAATTAATGACTGGCGGAACAGTCGCGAAAATTCGTTATCAATTACTCAAAAAACACGGGCGACTATAAACGTTTGTTTAATATACAGGTCGGACAGTATGGGGAGGAGGTGCTTGGGTGATTCCATGAAGTTGAGGACACTTCTGGTGGTGCATCCTTCACAGCATCCGATATGATTTGGCTATTCGATATAATCGCATATATCGATCTGTTCAACCGAAATCCAGCTGGGACCTCGGATATTAACATCAACTCGGCACTATCGCAGTGGCATTGCCAGATCTATTTTATTTACAATTTCCCGGTTTTTTTTTTTTATTTGCCACATATCGGGTTTTCGCCTGATGTCGTTATTGTTTTTGTTTTGTTCAGATACTTTAAAGTCGGATGTGAGGACGATATCGGGTCCAATAAAATTCGTGCGATATCGACCGTTTGCGAGTGGCATTCGTATAGAGCGTACACTGCCATTTTGCTATCATGTTTGTCGAAAACTAGGGAGCATTGCTATTTTATTCTGTCTAGATATATTTTATCCTGTTTTCGAATGGTTGTAAGGCAGCACGAGAATTAAATTGGAAATTTAAAGAAGATTTATGGAGGTACCATTGATCCACTCAATTTGTCATTTCTTTACCTAGCGCCACCTATCTCCGGCGCTATGTGGGACGAAGGACGATGGAGCAATGCGCTTATTTATCAGAGCCAACTTCTTTCGGTGGACATAAACGAATTATCGTACGGCCCAGCTATTTTGATACGTCTATGGGATTTTATCCGACCAGTCTCATGGCACTTTTAAGAGGATTACGATGTGGCTAACCCGTGTCTTTTGATAGTGGCTCTCGAGTATTTTCGGTTTGCATATCGCTAACCAGGAAATTAGTTTATTGATTGATCCTCTCCAAAGGGAAGTGGCTTATATACACTTGAAAGAATTGTGAAACTAAATGCTAGAGTTAGGCAGCTTTGGATATCTTCCAATGAGGATATGCAAAAATTCTGAAAATTTAATCCAAATGGAAATTGAGTACCTACCGATAACACGAACAATAGTCAAAAATGATATATCTTAAAGCACTTCTTGATGACATTGATCATTTTAAATTTAAGTTTGAACGGATCTGCATGATAATATGGCCCATGCTTCAATTTCCCACAAAACTCCTTAGGGAGTTGCAATTCTGTAAGCCTTTATTGTAATTCCAGTGAAATTTCAATGCATTATAGGAATTATAGTTTCCGCTCAATTTACTCTCCATTCAGTCGGCAAATAATTTCAATTATCTGCTTTCGGATTCGTTATTAGTCATTGCTATTGGTTAGATATCAGGATAAGTATCAAAATATGGTTTAATTTTTTTATTAATGAATTTTTCATGGTAAGCCACCATAGAAGCAAATTTGATTAAATGTTTGTTGTTTTCCGTTGCTGTTGGCGGGATTCGATGTTGCGCACTTAGCGATGGGCTTCATATATCCTAGCGAACAACCAAAAAATTCACCAAATTGGTTGAAATATTGGGTGATTTTCAGTGCCACCTACCTTTAGTATATGGATGCGATGGCAAGAAATTTATCTTTAATTTAATTCGCGATAATAAAATTGGTTTCAACATTGTCCATATAGAATATAACTAAGCAATAGCACCAGCTGTAAGGGTGTTTCGGATAGTAGCCATTCCACTGACGAGTCTATGCCATCCGATGACGAAACAGCTTCTTCGGACCCAGTCCAATACAGTCTTAAAATACTGGCCTTGGCCTATCCAGTGAAGGTTTTCCAATTGTCATGTCAGGGATTTCGTAACGGCGTTTCACTGCACTGACGCCGGAAAACAACAAACATTTAACCATGGTTTATTTTTTTTTTTTTTTTTTTCATAAATAAAGGAAATATGCTATTTTGAAAATTGATTTGTAATTGATTTATTTTTGAATGGAGCACGGAATTGTTGAATAATTCTTTTTTAAACAAAATCAAATTTTATATCGAACGAATCTTTTTAGCTACCTAAAAAAGATTCGTTCTTGGAATTTTTGTACAAGTAAGGTCCAAAAGGACGCTTTAAAGTTTTAAAGTTTCATTTTAATAACGTTCCAGTTTCATTTTAATGGAATTCAAATTAAAAAATTAAAATATTAGTATTAAGTTTATATTCAAATTTGCACCATTCTCGTAATTAACTAATAATTTGATTGCACTCATTAGCTCCTGCATTATGCCCACTGACTGAATACTACGAGAAATACAATTTTTGAAAACCTGCGGATTTAACTGACTTTTATCTGCAGTTTTTGCCCTTTTATTGCACGTCCTTGTAATGGTTTGAAAGCAATATGGCAAAATCCTTTATTGTCTCTAAATGAAACGCTACGTTATTTAGTGCGGTTATATCAACCATCGGCTATAGTGCAGCTCGATGCAATATCCTTGCGCTCTTGAAAAAAGAACGAAAAGAATTTCGAGACTTTAAAATTGCTCTATGCCAAGATTTAGTAGCTTCAAGGATATAGCCCAGCGAGCTCTGCTCAACATTATAATGAAAGATGAGCTCGATGGGTCCCTGCAAATACCGCGCCCTTATGGTCATAGCCGGTGCACTTTAGTGCGCGCCATTCACTCGACCAGTACGGGGTTCCCTTTTATTGGCTGCGTAAATTATTGCAATCGATTCGGTTTATAACTCGCTTCAATAACGAAATATCTGTGCCCCCAAGATGAATATATGGAGATATTATGGAAACGGATATGTAATAAAAAATTTATGAGAATGGCAGTAATATCGTGTGCAGATACGAAAAATATATATTTTCGGATTTTCAGCGAGGATTATACGTGTGTGTTATTTAGGTCATGATGATGTCCAGTTTCGTTAAAGTATGGTAAGAAAATAATGTAGTGGCCACTGGAGACTTTAACCCGAAACGCAAACCCGTACGAAGTCTTCGCAATAAATTCGTTTGCTCCGGCTAAAAGTTGGCGCATTGGATTTTATGCCAACTTAGGCTGGGCCATGAAATATGGCTGTAACATATACTATGGCATTGTATGAATCGTTACTTTCTCTTGTATATCCAATTGTGATGAAGATGGCATCTAACGTTCGCCGTAACGACCTATTGAGCTTCAGCCATCAGAAATTCATTTCGGAAATTTATGATGGCTTAAGGATATTTGAGAATTTGTCTGATGTTAACTAGTAAGTAGTTTGGCCATTAGAAGTGTAATACTATTTGTCCAACGAGTTTGGTATACGAAAGTTATTGAACTTCACGCGGTCCAGATCACCAATAAAATCCAACAGAATGAGGATGGGGCTAGAGCTAAATGAAAGATCATCTAGATGAATTACGAAATTTATATACATATAAAATGAATTTCGGAGATAGTAGAACATGCAATCACCCCTTTCTATAATTACTGCCGATATAACGTATCGGAATTCATTAGGAACTCAACAGCTACCGATAAATTCATAATATAGTAATTTCTAATTCTGTACTGGACTTCAGTTCCAATACAGTACTGACAGTACAGTACAGGAAGTTAACAGTTCCGAAATTGATATTGAAATAAATCCGATGATCCTCTCTATCATTCTATTATAAAAATAATGTGAAAATTTAATGTGAATAAATTTAATTGAATTTAGTTTAGATTATCATTTGCATGTAGTTAAATACAAACTCTTGAACTTGGCTGTAGATACGACCTGCTGATCTCCATTATTTTAAGTATAGCAAAAGCTTGTTTTATTATACTATGGGCAGCACAATAAAGAATTATTATTTAAGAATTATTAGTTTAGACTAGTTTCAAGTAACTTTATGGCACCAATAAGGTTTTTGTTATTTTCTAAATTAAAACACTAATCAGAAATTGTTTTAAATTTATGCATAAGGGAAACATTATGAATTATTATGATTGAAAAGATATGCAATCTGAGCACCAATTGAACAGAAAAATTGAAGAAATACCTACTTTTTATGTACACTACAATTTTTGGCACAGTATAAACGTCTAAAATAAATTGCTGAAATTGTTTTAAGCAGCTACTGATGAAATAATAATAATAATAATCAATGGCGCAACAGCCCAAATCGGGCCTAGGCCTTGAAGTAATGCTAGAGTTACTTCATTGCGAGACCAACGGAACACTAGGAGGTGAAGTGGTCAGCTACACGCTCGTCCGTGATTATTACCCCGATTTTAACTCAGGTACTCATTTACAGCTGAGTGAACTGGTAGTCCGGCACCCAATCCCATTTTCGAAAATTACTTGCCACCAAGCAGATTCGAACCTGGTACCAGGTGCACCGAAGGCAAGTGCTCTAGCCACTAAGCCACCCAGACTACTCGGATGAAATACTCCACAGAAAATCATAAATAAAATTAGGATTTTTTCCGAAAAAATTCTGTATCTATTGAAAATAGACATCCATTCCCCAAAGTTCGAGTTCTGTTTAGTCTGGCACTTCTCGGAGCTTAATTCATATGAAATTAAAATGTTCAGTACTGAAAGACCAGTACAGAAATGTTATTCAAGTTATTGCACATTTTAATAGAAGACTCGTCAAATTATATATTTACGAGTATTTACAAAAATTTTTAGTAGCAGATAGTGACACTGAATCATTAGAAGTACAATGTTTTCAAAAAATTAAATTCTCAATCCAATTTTTACTTGATATGTTTATTATATTTCATATTTTCAAACAAAAATACACATTTCAATCAATTTTACACGAAATTACTGCTATTATTCAATTTTCAACCGAACCGTACAGTTCGCATGAAACGACTTAAAAAATTCTACACCATTTCGTGTAAAATTACCTACATTTACATAATAAATTGAAAATTACGTTATTTTTGTGCAATTCGACTTATATCTTGATTATTACGGTGAAAAACATGTAATATATGAAATTACGTATTTGAAAGCTTCGTTCCATTTTTTTCATACTGAATTAAAAATGAAATGACTTCGGTGGTGTAGAGGTTACATGCGCCACTTCAGAAACTTGGATCGCGGGTTCGATATCTACCTACAGCCATGGGTTATTAAGGGTGAACAAGTAATGAATAATATTTTAAGTGGAAGTAAGTGTGTCTTAAACAGTGCTAACTTTTACACAGTAAATACTTAAAAAAAAGTCTATCTTTTGCATGTATGTAGTGTAGAATTTAATACAAAAGTTGAGCTTAATTCTCACACCACCGAAAGAAAGTTTACTTTCAAAAATAAATGTGAAATATAACTTTACACTGAAAAGCGATGGATGGTATAGAACTCCGTTTCGGTATCCAAATAATTTCATTTTTCTTATGGGGTAGGTACATTTAAAAGAATATCTAGTAAATTTGCTGCAATCGAAGTTGAAATTTACTGATTGCAAATTGAAATTTACTGACCAAAAATTTTAAATTACATTAAAATTGACTTTTACATCCCAATGTAAATTTACTTGAAAAGGTGTTCCATATTTTTCTACTAGCCAAAACATGTAAATTTCAATGAATTTTTTTTTTAAAACTGAGTACATTACATTTGTTGTCGATGTACTCCTTGATAACGAAGCTCGGTTTTTTAATTATTGGAGTAGGTAGGTATATCTTTGAACATTAAATTGAGGTATACTTTTGTATGACAAACACACCGTAATGGATTTACGTCTCATCGCAAATATTTACCTCTTATTTTACTTTCATTTCAGTTGTAAGAAAGAAAAAATGAATTTAACGACATCCAAGCCTTTACTGAAATATTCAATATATTTCCTGGAACATCAATCCAGTCCATTATCAATTTGATAATTTATGAGCTACCATTTATTCGTTTAAAATCGTATTCAATCTTTTGTGGAGTTTCGAGCCTTAATAAATTGTTAATGTATTTTCGAAATAAAGCTTTAGAATTTAACCAAAAAAAAAATAAATTTATAAGATAAAATTCAACTAGGTGCCTTAACGAAAAATAACTTAACAACTCATTAATATATAATTGAAATTTCAAATTTCTTGTATTGTCTTTTATGGCTCGTAATTTTCATTATACCGACCATTACAAATTCCTTTAGAAATACTGTTCGAATCTTTTGTAATTCCCGACAAGAGCAAGCAAATAACAATATCAAGACAATCCGATTAAAAGTTGCGTTTCATCTGGGCGTAACTCAAACATCACCTGAGGGTAGAACAAAGTAAACAGCAATTAACAGAAAATAACAGCGCATCTTTTAAGTCTCCCCACTAAATAATAGCGTCTTAAAAGCCATTTTTGATTGTCCTTTTTACCGAAGAGTAAGAACAATTTTTTTGATCTGGACCAAGAAACGATTCATTCATTTTTACTCCACTTTCCGCACAATACGTAGAATTTGGATCTCTGTTACTAGTTCTAGGCTTTATTAATAATTCATTATTGTATCTTGCGCTGGATATAGAAGTGAATGGAACTAAGCCAAGTTGAAACGTTAAAGGACATTTTCACAAAAATGATCTAGAAAACATACAACTTCGTGAAGAAAATGTTGAGTAAACATTAGCAGGCTCATTTAGAATAAATGTCCGAGAGCTATAATACGAAACGGCACGCTTTCAGTTCAATTTTCTGTTTGTTAGTTGTGCTTCTTAGCGCGTGAATTGTTAATGATAAAACCCTGGCCTCCTGATGGATTGACATTAATAAAAATTCGTTGGATAACTTCTTAGTGCGAAATGGAATTCAACACGAAATAATTTTTTATTCGATTTAAAGGTTTGTGCTTATTTCACCGAGATATTTACTGAAATGGCACGTTGTTAGCTAGTTATGGGGATCAGTACGAACTGATTTAATTTTTTTTATGACATAACCAAACTAATAAGCTTTCCAAGAATGTGATGAAAAGGATGATATTAAGAAAGGAAATTTAGGAGAAAAAAATTACTTATAAATTTTCTTCTCATTTTCCTAATAAGGTCTTTGATTGATTATATCTTCTGGAGAATGTAATGTATATGCATAATGTTAACACAATAATGAAATGTGCTTTTCCTAACCAAAGGAGATCAAAATAGTTTCTTCTTGATAAATGGTTCGAAATTAACAGGTAAGAAACGATACAAAGTACCATAATTGACCCTTGTCTATAAAAGTTTGTTAAGCTCTGAACAGCTTGAAAACGGAACTTTGTAAAGATTACTTTTCTGAAACCGGAATGAACATCATAGCCACCCACCCGGTCAACATTCGATTGTGAAACACCACAGTTGACAATATTTTCTCCTAATCTCCTCCTATATCCCAGCAAACAACTAAAAATTTTACAAAATTGGTTGAAATATTGAGTGTTCTTCAGTGCCACCTACTCATAGTATAAGAATGCGATCGGTCCAACATAATCACCTATAAACATCACATATAAAGAATAATCCTAAACAATGCTACCTGTTGTGAGGGTGTTTCGGATAATAGGCATGATACACCGTCTGACCAGTCTATGCCATCCGATGACGAAACAACTCCTTCGGATCTAGTCAAACACAATCATATAAAACTGGATTATCCAGTGAAGGTTCTCCAATTGTCATGTCCTTAAGGACTGCGATTAATCAACTGTCGAGGATTTTGTGTTGGGGTTTCACTCCAACTGACGCCGGAAAACAAACAACATTTAATGAAAAAATCTTATTTTGTAACCGTTAATTTAAGGTTGGAAGCAGTTTTCCATCGATATGGTAAAATTACATGGTTGAATAATTCGAGAGAAAATTAGACAATTAAGTTGGAATTAATTACACGACATACGTATGCGTAATCAATACACAGCGGTGATGAAATCATTTCACAAGAGCTTCTTAACCAATAGACAATTTTGACGCCTAATTGTTACACAAAGAATGTAATTATTACACACTTTTTGTGTAAAATTACCATAAGGGAAAATTATCCATTTCATACAGATTTATAATTATATGGTTATTAAGTACATGTACTGTATTAAATTGAATTGAGTTGACAATGATGAAAAAAAAACATATTACAGTTACTGAAGTGAAAACTAATTTGCAAGTATTGCACAAAAACATTTGGCTGATTTTATAAACCAGACGACTTAAAGTAGAATGAACTGATGAAATGAATTGAACTGTGAACTTGCTTATTCAAGCGCAATACTAGACAGTAAAGTAAAATTGCACTAAGCCTGGATTTACAGTATTAATGTTGTACAATATTTATGACGCCTAAATTTACTCTTTCTATGGAGCAAAGTAGATGTAATTTTCCACCTTTTAGTGTAACATTACTTATTTCTGTACTAAAAAAAACGATTATACGTCAACAATACATATAATTACATTTAATTAGATCTTTTCATTTATTTTTTTCTGTATTTTTATAAACTAATTTTAGAGTGTATTGTATTTGTAGAACTATCAATAGAAACTAATTAAATTGAAATCGTTTCTGATTTTAATTTGGATATGGGGCATTAGTCTTTTCAACTTACGAAAGAGATAGGAAGGAGGAAATTACCAGGAAGGATACATGCGCCTAATATCAGGATGAAAGAGATGCACATTTCAAGGCAAACAAAATGCAATTTGCATTTTTTTACACTATTACACTAACGCTGTAAGCTTAATTTCTGCTGTAATCCAATTAGAGAATGTCTTTTGTTACACATCATTTCGGAAAATAACCTACTTTGAAAATTCTGTAGAAGTTAATTCATTATTTCTGAGAGCAGAGAATAGCATTAGTTTTAATGCAAAAAAAAACGCCATTACTTAAAAATGCGGTCAACCCATTCACAAAAAAAAACTGAAAACAAACTTTGTTCCAATCCACAATACTTAATATTCCAGCAACCCAAATTCCAGAAATTAAGAGAATACTTAGTTCGTTCTTATTAAAACTGTGCCGTTAAAACTAAGACCGTGGTGAATTGTTTCAACTCGCAATTCAACTTGTACTATGCTAAGAATTCACAATGGCAATTAGAATGCTCCCCGAGCAATGAGAGAGAATATCCTTGTAAAACAAAGAACAAGGCCCTTAACTCAGGACTTGGTCAAGAATAGAAGCAGGAGCAGTAAAAGCTGAAGGAAGCGTAGAAATTCTCGAGAGGAAAGCAAAACGAACTTTTCTTCTGTAGGACAGAGGAGTATCGAAGTCGTCCTTTTATAGGGTGCGATATACAAACCGGAGATGATGAGAGAAGACGGAGATCATCTGTCTAAATTCAATTAATTAAAAACTATTAAACCTAATGAGAAGGGCTCAAGGGAATCGCACGAGCTCTAACTAGCTCAGCACTTGAACAATACGAGGACATTTATGTGGTGGTTCTGTGGTAGTCCTGTGGCCACTATAGCAAACGGTTTTACGTTGAACAAGAAATACTAAGTTTTTTTTTTTTACTTACCAACTGCTTCTGAAGACTGGCTGCATCGCCCCGAACTGGACCAAGTCCTAGTGTTGACAATTCAGTGTCCTTTCGTATCACCCACTCGGTTAATTCTCTTAACGATAATAGTAGTGCACTCCAATGTTCGGCGTTCGATTCCAAACGATTTCTGCAACGAGAAGAAATAGAAAATTTGAAATTGATTTTCAATTAAATTAGTCGTATTCAATTGTATGTAGATAAGAGATACAAGATGGTTGATTAAAAAAGTTGTGTTTGAAAAACTAGAATTTTCTAAACTCAAGAATTGTTCTTAGCATGTAATGCCGCTTATTTATTTAGACTTGACTACACATCTTAGTTGACTCTTGATTGTTAATAAACCAACTGAATTTTGTCCTTACTTCCTTTTATTCTTAGCAATCAAATAGAAACCCCTATAATACATTAGTACTCGAGCGGAGTTCGAGCTGACCTCTCAATCGGGCTGAATTCCAGTAGAATATTATGAGTACTGACATAATTCTGTTTTCAAGAACAGATCAAATATTCATCAATTCCAGAACAGGTATCGGATTCCAGTTTGGCAAGCTCTACTCACTCTAATCATTCTTCTTTCGGAATCCACTACAACTCAAGAAATCTTTCGGTAATCCGATGCAAAAATCATCTTTAAAATCCATAAATCAAATGCAATCCTAAATTGGGCCTAGGCCTTGAAGTAATGCTAGACTTACTTTATTACTAGACTAACGGAATACTAGAAGGTGAAGTGGTCAGCCACACGGTCGTCCGTGATTATTATCCAAATTTTAACTCAGGTACTCAATACTTGTAGGTGAAACTCTATACTGCTATCAAATACGTTAAAGGTTCACAAATAATATAACATGTTAATGCAACAGGAAGTAAGTGGGGAGAGCTATGTATGAATCTGCGATTTAATAATCGCCTAGGCGAATCGTTTATACATCACCAATTTAATTTGCAGGTTAATCAGTGCACAAGAAGGAAACGTTTTTGGCTAGTTTTCAAACTGACGGGTTGTTTGCTGGGTTACTATATTATATTAAGAGGGTAAGTGACTGGACGAGTTTTATACAAATTCATGTACCTTTTCCTCAGGAACCGCTCGACTGATTTTAATCAAACTGTTTACACTTATTATGTTAGTAAATCTAATTCTACTGAATGAAGGAATTTTAAAAATATTAAAAACTAATTAAAGTCCCCATGAGTCCGGTGCGACCATTTTTTGTCCCTGTTTGATTTTTCTTTCTTGAGAGGATTTTGATCGATTGAAATCGTTTTTCGTTCATGTAATTTGACGTGGACAATACGTCTACATCAACGAACTAATTTTGAATTAACAGAAAAAATAGTGTTACAGGCTTTCAAATTATTTGAAACGCATAATTATTAAAAACCAATAATTTTTTTTATTGATTTAGGTATCTTTGAGATATACTTATTAATTATACTATCTATGATACTTTTTAATGAAATGTGGTCTTTTCATGTAATGCCTGCCATGAAAATCGTGAAAAATTGCTTCAGTTTGACTTCATATAGATATCATTAACAAAAATAAAAATTTTAAAAAATTTGATGCATGGAGGACATTTATTAAGATTTTTATTAATGAAAATACACTGGTAATAAATGCGCTTAAGAAACTCGGATTTATGCATTTTAAAAAATGTTTAAGGGTTATTGTTCTAATAGCAATTTTTTCAAATACAGTTTTGAATTTTTTCTCAATGGTTGACCTAGTTTACATACCAGCCAATAAAGTGGTGTAATTTTATTTTGTTTTTTTTTTTGCTATTAACGTGAAAAATTCACATGAAAACAGCCATAAATCAACAAAATCGCTTTTAACGTGCAAATGGGGCCTTAACTACGATTGAAAGCATTATGTTTTTTTTAGTTACAATTCGTTTATCATTTGTTGTTATATTTAAAACATTTAATGAAACTATAAAAAAGATAAAACTGCACACGTCTTATTTCTGATATAAGTTCAATTTTCTTCCTGTCATCCTGCTTGTTGTCAATGAACTAGGAACTCCTATACCGTAAACTTTTCGATAAGAAATTTCAAAAACAACCACATGTTTCTCAGAAAGTTCACTCTGTGCTTTATTTCACTCACTTTACAACAGCTTCCTTTAAAATCAATTTCACCTGAACAGGCTTCTCAGTGTTGATCCATCCAATTACTAAAAAATTAATTAAGCTAAACATCCTCTTCATCCTTCTCCGGTATTGAAGTCGAGTCGACTCAAGCCGAACACAAAATGAAAATGTTAAGTCTTTAGGAAGTTTGCTCTACAAAAAGCATGAGGACTAGACAATTTCAGTATTCATAAGCCAAACAAGCATTTGCCGTTTAATTTAAATGCACAAAGTTGGGTCGAATCAACATACCGACATGATGCACATACGCTTCCTGCTTTATACACGATAGCCGTACCGCATATCCTCTACCTATGCTAATAAATCGAGATTCATCAAACAATCTTCCTTTCTACATAGGGAACACAGGAAGCTAACGATAAAAACTTGTACATATCCTTGTTATCTTAAAGTCTCTAGGACGACGGAAGAGTTAAGGATATATGGACTAGTACGACTTATCTTAAGTACGAGTGACGTTTGATGAGCTTTGGCAATAATTTCTGAAATGAATTGGAGTATTTTGCTTAGGGCCGATATATGGAATGAATGACAGAGTCTTGACTTGAATATTTCATTACGTCCAATCTTAAAGTCCATTTGATCAGCTACAAGTTGGCTTCCGGTAAAGCTATTTACATGTGTTGGTATGAAATTATGGGATTTTGATAACACATCATTTAGGGCATTGAGTGACACTCATCAATAATAATGTCGCATTCAATAGTTATATGAAGTTCACTTCCGTAACTGAACAACTTTAAGATAAAGTAATAAAATAGTTGAGATTCGCTTTTCAGTGCAAGTTTTTCACCTAGTTGTATTCTCGACACTAGACGAATAGTGTTTCTCTAGTAAGTAATTTCATACAAAACTAGAAGAACGAAATTTACATAAACAATAGATCGATTTCACACATTTAATTACGTATTAGTGCCCTTTTTGGAGAAAAACAACAACATACCAAGTCGAAAGCGGGGAAAACTCTTCGAATGACCAGATTGCAATATCCGATGAGAAAGCCTTGGAACACTTTTCCCCTTCCTTTTGTTCTAACACCGCTCGAACGTTCAACGTACCATCAAATTTTCGGGAACGCGCTGGACTCAAAGTTTCATTAATTTCGGTTTATTAGTTATGCGGCCCTATTACTAAATGGTAATTGGACGATGGATGGTGAATAGAGAATAGGGAGGAGGGAATGGAGGATGGAAGATGGGGATGGAAGATGGTGATGGAAGATGGGGATGGATGGTGGATATAGGATGAAGGATGGGGGATGGTCGATGGAGGATAGTAGATGATTGATAGAGTATGATGGATGGAGGATGGATGGAGGATGGATGGAGGATGGATGGAGGATGGATGGAGGATGGATGGAGGTTGGATGGAGGATGGATGGAGGATGGATGGAGGATGGATGGAGGATGGATGGAGGATGGATGGAGGATGGATGGAGGATGGATGGAGGATGGATGGAGGATGGATGGAGGATGGATGGAGGATGGATGGAGGATGGATGAAGGATGGATGGAGGATGGATGGAGGATGGATGGAGGATGGATGGATGAAGGATGGAGGATGGAGGATGGTGGATAGAGGATGGAAGATGGAGAAGGGTGTATAGTTGATGGTGAATAGAAAATGGAGGATGGTGGATGATGGATAGATAATGGAAGATGGAGAATGGCGGATGGGGGATGGGGAATGGAGGACGATTGATGGTGGATAGAGGATGGAGGATGGAAGATGGAGGATGAAGGATGGTGGATAGTGGATAGAGGATGAAAAATGGCGGAAGGTGGATAGAGGATGGTAGATAGAAGATGGACTATAGACGATGGAGGATGGAGTACGGATGACGGTGGATGGAGGATGGAGGATGAGAAATGGAGGAAAAAGAATGGTAGATGGTGGATACAGGATTGTGGATACAGGATGGAGTAACGGAAGCAACGGGAGTAATAGGAGCCACGGGAAAAAAAAGGAGCAATGGATCAACGGGAGCAACGGAAGAAATGGGAGCAACGGGAGTAATGGAGCAACGGGAGTAACGGGAAAGACGGGAGTAACAGGGGCGATAGACCAACGTAAGCGTAGCCGCGGTATGCGGCTAGTATTTAATAAATACGATTGTCATAGCATGAAAATATTATTATTAAAATGGAAATTTAAGTAATGAGACTTTAAATTCCTCAATTAAATTCTTAAAATGTCCCTTGACTTGACTTTGTTGAATTTTTTTTAACAACGGTTAATTATAGTCCAAATCGAAAGCTTAAAAAACACAATTTCTTATTAAACGTGTGCAATTCCACACACTTCTCTTTCAAATTTCTGCATGCGCTGGTTGAGACAAACAAAAATCATTTCTATCTACTCTAAAATAATAACGTCCTTGTGAAATTTTCACCTGCATCTACAAACACACGACGAGCAGTCCGGAAAGAAAAATGCAAAATCTGATGAGTTTTTTATTCAAAGGTTCTTTGTACTTTTTTTTACGATTCTGACTTTTCTACAGGTAACTCGACCCACCGTATAATTTATGACCGTGTCACCATCCTTCCAAGCACCTAAATTTTAGGGACTTTTTTTCGTCTTGCATGGACCGTTCGTTGAGAGAAGGAACCTTTTATTAAAACCTTGTTTGTTTGTGTGAACCACGCTAAGGATCCAAAGGAACGAATTTATAAAGGTATCATCATTTTAACAAGAATAAAAAGTCCTTGGCACAGGGATGGATGTCAGTGGTGAGAATGATAAATGATATGCATGTTATGAGAAATATTATTTGTGCAATAATTTGTTTTCGTAGCGTTTTGTCGTTAAAGTGTTTAGCGCGCTTTAAAAATGTGAATACTACAATATAAAAAGAAATAATAAAAATATTACAATTTATTCAAATAAATATGCTCTGAGTGATCTTTGATCATGTAATCTGTGCCTAAGAGATTTTCTAGTACTATGACTATTTTTTCACATTATTTAGAGTAGAGTAGAGTAGAGTAATGTAGAATCATTGAAAAATCGTGACTAAGGATGCCAGATTGGGCTATTTACCGCGATTTGGGAAATCTAAATTTTCAATTCGGTTTTATGTTTTAAAAAGCTACTTAAAGATTCTTGGTATTAAAGTTTCCAGAGAAAATCACCAACGTAACAATCTCGTAGAGAGCTTTACATACTTCTCGCATGTTCTACACACTTATCGCATGTAAAAGTTACTTTTGCGCATTCCACATAAACAACAGGATATGCGTGAAATCTCTGGAATCAACACATGCAGTATATAAGCGCCGCAGAGTCCAGGGTTTACGTGCGGGTTTTGGGCAACCTTGATCGTAACTCAGTAAACTAACAGGGCATTAAAATCAAGAATACTCTGAATACTCTATAATCCGAAAACAAGTAAATGTATAATTTCCGAATTATTATAAAGTTTTTTTTTATAATAACAGATAATTTCAAAGTGTAAAAATAATTTTGTTAGCTGAATTATGATCGACCATTTCATTGTTTATATGTACATTTAGAACCGGACCATATAGGATGACTTCTAGTACAGAGAAACCTTGACACGTTCCTTTTTGGACGATGTTATTAATTTCAAAAATGAAGTAAGAAGAGAAAAATTGTTAAGAGGGAGAAGCAAGTTTAAAACTGTTTTGGAGCTTTTGCATCATCGGATGACATTGAGTTATCGGAGGATGTATCATGACTATAGTATTATCCGAAACACTCTTACACCGGCTGGTATCGTATATTAGAATTTTCCCATATGTGCGATGTAGGACAAAAATTCATGTTCACGAATTATAAATGATTGCGATCGATCACTGTCCTGGCTACTCTCATTGAGGAACTGAAAATTCAAATTCTTTACATTTTAATTTAGTTACCCTGATTATGATGCCTAGATTCGATTCGTGCAATGGCCATCTTTAAAGTCGGTGCGGTTCCAACAGGGCTGTCTTACCTTGCAAATAAGCAGTGATACCTGCACTGAAATCAACACAAGGTTGCCAATACTCAATTGTTCAATTTGTACGAAACTAGTCGAATAGTGAATTTTTCATAGATTTAAACCATGACCTTATCAAAAACATACTCCTTTTCTTAGATACGTCAAGAGTTTCAACCACAGTTCAACAGCAGAACCAAGATTTATTAAAGTTCTGAAAACAAAGGATGCTTATGAAATGGGGAAGAACTGAGTGTCATAATAAGGAGAAGAATATTAATTTTAAAAGTATACTAGACTACTGAACTCTTCAACTGGACTAAAGCCTTAAAAATATTAAATAAAAATTTATATTTTTATAACTTCTATTGTTATCTTCCGCTTCAGCAGCAATCGAATCAAACTGAATCCTGGAATTGTCAGCATGAAATCACGTTCTGCTGGTATGTTTCAAAAGGACGAAGCTCTTTTGCCGGAAAGAAAAACTTTAAATCCGTCTAAAGACGAAAACTATAAAAGACTGAAAAAGGAGCTGGCAGAACAAAATACGGAAAAATAACTCTTAACATTTCCGTTAGTTTAAAAGTCCTTCGTCCTTTTGTTGGAATTATCACTTGTGCTTGCATTATTCCGGCTAGAAATGCATTTTCAGCTAGTACCATCTTGCGACAATTTTTCATCTTTCAGTGAAAAGTTGAGAAAGACGTGAGCGGTGGTAGCGTCTACGATGACAACAAGGACATCGTTTTCTTCTACCATCAGGCGAGCGTTTATCATCTGACACCTTATTCTTATCATATCTGTGCGAATGCAATTCCTGGCAACTCGAAAAATTACTAAGTTGTCATTTCGAGGCCGGGGATGAAGGCTTTTCAAATTCCTTTTTTTTTCCACCGGGGAAATTTTATTCAAATTTTTCGAGAATTTCTTCCTTTTTGTCGTACTTTAAATTATATGGCCGTCGATTTTCCATGTGCGACAAGGCACATGATTTGTTGATGTGGAAAATTCGCCTAGCTACGAGGGACTATGAAAATCGGAAGAAAAGGACATTTTTTCCCTTCTTTTTGTAGAACTAGAAGGGACAGAAAAAGTTGAGTTTCGGTAATGAGGACAAATCGTTTTTGGAATTTCGATAAGTCCATTGGAAAATTTGATTGTTTAATGCGGGTAATTTTTATTCGAACTTAACGAAGGAAATCTGTTGGGTTCCGGTTGTATTGAATTCATTCATGAAAATTAGACAATACTTTTCAATGTTTTTTGTGAAATTTGAAGAATTTGAATATTCGAAATTGTGGGGAGGAGAGGTGGGCTCGGCCCCGATAACCGCAACTTTGAATTCGCGACTATACTTGAGTTTCAAGGCCGTGCAAAATTTGAGTAGCAGCATTCCGTGCTGATATATATCGTATCTACATATGCTCTTACAAATTGTGTCATTCTGATCTGCTTATGTCATTCCGTGCTGCTTATGTCATTCCTTGCTGCGTCTTGCACCCAGACTATTGGTTAATTCTCGTTTCATTGATTTATCTTTCAAATTTAATTAAAACATTGGTGTTATAGTTGGACATAAGCACTTAGTGAACAATAAAATCGTAATTGTCGATATAGAATACCTCAGACTACTTATTCAAGTTACTTTAAATAATGGCTGAACTCATATCAACTATTACGAAAGTCATAATCAGAAACGCTTAAAGCCTCGGTACAATTCGATTCAGATCCAAGGTTGCCTAAACATGTACAGTGCAACCCGCTTATAAAGTGCACTTTTATAACGTAATTTCGGTTATAAAGCACCTTTTTTTAATGTTGGTTATAACGTACTATAGCTTATAACGTTCTAGTTTTGTAGTCCCCTCAAGGTACGTTATAACCGGGTTATACTGTATATCAATTTCCAAATTTTGAATTTGATTTTCGTACTAAATGACTTACAACAGCTCTTGTGGTTTAAAATTTTTGTCAAAATTGGAGCTGGCTTTCTTATTTTGGATATGTTTTTGGAATTTAGGATAGAACCACTATATGCGATGCCTTACCACGCGATTTGATCACACTATTGCTTCAGTACTGTTCGCGCACCACAGTGCACAAATGAAGACAACAAACCAATTCACTCGAGGAAGACGAATTTCGATTGTAGCAACTTTATTGGTAACAACTGTTAAGGGTTGAAAATGGCAAAGCAAAGAAAAAAGCTGGTGTGGAATGACATGAATGACATTTATCTAAGTTAATTCGATTCGAACTAGAAAACATTTTTATCAGATTTAATTCGCATAACTTCAAATTCCATCTGGCGACCGAGTTCGAAATTATGGAAATCGCCCAACCGTTAAATCATTTGCAAACTAAACACCCCACACATCATACATATTAGAACCCTTTTGTTGATGAGTTATTTTATTTCGTGAGCACACAAGGGCATGGTAAATATGCTAACCCATTGAAAAGTGGTATTCTGTATATTCATATTCTGTTTATTTCATATGAAGACACATAAAACATAGCACAGCCTGATTCGTATTTCGGCTGCATTTGGTTCTCTTTCGTGACCAAGCATTTGTTTGTGAAGGATGTGAACAAACAAAACCTTATGAAATTGATTAAAGACCGGACCGGGTTCTTCTATTGTTTTCAGTCGAAAGGTTATACTACGTAGAATAGGTATGAACCCTAATTACATATAGTTGATAATGCCATACGCTTTCGGGACTGTTGAAGCAGTTTCGTATTGATGAAATAGGTTAGGTTAGTACCATGGATACACAGCAAGTATAGTACAAACCATGGTATTGAAACTAGCTGCACATGATACACTGCACATATGGTATGATTTGACAGTATCTGGTATAAGCAATCAAAGACATTTAGTTGTGATACTCGCCACACAATTGAGGAATGGCACAACTAGCAGTAAAATCCATAGTATATTAGGTAAAATTTTCGAATTTGTATACCATGAAACAGCTTCAATACTAGATATGTTCCAGTTCGTTGTCTCGTATATGATAGTATTGGGTGATACACTGCTGGTATTAACGATATTATGATAACAATACCAGCAGTGCATCCATGTTATTATGGTGAAAGCTATTTAGATCGACACACTTATACTATTCGGTTGGTCCACAACCGTGAAACTCAAATGAAGTCACAGAGAGTTATCGTAGTATTACTACAAGTGAATAACTAGTCGAACCAGCTACAACTGGAAATAAATTTGGCTACTACATCACTTCGTGTTTCAGCTATGTCCCTGAAACTGGAGAAGAAGTAGGAACGAAATTACTTAAACAACATGATTTTGAAGAGTGAGCTTCAAAGTGTTTTCAGCAATAATAAAAAACAATAGATACACACCAGGAGCCAATCATGTGTTACATTAGATCGAATACTGAGCCACCGAATAAATTTGAGTTGGATATCGTCAAAGGGGTTCTTGCAGGGAAATATGTAAGATCTAAATAATTTTAAATAAAATTTATGTCGATATCCAGCTCAACAAGTGTATACATTACAGTATTAAAGCCAGTAATGGGTTTGAGTACACCCGAAGTAATAAAACAAATTACTTTCGGGATATTATTTAAAGATCTAACTTAATTTTTTTTAATAATAATAGATAATATGTAATTTGAAAAAATTTGTTTACCCTTAGATTTTGTATTTTCACGTTTTAGGACTATTAAAAAAAAAGTTGACTCCGTCTGTCCACCAAATGCAAAAGCGTTTGAAGGCTCGTAGCTCACAAACCCGTTGAAATATTACGTTGAATCTACGTTGAATTTACGTTGATTTTACATTGAATTTTTTTAAGTGGGTAGATATTAGATGACTCCCAACTTCAGATTTTGAGATTGGTGTGCAAAGGCGGATTTAAAAATGTCCGAAATTTTTCACGAATTTCGTTAAATTTCGTTAATTTAATTTCTTAATTTTTCGATATCCAAATCCTAAGGGAGTTCAATGTGGTTGTGTACATTTACACAAATTCTGATATATACGTATATCTTAGAAAAATCAAACTCGCTTTCACTTCAAAAGAGTATAAATATAATCGGGGAACAGCTTAGTCATGGATTTTTCGCCATTGAACCATCTAATGGGGAAAGTATATCACTTAGTTCTGATGAGATATCGAATTGGTTTTTATTCAATCTCTCCTCTTAAAATCGGTTTCAGAACTTTTTCATCTTCAACTTCGAAAAGGCTATGTCAATATTTTATCACCTAAGTTTTTATCGAAATTGAAAAAAAAAAGTAATAAATAAGAAATCTGCAAACAGTGGGTGCAATGACGTACAATCTAAGCAATAACCACTAGTCTAATTTTTTAGGTAGTTAATCGCAGAGAAACGTACACCGGATCTCAGTATTAAACGCGTTCCTAACTTCTACCCCAAAATAATAAAGTTGCGACTGTTGACAGATTTTTTAATTCGCGATTATAGCGAAAGTTTTTAAACACATCAAGTAGTGGTGTGCAAAAGGTAATTATTCGTTCGTTACTTTAAGTAGTATCCGGATACTACTTTTGAATAGTATTCGATATTGACTCCATTAATTGATTTCCGTTTGTAAGTGTGATAACTTTTTTTTTATCTCATCAAATTGTATCCGACAATCGTTTCTACTTGTAAAAAATAACAGGTCGTGTGATACAGTGATATGAGCTAAAAAAAGGTCATCAACAGACAAGTCTGTACGGAAGGCTAGTACAAAGTAATTGATAAAGTATCGAATACCAAATATCGAATACTAATTTCAAGTAATCAGTAAATTAATTGCATTGCAGTTCACTAATCTCAAGTGAGAGGCATCCTTTGCAGTCGAAGTACATATGGTCATTATATGTAGCGAATGTACAATTGCCAACAATGAAAATTATTCTGTAGTTCATCTTCAAAATTCAACACATTCTGATGGAAACATGTACTCAGCGGCGGATAGTGTTTAGGTCTTCGTCCACACGCAAACAATACTCTAGGCCCTAAGCACATGTACCTCTATACATTTTCTCTAGTTTGGGACTACCTTAATCAGCGGGTGCTGCACGCACAGAACTTCGACCCTGACTGTACTTGATCAGAAAATTTAAGGATAACAATATGGTAGCAACCAAAAGAATTACAAATTAATTTTTAATTTATTTTACAAATAGCCTTTGAAAGTTATTAGGCGTTTAACCCTATAAGAGCGACAATTAACGAAGGACAATTAATGGTGGTTATTGAAAGGAGTAAGGGGTTGGGACCAGTCCCGTGCGCAGGAATGTATGATGGGGGGGGGGGGGGGTTTATCATGTTCCCCCATACTAACTGTGATGACCTAAAAAAAAAAAGGTCCTCACTTCCCTATGAAAATAGGCCAATGGGGGGGTTTGAACCCCCCCCCCCCTTCCCCGTGCGCACGGGCCTGGTTGGGACGTTTTATTGTAGTCTACAAAATGGAATAATTTTTGTCTATGAATGCAAAAGCGATATAAGCTTAAAAATAATTTAATTTCGCTAGTTCAATTTTTGTATGAAAGTAACATTCAACTGGCAGTTTCTGTACATCTTCGAAGGTTCCAAATTTTGCCGCCAGAGTACACGGTATACTTGCGAATTTCCGTAGTATGTACTGAAAATTAAATTTAAATTAAGATGTATGACCCTCATCGAAGATAAATCCCAAAAACCTGGGGTTTCAAGTCCGATAATTGTCGTTTGAATGTCCGATACAGTCGTTAGACATATCTTAAGTAGAGATGAGTCGTTCACGAGTGAACTGTTCCCAAAGAATACTTCATTGAAGTAAGTGAGTGAAGTACATGACTTGTTTTGGTGAACTGCAGTTCCATTGGACACGTGACAAAAAAAAAACTTAACCGAACTTTTTTTTTGCTCATCATCTTCTAGATCTATTGACCTTTTCTTTTTGCTCATCATCTTCTACCCTCAACTTAAACTATGAATGACCTAAAAGAACGAACTAATTCGTGAGCAAACGAAGGAACGATGAAACGAAAACCAAGGAACGATGGAATGAAGAGTTCCGGAACTACTTCACTGAACTACGTTCTTAAAGTGAGTGACTCTTAGGCCCGTTCCTACGATCGTCAGTAACGTTCCAACTGGAACTTTAACTGACAGATGTTCATACGAAACTTACAGTTAAAGTTCCGGTTAAATTTTAACTGAAGGTCGCACATAACCGCCCTAAGTGAAGTACTTTACTGAAAGGAACTGCCTTGCCCATCTCTAATTTTAATATTACGGGTTATTGCTACAGTGGCAGAACGATGCCCATCATTCCAACTGTACGGTGAACATACATATAAACTTTCCTCAATTCATTTCTGTTTAATTAAATTCTAAGCTAATTCGCTTTCAATCAATTCAAACTGCAGACAAATTTGTTTTATCGAATTACGTTGGGATCGGACAGAAATGGCCCGATTACCGGGTCCAGAAATCAAGCTAAAATGTTGCTAGCTGCTGGCACTGGTCCATTTATACAGTAATTTAGTTTTAAGAGAACAGGTTCGAATTCAAAGATAAAGGATTGAGTGATTTAATTTGGAAAATAGTCAAAAATAACGGCATTTATTTGAACATTATGTCCTTCCTGTAACTACACTAAATCAAACGGAAAGAGTGCCCTTCAAATGAGGCATACTAACTTGTGGTAATTGATGTCGGACAGACAGCCAGATTTTTAGACTATCAGAGGATAGTCTTATAAGGTAATTATGTAGGCACTTAAGAGGTGGTCCAAATATTGAGGGAGAAATCTACCGTGTGGTTCTATTATAGAGTATATTGATTAACAAGCTTCATTATATTTCCAAACAGTAACTAAAATCTCAAAAATAAAGTAAAACGAAACTGCTTTAAATCGCATGTTTCCCTTATTTAAAAAGAGAACAACAACTTCAACTTCGAAATATTGAAGGTTTTCATCTCCGGAAACCATTCACCAATATTCAAGCCGGATTTAAGCCATCACGAAAGAGCTGCCACCACGAAAGATAGAAAATACGAAAAATTTATTCCACGGAAAATCCGTTTCACTGAATCAAACACAGAAGAACTTTTCGGATCTTATACGAAACAATGGTAAAAGAAATTGTTTTTTTTTTTTTTGTGGGAAAAAAGTTGGAAAAGAAGAGTTCTTTTCCCTTTTTCGCATTTCCTTCAATTCTATGCGCATCCTGTTGTTATTCCTTACAGCAAAGTGCTAGGCAGGATCAACGGATTCATCGCTGCGGAGCTCAGTACCACCAGAAACAGCAACAACATCACAGTGTACAATACCCTACAACATTTTCTCTTCTCTTCAGTTTTCGTGATTATTTTCATATACTTCAGAAAGGAAATGCATTTCCCCGCGGAACGACTGATACAGGGAACTCTAGGATTTTCCTACTTCAAAGTAAACTGCATATTACTTAAGAAAGAGTCTTCTCATTTGGTTTATTCTACCGCAGAAAACTTAACCCAGCTACGTACATTTTAATGCTAATATTGGCCCTAACCTTAGTATAAATAGCGCACTTACTATAGAGAGCGTACAAGATTTGTCATATATAAAATTGCATGTCAAGATGCCACTGAGAAAACGAAAAAAAAAAACGTATTTAGGTTCTTGGATACCTGGCGAAGGAAAAGAAGTTGTTGTGTGCATGTCTTCCAGGTAGAGTGAAATGCACTTGGTGATTATTTTTTTGTGTGTAATCTTGGTAGGCAATTATAATCATCTCTTGGATTTTTCTTCTATTTTTTTTCTTGCTTCGTCCTTTGAGACTTTAGGCAAGGGGAAAACAGAGCCGTTGAGAAACTAGGATACGTACCTAATTGCAATGCTTTTAGCTTTCAGATGATTCCATCTTTGATTCATTTCGTCAAGACGCCGCTGCAACATAACTGCATCCTCTTGTGATGTCAACGAACCGAGAAGTTTACGGCCAGTGCCGTCGAGACGATCGTAAACGACACGGTGTGTTTCGATCTCGGATTGAAGGTCCTGGAAAGAAAGAAGAAAATCGTTCAATTAGTTTTTAAATTTTCGTAACTTTAGGAACTCAGTCGCAACAATAAGGGGCTTGGCAGTCACTACGTGACAACCTAAAAAATAACGTTCCAAATAGCCTCCCGTTTATTTTTTAGGTTGTCAGTCGCAGTAACCTACACCGCATGTCAGCATTAAACGCGTTCCGTACCTCTATCAAATATTAAGTGGTGCCCAGACTATTGGCAGATTTTCATTTATTTACTTTTTTTTTCAATTTAAATAAAAAAATATTGCGCAAAGTATCGACAAACAAGATAGGGGTTGAATAAAAAATTCTAAGATCGATTTTTAGTCGCATATACTCGTATACAAAAATCATGATAAAGTAGAAGAGTTCGACATTTAAGGTATATGGCGGAATTCGTAAGAACGTATATAATCATTTTGCATCCTCTAAGAGGTGTAATATCGCAAATTCTCGAAAGTTAATTTTAGATTATTATATAGGTAATATATATAAAAACCATAGAAGTAAAACCGAACTCTATCTTATTACACCTAAAAGATTTGTCAGAATTCGTGAAAATTTGAAAAATATTTTACACCCCATGGCAGGTTGAATATTGAAAATTGCTTAAATCAGATATTTTCTGATTAGAGTTCCGTTCAGTGAAGTACTTCATTCCGAGTCACTCAGTTTAAGGAACGAGTGAGTGAAGTAGTTCCGGAACACTTCGTTCCATCGTTCCTTCGTTTTGGTTCCTTCGTTCTTGTTTCTTCGTTCACTCGCGAACTAGTTCGGTCTTATAGTTCATTCATAGTTCCACTTAAGTGGAGAAGATGATGAGAAAAAAAGGGTCAGTAGATCGAGAAGATGATGAGCAAAAAAAGGACAGGACATCTCGAAGTTTTTTGTCACGTGTCCAATGGAACTGCAGTTCACCAAGAGGAGAGAGGTATTTCACACACTCGCTTCAATGTAGAGTTCTTTAGGAACAGTTCACTCAGGAACGACCCATATCTTTTTCTCATCACACTTAAAGCTTTTAGAAGTAAAAGCGGATTCGATATCTCATTAGATCTAAGAAATATTTCGGAATTCGTGAAAATGTACACAACCTTTTTGCTCCTATGGGGAATATCCAAATATCTAAAAATTTAGAAAACTGTTTTTAAACGCTTACATAAAGAGCTCGCAAGGATAAGATTCATTTGATAACTCGATATGTCTACCAAGATATAACGAAATTCGTGAAATGTGGAAAAAAACCTTCCTCAGTGAATACCTATACAGGCAAATACAAAGACAATATGAGGGTTGCTAGATATTAATACCAACTGATATTGAAGAATAGAATCCTATTTTGTTGTATCAAAAATCAATCACGCAGATAAATAAAGTATATTTGAAGTGAAGGTTTGACAAGCTTTGATATATATTTTTGGTCAAAACTCAGTCTTGGTCACCATGTGTTGATCTCGGTTGACGTTAACGTTTGGACGTTTCATTACAATTAATAGGAAAGAAAGGCGTCAGCCCCTTATACGTACAACTTTTCACCTAGTCTTTTCTTAGTCGTTTTTCTTCAAAACTAAACGACGACATAATTGTCAAGTTTTTCAAAATACCACCACTCAAAAAACCACAACATTACACATTTATCCTCCTTTAATATTCTGCAGAATTCTTGTTCGCCTTTCACGTATTGATTGATCGAATTACTACCCTTGGCAAAGTTTTGAAGTTTCCGAAAGATTTTGATTATATCGAGTTTACTTCATCACCCAAAAAAATGCGCTGCTAATAATCCCTAGTGACCTGACAAATACTTTCGAACTTCTTAAGACTTAAGATTCCGAAAACATTTTAAGGATTCTTAATCGACAACTTCATCTACCAATACATAAAATGAGAATCCTTCGCAATATTCAAGCAAAATATCACCCTTAAATTGTAATCGTAGTCACGTAATATCCCCAAAATCACAACTTGTTGGACGGGGCATGTTCAGCATGTTTGGGGCTAAAAGCCGTTTAACTTAAGTAATGTGCAATGCTGTTGGCCGGAAGATAGTGTCGAAATGTTTGGGTGAAACAACTTTACAACATTGTTGAATGTTAAACAAAGTGTTCGACAAACTTTTCGTAAATCACTCGATCCATGGAAATATGTTCCACGAAGAGCTCTACACGGAAGTAGGGACTAACTATAAGCTCTTGAATCGATTATATAATGTGGCAACACTATCAAGCTGATTAGTTTTCATAGCGATGAAAATCAGAGGCATTACTTTAATGAAGAAAATCGGAAAGGTTTTTTTTCATGGAAAAAGGAAGTGCTGCGAGCTGAACTTTTCGCTTTTTTTCAAAAGAAAAACGCGTAAGATGTTCTTGGAAACCTTCTCTAAGACATTGCACATCTTCTGTCCCTCTAATATAGATTCGAAGGGCACTCAAAAGCATAACTTCCGGCAGTGGTCTTACAACTAGTATACAATGGCTACAGAATCTTTTACTTGAGATATGGACTCCTAGGTGCTAAAATTCAATTCATATAAAATAAAATCAACAAAAACTCCCCAGGAGCTTTGTAATACAGACATATCCCTGCACTCTATCTTATATGGTTGTGAAGTTGCAAATATCTCCCTTGATACCGACAGGAAGATATGGAAAATATCTCATCCGAAAGGTTCAAAAAAATCCCAGTGTAATAACCTTCTAATGGTCGTATAGTGGAGAACCTTTGCGGATTTTATGATACCCAGGGATTACCCGGCTTACCTGTTTACTTCGAAAGGGGTTTTTCGTACCTGTGTATCGCCCATAATAAAGAAGGGAATATATACAGAAACGCTGTGCGTATGTAGTATGTATTTTACATGTGTCAAAAGGAAGCCTCTTGAAAAAAGCGAACACCATGCAAAACTTCTAAATTAAATGTTGGGAATATAAAAGAATATATCAAAGCAGTCCGAACAAGTACCTACCAAAGACATGACTTTACAAAAAAATAGTTTTACAATAAGCACCTTGAACAGTTCTTAATAAATATAATTGTATATTTGTAATACTAGCCCTATTCTTTTTTTAAATACAATTTCGAAGTTTCAACTTCCTAACATAAGCCTCCCACGTCTTACACCCCTAACTAAGGTCAACTCAACCTAATCCGTAAATTTTTTAAAGAAAATGTACTCACACGGATTCTGGATATAGTTATCACTAAAACACGTAGCAGAAACTACGTTTGTGTATGACGGACAGACATATATTTGCTTGTGCTAGGATCTATTACCTCTAGAAGGTGAAAAGATACAATCTGAGAATACTATAGAATGATACCTTCGTTGTTTAAGCGTAATAATCTCTTTTTAATATTATTACATGTACCTTGGTAGCCCGACAACCCAAACTCAGTTCCCAATGAGAAATGTATAACCTTCCACTATCCAACTGGAATGCAAAGAAAACTCTACACACATCTTAAACGCTCTCTGTCACTTCTCTTCTCGCATGTTCTTCACACTTCCCAAATACTCCACACATGCAACCGATAGCAGTAGCAGCAGTCACATGGACAGACCGACCACAATTCCAGTCACCGCGTAACCGGTTAGAATCTAGAAAACTGAGATTTGATATCTACTGTGAAAAGCGGAAGAAATTAATTTGTAATTCGAACATGACGGAACTTTCTTGATTTCAAATTTTTACTGAATGGAAATATATTTATTAATAGATAATAAAGTATTTACTTTAATACCTTCGTACTGCCCAGAAACTTAATGAGTTTTACAAATAAAATTTACTTTTGTCTAACGCATAGAATTGATTTATATTATTCTTTAAGAGTTGAAAATATCTCTTTACTTTTACAAATTAAAATATACTTAAAACAAAAAATTCGAACAATAAAAAACACCAAAATGTATAATGATTAATGACATATTGCGAATTTAATGTCTCATTAGATTTAAGAAATATGTCGACTTTTCGGTTTTAAGCGCTTTAATTATAATCGCAAAAAAACATTTAAGCATTTTTCGATATTCAACCCACAAGGCAGTATAAGGTGGTTGTGCAAGTTTACACGAATTCCGACAAATCTTTTAGGTAAAATCATATACAGTGGACACTGCTTGTTGTAATTTCGTATAATGTTATAATGTGGATTTTGTTATCAAAACAGTTGGGTCCCATTCTCCATAAACGTTCGTTTTTCATTCATTTTTCGTTCGGCTATTGTTATAAATCGGTTGATGTTATTGTTTTTGGCTGGTCCTAAACTGATTACAATAAACCTACTGTATGTACCTACTGTATAATTGAATTTACTTTTAACAAAAATTAATTTCAGGATTTTGCGATATTCAACTACTAAGTAGGTGTAAATTGTTGTTACGAATTTCGACAGTTTTCTCTGGTAAAAAAAAATTTCTATCCTCAAATTCAGTGTTTTCAGTTGGAGGGTGTAAATATTCCGATCTATATACCTCGAGAACGGTTATTAATTAATTTCAGGATTCTGCAACATTTAATCACTAAGTAGGTGTAAATTGTTTTTACGAATTTCGACATATTTCTCGGGTAAAAAACCGCTCCAGCCTCAAATTGAGTATTTTCAGTTAGACGGTGTAAATATTTCGATTTAGAAAACTGCTACATACAGAAAGCTTACGAAAATTTATATGTAGTCTTTGTTGTAACTCGTTCCACAAATATAATTTTTGTTATTTCAAAAGTTTTCCAATCCCAGGCGGTGAAAGTAGAAAGTTGTGCAGCAGTTTGTGTATGTGGATGTACTATAAACGTAAGTTGAATAAAAAAAAATCAGTCAAAAAAAATTTGGTGAACAGAGGGTTCACATAGTTTTACGAATTTCGCCATAAATCTGAGACATTTTGAGATATGGAATCAATTTCACTTGCATGTTTTTAAAAGTTTTTTAAAACCATAAGTTAAAACTTAGACAACCTCTTTACAATCGGATATCTGTGTAAGTTTTCTCGAATTCCAACAAATATTTTAGGTCTTTTCAGAGGTTGTGGAGCGTTGTATAGGATGTATCACGAATTCCATTATATTTGTCGAATTAAAATGATTTTTAGTCGCTGTTGAGTTCTACTGAATCCTGAAAATATATTCGAGGACTTCTCGACCGGATGTTAATAGATGGCGTATAATTTTAAAAATTTTGCATTTTCTATTATGTTAAATACCTATATATTTTTTTATTTTTTAGTCAATCAACCTCTTACATAATTTTTACATAATTTTTCCATGTCCCTAAAGTGATATCGAAATCGTTTCTACTTGTACGAACTAATTACATAATCGCGTAATTCGATATTGAACCCCTAAGAGACATTAAAGGGGTTATATGCCATATACCTTATGACTGATCCGATATCGAATTGGCTTTAATTCTAGGTTAGGGTAGGTTGGAGTTTACTTCTTCAACTGGCTTGGTGATCATGCTACAATGGAGGTCGCGAGAATCCAACGCTTCATTACCGGATTCGATAATCCTGTGGTATCACAACGGACCTTTTAGGTCTAAGTGTGTCCGTATTCTCACGGACAGCCACACGTACCGACCTACCTACCTAGAGTAGGTTGTAGTGGCAACCATTCAAACTAGGACTTCTATTGCAACCAGTTTAAATGCACCCAAATAGATTTAAACTCATTCAAATATTTTTAAACACATTCAAATGGGTTTAAACCTTTTCAACCATTTAAATGGGTTTAAACCCATTCAATGAAATTGAATGATGAATGAAATTGAATTGAAAATTGAAATAGGTTTAAGCCAAATAATATACAAAGTGGTATGATGTAAGGTAGGATTAAACTCTGTTCTAAATTGATTTCTACTGTAAATTAGATAGAGATTATGTATATGTTTGACATTAGACATTAGTCAAATATACACCATACAGTTTTTGCTTGTTTAATTTTTAAATATATTTTTTTCGTAATTCCAACAATTAATAAACATTTTTTATCATCCGTTCCATGGTCTTTCTTTCTAAGAGACCGTGGAGAGTATGTGATAATATACTCCCCTGGCAAACGTTGAGCTGAGCTGAGCTGTGCAAGCATCCGATCATTGCACCTAATCAGCAGGTGTGAAAGAATTTAAACCACAGGTTAAATTGATTCGTCCACATTCAGCTACCCATTAGGTGTGGGTTTTTACTACTTGAAAATGCATAGTTCAGAGCACGGTGCGATATAATTATGCTGGTTCATTCAACAACACCTACTTGCACTACATCCCCGATAACGAGCTCCTGTATATGTCCTTCTACAAATATGAAAACTGAATGACCGAACAAGGCTCCACTAAATGAGTACAATAATACGCCTCATCAACCCCCTTTTTTCAAAGGCACAACATCGATACCCCGTTGTGTGGTTTCGACCTTGTCACCCCCTCCCGCATAAATGGCTGTGAATTTCATCCATCGATAGGCCACTTATACGACGCTCACGAATTGTGCCCCCAAAAAGGAACACAACCCGGTTAATTGGGGCTGAAATGTTCGGTTAGCCGCCGATTATTTAATTGAATGCGATGGGATAAATTGTTTCTCGTTCCCGAAAATGTTTTTATTTTACGACGCTTTTCCATATAAATATTAACTAGATTGGATATTCGAATCGAGTATGCTGTAATCTACGTATTGGAACCATTATGGATGGAGCGCGATTATGGAGCTACGTAAGTGGTATGTTATGCCCTTGCGAAATGGGGCTGCCTACTTGTAAAAGTATAGGGGATTCCTTTATCCCTCGAGTGATTCCGTTGATTGCTCTCGACTGCTTCATGAATGTAGCGAACACTAAGCTCTGTTCAAATAACCTGCTCCGTGGAATCCCCTAGAAAAACATGAGGGTGGCACTTAATACATAATTCCAACAGTTTGAATAGATTCCGCCGAGGGTGTTCTGCGATGGAGAGGTTTGCTAACATAACACACGAAATTATTGAAGTTGGTAAAATATGGCAAATAAAAAAAAAATCATTTTATTATTCTAGCAATTATCTAGTTGCTAGAAACATTGAATAAAAAAGTTGTGGTAGTCACATTTGTGCGATACCATGATGATGCTCAGTTCGTGCAATCCTGCTGAAACCACCTGTGGTTTTGGCAAGGTAAACTTTTCCAGACGTGGCTATAACGTTCGCGCTGTCGGCAGCTAGACTTCGATGTCGCATTTACCTATGCCATAATACTGAAGAAGGACGAACATACCTGGCAAAAGTTCGACATGTCGAATATGTTCGGGGCATTTATAAAACCCAGTGGGCTAGTTTTGCCTGTGACGTCTGTTATGCATGCAATCGTTTCAGGACGAATACATTGTGTTTGCGTAATGAGATAGGGTGGAGGCCTAGTCGTTGGTAGCCGGTGGCAGATATTTAAATTACATACGTAACAAATATGTCATGTTTTTGTACTCGCGGATAAAATGCTTAGTTTCTTTTGTAAATAAGGAGCTAAATTTCGGAAAGAACTAAAGGATTGTAACACTGTCTATCTTATTTTTCAAAATACTAATTATTTAAAAAAAAAACTTTTACACATACTGCACGAAAATATCGACTCTAATTACGACCAAATTTTAAAATTTTATAACTACGTTGCCTGTTTGTCGTTCAAACTCACGATAAATAAATTGGTTTACCATAAAAGGAACCAATATACACATGTTTGGAACCCTTTTACCTATTTCTTCTCAAGTTTTGCTATCGCTGTGGTTTGCTTTTTGGTTGCATACCCCAGTGGGATGAGGTGGTGCAAACTCTTAAGATTTTGTATATCACAGAAACAATTTCTCTCGAAGCAGCAAAGTTTCAAAGGTCAGTAGCGTGTCAAGGCTTTGAACAAGGAGGTGGAAGTTGACCCATTTTAGTTTTATACATAGTAGGGTTTTGTAGTTTTCGTTCATTGAATTAGTTTTCGGAATAGTGTTCCCATAAGTGAAATGAAAGAACTAGTTCGCAGTGAATCACGGTCCTAGTTCGTTTGTAGAAAGTAGTTCACACGTCATCACATTTGCGTACACCATGTATAGTTCCACTCTCGCGAACTGGGAACTAAATGAAGGAACTACTTCAGTTCGCGAGGGAAATAAAAAGTCATCACATTCAGTTCGCGAATTTCGATCTTGAAAAAAGGAACTACATCGTTCGCGAGGGAAGTGAGGACTTTTTTTTAAGTCATCAGTTCTCTCCACGCGCTTTAACCAAGAACGATCCCACGGTTACCTACAAATTCAAACACGATATCGAGCAAGGAGACCTACTACTTCCCATATGAAAGAGCAAAAACAAAAAGGATTGCAAATATAGGTGAGTTTCCGTTCATTGGGTTAAACCCCATAAACTCCTCATCTAGAACTGGTATCAACCCCATAAATTCTCCAGTAGCTTGTAACTTCTTTGCTGTATTTCTCAAACCCTTCATTATATCCTGCTCCCATAAACAGTTCTTGTTTTTAGAAATTAAGAATTATCCTTTCGTTGCCTACTCTTTCCCATTAAGGAAAACATTGTCTTTGCTCTCGACTTAAGTACCATCTCGAAGTCAAACAACGTGTTCGTATATATTCGTCATATCCTTGCATTCCGGGTTGCTCGTCAAGGATTCGTGTGATTGACATGAAACAGTCTTGTGTGCTATTCATTTGTAGCTTTTCTTTTTTTTTTCTTCTGCTGAGTCGTCAGCTCTCAATCTTGGAAGAATCCTTGAAGCCATTATTGACTTCCTTACAAGGACTAACCTCTACCTTTTTCAGGTTAAGAGAAACGCACACCTAGGAGATCAAGTAGGTGGTAGAGTTCACTAGGTGAATTCCAGAAGTCTCGTTACTGTTATCGTCACAGGTAACCACTACGTGGACAATTCTTCTTTCCGTCGTTCTGCGTTCAGCGATTTTTGGTATGGTAGCGATAGCATCTACTTCCTGCCAAAGATTGTAGTGGTAGTCACATACCACTCGAAGGATACTGGGGAATTCCGTTCACGGTAATTGAATTGTGCCCTGGTATCTTCTTGTTTCCCACGGTGACAGTGAATTCAATTTATCCGGTCCGGGATTGACGATTTCCGCTCGTAATTGTATTCCGATTCGGTTTTGTGCTTTCGTGGACATTAAAGATGGTGATTTAATTATGAACATGGGATTTAAGACAGGATGATGTTGATCGGATTTTTTTCCCGGTGCCTGAAAGTAAATCGGATATTTCCTTACCGAACCTTTCCTTAATGAGGTTGCGACTGATCGAATTTTGTGAGCAGATAATGAGCTGTGGTAATTGTGATAGAAAAAAATTGAATTATCTTCTGAAGATACAATGAACTGGTCGAACATGACGCGGTAATCTTAAGAAAGATTGAGTTCAGAGAAATTTTTCTTCACTCAGATCTTAAGAAAAAAAATCGCTTTTGATTTTTGCTTTCTATTCCCACTCATTACTTTACACTATCAATCATATGAATGAAAACTCGTTCGGATGTTGCTTTATCAGAAACTGATCTCGACGTATGCTTGCCGAGCTTTAATACCTCAACAGTGTGCTTGCTAGATTTCGAGCCCATTCGATGGACTATGCGGAATATACGTGAGCACTATAGAACATACTATTGAGTTCCAGATTATTGGGGGTCTCTCAGGCAAGTACTATTTCATCGATAGTCGATGGTTCGGGTATGCATGCAAAGATTCTATTAGAAGGCATTCTTCTATGCTGCATACACAGGATATACGGCAAAGTTCCACATCTGTTTTAAGTAAAATTCGCGTAATCCATCATTGAATTACAGTTGCAATACAAATTATTAACTGCATGCTTATGATATCCGCGTTTTTTCCTCAAAATCACTGTTCATATTAATTCACTAGCAGCTTCTAACATAACTACAAAACGTGATATTGTTACTCTAGTCACCACAGACGGGCTGAATGGCGCTGGGAGCAGTAAAATCCAGAACATACTCATTAAAAAAAATTTAATAACTTTAGTACAAAACGTTTGCGAAAGATGACTGAAGAGAATGGTCCACATCAAACTTTGAGAAACTGTATAAGCTTATCCAAACTTTCGAGTATTTGACGTTAGTTTCAGTTTTGTTCAGCCATAGGTACCTATATGCAAGGTGCATACTTTCCTGAAAACTTCCACAAACACCACGCCTCTTTCAAAATACCTTTCGCCATTATATTCTATAAATTTTACTTTATTATTTTTTAATAAAATTTTTATATTTCACGTTTTGGGACAAGTAAGCTTCAAATAAGCACAAAAAAAAATATCCGTCCATACTCCGTACGAAAAATCGTTTGAAGGCGCGTAGTTTCCAAACCCGTTGAGATTTTATCATTAAATTTGTATGATGGCTAGATTGGGTGAACCTCTCCGACTGGTATCTTTTAGAGGGCTGCTGATATGTGGGGGAGGAGAGTGAGCGCTTTGGACAACTAATACTGGTTTCTAAATCTCAAGAACTACTTACGCTATGAGGCTGAAATTTGGAACTTATGTAGTAGGTACTATGAAAGTGAACTAGTTTGCAAAAAATTGTTGATAGGGGTTGAGGGGTGTGGTAGTGGGAGTGGGAGTGAAAACAATGGGGCATTATTTCTCGAAAACCGTAATGAAAAGACAGCTAAAAATTTAGGATTATAAAGAGCCACTGTAGAGACATTCTACAAAAATAAAATGGGGGTGACTGGTGGTTTTTTATGTCTCAGAAACAGTTTATGCCAGAAAGTTGAAAATTTGTACATATACATATGTATGTTAGATGTGATACTAGAGTAATTAAAACAAAAAAAGTTTAGATTTTTATTGGCGTTCAGAGGTTGAGTATGAAAAATGTACGTGAAATCCATATTTTCAAGAACCTCGTTAAAACTTTTAAAAATATTTTACTTCGGCGCCTAGAAATATTATTCTAAATTTTACGATATCCAACCCCTAACGGAAAATAATGTGGTTGTGTACATATTCACGAATTCCAATATATTTCTTAACCAGGAAGCTATATGGGAAGTTATTTTTTAGGTTGTCTGTTGCATAGTAACCTATATCACTTCTCAACATTAAACGCGTCCCGGACTACTACCCAAAAAATAATAAAGTTGAGCCAAGACTGTTGGCCGATTTTTACTTTGTTGAAATACCACATATTAAAGCTGTAAGTAACAAACGTCCATGTTTCAAAATCCTAATTCTAGTAAAAGTTCTGAGCAAAAAGAAAAACCGGACCTACTTATCAGCTCAAGATTCAGGCGTCAAAGACAAATATATTATTTAAACTTTTAATGGTCTTCCACTCACAAACATGAGGCCCATTTTTGGGTGCATATTGAAGATTTACCCTGTACTCAAATTAGTGACAAAACACCTCTCATCACAAATAATAATTTTGCCATATTAAGACCATACTAGAGTCTTTTGAAAGCATATGCACTTACTTTATGCAAACAGCGCTTTCATAATTATACTTTAGTACAATCAAATCATTCAGTTTAAAAAGTATTTTAACTTTATAAAAACATTTTACCTCATAAGGCTGTTTCATAAAAAAAAATTTTATTTAAAATTTTAAGAGATTGTTTATAAATCTTGTAAGGTTTTCATAATAACGATTACAATCTTCTTACTAGAGCTCTACTCTCTATATATGTTTTACCAGAAAACGAATAAACATAGATATTTCGACAAATAAATGTACGGCTGCCAGTTTCTTTTTAGAGAGTGAATAGAATTCACTCTGTCGAGTTTAAAGCTAATTTTTAATGACAAAAAATAGTAAGAAATCTAATTTTTTTGATAATATTGGACATCTTAATTGCAAAGAATAAAATAACGTGGTCTAAAAATTATAGATTTTTTTGATGTGTCTTTTCACAAGAACCTACATTAATTATCGAAAATACTTTTCCACATTCAAATTAATTTATCTGCTCATTACTTTACCTTTTTAAAGGGAATGTTGGAAAATGATTTGTTTTTAATGATTCTTTAAAAATGTTTCATTGACTACGAATCGTTTGCGATTCACTTAAGTATTCTTTTGGAACTCGTAAATGATAGAAATGCTCGCAAATAAAGAAAATTTAATGATTTGTACATGAATTGCACGGTTTGCTCGGCAGGTAGATTTAAGTGTAATTCTCTCATATATTAATGGAAGAACCCTATCTCAGTATGGCAGGTGAATATAGAAGGATGTATTGATAATTTGCCTGATTATTTCAAGCTTCCAAATAAAGTACTCGCTCTAGAAGCATTAATCACTCAGAGGACAATCTCATACGATGCAAAATGTGTTGTATGAAGGATATAATCGAAATAACAAAGCTCTTTACAATCTATCCAGATTTCCTAATGCCCTATATCGCATACTCCAAGCAAATCTTTTCACCTTAGCTACACACCTCTCTATATGGAAAACATCCAAGATTGACGACGACAACAAAAAAAAAATCAAGTGAACATTTTTTTTCACTCGGTAACAAGGTCTCTAAGTAGTTTCGTTTGGCAATAGCACGAATAAAAAAAAGAAAAAGGCTAGCACTTTGCACAAATTCCTTTAAGCAATTTATCTAGATAAATACACGAAAAGAATCTGCTGGCATCAAAGCCAAACGAGATAGGAGCACTAGATAAAAAAACAAGGAAAACAATTTTTTTTTTTTTCCAAACAAACGATTCAGGACTCCTTTTTGATCATTTTCTTCTTTTTTTTTCTTTCCGTCACTATCGACAGCAGAAAACTATGTTCAAGTGAAAATCCTTAAAAAAAGATTTTCTCGAATTCAAAATTGTTGTATGCATACGATGCACTCGAATTCGAAACAATAACAACGCATAAGACATATGAAATATTGTTCAGACTATCAATGGTTCTATATTGTATCTTATTTGTTGTTAGTATTCTTGGATATTTTTCATGACGGGGAAAACGAAATTGATTTTGCTGAAATTTTTTTGACGCAGACTTTCGAATATTAAATTAATTTTTTTTATATCGTGGAAGCAAGGAGTACAAACTGGCATGTCACTTGTATAAATAGCCCTGGTTCTATTTTCGTTTAAGGTTTTTTATAATAATTCGATAAATCAATGAAAACGTCTGGGCTTTTATTAAACGTACCTGATATATATAGTCTTATAAATGAAAGGCGTTACACTATAGGTGTTTTTTTTTTCAACTGGATCAAGATCAAAATCATTTGTTTTGCATTGAAACAATAACAAAGAGATGACCCAAAATCATAATGGGATCAAAGTTGGATCAGTTTTTCGCTATTAAAGCGGCTTCTCAATTCATCTAAATTACCATTATTTTAGCATTTTTGCCCTGCGACTCAGCTTATAACGACACCAGTAAATTCAATTTGTAGCCGGTATTTTCACCTAATAGTCTAGAATTGTCGTGGGAAATCAATACATTTTAAAAATTTAAGTCTATATAGCTTGTTCCAAATTATTGAAAAAGCCTTTGTATTTCTGTGCATTTTCTACAGAGTTTGATCGCTACATGCAATAAAGGATACTTTACGTGGCCCTACCGAAACAGTTTATCCAAGGCATTTACCAATAGGATTGTTAACCCTGCTAAACTAGCTTTTGGGTTGATCCACATCGTTTTCTTCAATTGTGATCAGATCCAGTGAAAGAACACACCTACTGTAATTATGAGCTCTTATGAATGGATTGAGTGACGCGAATTAACGCTTTGTTCATTTACTTTATTATTTTAATAATTAAGTATTGTGATTGATTTTTTAAAAAAAAAAATTTGCTACCCTCAAAATTTTTATTTTCACGTTTCATAACTAGTAGACGCGAAAAAAGCAATAAAAATTTTCAGTCCGTCTGTACGCCGTACGCCGTACGCAAGATCGTTTGGAGGCTCGTAGCTGCCAAACGCTTTGAGATATTAAATTGAAATTTTTTTAACGAATAGATGGGGTAGGCGCCTTGAAGTGACCAAATTTTTAGGGGTGGGGGTGTGAGGGGGAAGGAGGGGGAAGTGTTTTAGACCGAAAATTTTGGTTTCCAGATCTCAGTAACCCCTTATGTTAGGAAGCTGAAACTTGGAATTTCTGTAGAGCTCTGATAGTAGACCCATTTGCAGAAAAATTGTCAATATTGATCAAGGGGTGTGGGAGTGGGGGGAAATGTAATGCGTCCGAAACCCAAAAAAGGTGAGATAGACACATTCTAAAATCCATATCTCTTAAACCGTTAATGGCACACTATTCAAACTTAAAACATATTTGTAGTTATACTAGGAGAACAGAATGAAGAAAAATTTTGGGTGGGGGAAGTTGTGTATGGGGGTGGGGGGTGAAAAACTTAAGATTACGATATCTCATGAACCAATTGCTCTAGAAAAATAAAATTTGGTTTGGGTGTAAAGGTTGACAAATAAAGATTGATCAAAGTAAAATTTTTTAAGTGGGAGGTGGAGCATAGAAGTGGAGGGGATGAGAATTTTTCAAATCAAACACATTTCATATCTCAAGAACAGTTTAAGATAGATGCTTAGAATTTTTACCAGAAGTAGCGCTAATTAAACCCTAGTAGGGAAAAAAGTTTTGGGGTTGAGGGTGAAGAGGGGGAGGGTGGGGGAGGTTGAAAAGGAAAAAGTTCCGATGCTTATATCTTGAGAACCTGTAATGATATAAGCCTTAAACTTGGTATTTAGATAGAGCTATAGTAGCGAAATGTTGGAAAAATATAATTTTTTTTAGGGGTAGTATGCTACGGGGGTAGGGGGTGTTTTTCCTAACTGTTAAACGGTTTATGCTAGAAAGTTGAAACTCGGTGTGTATATGTAAATCAACTAGAAAAGTAATTGTGATAAAAAAAAATTTGAGTATTCATTGGCGTTTAGAAAGGGGGCAAAAAAAATTATTTGTAAATATAATAGATATAAAATTCATATATTTTCACGATTTTCGTCATATCTACTAGGTCTTTCCAAATATTGAATTCATTTTTATTCTACGGATTCTTCGTATGAATACCTAGAATGTGTTTTCAAGGTTTTTTGAAATTCGACCCCTAAGGGTTGTGTGGTACAAGTGGGGGTGTTTTTCTTATATATGGAACGGCTTAAGCTACAATGTTGAAACTCGGTGTGTATATGTAAATCAACTAGAAAAGTAATAGTGATAAAAAAATTTGAATATTCATTGGCGTTCAGAAGGGGGGGGGGGCAAAAAAAAATATTTGGAAATATAATATATATAAAATGCATATATTTTCACGATTTTCGTCATATCTACTAGGTCTTTCCAAAAATTGAATTCATTTTTATTCTACGGATTCTTCGTATGAATACCTAGAAAGTGTTTTCAAGGTTTTTTGAAATTCGACCCTTAAGGGTTGTGTGGTACAAGTGGGAGGTGTTTTTCCTATATATAGAACGGCTTAAGCTACAATGTTCGTTGTGTATATCTAAATCAACTAGAAAAATAATTTTGAATAAAAAAAACGAATATCTGTTGGCGTTCAGAAGGGGGGCAAAAAAAATTATCTGTGAAAATAGAATGCATATTTTCCCACGATTTTCAACATATCTACTACCTCATCCCAAATAATGAATTTAATTTTATTCTATGTATTCTCCATATGAATACCAAGAAAGTGTTTTCAAGATTTTCTGAAAATTGACCCCTAAGGGGGTGTAAAGTGATTGTGTACTTTTTCATAAACTATTCCATATCTCTCAGATCCAATCAGATTTTAACTTCCATGATCTTGTTCTTTTTGATAGGTTTTCAGTCACATAGTAGCCTAGATTGTTGGCAGATTTTTTACTTTATTATTTGAATAATACAGTATTGTGAAGTTCTTAAAAAAAAATTTGGTTTCCTCAAAATTTTTTTTTCATGTTGTATGACTAATAGACACGTTAATGGCACGAAATTGAGACTATAGAATTATCTCTAGCTATGCTAGGAGAAAAGATTAAAATGAATGTTTTGAGTGGGGGCAGTGGTGAGTAAAATTTTTTAAGAGGGCGGTGGAGCATGGAAGTGGAGGGGAAAAGAGTTTTGCAAAAAAATCACATTTCATATCACAAGAACAGTGTATGACAGATGCGTAGAGGGGTGGGGGTGTTTTTCCTTACTATAGAACGGCTTATGCTAGAAAGTTGAAGTGTGTATATGTAAAATAACTACAGAAGTAATTCCGATAAAAAAAAAATTTAGAATATCCATAGGCGTTCGGAAGGGAGGCAAAAAAAATTATCAGTGAAAATAGAATGCATATATTTTCACGATTTTCGTCATATCTACTAGGTCTTCCGAAATACTGAATTCGTTTTTATTCTACGGATTCTTCAAATGAAGATCTAGAATGGGTTTTCAAGATTTTTTGAAAATCGGCTCCTAAGAGGGTGTAAAGTGGTTGTATACTTGTTCATGAATTCTGTCATATCACTCAAAAATGATAGAATATCTTTGCACTTTGCAAACCTATTTTTAATTTTTTTCCCTTTTTAACACCTAGACCGCATCTCGGAATTTGACCCAATTATGTTATTCATATAAGTATGTACCTATATTATTCTAACCGCTTCCCGAACTTTTTGATAGGTTTTCAGTCACATAGTAACCTGCACAGTATCTCATAATTGAACGCCTTCCGAACTTCTACCGGAAAAATAATAAAGTTGTACCCAGGCTGTTGGTAGATTTTTTTCGTTAATAAAAAAATGTTTACTACTACATAAATAAAATAACAAAAATTCGGCATAAATTGGCCGAAATGTTAATGCTTCGTTAAAAACCATGAAAAACGTTTTCCCCGCACATTTGAAGTATCCCTGTCCTCTTGTTCGATGAAAACCTTTTAGTTTTTGTTTACGAAATTTCGTTGGACTTATAACTAATTACTGCTTCAACCGTACAAAATCTGCTCAAACACTGAACAGAAGAATCTATCCCCACCACGATAAAAATTAATTTACTCCATTGTGGCGCGAACTTTTGAAATTTTATCAACCGAATACCGGAAAATACCTAGGAATCGTTAACGTTGATTTCATGATTTCGCAGATGAATTATTATTGCAAAACGGGGGTTGATGGGAGGGGGGAGATCGGTTTTAATGGTGCTATTGACGTACATGGCTGGTGAAAAACCATCGCACTATTGAATCAATAAAATTGGATCACAACTACTCACATACAGAAGTTTGGCTTATTCCTATAGCTGGCTTCATCGTTACCAGGTACTCGCTATATCATGAGGAAATTTCGCTTCATTATACAGCAACCGTACGGGTAAAAAAAGGATGTCAAGTGGCGCTACTGGGGCTAGAATACAACGCGTGGTACCTACATATTTTTACACATACGTGTGGCTATTCACTGCACATGTTTCCAGGTGTACATCTTTGGCAGTGCACCATATCGCTAAAAGCCAAGAATATGCTCGACTACGCTTCTACGTACGACATGTATAGGAAGGAGCAGGGAGTATCTTGCCAAGGACTATTCATCTTGCAGGTGCTTTTCTTTAAATTCTTTTCGCGCTGACATTTTTGCTCCATTATTTATCCTTGGGAATTATATAGTGACCTCTGTTATGTTGCGGTGGAGGTTTGTCGAGTGGGTGGCCCATAGTCGAAATCACCTTCTTTCCTCCAGCCCTGAATGTATTAAAACTTTCCTGTAGTGTCTGCGATATCTGCGAAAGCTGTTCGAAAAATATGTCCTTTTGTGCAGGATTGTTTTTCTTTGAGACTATTTCCGAGTAGTGGTAGATGTTAAAAATTGACAGTGGACAGTGTAATGTTTGGACGCTATACATACCGATACAATGGCATGGCTGAAATTCAGTGTGTCATCCACGGACTATTTATCAATCTTTCCTGAACCAAAGATTGGCAAGGATTTCCGTGGTTTTTCATTCATGCCAAAAGTATACGCTACCACCATGACGATTTCTCTGAAAACGGTTGGCTTGGACGTCAACATAGAATCTTCCGTCTACAGATTTTTGGAAATCCACCTTTTTCAAACTTCATTAGTTTCAAAATCCCTTGTTTTAAAAATCTCTTATTTTACTGCTGATATAATTATTTATTTATTTGCAAGTATTGTTTAGAGGATACAGGATCCTTTAGTAAAATAGCTTTTAAATAGAATTTGATCAAAATTTTGATAGTAACATATTGTGATCGACCTAAGATTTAAAAAAAAACGTTATACCCCAAAACTTTGTATTTTCACGTTTTAGATCTAGTAGAGCGCAAAACCAACAAATAAAATGTCTGTCTGTCCGCCGCATACGACGTACACAAACTAGTTTGAAGGCTCGTAGCTCACAAACCCGTTTAGATAGTAAGTTAATTTTTTTTGGTGGTTAGACTGGACCTCATTAAGTGATGATTTTTAAGACGTGAGAGAAGTAGACGTAAAATAAAATTAAAAAACGTTTAAATAATAGGGTTTTCTGAGAAAAATCACATTGATCAAATAATTTTAAGGCTCACAGTAGCAAAAAAATCTGCCAACAATCTGGACGTAACTTTATTATTTTCCGTCAGAAGTTAGGAACGCGTTCAATTCTGAGATGCGGTGTAGGTTACTATGGGACTGAACTTATCAAAAAGAACAGGCCAGAGGAAGTGAAAATATGATCGGATCTGCAAGATATGGAATAATTTATTAAAAAGTACACAATCACTTTACACCCCCTTAGGAGTCAATTTTCAAAAAATCTTGAAAACACTTTCTAGGTATTCATATGAAGAATCCGTAGAATAAAATTGAATTTAATATTTTGGAAGACCTAGTAGATATGACGAAAATCGTGAAAATATATGCATTCTATTTTGACTGGACATTTTTTTTGCCCTACTTCCGAACTCCAATGGATATTCAAACTTTTTTAGTCCAAATTACTTTCCTAGTTGATTTACATATACACACCAATTTTAAGATATAAACATCGGAACCTTTTCCTTTTTCACCCTCCCCCACCCTCACCCTCTACACCAACATCCTCTCTCCTAGGGTTTTATTGGGCCTACGTCTGGAAAATGATTTTTTTGAATATTTCTTATCTCCTCCACCACCATGTTCCACCATCCAGTTAAAAAATTTTACTTTGAGCAATCTTTATTTGTTGACCTTTCTACTCAAACCGAATTTCATTTTTCTAGAGCAATTGGTTCGTGAGATATCGTAATCTAAAGTTTTTCACCCCCACCCTCATACGCCAGTACCCCCACTCAAAAATTTCTTTTCAATCCCTTGTCCTAGTATAGGTACAGATATTTGTTAAGTTTGAATTTCGTGCCATAACTGGTTTAGGAGATATGGATTCTAGAATATGTCGATCTCGGCATTTTTGCGTTTCGGACGAATTATTTTCGCTCCACTCCCACACCCCTTCACCAATATCAAACATTTTTTTTGCAAATGGGTCTACTATCGAAGTTCTATGGAAATAACAAGTTTCACCCTCCTAGCGTAAGCGGTTGCTGAGATCTAAGAACCAATTTTTTTTGTTGTCTAAAACCCTTCCCTCTCCTCTCTCTTCACACTCACACCCCCCTAAAAGATACCAGTCGTAGAAGTTCACCCAACCGACCCACCATAAAAATTTCACGATAATATCTCAACGGGTTTGGGAGCTACGCGCCTTCAAACTATTTTGCGTACGGCGTACAGACGGATATTTTTTTTATTGCTTTTTTGGGGTATACTAGTCTTAAAACGTGAAAATAAAAAATTTCAGAGTAGCAAATTTTTTTTTGAAATTTCAGGTCGATCACAATACTTTATTATTAAAAAATAATAAAGTAAATTTGTATCATAGCTGATGGTCTCTGTAACTAATGCTGTAAAATAATTATGTATATTTATATACTTTTTATTAATAAATAATAATAATGTATTTTGAAGCAATTTTTTTTAAGGTCGGGTACAGCTACAATGTCCCGATCTAACTCAAATAAAAGGTAATTCGATTGCTCAAAAAATAAGCTACAACTTGATAACTTGTGATTATTAGTATTGAAGATATAACAGTTTATGTGAATAAGGATACAGTTCCGAAAGATCTTTTTTACAAACATGTAATTTATTAAAAATCCAGATTGATTGAAAAACATTATTATGAAAAAATCACTACTCAATGATCCAATCTAACCATTACCATTTTTTTAACTTAAATTCTCAACAGGTTTGGAGATAATGTGGTCTACTAGTACTAAAACTTGAAAATACAAAATTTTAGGGTAGTGATTTTTTTAAGCTTTTGCTGTTATTCAAAAATAATCAAGTAATTAGCCGGTTATCTTAATGGCTTGTACGGGATATTATACCAGTTCTGGGTAAATACCCAGTATATTCACAGGATACTTACGGAAGCACTTACTTTGTTAATTAACAAAAACATTTCAAGTCTTAACATACAATCCGTAACTTTTGCTAGGCAGGAAAAAAATTTTAATTACGTAATGTAGTTTAAAATGTGATGACTATTAGATAAGAGCATCCAGGCATCCATTATTCCTACAGTACAACGAAATTCATTATCATTACTCGAATGATTTATTCATGTAACTTTGCAGTGTATATTTCATGATGAAAGTATCATCATCATCATTTATGTTCATTTAAAAAAGATTTAATCATTTTGTTGATAAAAATCTCATTTATATCTTTAATAATAAGCGCATATGTGTATCACGGGGAGCATACCTACAAAGGACGGTAGCATAAAGGATTTCAGTGAATGCCTGTAGTATACCTTTTCCAGGTTTAACAGCTAGATCCTATCGCATCATTTTATTACATCACTATGAGGGAGATCTGGAGGATTTCCGAGCTTCCTTGTCTCCATTTTTCCAGTTTTTCTTTAGGTTTGTTGTTGAATATGTATACAATAAGTGATCCCGGGATCCGCTGAGATCCTTCGTGAATCAAGACTCTATGCGCATAAATTTTTGTTTACAGCCTACGTAGGAAATCGGGATAAAAAATCGTCCAGGCCGGAATAAACTTTAACATATGGCTGATTTTATGTAAGCCTGATGGGTTATATCCCTCTAAGAATCATAAATGTCGAAAGAAGCCCGTCAAATAATAGCCTGGTGCCTTTTTCACCTGACAATTGCTTCCCTAGAGCAGGGTTGATTCTTCCTTAGCCGAGATGGTAACTCCACAAACTGAAGGTCTTCCTGTAAAATGCTCCTTTTATTTTTCCGACCAGCGGACGATTATCGCATGACCCCTTTTCGGTACATTTCAATGTTGTTGTTTTCTTTTTTCGTCCTTAAAATTATTCTTCATCTTAACCGGAATTAGAAAACCTTTCGTCTGTTACAGGATTTTGCGAGGCTGATTTAAAACTTGTGATAACCAAACTCATTGGGATCCTTCTCGGGAAAACTCAACCTTTTGTGGGTTTAAAAGCAAATAACGAAATGGGGATTTTCGGGGGCTTTGGCATTGATTAAGCTACTTAAATTGTATTTTTGCTTTTCTGCCGAGTATGGATTCTTTGATGAAACTTGATACAGCTAAAAACAAAATTCTGAGCTACAATTGTATTGGTAAAAGACGGTAGTAGGCTGATATTTATCTTGTTGTGATTTAATAATTAATTTTCAGAATTAATGGACACCAAAAGAATATGGAATACCATTTGGAGAATAATTATGACTTGGTTTAAGAAACCTGGCTTGTCTTTTGCCATGTCTGAGATTAAGAATTCAAGAATAGAGCTTGGATAATGTGAAACAACATACTATAGTGTCATCTGTGGGCTGTTCTGCACAATTTGTCATTGAGCGCATCCTGTTGTCCGAATATGACAAAAAACGGTAGGCCACGAACATGTAACTGACCATTTATAAAGATTAGGTCGGTTCTTAGCCTAACAGCGAGCAGAGTTTATGTTGTACCACAGTATTTGTAGTAATAAATACAGATGGATTTATATGGTCATCACAATTCTGCTCAAGAGCGTCGGACGCATACTTTTCTGTATTGTCAGGGTAATGTCAGGAGACGACGCGTCAATTTGAATATTGTTTCAAAAACATTTGAACAGAATTCTACTACCTGTAAGAAAGCAGTGCTATACTATGTTCAGTCTACAAGACTGACGCGTTTCAATTGAGTAAAATGCGCTGAAAACACTTCCCGGACGAATTTACGAAAACAAGTAGCTCTACGCGTTTAATACATGCACTGCGAGTCTCGCGGAAATCGAAGTAAACTTTACGTGTAGAAGAAACTTTTTAATGCTGTAGAAACTGAATTGTGTACTTGTGCAACGACTGCATTAGCTAATAAATTCACTTCTTATTACTGATATGTCAACTCATCTGTTTTAAATAATTTAGAAACCATCAATTTGGTAATGAAACAAAGCTGAATATCTACTTGTCGGAAAAACTCACGTCAAACTGACAGGTATCAAAATAAAACGAGTTGCCTAGTGTGAACACTACTTTTTTAAGACGTTAATTTTATCTACATACTTAAATGTGTTTAAAATTCATAGTCTGTACAGGGTGTTAGAGTATCAAACCTGAATTGAACGAAATAAAATCGCCACCAGACAGAAAATAATTTCAATCGGCAATGCAGCAGACAAGCGATGACAGAAGGGGACCGAAATTTAGTTAAGCGTCATGCAATAGACGCAACATGTTACTTGAACTAAAATCTGATTGGCTGACTGATGCGTCGAAAGCTCTAACGCAAAATTGCGACGACAATGCAAATCAACTTGTCTGCAAAAGGATTCTGATACTGACATCGAGAAACGTCAAAATAAATTTAGACATTTCATTTGGCATTGATACTTTGTGGTAAGACTTCATCGGCACGCTGAATACAAACTTAGTTGCTTACCAGGTCTGCGTATTTGCCAACGCATGTGCCTTTAATGTTATTGCTCCTTATTGGGAATTATATTAAGTTAAACTCATGAATTATTGTTGTTTTCTCTTTGTTAAGTTTACTTATAAAACACCTTTTGTGTTATAGTACTGGATTTAATGGTTAAGTTTATAATGTTATATTTTTGTATTTCTTGGCAATAAAACTTAAACTTAAACTTAAAACTTAGTTCGAAACGTAAAAAACTGTCAAGTTGAGCTTTTTGAAAGTAAAACTAAACATTGAAACGGACCACTATTTCAAGTTTCAGTCTTAGCCTGTGCTTCGAAGTGTCAAGTAGCGTCAAATAAAGAAAAATCTTTACTCGATTATGTTAAATTGTATCTATGATACGGATGCAAAGAAATTTGGTGAAATATTTAAGATTTGAGGAAACAAAGGGTTAACAAAAAATCTAAAATTTTTAATTGGAAATTATAAAAAAAACACAAAATTAGTCATACAGACAAAAATGACAGAAACAAATACGACCAAGATAGAAGAAACCCTTAAGAGACGAACGAAATAGAAAAAAATTGATTTAATTGATTAAATAAAATAATCCTGTCAAATGCATACTTAAGGTAAAAATCTCTTTCCTAAGAGCTTTTCTTCTTTTCACCTCTCTCTCTCTCTCTCTCTTTCTCTCTCTCTTTCTCTCTCTATCTCTCTCTCTCTCTTTCTCTCTCTCTCTCTCTCTCTCTCTCTCTCTCTATCTCTCATGTCTCACTACCGATTGGACCCGTTTCAACATAGAACCCAGTTATCAGTGGTAGAGATGGTGCAAAGCAGTTCCTTTCAGTGAACTACTTCATTCCGAGTCACTTACTTTAATCAACGAGGAGTTCAGTGAAGTAGTTCCGGAACTCTTCATTCGTACGTTTCGTCAGTAGATCTAGAAGATGAGGACCAAAAAAACAGGTCAGTAGAGTTCAGTGAAGTAGTTTCGGATCTCTTCGTTCCACTGTTCCGTCAGTAGATCTAGAAGATGACGATAAAAAAAAGTACATCTAAAATATGATGAAAACAAAAGGGTCGTCAAGTTTTTTGTTACTTGTCCAATGGAACTGCAGTTCACCAAAAGGAGTGAGTTACTTCACTCACTCACTTTAATGAAGTATTCTTTTGGAACTGAACGACCCATCTCTAATCAGTGGGCATGTCAATCGCAGCGTTTCATCGAACTATCAACAATCTAAACCACTAGCGGCCAACCCGCGGACCGCCTTGACTAAATTTCTTGCGGCACCATATTTTGACGAAAAGTGTATTGTGTGCAATGTTACCGCGAGGCGATTTTTTGGAGTAGGAAAATCTAATATGGGGATATACCATATAATGATATGTGGCCCGCAGAGCAATGATGCATTTCCAAAGTGGCTCGCGAGATCATTTGGGTTGGCCACCGTTGATCTAAATCCTTATTCATACTCAAGGTTATCATTTTTATCGTCAATGTGTTTCAAAGTGCAATTCGAATTTAATGTGAAGCAGAGAGGGACTTTGGAATTCTAACCTTATTAAAGAGTAAATCGTTAAAATTCTTTAAAACTCATCTCATAAAGTAGTGCTACTAAAAACATGGATTATTTTAGAAGTATGTAGACAGGAGGTAGAGTTTCAACTACCTTAGTTTGCAATAGAAGAAATTTGGTATGCACTAAAGACTTGAAGTCTTGCCAGTTAGTTCCTTAGCTTCGAAATATTTTTCAGCTCCAGGGTAGAACAATTTCTTTCTTCAACAATATTTCTTTCAATTCTCGACTTTTGAAATTTACTCTGGCCTTTGTTCTCGCAGCTTTCTCCAGACCGGCTTTGTCTCAAGTCATCAAAGCCGTTTCAACCATGCTTTCACAATATCGTCCTATTCTCCATCACGCCTGTATTCCATCCGAAATTCAATTTAAAATGTTTCATGCGTGTGTGATTGTTTGCATAATAATCAGCTCATCAGCTCGCTTGTGCAGCTGTTGTTATTGTTGGTGATGTTACAAGGACTATAAATTACGTGTGAAAATTTATGCAGCTACTCGTCGTAGTAGTTATCAAAGTGCGGTTACGCAGGATTTAATTAATCAATAAATTTTCCATAGCCTTGCACGCCCATGCTACTACAAACTGCTACAGTTAATGTATACCTATACAAATTACGCATACAGTCACCAACGCCATCTCTCGTCCAACATTATTCTGAAAATTACAGTTCCTGGTGTGATTCCATCTTCCCAATCGCAACCCAAACCGTTACCAGTACGGTGCTATCACGTACCTACCCACTCACCACTCATTCGCCTTGCTTCCTTCCATCCTGACAGTAATCAAATGCAAATATTTTATTGTTGTTGTAATTTAAATTAGTTAAAAGCTGTTTTCGCTACTCCCCGCTGTTGTTCGTTGTCGATACGATTGTCAGCGTTGCTGGAAGAGCGTGCCGAAATGAATAGGGCACATCGGAGATGCCAGCCAACAGAGAGCGCTCAATTCGACCTACTCACTGCTATCTAGATAAAACAGGATAATCCGTAAATCTAATCCAAATCTAAATTAATAAAATGATTTCAATGATTAATTCACTAATTTTGATATCAAAGGGGAAGCAGAGAGAGAGAGAGAGAGAGAGAGATCTATGGTAGCAGCCTGGCTACAGACGAGACAGGGAAGGAGGACAAATAGTGGGATGTTGTGTTGTCTAAATTTCAACTTTTTGTTGTTGGCGAGGTTGTAAAACACGAAACAGGAGGACGAACTTGGCAGCAAAATAAGGAAGATAGCCGAGAAATATTTTCACGGAACATGGCCACTTTTTTTTCCCGTGAAAATCCATTTGCATAATTTAATGAGTTAATCTGCGATGTTAACGGGCAAATTAATTGGCTGCCAACGTCGAGTTGATGCTAATTTGTAGAGATTCAAACATGACACGAATCTGGGCTGTAGATATTTTGATGGCATCCAGGGATGATAGGGAAAGGCCATTTAAATATGTGAGGGGAGGAACAGATTGTTCCAATCTAGGTGTACTAATTTAAAATTCAACTAAAGGAAAAGGGTGAAAAGCTAGACTTCGAGGAAAAGAATTTATTAGCCTTCGCAAAGAAACGATAGATTTCTAAAAATTATGAGATGTGAACTGTAGCACTGTGCAAAGCTTGGACATGACCTTTAAGGTTTTTGGTTTGGAAGTAACCCCAAACTGTTCCTGCTCCCAATATTTATTGTTGCCAACTGATTCAAACTTTAACAGAAAAGCTGAACAATAGACACAAGTTCTCACATATTTTTGAAGGACCTTTATATGGAACTACTCAAAGAAACAGCCACATGGTGGGTTTACAAACACATGTCGACACGTTTTTGGAAAAGTGAATGGATAGCTTAAAATTTTCCCCAAATAAATTTTAAAACATTTTGTTACAAAAACTTTTCACAATACTATCACCGGAGCGTCTGAAAAAGGATGCATGCTTATAATGAAGCATCACATTATACCATGGATACACTGCTCGTATTGATATCATAATATCGTTAATACTTGCAGTGTATCGCCCAATATTAAGCATATAGGAAATAAACGAACTGGTATATTGAACCTGTTTCATGGTATACAAGTTTGATAATTTCACCTAGTATACTATGCATTTTACTGCTAGTTATGCCATTTCCCAATTGTGCGGTGAGTATAGTAACTAAATGTCTTTGTTTTCTTATACCAGATACTGTCAAATTATACATATCAAAAAGTCCCGGAATAAACACCGTGTGGCGCTTTTATTGTTCCGATTTGAGTTCTGTTTTTTTTGTTAAGTTGTTACATCTTTTGTTGACATTCCCTCTAAATCCTAGCGTCATAGCTTGACATTTGCAAAAGTTACGTAGTCAAGAGTACATCTATCTCTGTGTGTGTTGGCAATTTTTTACAATTTTATAAATGGATTTAAATTTGCAACAACGAACTTGTATTAAATTTTGCGTAAAAAAAAGGATTTAATGGTGCGCGAACGTTGGAAATGTTGGAAAAGTGTTTCGGCAACGATTCTCTAAAGAAAACGGTCGTTTACCAGTGGCACGAGGGGTTCAAAAAACCACGTCGTTTTCATTTAAAAAAAGAAGGCAATGCTCACGGTTTTCACAGATTACAACGGTGTAGTGCATCATGATAGATAGATAGATAGATGTTTATTTCGTTCCAAATAAAATTTATAAAGGAAATGTACAATGTTTCTGTTGAGTTGGTGCTCAGATTGCATATCTTTTCAACCATAGTATTTCATGTTTTTTCTTTGTGCATAAATTTACAAAACTTATTTCTGGTATTGAATTTACATAAGGAAAATTGGAACCAAAAAAAAACCTTATTGGTGCCTTAAACTTACTTAAAACTAGGCTAAAACTAAACTAAATTGACTAGGATATGAATTCATAAACTGAAGATTGTTTTATGTAGGAATGAAAGAGACGATCAATGGATTTTCTGTGTGCACACTTTGCAATGAAGTTTTCTTCTTGTTTTTTGGCAAATGGTTCGATTAGCGGCATCTCAGCTAATTGGTGTAACGATCGAGTAGAAAAATCCCAGGGTTTATTCAGGATGATCTTGAGACACTTGTTCTGTATTACGCGTTTCAGCAGCCGAGAGGAAGTAATGGAAAAATCGCAGGGAGCACTGATGGTCATACCGAAAACCGAATATAAAAAATGTTTCGAGGATTGGATCAGGCGCTGGTATAAGTGTGTTGCAGTCGATGGGGATTACTTTGAAGGGGACAATATAGATTTAGATGAATAAACTTGTATTTTTAATTTCCTCAATGAATTCCGGGAACGTTTTGATCAAGGTGTATGTCCAAGTGAATCATGGGCAGCTTGTTTCAATACTATGATTTCAATACCATGGTTTGTATACTAGCTGTGTATTCACGGTATTACCCATGCCATGCATAGCACCAAGAGATAAACTTTAAAAATAAATCATAGCGCAGCTGCACAACACGCAACACAGCACAAACACAAACTGTGCTCATAGGCAACAACCTCACACGTACACCATTGCGGTGCGACTATAAAAGTGGGCTTGTCACACTGAAAAAGCAGCATTCACTTTTTGGCATCGGAGCATCCAACATCTGGAATTCAGACCAATAAAGAATGAACAAATAAAAGAAGATGTAGTCAGAAACTTAAGAACACACTAGACATGACCTAAACAGATTTGAGGCGCCAAGCCGGTGAAGGCAATACCATATAATTGGCCTGTACATTCGGTAGGCGTCGCCTTACCTATAGGGAAAATCCTGCACACCGTTCGACCTCAATTAAATTGTAAGAACTCTTTTAATTAAAGATGTGCAGGGTTTTTCCGTTTTTATAGCTCATGTCATAAACACATGAACCAAAATACCAAGAAGGGTAAATCAGTTCCTAAATTTATGCCATGTAACAATGATTTATGTTACGACGTAACATCTTCATTTACCTGATTATTAGAAAATATATATTTTCAAATAACTGAAAATGGAATGTAGTAGAAAGAGAGAGAAAAAATTAAATTGAGGCGTTATACTTTCTCATTTATAACGCGAGTAAAATTCACACTGATTTCCTTTTAAAAATAAGTTGCATTCGACTGAAAATATCGAAAACTACAATAGCATTAACTCATCCAAAGTTCATTTCTTTCTGACGAACGAGTTTAAATTACTAAATTCCAACTTAATTAAAATTCGAGTGTTTGCAGTCGCTTCAATTCACAATTTTTCGCAATTAGCAATTTTCCGTTCCGATAAAAAAAGGTAAAAACTTCTACTGTAGTTTCTCGACGAAAATAAAAACACGTACACAATACCCCGTCCATATACACAAAGAAAACAAAATCGTAATTAAGTGAGCACTCGAAATCGAAATGGATAAGAAAACATCAATACAAAAGATGCCATTGTTGAAGGGTTGTTATTCATCAAGTGCAGTCCGCTGTAGGTAGGTAGGTGGTAGTTGTACAGAACTAGCTCAACCTGCAGTAAAATTTTGCCATTCGAATTTATGAAGTGGGTTAAGTGGTTGGTCGTTGGAAACGAAATTCTACTTTTTTGATTGGAAATTCAAGTGATTCCTTCTACCGTACCAGGTAAGAGGATCCGTAAAATTCATCGTTACTCGCTCGCCTAATTTTCCGCATCGAATTGAAAACTTTAATTTCGATACAGATAACGAGTAATTTCGATGAATTTCACAAAATAAAAAAACAGGGAAAAAAACTTGATCGTTCCAAGTTCCACTCACTTTCAGAATTTCCTATCACGTTATTACGATCTAAATGAAAAGTTGAAACTCAACAGGACAATGTAAATCCCTCATCGATCCCAGCTATACGAAAAGTTGGGAAAACTTTTTGCCTTTCTTCTGGGACCATTTTAAATAGTTCAATAGTCCGAATATGGGCGAAAACTAACTTCTATCGAAGCGAAGCAGGAGGTACAATCCGATCCTTGGATCGAGAGGCACCAACAAAATCCCTGTGCTAGATACTGACGTATTACTACACATGGAAATAGCCCCGAGTTTTTTATTTGGCTATTGTTTCAGTTATTGTTGTTTGCAGGATAAGGGATATAGTGTGAAAACAAAACAACGAAGTCCTTGTATCAAGCTCATATCCTGCTCCAATTTGTATTTGCTGCGTAAATACAACACTATAATCATCCCTCTATGAACTTTGGGGAAGTCGTTACAGGCATTATTGGAGCCATGAACTATACGTCCTTTTAGTCCTACCCTCTCTCCGTTACCTTGCCGATCGAATCGATTTTTATCGTAAGACCCTTCCGTTTTACCACCCCCGCCACTATTCAACCATGAGACAAGCAAACCAGCTTGCTTTTCAACGTTGCATTCAGGATACAGTGCAGTGTAGAAACGACAAACAACAAAGTGTTACACGCTAACAGCGAGATTTCATCTCGTGTGTAGGCTTTTGTGCTACTAAACTTTCCGAGAGCGCTTGTTCGCGTACCACTAAACGAAGGATATAGCTGGCTTGGCGCTTGGAGAATACGTTGGGGTGGTTTTCAGCAGTTTATGCATGCAAAAACCCTATAAGAGGATAACAAATCGATAGCAGGCGGAGGAAGAGCGGGAACTTTCTATTCAGGCTTTTTTCCACCATTGTCCGCCTTAAAGTGGAAATTAGTCGGTGTGAGAAGAAACAATTTTAAAAATTCAGGTCCAACTTATTGACTGATCGTAAAAAAATTCACTTAGAGTTCGAAAGCCTTCGCCTAGATCCAAGAACTTATTTGAGTGTTACTCGTATTTTAGTGTGTAACCTTTGATCCACTTAGGAGATTAATATTGAAAAATTCTGAAAAGTTGAAATTTATGAAGTACCAATTCGAAATATAATCAAACCCAAAAGATTTGCCGGAATTCGTATGATGCCTTAAACTATGTTGAATATCGTGAAATATGATAATATAAAATTAAAGCGATTCGATATTCGATTCATTCAATGCCCAAGAGATTAAATCTCAACAGATATGGAAAACTATTTTTCCGCGGTTATGGTCTGAAACTAATTTTATGTCTTTTTACACAAAGAAAAAAAGATATGAGAAAATTCGTGATAATTTATATCTATAAGGAATAGAGTAGAAGCGTTATTAGCTTTAAGTTAGCCTTAAGTTAGCTTTAAGTAGGTTAATTAATTATTAGTCGTAGAAGGTTTTTGTCGAAATTTTTCCTTAAGAATAAATTATAGTTATATCATACAACATTTAAAATTGCTGCATGCCACCAACTATACCAACGCTGTAAAGATATAGAAACATGTCTAATCATATAAGTAATTTATTGTATCTAAACAAAAATGAACTTTACGGATGAAATAAATGATTACGATAAAAAAAAAATTATTGCGTTTGTACCAAGTGCATACGTAAAAACTAATACTGTAATATATTTGATCAGAACTAAAATATATGGAGAAATTCGTAAAAATGGATAACACTACTTTACACCACACTAGACTAGAACGTCCATAGAACCGAAAAATCGTATCTAGGTGTTTACAAAAGGCACCAGCAGAAGTAAAATTAATTTGATATCACGCTAGACCTTGGACATAAGAAAGAATTCATGAAAACATTCGAATCCGATCTCATTAAACCTAAGAGATTATTTCCGATTATATCTAAAGCCTTTAGAAGGGAATGTGAATTCCATGTTTCATAAGATCTAAGAAATGTATCTAAATTCATGGATATGTACATAATCACTTTGCACCATCTTAAGAGTTGGATGTGAGAAAATTTTGAAAAAAGGTTTCTAGATGCTAGTATGAGAAACACGTAGTTAAGTAAAATTAATTCAATATCTCGAAATGCCGAAAAGATTTATCGAAATTCGTGAAGAAGAATTTTAATTTTTTGGGGCTAGACCTTGAAGTAATGCTAGAGTTACTTCATTACTAGACCAACGGAACACAAGGATGTGACGAGGTCAGCCACACGCTCGTTCGTGATTATTATCCCGATTTTAACTCAGGTAGGGGAGACCAGGGACAATAGAAACAAGGGACAATTGAAACAATGGCTATAATTAACACAATCCTTGGTTTAAATTAAACTTCAAAGTGTCAAACGAAGCGTCTCTAAATGCTCCTGGTACCCATTATTAAACCGTTGATTAGAGTTAAAAGTGAAAGTAAACATTTTCCATCATCGAAAAAGAGTGTTAAACGGAATAAAAACGCGACTATCAGGCTTCAACTATTATTATTGGTTTAGTTTACTATATTTCCTTTAGTTGCAATGGTTTAAATTCATACGTTGGTACGAAGTTAAGAAAACAATCGGGTGTTTAGATCGAAATCTGCTGTGGGGACTATTGAAACAATGAAAGTGGGAACAGTCGAAACCTGTTTCAATTAAATTAGCCTTCCAATTGTCATTTAAATACTCCTTAAAAATGCAACATACATGACGATGAACTTTTATGACTGAAGGACATTGGTTTTCTGTATTCATGGAGGATAAATCCATAAATCATGAAGCAAAAATCAAGAACTTTCAATTCGGTGCCCCGAACCACAAATCTTTCACGAGGAACCAGTTCTAACATCACGAATTTTACACATTTTTAACAATCTGACTAATTATGACAATTTTGGATTACAATAAATACATATTACATTTAATCCAAATAATGTTTCAACCGTCCCAGGCCACGGGGACATTTGAAACATGTGGACGACTTCAATATTTTTTAAAATATATCTTTTATTTATCATTGTAGATCAACGAAACAATTAATATATAAAGTAGAGTCTATGTACTCTCTATTACACTTTTAAAATCATGAATCGGAAATGTTTCAATTGTTCCCGGTCTCCCCTACTCATGTACATCATCTTCGAGCCGTCCGTGTAGATATGAAAGTTCACTTCATGGGGAGGGGCTGATCCACATTCCACCCCTCTCTACTAGGGATACTCATTGAGAATCTCCTAGAGAATTCGAGCGGCGGAATTATGGTATAAACACAATTGGGACGAAGTTCGCTGAGTTGTACCGCAACACACGTAAAGTTCGCCAGCCGCTCGCCGTCGTAATTCTGCGTCAGTACGTGTGTTGTGGTACAGTTCAAAAAATTTGACAGCGAACTTCGTCGCCGCTGGCAAATTTCGTCTCAATTGTAATTATACCATTAAGTAGTCTGTAACCGCAATGAGTTACATTACTAAACAGTCTGAGTATGCAAATGAGTCCTCAGTTCTGGATACCCAGTTTCATGACTCTCTTAGTCACATGGCTCTCTGTGCTGATACACTCTTTCCATAGTGCCGCCGTAGGTGTGGTGTTAAGTACGACCGTTGCTCCTGTGAAAGCTAGACGTTGTACCTTTGTGAGTTTCCTTAGGTAAATGAACTTCTCCAGCGCATAAATTCCGTAGGTTGGGATAGGCCTGACTATGGCCGTGTACATCAAGTGACCCATCACTGGCTGAATTCCCCACTTTTCCCAAACATCTTTTGCAAGCGTAGAGAGCCCCTACAGCCTTTTTTAGTCACTCCTCGATACTCTTACTCCCTATATACCCAAGTATTTAGCATTGTCTCTAAGCTGAAGGGTTAACACCCTCTCCCCCCCCCCCAGTTTAGGGAGTGTGAACTCCGGGATTTTAGGCATTGTACCTAAACGTAAACTAACATATCACAATAGAGCCATCTGACTCTAGAGTTATAAAAGACATAAAGTTATTAATTATAGATTCAACATTTAATAATAATCACTCAATTGCCTATAGACCCCCCGTGACATCTGTATATTCGTAATGAGAAATTATTACACAACTCAATTATTACCAGGATGTACTACAGAGACAGTACACCAATTCCTTAATCAAAGCCTTTAGGAATGACAAACAAAATCCAGTTGCTGATAACGCAAGGATTAACCAGCATCCTGTCGAAAATCGCTGAATAATAATGATCTACCGTACCGAGCCCTTATCGCAATTACCGATAACTAACAACGCACCTACACCTACGTCAACTCTACACTCTCTTCGTCTTTGTCTTCCCTGATGGTGACATTATGTCACTAGCTAGTCCTTACTAAGCATAGATCAAAGCGAGTATGCGGAAATCCCAACACCATTTCTAAGAAATATGGATAATTAATGTTTAGTACGTTCCTAATTCATCCCGTAGCGAAGTTGAGCTTAATCCAATTTCTAAGAAACTAAAAGCAGTTTCCCATTCGACATCGCTCCCAGTAAATTAAGTCTCTAGCTGGATGTACGTAAATCTAAGGGATTAATAATTAAAAAAAAATCTCAATAAAGCGAAATGTCGAGAAGAAAATAGCGCAAAGATTAAGGTCGCAGAAAAAATAACCTAAAAGTTTTTTCGACTGAAATAGGAAGAATGAAACTAAAGGATCTAATTAAAATTGCTAGGAAGACTGGAGGTAAACTACTTACCTTCGCGCAGTGCAAAACGACTATGAAGGACACTTCCATGTAGCTGCAAGGCCCAAATATAAATCGCTAAAGTAAGTGGACGGAATGGTAGATTTTGACGAGGAAAGAATGGCAGCGATGATGTCCTTAACGATGTAACGGGTGAATGACAAGAAATGTTTTCTTCTCCAGTTTTTAACATGATTATTTATCGTCCCTGTTTTTTTTTCCTTCTCGATAAAATTAGCCACACTTTACAATTTTCCGAGCCCGGGTAACATCAGTTCTACTCCGTCTTCAATTTCCCGAATACACTCGAAACGGGAACACCCCCAATCCCATCACGCTAGAATTTATCACCCCGTGGGAAAATTTTCTTATGCTTGACGGTATATCGTTAATCATCTTTCATTTCTTTCTTAGACCGAGAATGTCTCGTTTTGCTTGTAGACGATAGTAGAAGCAAGCAGTTTTCCACAGTATACACAAAACACACCACTCGTTTAACAACAGCGCAAACCTCCCCCTGGAATCCACGAAGGGATGATGAGTAAAGGCGTTTTAAGTGCGCACTTATACAAATTGGAGACCATTTACCGGGAATGTCGTCTCATCCCGTTTGATAAAGGACCCTGTTTATTCCCCTTGCACGAGAAGGATGTGTTCATGTACACGTATAGTTGCAAATATCGTTGATATAGCCAAAGTAATGAGCAAAATGTAGTTGAGCAAATTGCTGGTTTTTATTTTATTATTTTTCTTTTTGGTTAAGTTGAAGCGATTGAATCAAAAAAAGAGAGGTAATTTCGAGATGATGAGCAAACATAAATCGCAAAGTTCTGTTCTGGTCTTTGTATAATGTACTAACTTACCGAATATATGGAAAAAGTATCGTATGAATTTACCTGGAAAGAAGAAATAAAAAAGATTAGATTTTGAGTAGTTTTTCGTTTTTTTGATACAAACAGTTCAATTAGCCAACAACATTAGAATGGTGTGACAAGTTTCGACAGTTTTAGGAATAAAATCAAAGTTTCTTAAAATACGGTTAAGCCTTAAAAAAAATGTAGTCCAGACACCAAACCTTCGCATCGGTACTCCACCGGTAGTGACATAGAGAAACTTACTTTCCTCTCAGTACTGAAAAATTCAGAATTTTGTTAAACTTAGTTTGTTCAGTACTCAAAAGAGATACCGGTGGAGTATTACATTCAGTTCAGTACTGCACGAATACCGTATTGGGTCATTCCATCAAGAACCCTAAAAGTTTTGACCTTACCATCGCCAAATCTTTTGAAAATTTGGCTACTTGAAGAATTAGTGAAAAAAAATATAATTGCAATATTTTTTTTCTATCTCATTTTTTTTTTGTTAGTTATAATATGTTAAAGATTTGGCCAAAAATGGTGTCCAACTCCTCTTTGAAAATTCATATCTCTGCTAATTTTTATCATAGAATAAGAAAATAGGACTTATTTTAAAGGTTATCACAAAATCAGAAAACACCAATGAAATTTAAATTTAAGTTTTTTTTTTTCAAGGATAACGATTTTGTCCTTTATCTTTGAATATATCAAAATGCTAAATTTTTATTTTCTTTATTTTTTTATATTTTGTTTATTATACTGTCTTTCAAAACATATCAAAAAATCATTTTGGGGTCTGCGGTACGTATTGAAGCAGAACTGATACAGTACTACTAAAAAAAACTTACTAACTGGCCGCAACCTTATTATTCTTCACGACAAATTTCAGTTGGCAGTTAAAGTCGAGGTGCAACTAAAGTGCCACCCTTAAGACGAGAAGAGCATTCAAAGTCAAAATGAAACACTGATCGTTTCGAAGCGAGCATTTTATTCATTTTGAAAGTTAGTTTTGTCACTAGAATAGCTTCTTATAAAAATCAATTTCAAACTTTCTCTTTACAGTCTTTTCTTAACAATTGAAGTAAAAATATAACGCACCAAACTAAACAGATATGGTGGAATTCGTGAAAATCTTTAAGTCCTTGGAGTATATAAAAGCTCTGAACTAAATTTTTAGGCGATTATGTAAAAATCGTGTGGAAGTAAAAACCAACTCGATATCTCGCCACACACATGAAATATGTCAGATTTCGAGAAAACAACTATTTACATCGCCTTAGGGGTTGAATATCCAAAAATCTTAATCCCTATCATATCCCAATATCAGATGACTGCATGGAAAGTATTTCATCAAAACCGAAAAAAGTATACCACTCCTTAGTGGATGAATGGCCAAATATAGTACAATTAATTGATATGTCTTCATCTCGTGGAAGCAAAATTAACACGAAATTTCAGAAGACCTAAGAGAAATGAAGAAATTCGTGAAAATATTATAGATAGACACCTTACCACCGACGATTTTTTGAAAATTTCCTTTTCATTAATTTACTTTTTTAGTAGTAGCATACACATACAACTTGTTTGAACTTTTTACACTTTATTATGAAAATCATAAATTAAAATTAAGAAACGTTAAATAAAAATAAGGAGACAGTATTTTCTGGAATACAATTTTTTTGTTTCTATAAAATTTTATAGCATAAGTCCAAAATGTTACGAATCCCAAGATTTATTCAGTACTGCCGCAGCACTGATTTCCCACTATTTAGGTCGTTTCCCAATTCCTTGCTTCGTCTACGTCTATGTTGACGTCACAGAAAAGCATTGCTATTAAAATAGTTTAGAAAAAGCTCGGCTAAACTGTCAAAATGGATCAGCTGATGCTTATTTGACACTTCAAAAATCAAAAATACGATAAAAAACGATAAGGAGACAGAAAGAAAGTATTCGAGAGAAAATAAAAGAAACTCAACATAACGAGCATATGGATAAAGTAAAAACAATGTAGAAATATATTGGTACATTCCAAGAAATTCAACGGGTCATTCGATTTACAACTATAATTAACAATTAACCTTTTATAATAAAGCTGACTTTATGAAACATTGCACATCGCATAATTGTAATAAAATAAATCATTTCTCTGAAATTTCGTTCTCAGCTGTTTTAGAATGAATAACAGGCCGAAACAAAAATATGCTACCCAATTAACTCTAATTAGTGACCATATCTTGAATATTTGCTTTCACTATTACGAGCAATAGTTTCTGACCAAATTGTTCCAATTAGTCATAATATCGAGAAGTCCTTCATTTATTTGTCTATTGTGCAGTGCCGTCCATTTGATTGGGGACCAATTAGGACGAAATTATGAACTTCCAATTATTTCGTTATAGTTGCTAAATTGCCATGCTTTTGTATCGGCCCATAGAAATAAGAACAAAGTGACGAAAAAGCAGGATGTGTATCGAGTGGAGTGTAGGTTTTGTACAGTAAAAATAAAGTAGCAGTATTAGTATTAAATCGTTTGCAATAAATTTTCAATTTAAGTATAGAATTATCTTTAATTTATTGCTTACATGTGCATATACTTAATAGCCTCATGAGAGAGAGGCACTTTCACAGTGTATGACAATCAAGATGTAAATATGAGAATAATAATCGATGCACAAGAATGTTGGCACTTTTACGTCCTGACCAACAAAGTCCTTTAAAATAGAATTGAGACACAGAGTAGGCCACACTACTTATACCCAACGGGAAAACTTCTGTATGCTTCCCGAATGCTCTTCAGTCTTCACTCGCATATTCTCCAGCTCTTTCGAACAATTCACAAATCGAGAAATTTCGACTTAACACTAGCAATATAAAAGCACGACAGAATTTGTAGCCAGACACAGTTTGTATTTCGGTGTGAAGCGAGATAACGATCAGGGAATTCTACACGAAAGTAGGTGTAACGCAACTTAGTGATCAAGTTGTATATAAAATTGTGCAGTATGCTATGTTGCTATTTTAACGAGTTCAAACGAATTGCGTTTTACTTGGAAGAACCACAAAAACAAATTGACGTCTAGAAAACAAATTTCAAAAAAACGAAATGGGACTAGCGCTGACTACAACTTGGAAAAGCTGGAAAATTAAAATTTAATTAAAAGAAATTTTTAACCAAAATCGTTACTAACTATTCCATTTTCTTTTTCAAACATAAAGTCGTAAGACAGACAAACTTAAATATCGAAAAATTAAAAAATCTCATTTTAGACGTTTATATGAACATGCTTAAGAATTGAATACCAATGCGATAGCTCATCAGTTATAAAGTATATCAAGAAATTCGTAAAAACACTACTTCTAGATGGAAAAGCGAAAATTCGTGAGAATTCGTGAAATTTTGCTTATTTGTGATTTGTGAGAATAACCTGTAGAAGCGAAAACCAAATAATTGATATTGAGGAATTCCCTTTCCTTCACTAAATGGGTTAACAAAAGGACTTGAAAAAATTTAGTCATGTACAACTAGCCTTCATTAGGCTAAAGAGTTATTGGAATGACAAAAAATATATTTAACTTCAGTTTTCATCACATTTCGGGTATACGAGTGCGGTTTGGTAATGACGTGCAAAAATCAAGAAGGAGGGAGCAGGTAAGGAATTCATTTTTTTTTTTACCTGGATCATCATTAAATACCTGCAAAGTTTAAGCCTGATATCTCTTTTAGTTTTTGAGAAACAGCCGTCTAAGCAAGTCGAGTTATAAATTTTTTTAAAAATGGATAAAAATTAATTTCGTGTGCTGATTAAACACAATTTTTTTAAAAGGGAAAACTGCTAAAGTAACCAAAGAAAAATTAGATAAGAATTTTAAGGAATCTCTGCACCATCGATGATTTACAAACGGTTTTCTGGATTGAAGTGTGGTCGGACGAGCACAGAAACCATACCAAGTCCAGGACGTCCAAATCTCACTGCGCCAGACGAAATTCATGATATCGCGTTGGATAACTAAGGTCGTAAACATCTCACCAGAATGCTTTTGAAATATTTTGAAACATTGCTTGGACATGAGAAAGCTATCCGCAAGATGGCTGCCGCGTTTGTTCACAATCAACCAAAAACGCAATCGGTGACAACTCCACAGCATAGTTTGCAACTGTTTCAACGTTAGCCGAATGAATTTCTTCGTCGATTCGTAACTTTTGATGAAACATGGATCCACCCCTACCCCTACACTAGAAAGCAAACTAATGAAAGGAAGCCGGTTCAAGCGCAGCGAAGAAAGCAGAAACCGTTACATCAGCTGGAAAGCTCATGGCGACAGTTTTTTGGGATTTCAATGAAATGATATTCACCGACTACGTGCTGAAAGGAAAAACAATATGGGAAGCATATTATTCTGAGTTATTGGTTCGATTCGATGCTCTAATCAAGGAAAAACGGCCTCATTTGGCGAAGAAAAAAAGTGTTGTTTCATCACGACAACGCCCCGATTCACACGTCCGCTGTTGCAACGGCAATTACGGTACGAGTTGCTCTCTCATCTACCGTATTCTTCAGATTTGGCATCATGCGACTTGTTGTTATTTCCAGAAAAAATGGCTTGCTGGAAAGAGATTTACCTCGAATAATGACGTCATAAATGAAACCAACGCTTATTTTGAAGGGTTGGAGAAATCATATTATTTTGAAGGGATAGAAAAATTGAAAAAAAAACGCTGGACTAAGTGTATCGAGCTAAAAACGTTGAAAAATAAAATAAATGGTTCGTGAAAAATGATGTTTTTTCGATTTTTGTACGTTATTATCAAATCGCCCTTGTAATTTCAATAATTCGGTTTTGCGGCAATGCCAAAACTTAATGTTTTTTCGATCCATGAGCTTGTGGCTATGTTCTGATATGTGACGGGGCCTTTGGATATTGAAAACTATGGCGTATCCTTCGAAGTTGAAACCTGAAAATTCTGAAAACGCTTTTTGACCTGGAAGCCCGGGTCCGATATGGGCTGTTGCGCTATTGGTGATGAAAAGTAACCTGCAGAAGTGAAAATCAACTCGGAATCGTATCGGTCGTTAGAGATATTGAGGAAATGCTGAGATTTAGTAAAAAAAAAACCTTCTTCAAGGCAAGAGGTGGGCAAACTGAGAAAATTCAGTCCAAATTAAAAGATCCATATTCGAGGTGTCGTGTCGGACATCACTAGAAGAAGAAGCTGGATCCAGCTAACATAGACTTCGCATTGAAAGAATCTTTTTCACAACTCACAAAAATTCTAATTAACTAAACAGAATCAAGAAACATGGGAACAATATGGTCGCTACGAGACATCTAGTCAAATCACAGCCACATAAATTCTCACCTTCAATGGGACAACCGAGACCGTTTAATCAAATAATTTGTAAATGGAAATCACGCCGACAGGTTGGTTTTATCCGGGCTTTAGTCATACAAATTCCGGTAATAGTCTGGTGACTATATTCGTAGCTATAGTGCATGAAGAACCCATGGTCGCATACATCCAACCCAGAGCAAGGGTGGTTCCGATTCGCAATTGTGCGATTTAAGCACTGTGATAAGCCCCTGAAAGCAATAAATTGTTGCTTCCTCAAGTGTTCAAGCCACACAACACTATAGTGTCGCTCTTTCCCTGACGAATTTATAGCATCCGAGCTTCGAGCATATAAACTAAACATTATACCTACACTCGTCCTCGCCGTACAACTAATGAAAACAGGTACAGGTATGGTCTCTATTACGGGAGTGTCGTTCGTGGATAGTCTGCTCCTAGTTGAATATGAATCTGAGGTCTATATCAAGCCTAACCTTAGTGGCATCGTACTGCGGATAGGTGCGGTGCGATGCTTCTGGAAATAAGTTGTGGTGCAAACCAACGTTCTATGGACTCCTCTTGAAAAATGTTTACACCTGTAGCAAAGACTTTGTACTATGTGATACGAGGAGGTATCTAGGTAGATACAAACAGGTTGCGATTATAAACGCAATTTAAAGAGCTCAATTTTACCCAACCGCACTACTCATACTCGCATGAAATTAAAAGCCAAAAGTCAGACGTGTAGCTGGTAGAGAGTCCTATACTTTATACTCCTGGCAATGCAAGAACACCTCAACATCCTTAGAGATGCCCCCCCCCCCCCATTTCCCAGCCGGATAATTTTATTTAATTACGTTTTTAGTTAGCTTCCAGGATTCTACATCGAGCTGTTTAGCTATTCAGTGCCACCATCCATGTCTGGGCTTTCCACGTGCTTATGTTGAAATTAAATTTACAATCCTTGACAGAGTATATTTCGGGCAAGGTTTCCGGGCTGGGGGAGGGTTGTAAGTGACGGCATAAGGAGTTGGAGTATCCCCTCAATGTTGCTTGATTAAAATAATGGTGAAATTCGGTACCTTCTTAGTACTTCGGGTTCCCATTATTAGACGTTTGTCATTTTACAGGGTTCACATTATGATCCCCAAAATTAAGAAAAAACCGGGCATAAAACATACGTTTAACTTTAATATCAACCACCCCTTTTATTTCAGTATAGAATGTGGCTTTCGTATTGAATTATTTATTGTAAGGGATGAGGAAGTTATACCATGTAAATACCGGAGAAATGAAATACAGAGAGAAGATACATTGGATCCCGCACCTTCTTGTCCTTTTTAGTTCCAGCTAAAACAAATAATGGACCCCCAATGCTTACCTTGTGCTAATTTCAAGGAAGAGTATTTCGTATATGTTTTTTTTACATAACTTTTCATGCATACGCATATAAAGTACAACTTACCCGGATGGTAGAGAAAGGATCAAATCTGATAAAGGATTTCGGTTTGACGTGGGTTTCATCAGGATGATGGAGATGAAATAGCCTCGATTGAGGAAGGATACATTTTCTCATTGCTCTTGTGTAGCTCGAGATTACATGATATGATAACAAAAGGGCGATAAATTAAGGACGAGGCAGGACCAGGCTCTATAGAGTGTCGTTGGTGATTAAAGAGGTTTGAGAATTTATTGAGTTACATGATAAAAGGAGGAAGTTACTTTACAACCTGGTTCCGGTGTTTTTTTTTATTGTGTTTTGACAATGTAAAACATGATTATACAATTAGGGAACTTCGGTAGGCGATAGCACGATTAAGGTCAGGAATAGCTTAGCATGATTCCGCACATCAATAATGATATTTATCACAAAACTACCTTTTTTTTAGATTCTTCAAAAGTAAAAATAAGGGAAAATACTTTGTCTTTTTCTGTCAAGTGAAGGTTTGGCTGGTTGGTACTGCATCTGTTCCCATTAACCAAAATCTCATAAACCAAAATTTCAGTTCAGTTTGTAAAGGGTGGATTTCAGTCACGAGAGAACACGAGCTTATTGTGTTTTAGAAAAGAATTCTATATCTCATCTACACAGTAAAAAATGTTGCAATCTTTACAATAATTATCACATTAAAATTTGTTACGTAAAGCATGTAAATTTAAATCAAGAGTGTAAATTTACATAGAAAGTTATGTAAAATGGACTATTACATTTAAGTTATTGTAAATTTACTTCGACTGAAATATACCTCTGAATTGTAAAATTACTATTAAAAAGTCTGGAAATATTTTTCAATTTGTAGTTTTACAATTTTTAATTGCCAAAATCTTAAGAAAAACTACTCAAATATAAGAGCTTGAGTGCATTTGTGTGGATTAGCAATTGAAATTTAAAATTTAATTTGGATTTTAGTTTTACCCCTTTTTGATTGGCATCAAATCGCCAACGATAAATGTTGTACTGTGTACGGTACCAGGTTCACAATCAACTTCAGTACGTTTTAGCAAGTTGTACCAATGGTTTAAAAGTTCGAAAAAGTCGCTTAGGGAAACCAGAACAAAACAAGAATATACTCTTAACCTCATGTAATATCGTTATTTTTAAATTATGCATCTGTCATACCCTTAATGGCTTCATTTTGCTTTGATTGATAAAAACAACTTAAAAAATATCGTTCCAATAGTCTCCGTATCTTAGCATTGTGCTGGACTTATACCCAAAAAAAATAAAGTTTCGCCCAGACTTGTTTGAACCGTTCACGAAACTGAATTTTGGAATGATAATATCCCAGCTTTTGTGCATATCGCTCTCCTCTCCCACTTGCACATCGCTCAATCCCTATCGACAATTGTTTTGCAAATAGGATCACTATCATATTTCTACATAAGTTCAAAGTTTCAACATCTTAGCATAAGTCGTTCCAGAGATCTAAGGAACAAAATTGTTCGTCTAAAACGTTTCCCCCGTTTTAGACGGCGCGAACCCTACAAAAGATACAACTTCTAAACATTTGTCTAATATACACACCAGAAAATTTAAACTTAATATCTGAAAGGGTTCGTGAGCTACATACAAACGTTTTAAGAAAAAACATTTTTTTCAATCCAGTTTTTAATTGAAATTTCCAGTATATAGTATTTCATTTTTTCAAGTAAAAGTACACATTTTTTTACACGAAATTACTTATTAGTAAATTATTCAAGTACTTTTCAACTGAACACGTAAAAAGTGTAACAAATTTACGCAACATTTCGTTTAAAACTAACTACATACATGTAGTTATGTATTTATGTCTATATGTATTGAAAATTACGTTCATTTTTGTAGTTTCACTTATCTATTTGAATTTAACTACGAAAAACATGTAATAGATGAAAACACAATTTCGGACGCTTAGATCGATTTTGATTTCTACTGAAATGAAACTTAAACCCCTTCGATGGCGCAGTGGCTACGTGCGCCTAAGCTACGTAGCAAAACCAGAATTAATTGCGAGTTCGAGTCTTACCTGTAAGAAATAATATTAGAAGTAGAAATAATTGTATCTTAAATAGTGCTAATTATAATTATGGTGTAAAAAAGTGGTATTTGTTCTTCTTCGTAGATCTGTTATTTCAAAATCGTGTAAAAACAGACCGTGTAAAAAGAGAGTTAGGTGTACCTCCTAACATTTATAATAAACATTTTTTTTTAATGCTCAATGTATTTTAGTGGGAATAAATTGTTAGCCAATTGAACAACGCCCACGAAAAATAAAGATCTTCTTAAATCTGTCAGCGAAGGGGCTCAAAGTTACTATGCACTGGGTTCCGGGGCATAGATATATAGTAAGAATTGGGGAATCTGAGAAACTGGCTAGTTAGGGCTCCACTCTCCTAATCACAGGTTAACTCCAGATGGAAAATCCTAACCACCTGAGGAAGATGTGGCCACCTAACAACCGAGCCAGGTCATACAAGATCCGGGCAGACATTTCTAGAATTACGGCGATTAGTACCTACAGGTCATTGGCCAATACAACCAAATTGGGAATTTCGTAGTGCGGCTGCCAGGACACTAATGAGCAAGAGTCGCTCGTGCATTTCTTTTACGAGCACGAGATCGAGCACTAGGCAAACCCTTTTACGGGGACCTGAGTGAAATTTCGAGGAAGAAAATTGGAAGACAGGACGGATACAAAGGATCAATTCTCCTCACTCATCTTTTTAATTCCCCAGTCACAGCACCATCCGGGCTTAATACGAGTTTGTAGTTTCAATACGCCCATTGAGCTAATTGAGCTCTGTCTAGAGGATAGGGCTTCCTTCCACTTAAATCAACCAACCAACGTCTATCTAAATCCCAAGCCCTCTCAAACCACTTAAAGACAATCTTGATTATTTTCGCCAAATACACTTTTATGGCGATTAACTTCGTTGCTCCTGCCATTCATATAAGCTTCAATGAAAAATTACCCCTTTCAATCACATCTATGATATGGGAATCCCGACAATATACGTCCGGGATTAGAATCATCCGTTCCCATTCATACGATGTATTACTTCAAAATTATTCCATACACTTACCATAATGAAAAGTTTTATGATACGCGATAAAACCACACAAGTCAGGATAAAAGTGCGTAATCGGTAGTAAAAGAAAGGAAGAAGCCTGATATAAACAGCGTGATTGTTGTGATCAAGAAGGATAATACTATGACCACGTATTGGTAATAAAATGTTGAATAAGAATTCCGCAAGGACAACAGGTAAATTTTATATGGCGCTAAGAAACGAGCAAACATTTCTTATTCATATTCCCATTTTTACCGTGTTTTTTTTTCTTCAAAAATTCCCTTAACGACATTTTAAAGAACCCTCCAGGAATAAGGGAATTCATTTTCGAGGGTTTATGTAAGCCGTGACGAAAGTCGCGACGTAATACAATACTTCGTCCCCCGGGGGGATGGAATGAAAATGGCAATGGATTTCGGTTCATTAGGCACCAATAAAATTTCATTTAACACACAAAACTGACCCTTGATTGCATTTTTGCGCCCCCATTAAAATCGAACCTCATAAAGGATACAAAAGGACGACTTCAGCAAAAAAAAAAACAAAAACCGTTTTTTTTCTCGTACCGCTCAGAGACGTCGGATACTGATGCCGTCAGGACTATAAAAGTCGGCCACGAAAAAGTCATAGTCTTGAGCATCAGCAAAGCAATTTGGATCCGTTGTTCGTCCTTTTTAACTCCATCAAACCTAATTTCCTTAGGTTTCCATTCAGCGTTTCATTAAGTGCTTCCTATTCTCTTCGGGGACGTTCGAATCACCCATCCTTGGCTCGACAGCTCTTCGAATAAAAATCACGAGGTGAAGCGTTTTCCCATCATCGTCGGGGTTGAAGTGTAGGAAAAGTGTATAGCGAAAGGATCTCTGTCGTAATTGCTTCTATGGAACAAAAGCGAAGTACCATGTTTTGGATATCTCTTGAGAAAAGCACCAGCTACAGTCTGCCTCAGACAGGTACGACGTAGTCCTAAATAAATCACAAGATTGAAGGCGAAAAAAAAAAAATTTACAGAAAGAAAATTTTCGTAAAGGAGGCAATCAGAAAAATTGTTTTCTTCATTTTTAATGGCATTCGAAGTTCAAATCCACAGAGAGAAAGTGCGGAAAAAAAACGTCGAATTTTGTGACGGAAAACTGAGACTGGGGAATGAAATGGTATCGAGCCGAAGGATATTCACGACATTCATTCAGTCGGATCGCGAATCAGTAGAGCTCCAACACCATAATTGCGTTTCCATCAAATAATTTTTATTGAATTTGAATGTAATGCTAATATTTGAATTTTTCACCCCTGTCAAGATTGTCGTCATGGGGGGTGACATGGATACGGAAGTTCCAATTGAGGTCATAAAATTTCCGTCACGGTATGTGCGATACGTTGCGTAAGAGCTCCCATGAAGCTGCCATTCATTCCACCAGGAGTTGAGCAACCGAAGGGTGAGCGTTTGATAATAAAACGAGAATCCCAGAGACCATCAGGAATCATCAATCAAATTGTCAGTTCGGGCTTTGAGGGTTAATAGAGATGAAAATTCACTTAGCTAGGGGAGACTCTATAAGGGTTTTTGTTGTCGGTTCCATCTTCGACGTTCGACTACGAAAAGAAAAGCCTTGGCCTTGTGTTGGGCTGGTAGGACTGTTTGATTTGAATGTTTTCCCTTCTACTCCGAAATTCGAAATTACGAAAATATCACATATCTGAAGCATTATCTGTTATGGTAAACATTATTCAAAAGGTAGTGGTCATGATAATGTTGTGTATTTTTGAGTTGTAACAAATCCCGGAGTGTTACCCTACGGGAAATAATAAGGTCTTCCAGAAACGTGGAAGGAATGGCACTCGGCTGACTGTTGAGTTTTACGAAAGGTTTTGTTCAAATCCAGGTCTATTTTGTAGCAAACATGACACATACTTTCCAATGAAGGTTTTTGGAAGCAGTAAACCAACTTCGGTATCGGATCCGATTGTTCGACAATGTATTCTTAATAGGCTTGTGTAGTTCGCGAACGAACTAGTTCAGAAGACCGTTCCCAGAAGTGAAATGAACGAACTAGTTCGCAGTGCGTCCCGCTCCTAGTTCGTTTCTATTCAGTGCTACACTGAGGTTTTTTTTTCACAATTCTTTTGACTACAAATGGCGACTTCAATCTTTATCTTTTCTTTTTTTGCTCATTACATTATACCGTAATGATGATTATACCTCGTTTAAAACTTCAGCCTTTCTCATCAATGAAATAACGCGTCCTAAAAGATCTAAAAATCGAGCCCGTTCGCGAGGGATCGGTGATCAGAACGTATAACATTTTGAATAGGTAAATATTTTTCCAGGAACGTTATCTACCTGCTGAAGACGGGTTCCAAATTTCAATCAACATTTATTGTTTGAAATAGAATTTGTTGTAGTAAAAGTCACTTTATCATTATGGTTCATATGATTGGTAAGCGAGACAAAGTTGATAACTATGAATCTGGAACTGAGAAAGAAACAAAATTCTTGTTCTTTATACGAAATATGATGCTTTTCTGTTTTAAACGTTTTCCTATTAACTTAAAGAAAACTTTTCCTATCATCCTCTATCCACAACTCTCCATGTTTCATCTTCCATCTTGCATCCTTGTTCTCCGATCCTCCATCCTCTATCCTCTATCCTCCATCCTCTATCCTCCATACATCATTCTTCATTATTCATCTTCATTCATTTTCCGATATTCTTCACCCACCATCCTCTATGCTCAATCCTCTCCATCATCTTCTCCATCATCTTCATCCTCAATCCATTATCCACTATCCGCAATCTTCTATCCATCCATCCGTCATCCTCAATCTCAATACTCAAATTAACCATCCTTTATCCTATATCCCCTATTCTAAATTCTCTATTCTTCATTTCCATCCCCAATCCCTCGTTCTTCATTCAAAATCCTCTATCCGTAATCCTTAATCCTCAATCCTGAATCCTCAATCCTTAATCATCAATCCTCAATCCTCAATCTTTATCATTTTTTTAACCATTTTTTATAATTTTTTGTAATTTTCTATAATTTTTTATCATTTGCTATCTTTTGTTATCATTTTTTTTTTAATTTTTTATAATTTTTTTATCATTTTTTAAAATTTTTTTTAATTTTCTATTATTTTTTATTATTTTTTATAATTTTTTATCAGTTTTTTTCATTTTTTTATCATTTTTTATTATTTTTTATCATTACTTTTATCATTTTTTATCATTTCTTATCATTTCTTATTTTTTATCATTTTTTATAATTTTTTTATCATTTTTTATCATTTTTTTTAATTTTCTATTATTTTTTATTATTATTTATAATTTTTTATCATTTTTTAACAATTTTTATAATTTTTTATCAATTTTTATAGTTTTTTATCATTTTTTATCAATTTTTATCATATTTTTAATTTTTTTATAATTTTTTTATCATTTTTTATAATTTTTTTATCAGTTTTTACAATTTTTTATTATTTTTTATCATTTCTTATCATTACTTATCAATTTTTAATTTTTTATAATTATTTATAATTTTTTATAATTTTTATAATTTTTTGTCATTTTTCATCATTTTTTATCTTTTGTCTTTTGTCTTTAATCTGCAATCTTCCATCTTAATTTGACAAGTCCTCCATCCACCATCACATTTACTAAACGAACTAAAGGAACTAAACGAACTAAAGGAACTAAACGAACTAAAGGAACTAAACGAACCAAAGGAACTAAACGAACTAAAGGAACTAAACGAACTAAAGGAACTAAACGAACTAAAGGAACTAAACGAACTAAAGGAACTAAACGAACTAAACGAACTAAAGGAACTAAACGAACTAAAGGAACTAAACGAACTAAACGAACTAAAGGAACTAAACGAACTAAAGGAACTAAACGAACTAAAGGAACTAAACGAACTAAAGGAACTAAACGAACTAAACGAACTAAGAGGAACTATATTTCCTCATAGTTCGTTCATCATAGTTCGCGAACTGGGAGGACCTATAGTTGGACGACGGAGAATGGTGGATGGATAATGGTGGATGGATAATGGTGGATGGAGGATGGAGGATGGAGAATGGAGAGTGGAGGTGGGAGGATGGATGATGGATGATGGAGGATGGACGCTGGAGGATGGTGAACGGAGGATGGAGGATGGAGAATGGAAAATGGAGGATGGAGGATGGAGGTGGGAGGATGGATGATGGAGGATGGTGAATGGAGAATGGAGGAGGATTTGGAAAATTTAGATTGAAGATTGCAGATTAAAGACAAAAGATGAAAGATAAAAGATAAAAAGTGATAAAAAATGATAAAAAATTATAAAAGAAATGAAAAAAATATTACTAAAAATTATAAAAAAAAAAAATTTAATAAAAAATTGTGAAAAATTATAAAAAATTATAAAAAAATTATAAAAAATGATAAAAAAATTATAAAAAATGATAAAAAAAAATGATAAAAAATTATAAAAAAATGATAAAAAATGATAAAAAATAATAAAAAATTATAAAAAATGATAACAAATGATAAAAAAATATAAAAAATGATAAAAAATGATAAAAAATAATAAAAAATTATTAAAAATGATAAAGAATTATAAAAAATGATAAATTATGATAAAAATTGATAAAAATGATAAAAAATTATAAAAAATAATAAAAAATAATAGAAAATGAAAAAAAATTATAAAAAAATGGAAAAAATGATTAAAAATTATAAAAATTATAAAAAATAATAAAAAATAATAGAAAATGAAAAAAAATTATAAAAATTGATAAAAAAAATAATAAAAAGTGATAAAAAATGATAAAAAATAATAAAAAATTATAAAAAATGGCAAATTTGGCAAATATCTCATAAGATTACCGCTGTCGTTAGTGACAATACAGCTAATATTATAAATGCTGTGAGGATAGGTGAGTGGCGGTCAATCGGGTGCTATGCTCACCTTCTAAATCTCGTTGTGCAAAAGGCGACAACATCCATATCAGATGCTTTAGTAAAAATTAAGAGTATTGTCGAGTACTTCAAACGGAGCCCAAAAGCTCTTCACAGATTAAACGAAACACAAAAGCAAATGAACATTCCGACCTTAAAGCTGAAACAAGACGTCCCAACACGTTGGAATTCAACCTATGATATGCTGAATCGTATCGTAAAGATGAAGGACGCTATTATTGCTACAGTTGCATTTTTACGCCCTGATCTTATAATAAATCGAAACGATTGGGAAGTGATAGAGGGAGTTTTGCCACTATTAAAACCATTTTACGACGTTACAGCTGAAATTAGCGCAGAAAATAATATTATCTTATCAAAAGTTATAGTTTTTAATAAATTAATTCAAAATTTTCTCGCAAAATATTCTTCTCAAAATGAAAAATTAATGACTTTACATTCATCATTAAAGACTGGCATGGAGAGTCGTTTTAAAGATTTCGAGAACAATGTCTTATATGCTGAATGCACAATTTTAGACCCTCGATTTAAGGACAAGGGGTTCAAAAATCGGAGAGCCTACGAATTGGCAATACGGGGACTCAGGAATGAAATTGATGTGATGACTTTACCCGATATTGTTGAGCGAGTTGTAGACACCGCTGTTCCTTCTACGTCTACGGAAAATGAAACGAAAGAAACATGCGTTTGGGATGAATTTGATGTAGAGCAAAGTGAAACTGTAACACCAACAAATAATACTTTGGCTGGTATACGAGAACTGGATAAATATTTGATGGAAGCACTTTTGGATAGAAAGGCAGATCCGTTACAGTGGTGGAATGAACGGAGGAAAATATACCCTCACCTTTACAAACATGTTTTGAAGAGGTTTTGTATTGTTGCGACTTCTGTGCCGTGCGAATTTATTTTCTCGGGAATAGGACAAATTATTAATGAGCGCCGGACATTACTAAAATCCAGCAAAGTGTCAAAACTAATATTTTTACATAGCAATATGTGATATTGTAATAAGATTAATTGTTTTCAAGTTGTTTGTATGAGTATGAGTATGAGTTATGTTTTGAATTTTTTTTTGTTTTGAATTATTTTGTTGAATTTTTATTTGAAATGCTGTTCTATCGAAATGTATAAGGATGAATCTATGAATTTATATTAAATAGCAATATGTAATGAAATATTTTGTAAGTTGTGTTCTGCCGAAATGTATAAGAATAAATTTATAATAAATGCAGAAGAAAAATGATATGACATCTCTGGCTTTTTTAATAATCTGAATTTGTCGTTATTTCTTATTATTATTAGAATTTTTTTTGTTTTGTTTTTTTTTTTTTTTTTTTGTTTTTTTTTTACCAATGAACTAATGAACTAAACGAACGAACTAGTTCGCGATGGATCAGGACCTAGTTCGTTCTCGGTCACTATGGTGAACTATAATGCGCAAGCCTAATTCTTAAGCATGTCCATGCCGTTCATACCCGCTAACATTCAGTTCAGTTTTACATGAGCTTGCAGTCAATGTAGCATTCCTTACCCTGTTTCCAATGTATTTTGATAAGAACTGAGATAATTTCTGAATAGACCAAGCAAAATACTATCGAGTGAAAATCATAACTCATGTTTTTTGGAAAATGGAAGGTGCGAATTTTGCTGCGCATCGCTTCAATTGTAGTTTAATAAAGATAGTCTGATCCCATCAAAAACACTACCCGATAAAATTATAACTTAGAGTGCCCACTGGAGGCCATTACGAACAATTAGCAGCGTAGATAATAATTAATTGTAGCTTTAGAAATTAAGAGAACAAGATTTAAGAAATAAATAAAGCTCTTTTAAAACCTTCAAACCTTAGGCCAAGATTAAATTTGTTGGACCGCCCTAAAAAGTTTCTTTTTCACAGAACATGAATGGTCAAAAGTTTTGTGGATTATTTTGTGATGAATCTGCAGTTTTTCGGAAACATGCAGATTTGACAAGAAATCCAAATAAATGATTTTATAGGAAGTTTAATTTTCTATAAACAATGTTGTTTTTTTTTTTTTAAAAAAATATAAAGATATTCCAAAACGATATTTGTGAATCGATTCTGGATGAGGAGTGTCAACAATTTTTTATATGTATCCTTAGATGCATTCGACGACGAAATTGTAATTTTTCCAGTAAAATTTCTGTTATGAAAATAAGTAGGTATAATATAATATAATTTTTTAATACCCTAAAATACACCTAATATTTGCAAAAAGAACCTTAAATTTGATTATATATATATATAATTTTTTCATCTATAAAAAATGGCATTTTGGAGTTACAATTGTGTTGAGCTAATTTGAAATATTTAGAATTTAGTGGTTCTGAGGACGATTTTTGACGTATAATTTTAGTTCTTATATCCAATGAGCCGTTTATGCTAGAAAGTTGAAACACGAAACTGTTTTAGCGATATAGTGGTGCAGTCATTTACAAAAAAATGGAAGATTTTCGGGAGAAGGGACCCTAAAGTGCTGGTATCAAGTTATCTTAATTTTCATATCTCTTGAACCTGCAACACCGTCAAAGTGAAACTTTGGGTGTGTGTCAATTTGTTGCCTACTAGTGTAACTATAACTTGGGCCAAAAAAAAGGTTTAGAATGGGGTATAATAGAAAACAGGGAGTAGGGGATCGCCTCCCGTTTTTTTTTTATTATCTCAAGAACCGTATCTGCCGGAAAGATTGAACTTCTTCAGTGGCGCGATAACCCTAATCCAATCTTGGCCTTTTCTCTGATCAAATCATAGATATTATAGTCATCTGACCAAAGATTTTTCTTTGAAACTTCTCAGCCTATACAACAATCCTTCCACCCAACCCCATGTTGAAAAATGAGGAATTTTTAGTAAACAAACTTGATACCATTTTCTTAAAAAATAAATGAGAGGAACAGTGACCTAAGAAAGTGGGGCAAAGAAATTTTGGTAGTTATATCAGAGGAACTGAACATGGCAAAGGGCTTAAATTTGGAAATTGAATCCAATAAAATTTTACTTAGATATCGTAGTCCAAAGTTTTTCATCCACAACCGACTCTTCAATATTATATATCTAACATACGTTCATAGTATCTACCCCTGTAAACAACCCTCGAATTTCAATTTTGTAGTTTTTTCATCTAAAACGCTTACCTTACCTCTCACACTCACCAATACCAACACATCGAGTAGATCCACGCCTTTCTACACAACATATTTCAACTTCACAGGTCAGATACGATCTCTCAAATCCGTTTGCGTAATGCGTACGGCGTATATGTATGGCGGATTTTATTTTATTTTATGAGTGTACTAGTCCCGAACCGTGAAAATATATAGTTTGAGGGTAGCAAATTGATTTTAAGCAATAAGGCGATCACAACCCTTTATTCATAAAAAATAATAAATTCAAATTTTAATTAATCTACAATAATTATATCAGAAGTCTGGGTGGCTTAGTGGCTAGAGCACTTGCCTTCGGTGCACCTGGTACCAGGTTCGAATCTACTTGGCGACAAGTAATTTTCGAAAATAGGACTGGGTGCCGGACTACCAGTTCACTCAGCTGTAAATGAGTACCTGAGTTAAAAACGGGGTAATAATCACGGACGAGCGTGTAGCTGACCACTTCACCTCCTAGTGTTCCGTTGGTCTCGCAATGAAGTAACTCTAGCATTACTTCAAAGCCTAGGCCCGATTTGGGCTGTTGCGCCATTTATTATTATTATTATAATTGTATCAGATAAATTTTATTTGTTATTTTAATTCTTCATCATATCAATGCCTAATACATTGAAGTTATGAACAAGAAAACGCAAATGAAGGCCACTTTTGTGACCTTACCATCGCCGATTCGTTTGAAAATTTGTGTAATTGAAGAATTAGTGAATAAAAAAAAAAATTAAATTTTTTTTTTCTATCTAATTTGTTTTGTTAGTTATAGAATGTTAAAGTTTTCGTCATAGTGGTGTCCAAGTCCTGTTTGAAAATTCATATCTCTGTTAGTTTTTATCATAGAATAATAAAGTAGGACTTATTTTAAAGGGGAAGGTTGTCGCCAAATAAGAAAAATACAAATCAAATTTATCCTTAAGATTTTTTTCCAACGATAATGATTTTGTCCTTTATCATTGAAAAAAAAGGCAACTTTTTTTTTCTTTATTTTTTTTATATAATACACAAATTATACTGTTTTTCAAAACATATCAAAAAATCAACTTGGGTTCTCAACGGAATCGGGGTACAGAAAAATCGAAGAGCATCAGTGCTTCTCAATTTACTTTATAGAAAAAGGGTCATTCCATCAAGAATCGCAAAAGTGGAACCTTACCATCGCCGATTCTTTAGAAAATTTATCTACTCGAAGAATTAATGAAAAAAAAATATTTAATTTAAGTTTTTTGTTTCCATCTCATTTTATTTAGTAGTTATAGTCTGCTAAAGATTTACACGCTTCAACAGTTTGAAATAAAATGCGCCAGTAATTGTTAAGCCAGTTGGAATGAGTTCGCTGTGGATGTGGACAATTCCTTTACCATCAAGGAATGTAATCGGCTTTGTTTTAACTTTTGATGGAATTTTCAACATCGACAAAAAAGTTGTTTTGGGAGAACTGTCATCACTTTGCTATCTATCCACCGATTTAAATAAAATTGGTATATCCGGGAAAAGAAGTGTCACAGCTTTCAAACGCCGGTTTGTATACATAGCTGGTCTTACCAGTTACTGAGATATGGTACTAGTCTCGGAACTTATTTGTCGAACTGTATATGGCTACTTCCTGAGACGCACTGGTGTTACTGGTCATACAGGTCAACTCCATTAAGTAGACAATGGAGTGTGCAAATGGAACAAGGTGTCTCAAGAGCACGAAGGCTACAAGCGCGACCTTTTGGGTTTCAACTTTGTAGCGTGGAGTTGGCACATCTACCCTATGACCACATTGATATTAGGTGAGTTTTTTTTTAACTATTAACTTCTTGAGGAAAACCTGTTTCCACTTCTTTTGCAGCCTGGTTTCAACCTTCCCAACAATATGAACTGATTCTTCTTTCAGTTTTTAATTGGACTATCGGCAGGTGTCAAACCTAGTACATAATACCCGCGATACGTAATAATAATGAAGAAAAATATTGTAATATAGTTCGCTCCGTTGATACTGGTTTTAGTTATCCTTTTTGTGGCATTTAGCTATTTCCTGTAACACAGTGTAACAAAATACTTCCGCCCATTCCACCTCCTCCGAAGCTGATTAGGTACTACCTATCGCCACATTCAGTGAAGTAATTTCGATTTAACACTGCAATATTAATTAGCGATATATTAAAATTTACGATTATTAACTGACAACATGTTACACGATAGTAAACCCTGAGATATTTGAAAACTAAGACTGCGAACTTTTCCCAACTTCGTCGTTCAAGACGCTATTAGCGAAAAGCGTGAAAATTATTCTTTAGTCAATGTTTCATAAGTTTTCCGCCGAAAACTTTATCGCAGCCAGCTATAAGTATACAATCTAATTTCGTACTTAAGTTTTCTATCGCCAAAGTTTGTGTAGCACCTGATTTCGTATAGCTCCATATCCCCAAACAGGTGTATTAATGGATTTAAAGGGATGATGAGGGCAAGTAGCGCAGGAAATTCGATCCGCATTTTAGAGACATTCACGATACCAGGTCAATTAAAGTAAAAAAAAAACAATTAGGTCACCCTCGTATGCGTTATACAGGTTATTAGGAAACGTCAAATCCTTCAATAGACTGACACCATTCCGAAACGTATGGCAATCCCCTAAAGGTGTACTTCTGGAGTTAAAAGGAAACGGGCGCAAAAAAAATCGATAGGGGTGTTCTTTTGTTGTGTAGACTTTTCTCGCACGCTGAATTTTCCAAGCCTGGTTCTTCCACATTTCCCATAGACACCGTAGCCCATTTCCTACGCGACAGTTGCACCGGATGGTAGCGTACGACGATGTGGCGTCGCTTCCGCGCGTTCCTGCAGTAATTTTCAGAGAGTGATATGAAGTTATTTGATGTAATTGATGTGTATGTAGTGCATATGAAATGTACTTTCGATATGATTGTGTGGTTGCAACGGTACGCTATTGTGACAGGAGATTTATGCGGAATAAAGGCTTTATATACTCGGTCTCTCACTGCTTTTCCGTTCGTCCTTTTTGCTCATTGCACTATCCCATCACTCACCGAGGCCGTTCTTTCTTCTCCTTTTTTATTTTTTTATTTGCCGTTCTTGTTCATATTTCGCCTCTTCTGGATGATTCCTGGTCTTCATAAGCCACGTCCCGTTGGGAGGAAATAATTAAAAATATAACAAGTGCCAAGTGCTTGAACCAGTTCTCTATTTTTTTGCACGGTTTTCAAGCATTTCCCAGAGAAAAAAAAGGATTCGCTCATGACAGGTTGAACGGAAAGTGGTATGAGAGGGATAAGGCGGGATGAAGCGGGTTCAAAGTGATTCCTACTTGAATCCTCCTCTTTCACATGAAGTTACTACAAATTGTAATGGAGTTGATGTTGCGGTGAGTAAAGCAGTTTGTTAATATTTAATAAAAAAAATCTTATAATCTCGGGTGTTGAGACACATTTTGAGATTTATTCTTGAAGTCCTTAGCAAGACACACACTAATATTTTTTAAGATTGCGTTACGAAACACAAATATATTTTTTATTGACAATATACGCCCTTAAAACTGATTCCAAAGAAATTTTTACTTTTTCAGGTCACGACTGGTGGGTGCACAGGGTTTCATTAGTATACCACTTGACGATGTGAGCGCCCTCGGAAATATACAGACGGATAGAACTGACCGTAGGAGACAGTTATTTGTTGGAGAGGGCCACAAAATAATATACGAGAGTAGATTCGACTATTTCCCTCTATTTGGAATACTATTTTAATATTCCATTTGTGAGAAAAAATTTCAAAAAGCTACTTAAGCTAGTAAAGGATTATTCAATAATAATAATCAATGGCGCAACAGCCAAAATCGGGCCTAGCCCTAGAAGTCATGCTAGAGTTACATTACGAGACCAAAGGAACATTAGGAGGTGAAGTGGTCAGCTACACGCTCGTTCGTGATTATTACCCCAATTTTAACTCAGCCACTCATCTACAGCCGAGTGAACTGGTAGTCCTACACCCAATCCCATTCTCGAAAATTACTTGTCGCCAAGCAGATTCGAACCTGGTACCAGGTGCGCCGAAGGCAAGTGCTTTAGCTACTAAGCCACACAGACTACTGTTTATTCAATAGGTACATAACAATTTTGCATTTTAATACAAATGCACCCTTAAACTTGTTTGGCATCGATAGACCACTGTCAATATCAAAACTTCAGTCAGGGTTTACATTTTTATCATAATGAATCTCACGAACGATCAACGTTTCGAAATTATTCTCCGCTTGGGCTCTGCAAAATTTTAATGAAAATTGAGCATTTTCATCAGCGTTGAACCTAATTTTTGGCTTAGTGGTTTGAAACCCACATGTACTTCAAGAGACGCCAAGCCGGTCAAGCAATTGATCTATTGTTCTATGCATGAACTATGTTATGTCCCTACTGCAACACCCTCTATTCCAAAGCGTGACCGAACACACTGTCAAATTGCAGTAATAAGCAATGAGCGAATGTGACTGAGTAAATACAGTGCGATTCATTCGAAGTCGCTAGTTCTTTTGTCACTTAAATGTCAGAACTCATAAAAATTTAGCGTAGTGACAAGAGATTTAGCAAAACCGTTTTTTAACAATGACGAATTTCGTATTCAATATAATGCTTTTTGAGATTAGATTTCCTTTATTTTTGCAAAACTAAATAATTATGATTTTTGCTGGATTGGCAGGTTACAAAGATACGATAACTACTAATTAGTAACACTTCATATGTTTGAACTTCAAACAGGGTACAGAAAAATTCAAAATTACAAATTTCACCACGGTTTTAATGACGTTGACTGTGGAACTTGAGCAAACAAGGGTAGCTAAAGCTACACAACCCTATAAAAGGCACGTCCACCGTCAATAAGACTTTTTGGATAGTGCACCTACACGAGTATCTAGTTGCGATTCGCATCCAAGCCGTTTCAGTGATATTCGGAAAGGTAAGTGTTCGAAATCAGTAACAAACTGAAACTTTTGAGACTTGTCCTCACGTTGCTTCAGCTGGAGACCCTTTTCAAAGGTAATACGTTTTACAGCGAACCCAACTCTCGTTCTTGAAAATTAAAAATCTCCAACCTTTTCATTTCCTCCTGTTCAACTAGTGAAATTACTACTGAACACCACGCCTACCTAGATCAAATATTATTAAGCGTATACATTGATCCGTCGAGCCGGATCAAATTTAAAACAAGCATTTTTGCCCTTGTGAACTCGTCAACAAAAATCCACCAGCAGTTATCAACTTGCAACGATCACGTGATCGTATTCACTATAAGAAAAACGTTGATCTAGAGGACACAAAAGTAAAATAGGTCTATAAGAGCCCACAGAAGTAAAGGAGATTGAACTATTGGATTGATGGAAAACTGGAGCTGCTAGATGAGAAATCTTCCATAGCAGTAACCTTCTTCATCATCATCCTCAATGGCGCGACAGCCCAAATCGAGCTAGGGCCTGCAGGATACATTGTCTGAAGTCATCTCGGTTCAGTGCTCGCGTCCTCCAGTTTGTGCATCTAAGAAGCGATTTCTTCATCTCAGTTTCGAATTGTAGAAATCAAAACGAACACTAAGTATGAGAAAAATGTAGAACAAAAATACCTTTGAACGTAGACAATGAAAATGCGTCATCAGCTAGGCAACTCATTTGAAGGATTCAGAGGAAAAATTACACCAATTCTATTTGAACTTAAGAAAACGTTGGACTTAAACTACAGAAGAAAGAGAAGCTTTGACGAACATTATCCTAATTGGCTTGTTTGAGAAATGGTTCCGAAAGATGAAGAAAAATTCGGGCGAGGGTGTTTTTGTGGCCAAGTACACCTAGTACCTAGTACACCAAGAAATGCCTCCTCCTATATAAAAACTATGTATGTAAGAAAAAAATGGTGAAGGAAAATTTTTCTATTCCGATTTCTTGAGGAGTAACAGAAATTCTCAAGTAAAAATTGTTGTTTTGTGCTAAGTAATAAATGTTGCTGTTTTAAAAAAAAAAATCATTTTACCATTTTCTTGGAATGAATAAGTACCCACACGATTAGCAGTTCTGTATTTCAGTACCGAAGAAGAATTGTAAAGAAATAATCAAAGTATGTACTAGAGTACTAGAGATATCAGTACGTATATGCCTACTATGGCACGTAACACCATTCTATTTACCATATTCAGCATGCACGTGATATAAAAAGTGAAAATGTCTTGTTTCCACTCTACAACAAATTCATTTTTGGAATACACCCAGGTATTTTAAAACCGAACTCGATTAGATAACATCAAAACATATCGATCAAGGATTTTAACATAAAAATATATTGCATTCAAATATCAGCCGTTTGCGATATTTTGCACTTTAATCGAACAAGCCAAAATACATAATTCGTGGAAATTGGAAAACATTATCTAGAATACAGGAAAGTTCATAAAATGATTATTTGTACGGTCAGATGAAAAATAAAATGTACTGGAAGTCGTTATTCCTGAATTGAGGGAGCCGATTGGATTCAGTCGATTTTTGGCATTTGGCCAAATTTTTTTTTTTGGATTTTTTATCGTCATTTTGATTGTTTACTTTCCGGGAGAATAGTTTTGGCGCTGAATTTTGAACTTTTGATGTTGAAGTTCTTTTTATTTATTTCTTCCTGTAATGATATTTGAATTTGGCGCTTCGAAATGACATAATTCTTTATTGAATTGAATCCAATCGTAACAAGTTTATTGGTGGTGAATTAAAAATAACTTCATAAGACTAGTATAGAAAATATGTAGAAAACGTAGAACTAGTGAACTATTTGCGACTAAAGTCTGATACCATTCGGAGATGAAAAGACAAGGTGAGGAGTTGTGTCCTTATTGGTAAGGAGAAGTAGATCTTTTTGAGGAGATTTATTCCTAGCCCTAGATTGTCTATTATATATATTTAAAGTACAGAAGATGTTCCAGGTTTCTCATTTAGCCTGTTAAGGTTTTTTTTCCCGAGAAACATCGTCTGTCTAAGCTATTAATGAGCAACCCACTTTTTCTAGGTTGTTAAGCACTATATTCCAATTTCCCCAATTCTTCAATTTGTGTTTTGACCGTTAATCTCTATATATAACAATGAACGTTTGTTTGTTTGTCCCGTATAGGCTCCTAAACCTCTCATCCGATTGCGATGAAACTTTGGCGATTTGTTAAGGGCACGTCCGCGATGGTTTCTGCGTTAACGAAATTATTTAACAATAGGTGGTTTGCGAGTTATTTCAACATTTGAGTGTTTTTCATATAATATAGCGGCAATTTGTTCGTTTTCGGTGTATTAGTTTTGCGTTCCTATTACTAAATGGTAAAAATTGGACGATAGATGGTGGATAAAGGATGGGGGATGGGCGATGGTGGATAGAGGATGGAAGATGGGGGATGGGAGATGGTAGAAAGTTGCTCAATAAAAGCATAGACGATTCGAATTTCGGTTTTTAGGCGATTACATAAAAAGCAGTTTGATATCTCCTCACTAGACACTAGAGATTTTTAAAAAAAATGTGAAAACGTAAGCAAGCCCGTCACACCTTTCGAGGGTTGAGTTTTGAAAAATCGTAAGATACTTTTTGAGGCCTTAAAAAGTCAAAATTAATTCGATATGTCATCAGATTTCAATAATATGTATGTATGTAGGTATTTGTGATACTGTATTTTAACCTCTTTACACAATCTTGAGAGTTAGCTATCACAAAATTCTAAAATAATTTTATCAGTAAATAATTTTTTCTGCTATTATATAAAAACTGTGCAGAAGTTACAGCCAATTTGATATCTCATCAAACTAACGAGATATGCCGCAAATTGTAAAAATGTAAACCCCTTACACCAAGAAGATTCAAAGATCCCGAAAAATAATTTTAGATAAAAAGAAAGCCCGAGAAAGTAAAAACCAATTCGATGCCTTATAACTCCTAAGAAATATTGCGAAATTCGTAAAAACGTGTTCAACCCTTATATAATATCTTAGGGGTCAAAAGAGTAAACATGTTTTAGGCGACAATAAAACAAACACGCGGAAGGGAAAGCTCTTCCCTTTTTAATTAGACCTAAGGGATATGGTTGAATTTGTGAAGTTATATACAACCCCTTTACACCCGCTTAGGGGTCGAATTTCAAAAAGACCTGAAAACACTTTCTACGCATTTATCTCAAGAATATGTAGAATAAAAATTAATTAAATATTTTCGAAGATTTCTGAAAATAGATTCCGATTCCACTGATCGTTCTTATTTAGCCCCTTCCATTGTTTTTTTTTATTTAAAAGACTTCTATATATCTACGTACATACCAAGATTCAACTTTCTAGCACAAACGATTCTATAGATAGAAAGGAATTAGTTTCAAGTAAAAAGATAATAAAGGAATTTTTGATGCTTCGATGCTCTTTATAACCTGAAGCATTGCGGCCCAAATTAAATTGGAATAAAGAGGCAACTGAAGTGAATCTACTTTTCACATGCAACTACACTTAATTCATTAACCTGTTCAACTTAATAACAAAGTGTCAGTTCCATAATGAAAAGAAAAGGGTGAGAACAGCGATTCATGGCAGCAATATAAATGAAAGGACCAATATTATAATAACGCACACTAATCGATAAATATCCCTCTAAGATTGCAGCGCTTATGTTAAAGTCAAAGAGTGTTAAGTGAAATCTCAATGGATGCATCCTTCACTTCAAGACGAAAGAAATAGTGTAAAATCATCCATCCAAAGAACGTAGGATAGTGCCTTTACTAAGAAAATGCCAACACTTAAAGGAAGGCAATCAATCATATGGCTGGAAGGGCTTCGAAAATTGATTAATAGCGAACCTAACTCTTTCCGAGCTTTAACCCACTGCTCCTTGAAAATCCTTTTTTCGCTTTATTCTCGAGAATTCGTCCGTCCGAATGTAATTCAATTAAGTAAAATTGATCCCAATAACATCAGGAAAACGAGCAAACATGAAAAAGGATATTTTTTTTTTGTTATTGGTTACTTCAATTTCTATTTAATTTTGCTTTTAGTGCGGTAAGCTGATAGATTTTGGCACTAAAATAAGACTAATCCATTTTGGTTTCAATTGATTTCTAAATTGACTGGTACCTGGTATATCGATAATATTGAGAAGAAAAACAAATCATTGGAGGATACAACAAGGGAAATGTTTGTACAACACAAGAGTCCCGTAAAAAAATCAAATCAAATTCGTTACATAACGAACGAACAATATCCTGTGTGTAGGATTCAGTTCGTGGTCGATTATTTGCCAACATTAATTTCGAATTTAGTTGTGGACGTCCCCTTAGGCTTGGCTTGTATCCTTGCAAGGGAAGCAATAGATTGACTTCAATATGTTGCCAATTTCGGATTGAAGATCCTGTAAAAATAATATAAAGACCGAGAGAGTAAAAAAATAAATCATGTCCCGAAATCATAAAAACTTCTGTATAATATATCAGGGCAGCATTTTTTTTATTTACATAGTCACAGGATATCACACTTTTATTTATTTACTTTGTGAATGTATAAACAGACGGGACAGACTCTGTACTAAATCCTTTACTCGAATATGAAATAAAAACGGGTCATACATATGTATGTGATATGTTCTTATTACCTTTCTAGTATTTAAATGTGTGAACGCTTTTTTGTGTCCAAACCAGTTTTTTCGAAACGCCTTTTGTATATTTAGTACGGAGTGGATTCATTTTCACGGTGCCTTTAAGCTATTTTGGCCGCAAATTGCAAGCGTTTTCGTGGTGCTTATTTCGGGATACAACAAATTGTACACCATAAATGTATTCAATAAAAGTGTCAATAAAAGAGGACCAAATATTTAGTTCAACTGAAGAAAAAAGGTCTCTTAAATAGTAAACTCCTACAGCCAAAGATTTTGTGACAAGATCAAAAAAATGAGCAGAAACATTCAGAAAAAAAACCTCTAAATAAAAATTAAGCGTGTTAATTACAAATCAACAACATAAATCAGAGAAAACCAAAATTTAAGAACATTCCCATTAAGTTAGTTGTTAGGTTAACACCGTCCCAAAATTTCTTAAGTGGAATTTTGCAAGTCCTACTGAAGCTACGAAAAAAAAGGTTAGCGTAATATTTAAAGGAATGGCCATAAGAAATGTGATAAACAAACATATAAGCTTATTCGATGGTGGTTTACTTTTCTGTAAAGCACGTACAGCTTAAGTGCCTAAGCCTGTTAAGCCGGCAACATACTTATCCCGTTTCGCCAATTTCGCGTCATTCGCATCTTTCTCGTGAATAGTGTGTAGAGGTTTCTCGTGAATTTCTCGCGTTTTTTATTCGCGATTCGTACGTTTTCTCTGCTGGAGGTGGTTTTTTGACGACATCAAAGGGGGTTGCTTGACGAGAAAGTGACGAAAAATACGCGAGACGATTTTTCGTGATTTTTTCGTGGTTACTGTCAAAAGTTTAGACTTGCAGAAGTTCAGAACTTGAAAATAAGTTCAACTTCACGAAATGTATAGAAGCCACGAAAACGAGAAACTTGCGAATTGTGTGTACAATACTTTCTCGTGCTCTTGCAAGTTTCATGTGTTTTGTGAAATAAGACGAGAAACGCACGAAATACGAACAGCAAGAAAAGCAGGAGAAGTCTGTAAACGGCTTTAGAATCACACCTAGCCATGAGCTTATCACTTGTGATCTAAGGAAATATTGATACTGGAAGCAATAATAGTGCATTAGAAACAGAAGTGCAGAAAAAAACATTCTTTGCGAGTGCTCGGTCCTAGCTAGAGCTGGAATTCTCATATTACGCAAATTTTTCTTTGATAACATTGAAGAGATCTCGAAAAATAAGATTGAAAAACTGATTATCTCATTAAACAGTTCCGTATGGATATGATAATCCATTCCAGCTCTAGGTCTTTGAAAAACTCCATATCTTATTATACTTCACCTGCACTCAACGAACAGGTTAAGTGGCTTGTGGTATCAAAATGGGGCTAATGTGCTGATTGGGCTCTGTTTCCAATCTGATAAATAATTTGATAAATAATGTGGGAGACAGACCTGAACCTTCGATAACGCCGCAATCGATTGGAAGGACAGAAAACGTAATATAGTTTAATATTTATAGGTGTAGTGCCATCCCGTCTAGTTGTGCTATTATTCCAGAAAGGAGAGAAATTCAAGACAATGTTTCGTCTGAGCTTCAACCGAACGGTCTAAGTGAGTCGACCCATAGTTTGGATGGCTGCCACTTTAACCCAACCTAACCTAACCTAACCTAACCTCCGTTTGAGCGGAGCACTTTGATCAACCCTGTTATCCTTGGGCCGAAGGGTCCTTTCTCAGATTTTCAAGGCTTTGAAAGTTTTCGTAAGCGCTGATAAAAGTTTCATCATTCAGTTTCCGCAACAAGTTTAGATTCCTCCATTTCAAAGGCTTTACTTGTACCGTCTATGACTTTAGGACGAACGGAGGATTCAACTTGTGGTACCCAACACTAAGAAACTCTAGATCTGATCCAGTTCAGTTCTAATTGAGTCAGGAATATCGAGCCACTTGATCAGCCGAGGATTCATTAAACCAAAATAGCATGAAAGACGTTCCAGCGTCTTCACGTTTACTTTGAATCCAACCATTTTAGATCAACCAAAGAACTTGAGGGCGCTGAATTGGTTCTGAATCCTTCAACTTCCTCAATTATATTGTGAACATATTCTTCTCTATTACAACAGCTTTGCTGTTTACAGTGGACATTACAGATCTTGAAGTTGACAGTAGACATTATCATACAAATCCTTGAATCACCAAGTCTAGATTAGATTAGATTTCATCGGAGATGGAGAGATTCCTCCGAGCACCGTGAGCAGTGGTCTATTACGCTACACCTGATAGATCTTTCTCCAGTTTCAAGCTACAACTTTATTTCACTGAAAAAACTTTCTTGTTAGTGTAGGTCTATTTATGAAATGGGACTTTAGTCCACAATGTGTTCTCCAATTAATGTGTTGTGCGGAATTGCAGAATATGTTCAGAGATTTCTACCCTCATTTGATAGAACCTGCACAGGTATCACTATCGATTCCTATTCCTTAATATAAGAAAACAATGTTCTAGAAATCTTGTGACCAACCAACGTGCGAACCAAGAATAACCGTTCTCCATCCTTCTTTCAAATGAATCCAAAACATCCAATAAACACCTTCTGTTATCTGCTTCATTTCCCCGATAGCTTAACCGCATCCATAAAAATCTTAACACCCTCCATATTCAATGAAATGTGTGTCAAGAACTGACACACAAAGTTTAACCGGAAATCAAATAGTACGGCCTTTTTATGCCATCCCGATGCGAAGAAGGCTCACGGAAGTATTTCCGAAATACCCAGGATTTCAAGGGGCTCGTCTCGTCCTTTTGGTCTTGCTCTCATTCGCATCAATGTAGGCATTAACTGGCAACATAACTTCTATCTGTCAATAGAATCAAACCCATACTGATTTCAGATCCTTTCTCCTGGCTACACTCTGACGGTGCTTGGCGGACTCGTTCCATTACTTATGTTTTCATTCTTGTATTCGCTCAACGAACAGCCTAAGGGGATTTCCGAAGTTTCAATTGAATATCCTTGTGACATCGATTTCTTTTGTATACATAGACCTGAAGGAGCTATCAAGGATCGGATAAAGGAACAAGGACGAGAAAACAACGGCAACAACACGAACAGAACAGGACATTGGAACGAAAGTAGTCGGCGTGTGATTCCTAGAGAATTGCAAGGAGTAGTTGTCCTTCCGGACGCTCGGTGGAGCTATCGCTTGACTTAATGAACATCATACAAAGGAGCTAAAAGGAAAAACAACCCAGAGAAAAATTTGCGGAAAAATAATCCGAAAGGATGGCACTCAGTGCAAATACAGAGGACTAAAGTATTGGCAGAGAATTCCAACGATGTACAAACTTCTTGGTCCTTGGATAGTTTAAGATGTGTCGTCTGTTGATTCTGTACCACACCGATAAAAATAAGATTTGCTATGTTGGTTCAATGACTGTGATCCATATCCTATTCGTTATACTCGAATGCAATCGTTCAGGGATGTTTTATTTCATTTCGAACTTATCGTAATTAAATTGGACGGAGATAAAGACGATGGATAATAATGCGGAATCAAATAAATATAAGACTATTATTGTAAGAGATTGTTTTTCTTCATATGAACAACAGTTGAATCGGTTGCCTTCAATACCACTAATAAGATAGCAAGATGTTTGTGGATGTTTGTGGAAGACGAATGAAGAGACATTCCATTTGTTTTTTCGCATAACACGAAGTCCGCCTCGAAAGTAGACCATACACTATATTGGGTTTAGGCTACAGAACCAAACGACAAAAGATTTATTAATGTTCTTTTTGTAAAGATACAATAAAAACGTTATCTGTTTGTAATAAGAGAATTTTACTAAAAACAAAAAAGAAAATCATCGAATGAAAGATTGTATTCGAGTCTGAGGATATTTATACTTTTAATAATGAGACGACAGTTCTAACGACGAAAGTTGTAATAGCTTCTATTATTACAACTTGATGGTCTGTGTAACTAGTGCTTAAGAATAACTGTGTGCATTTATATGCCTTTTATTAAAATATAATAATAATAATGTAATAATAGGTCAGTTCTTTTTGTCGGGTTTAGTGTACACTGAGTACAATTTTTACACTAGCTCTCGAGCCAGTGCAGAAAAGTGTAAAAGGGAGTGGCGGGGGGAACAAGCATACTGTTTGAGTTTGAGTTCGTGCCATTGATTTGACGTCAAATATTGTTAGGAAACGTTAGTGAAAAATAATGGCCCTTAGTCTACTAAAATTTAAATTTATTACATTCCTAGTGTTTCAAAAGGAATTTATTTAAAAAATTTGTAAAATTGACCTTTTAATAAATTCAGCCTGGATTTGAGCTCTAATAAGAAACGTTGTCCAGAAAAAAATCGGTCAAAAGTCTGGCGTAACTTTATTATTTTATAGGTAGAAGTCCGAAACGTGTTTAATGCTAAGATGCATAAATGGTTAATATGCGACTGGCAACAAAAAAAAAACCTTCCAAATAGCCTCCTAATTACTTCTTAGGTTATCAGTCACATAGAACCCAACACGTTTTTTTTTGTTTTAATTACTTTTGTAGCATATCTACATGTAGGTAATAAGTTTTAACTTTCTAGCATAAGATGTTTCTGAAATATGAAAAACCACCACCCACCACCGTACCTTGCTGCCCCTATTAAAAATTTATTTTCCTTGGATGTCTTTATAGTAGTCCTATACAGTTTTAAGTTGTTAGCTTTTTATTCTTTGCGGTTTTCAAGAAATTAAAATTATTATTTTTTATTCCCACTCCCTTCCACCACTACGCCCTGCAGCCATACCCTCAAGAGGTCTACCGATCATAACTCCTGTAAAATTTTCAAGATCATTTATGATACAGTTTTTGAGGTATACAAACAATTTTTTTTTAAAATTGATTGCCTCCCCCCCCCCACTTTCGCACTTCACGTCCCCTCAAAACTTTTACATCCAGTAGAATACACTAGTAATTCTATATACAGAAACCAAATTTTATCGCGCCTTCAAACAGTTTTGCGTACGGCGGACGGACATTTTTTTTTTGAGGTTTACTAGTCGTAAAACGTAAACATACAAAATTTCAGAGTTGCAAATTTTTCTTAAATTTCAGGTCGATCAAAATACTTTATTATTAAAAAACAATATTATAAACTCTAGAAAAAATCGATGATTTTCAAACTATTCGACTACGCCCTAAGTTTTTAAATACTTGCCAATAAAATAATCGTCCTTACCGGGAAGAGAAAAATTTAAATTTAATACTGCGATTACTTGGAAGAATTGAGCTAAAACATAATATAAATAGTGCTTCAAAATTATAAAAGAATTAGTAGTCTCATAATAGTAATGTTAATTTTTAGGTAAGTGACACCATACTGTGGTTTAATTTCATTTGGGATAAAATTTAGAGATCTTTTATATTATTATTAATAAAAGGTATATAAATACACACAATTATTCTTAATCACTAGTTACAAAGACCATCAGCTTTATATTATTAAATTGTAATTTTAAATTTGTACAAAATTGTAATAAAGAGAACTTTAATTTATAAAGCTAATATTCAAGTATGATGCACGATTCTGCCAAAGGTCTCTGAACTTACGAATTTAGGCCATATAATATTTTCTAAAATTTTGATATTAATTTTAATAAGGAATAGTACCTAGTACCTACTAGAAAAAGGCAGAAAATTTAATTTAAACTTTATTACAGAAGTAGATGTTTTTATTTTTAAAATTTTCCGATAAAACTTTTCCAATTTTAAGAAACTGTTGAGTTGTTTTTGTCGGTGTACATGTTAAACTAACTCATATCCACGAATTTTAAACAAAATGAACTTTGTCATATAGTTAATAGTTATTTTATTTTATAATTCAGTTTTGAATATGTATTTTCATCCAGAACTAAGAAGGGTAGATATTCCTATATAAAGCAACAAAAACACTGTTATTTTTGTGAGATTTTATGACCTTTTTTTCTCCACAAAAACAACAATAGATAAATTTAAAGAAATTTTGGAAAAGTTTTGATCCAGGTCTTTTTTAAAAGTGCTCTAAAGGATTCTACTATTTTTTTGGGCAAAATCAAGTTTGGCTTTCCAAATCTAGCATCCAGGCCCAGTAATGGTGTCGATAGAAATGAAGTTACACGTAATTGCAATGTGTGCTGAAATCATCCAGTTATCACCCAGTTGGGGCTTACAGCCTATACAAAAACATCTTGTCCAACAACCAAATGGTGCATGTCTTTGATTCGGTAAGAAAGAATAATTTCCTATGATACAATTCGTGGTAATGAAATTGAATTGAGGTTATATATAAATAGCATGCACAATACCACTAGTTGTACGAAGACACTCTCAGGACGAAAGATAAAGGGAAGGAGTACACCCAATTGAGACGATTTACCAGGGACGTAGGAATACTTAATTGATAGACTAGCGGACTTGGATCCAGGATATCGGTAGATTGGACACAGGACATCCCGGGTCATTTATTTTATGTAGGAACTAGACTATCGAGGGTGGTCTAATGCAAATTTGAGCGTCATTGCGACTAAAGATATTAAACTGTTCCATCTTTGTATGAGTAGACCATCGAGGTCTTCGTTAGTTAAAATATTGCAAAGGTAGCATTCTGCAGGTCCAGTGATTATAAAGAATTTGGAATAATGGCTGAAGATACCATAAGATCCACCGAAGTTGCAGTGAAAGCAGTTCCGAAGAACCTCTAATGAGATAACTAAATTACTTACAAGAACAAAACCTCATTAAAGAAATCATTATGTGCACAATTAATATTCATACCCGAAATTAAGGACCCACATGATTCTAATTTGGCTTTTTTTTCTTGTTATTTCTCGTCTAACTTTTCAGCCTTTGTAGATAACGACAACATTAAAGCATACCATACTTCTATGTTCTAACCCTCGAAAAGCTAAAATATGGGCCTGAACTAACAAGTAGAAAGCATTTCAGTGTTATTGTCTTATACACCCTTAGCCAGGTACTTACTTTGTTTATGCCAAAAGACAGGAAACACAGAATTAGACGTAGCTACACCGGAGCCATGTACGTTTCGAGATATGCCCTAATTCTGTTCTGTCTATTTGAATAAGGACGAAAAGCAGTCAGAAAATGAATACATAAGTGGAACTAGTGTGGGAGGTTTTAAGTTACGGAGTGCCGACTGTAGAAATTATAATATAAACCTCAGTGGGACAATGAAGAGCAATAACAGGAGTGTAGTAGGCTTCAATACTATTATTTTGGTACAACTAGAGACATCTACGAGAAGCTAACATCATTACTAAGATTTTCGTTTGGGAGCATTTGTTTCACCTGGTCTACGCAGCGGTAAAAAAAGGACGGCTTTTGTAAAAGCAAGACTTTTGTTTTCCTATTTTTTTCCTTCTATTCAACAACAATGACTTCTAGGTGGATTAAGGAGTTGAATGTCTTTCGAACCGACTGCTTTAGCTTCACATTTTTAGATATTTCCGGGAGTCATAGAAATTTATGTCACGAATCGGGATATTATGCCAGTGATTCCTTTCATGAGAGCATTTTCGGAAATGTGTCGGTAATAATAACTTCGTGCCAAAAGAAATATAAATGGTTCGGGTCAGTTATTTAAAAGATTCTCTTGAAAAATAGCTTGCTGAAAATCGCATAACTTCGCACAATTACCATACAAAAGCTCTGGAATATTTCGTGCATTGATTTTTGGGGACTTGCCATAATAACGGAAATGGCTTAAAGAAGACCACAATTTACAAGAATTAGTTTCGAGTAAAAGGTGAGATCGTTCTTTAGAAAGTACAACCTACACACTCTTTTGTGTAGCTACTATATACATGAATCTATTTGTGTACATAAAAATCAACAGATATTTTGCGGCCAGAAGTTGTAAATTTTAGGTTATTTGGTTAAAGCAAAAATGTATTAATCAGACTTCATTCTTAGGTCGTATTCGAACACCTTGCTTCATCTACGTTTACGTCTAGTTATATCACATATACGTTGACGTAGATGAAGCAAAGTTATTGAATATGAGCTTAGAATCGACCAATATTCAGTGCACCGTTTTTTTGCAAAGTTGAAAATCCAACAAGGACGGTAAAGTTTTTGATGTGAATGAAATTTTGATCGAAATAAAAGCTTTATATCCATATGCTTGCAGTAGCACTTATCGGGTTGAATGGGTCTTAGAACGCTATATAAGCAATGAGAAGTGCATTATTTCCATGTTACGCTGCTCAGTGGAATGTAATGGTAAGACAAACCCAAATTTTGACACATATGAATTATATAAATACATGAATCACCAATTTTGGATTTGCATTTTCCATAGGTTGATTTAAATTAGATTCAGCCGGGTTTTGCTCCACCAAATCCCGAATTCTTCTATTTTTGATCATTATTGTCTGCACTATTCAAATTCGTAATTTCAAAGAGGTTACATACGAGCGATGTCGTGTTAGCCAGTAACCCATCGCTACTGATGCCTAAAAGGTTCTTACAAAATTATCTTTGAAAAGTTTTCTACTGAGCACCAATTTGGCATATATTTAACTAATTCGCTGTCAAATAAAGTCGGATAGTAATTGTTTTATTTACATGATAAAGTCTGATTTACCTGAAAAAGTTGACTGCATATTCAGTCAAATTTTGTTGGTCAAATTTTTGATAGTAGAACTCTTATGAACGTAACCGGATTTTTATTTAATAAATTGAATTCAAACTGAATACATGTAACGAGTTTTTCAAAAACCTTTCCCACATTCCACTTTATAAACAAATTTATCAGCTTTACAAAAGCAATATGAATGGGACACATGTAAGTACTTGCACACCTATCTCAGCCTTCCTCAACATTTTCTTGATATATGCGAGTACTGCAGCTACACCATCCGAACCTTGTAACCTTCAACTCTCACATAAACATTCTCGCAACAAAATTCCATTACCGCATATCAACTAACAAATATGCAACATAAATTCCTAAAGACGTTATCCAGGACGACGAGGCCGCAAACCTGGAGTTCTAGAGAACGAAGTAAAAGGACGACTAGAGTGGAGAAGAAAAAGTGCTTAAATCATATCAAGCGGATTCTGTAAATTATGTAAACATAAATTCATGACACAAAACGTTATGCTGCCATCCAGAATATGCAAAACGATGTTTTATACACACGGCGAATACCCAAAGTCGACCGGGTGGCATTTACTTGGCTTTCAAAAACCATTCATATCTTCTATCCAGAAGGACTCGGCAAGGATTCGCCGAGCAAACTTGTAGGTTCCGTTTCTACTCCACCATCGGGAGTGGATCATCCCCTTCCCTACCTACGTTCTGAATCTGAACCTAAGTCCACCCAAGTGTCGAGCGCGAAAATTCAAATGTATCTACTTGGCAACTCTGACTGACTTCATAGCCCCGACTCTTATAGTAGATGTGGCCTATTGGAACGAATATGAAGCACCACTACACTATCTATCCGCAATTCATATCCATAATGTCGAAGGTATGGGATCCCAGGAGTCATCCCACGAGACATTACTGTCGCAAGATGTTTCTCTTATTAAATATTCATAGCACCTTAGCTCAATACTCGAGGGCAGATGGAAAGAAAGCCAGTCGTACATCACGTCTTCTGCGGTGTCGCTAAACTTAGAAATCGATATCGTCCTCATACGAGCGAACAGATATGAACATGGCTCATAAAAGGATTCGCTTCGAGCATATCACACACATAGCAGATTTTAAGGTGCCACCATACAATGCATCCACTCCTACACCTTATCGCGATGGCAAACAACTGAAATTCACACCAAACAAGTCGTTTTCGTAGTCTGGAATGACTTCACTATTGTAGCGCTTCCTTTGCAGAAGTTATTACCGCGGGTTCTAGAGATTCTATTTTAGATGTAAGTGTTCCTCGACTGTAAGAGAAATTTCGGTCCTTGAGCAATCCTTGCAAAGACATGCACTCTCTTTGAAGTTACAGATTATTGTGCTATTAATTAGGTGGAATTGACATCAAGAGGCCGTGAGCCTGACTAATCCATTACATGGTACCAAAGTAGATCAGGCTAGCAAACCGTGTACAAATGTCAGTTTTAGTAGGATTTAGAGCTACAATAAGAATTAAGCTGATTGACTAAAGGATTCTGGAAGATTATTATTAAGGACTCAAAGTGACACAGTGGCGTGAGAGTGTGAGGGGGTGAGGCAGACCATATAATCTTATTTTAATACTGGCAATTCGAATCAAGCTTCCAATAAGATTAGAACCACTCAGTTCCAGTATTCTATTAAAATAGAGTTGAGATAGCATATATCCCTAACACACCATCGAATGTACTCAAGATCTTTCGAGTACATATGGAGCACAGAAATATGGTCGGTAACAACTTATCGGAAATATCGCATGTTTTATTCAAGAAATATGAAATGAAATATGCTATTTGAATTCACACAGAAGGCTAATTTAAAAAATCTTAACCGCAGGGCTTTTCTTTGGGGGTAGGAGAATTGGACGTCTCCAATACGTGCCACCAAGCAAAGGAGAAGGTATGGTCATTTTCATTTCACCAACGTTATATTCCATACTTAAGCCCATAAAATATTCTGTTAAATACAAATAGAATCGTGCTGATATCTCACACACAACTTGCTTTACTTGATTTTAAAAATGGAACATCCTTGTTGAAAACAACAATATATGTATGTTTTTTTGGGGAGTAACCAAGAGGATGCGGGTAGTTCATTCGGTCATAGTAACAGCTTAAGCTAGATAATTAAAAATTGGTATATATCGAATAATAAATCACGTCTTCTACTATTGGAACTACAACCCAAATTAGGCCTTGGTTTCTTCGTTGATAGTTAGTTCTCTGCTCGAATGTGAGATATTACTGTCATTCCTTCGTCCAATCTTGGATTTAGCATCGAAGCTCCTTCTACTATTAGCCTAAAGCTCAACCTCCGGAAGGTTGTTCGTGAAAGAGATAGGATTTTAAAGACGAGAATATTTCTGGAAAGAAAGGAGAAAGTGAGTATACGAAAAAGATCAGGACTAAGTCAATGATGGGATTAAAATCGACAACATTTTGGATGATGGATTAGTACGCTCACACTAGACTACCATAGCCACGTTGCTGGCAACAATACTTAACGGGCTGAGAACCAAAGGTATACAAGTGAGATCCAAGTAGTTTCGACTAAGGTAATCGCATTCGGTTGTTCTTTTTTGGAGCTTGTACTAAAAGGCCTAAAGCGGCAACAAAAAATTAATATAATTCAATTTACTAGGGTATACTAGAATGACAATGAATGATTATTTAGTTTCTTCTGAGATAGCAGAATTAAGCTGAACTGTCTCCTGTAATAATAAAGTTGAGCAGCCCAGACTGTTGAGATAGCAGGCACTGAATTTTTCTACCTATTTTCTTAATATGTAGTCCATAATGCTGTCTCTCATCTTTCACCCCTAAATTTCATACAGCAGATAAGATTCGACCTTAATATTTTATTATTATTATTACTTATTGAAAATCACAAGGTTCTCGAGATATGAAGCGCGATATATACGTGATCATGTATTTTGTTTCAACTCCTGCAACCCACATCCACTAAAAAAAAAGCCCTTTTTATATGTAGGTACTCGTGTAGGCATAATGTTTCGAAATTGTAGCATATGCCGTCCGCGAGACTAAGACAATACACGATTTCAATTTTCAACACCACCCTATCTACACGTGTTTTTCGCTAACACTTTTTGTGGAGATATATGTACAATGTACATATATATAATATTGTAAATTTTAACTATTTAGAATGACGCGTTCGTAAGATTTGCAATATCCAAATTAAAATTTAAGCCGGGTGTAGTCCAGTGGTAGCGTACTAGGCTTGTAAACGCGATGTCGTGGGTTCAATTCCCCCTCTATGCATAAATTATTTATAAGAATTTTTTCAGTTGCTATTGGCTTTGAAATTATTAATATAAATAGTGAACAGTGCGGAATGTTTAATAGGATCACTACTAAAGGATTTAACACTGAGCAGATGAGTTTTGTTTACATTCTTATCAGATTCACTAACACCATCAGAGATACCAGACAGTAGTTGATTTGTTATAGGCAACATTGCTGTTCTGGTAGATCACATCTCAAAGCCAAACAGCATTCAAAATTATTAACACCAACTAGTACACTGCCATACCCGGCCCAATTTCTGACCTCCCATCCCTAAGCTGACTGGATTGTACACTACAGTGTATTAAAGGCTAACCACCTAAGTCCAGATCAGTATCCTTAAAAAAAAAAAAAATAGTTTACTCCATTTTAAAACCACAATGTGAAAAATTTATCACTGCCTTTATAACATTGTTATGACTCTGGCAAGTTTTTGATCTGAAATGCCACTAGAAAATACGAACGGTGATGAGTAACTAATTGAATTTGAATTTGTATAAGAAAAACAGTTTGAATACCTTAAGTTTGTCGAACTGTATAAAAAGAAATCAGCAACATGTTGCATTCGCGCAGTGTTTCGCAACATTCGAGCACTTTGTTCATTGCAATAATGGACTTCAAGTCTGACAAAATTATTTTCCAGCTCTTTTTTGAGTCATATCGGCATAATGCCCGAGCACTACTAGCTAATTATGAGCTGAAAATAGTTGTTCGATTCTTCTGCTCGAATGTTGCGAAACACAGCACGAATGATGCTGTATTTATTTTGACTACGCGAAAAAATTGTATGGAGTTCAGACATTTCGCCATAGTAGTCTGAATTCGAAAGACTTTTCAAAAACTAACTCCAAAACTATGCATCAAGGACCTTTTTTAGGTTTTTCCGTTTTATCTGGATAACAGAGAAAAATGGTCCAAACTCTGAAATAATTTAAATTTTATAATAAATTTAAATTTTATAATAAATTTAAATTTTATCAGATAAAAAAGCTTCGAAAATGATTTAATGCAAAATATTGCATTTTCGTGCTAATACGAAAATCAGTTGGAAACTTTCTTTCCATTTCAATCTTATTTTCTACTTTTATTTAGATTAATGCACAAAACTTTCTATTCACGGAATTTTCTATTCTCTCCAACTAAATTTCCATACCTAACCAAAAACTGAAAACTGACTTCCACTGAAAATGTATCCTGAAATCATTTCGAAACTAAATCCTAATAAAAATACGTTCGTGCAAGGACTCAACTATAGTGTGGCTACAGTTCTTTTTTGTATTCCTAGCTACCGGCAGATATAGCTATAAATAAAGTTGTACACAAGTTTTGTAGTCGTCCTTCTTTTGGTTATACAATGTGAGCTTATGGAAGCTGCAAACTGTGATAAGTCCTGGACTTCAGAGGGTCCTCCTCTTCGACAAAACAAAATTTTATCATTTAGATGCAGTTTCCTTTCGGTTGCAACTTCTTTTTTCGCCAATTTTTCAAACTGTATTTACGACGAAACTCAAAACAATTTTTAGTCGATTTATTGCGAAAAAATTTAGTGTGGGGTATGTGTTCTACTGATTGATATCGAAGGGAAAGAAAATGCAATTTTCTTTGTCAATTGAATTAAACGAAATTTCCTTTTCATAGAAAATTTTCAGCACATCCTGAGAAATCACCGATACGTAAATAGATATGATATTAAAATATTCACTCTTGATGCAAACTTTTCGGATAGAAGCATAATGAAGAAATAAAATTGATTTATTCCGATAAATCAATTTATTTCTCACATAAATCGTCATTGCAGAAAAAATGTGGCCAGACTATCGCCAGGGTACATCGCAATTATTTTGGTAAGTATGTCGGTAGCGAAATTTCGGTTAAATGACACGTTTTGATTCTAGAAAATAAGATACATCTAGCTCGCACGCTCAACTTCATTGGTCGAATAAAGCAGCACTGAAAAGAGAAACATACTGTTACATGCAACCCACACAACTCGATGAGTTCCCTGGGAGAAAGACAACAACCTTCGAATACCTAACTGGAAAGCATTTTTGCGAGTTGCAACACCTAATAAGAAAGGCGCGGAAAATCTATAAATTTCTGTATAGTTCCAAATTCTTCGTGATTTTCCCCTTCCTGGATTGTTCTTAACACCTTTCGAACATTCCACACACACACTACCAAATTTTCGGATAAGCTCTCAAATTAACTCATGCTTGGAACCAAACATAGTGAAGCGACACGACGATCAGTTTCAACGCGGAAGTATTTGTAAAGCGATTTGGATTGGTAGCGGCATTCAAGCAGCGATAAAGAAGAAGAGGAAGTATATAAAATCGGTTAGCGTTGCAAGTAGTGCTGTTATTAAATTGCAAATATAAAGCGTTATTATTTCTATCGATTTCAAACGAATTGTACTTCGCCTGAAATCTCAGCGAACCCTTAGCTCGAAATTATACATTCTGGAACTTAGGTCGTTTCTCAATTCCTTGCTTAAGTCTACGTCTACGTCTAGTTATAACAGTTATGACGCAATTATGACGTCAGACCTAGCAAGAGCGCAAAAGCTTTCTTGCTGGTTTGTGTCTTGGATATTAATCAATCAAAAGCTTGTATTACACAGTATGACAACTTGGTCAAACAGTGTAATACAAGCTAAAGGAAACGTAAAAAAATTCAAATTTTTGATTTTTGCAGTGTCAAATAAGCATTAGCTGATTCATTTCGAGCTTTTTCTAACGGTTATAATAGCAATGCTATGCTGTGACGTCAACATAGACGTAGACGTAGACTTAGCAAGGAATTGAGAAACGACCTTAGTAGCATGGAGTAAAATCGAAATGGAAGAAGAATCCTCTAGCCATCACCCGGTTTTCAGTACAAGCCTTCAATATCTCAGTGTGGCGAGCGAAGTGAATAATGAGATGACTCGGAGCTTATAGTAAATTATTACTAAGAATTTGATTAGAGGATGCGGTCGCTACTTCAAAATGCGACGCGGCAAGCAGATACTCAGGTTATGATTTATTTAGCACTCTTTATAATGTGAATTATTTATTCGAGACACAAACTCAATAGGAGCATGGAACTTATAAAGTGCTTTGTGGGAATGAGTAAGATTTCAAGAAAAGAATCGTACAAGAAAAGTGTCTACATTAAATACACTTTCCATAGAAGTATCTACTACAAATAGGTTCAGTTCAGTTCCTTAGGCTAAAGTTGCCTAAGATGAGGTAAGTATGAATATGAGGTACCTTATTAATTCTAGAAATAAATGGAAACCGCTGTAGTGGGTGGTTCTCAGTAATCTTTCACCGAGATGGTTGTTGAGTCGATCTAACACATTGGCTTCTGTAAAAGACTACCAAAGTGAATATGTAAAATTATTTCATGCGTTGCTTTTGTAAGGGTGAGTAAATCTCTTTTTCAATTAAAAAAATTTTGTAGATTGACATAAAGTTCAAGTGGTTGCATTGTAACTTTACCTCTAACAGTTTGTCCTAAAACAGAACAGATCTATCGATTCTTTATTAAAATATTTATTTATATTTATTAACTTCTAATTAAACTCAAGGAAGCCATTATTTGGAAGATTAATTTATATTTATAAAATTTTCGATAATCTTTGGATGAAACAGGCGAATTGCAAAGCGAACCGAAAAATTAAACGACAATCTTGCGATTGAACTGATTACAGTGCTGATGTGTGATTTGGATCAATTTGTTAATAATAAAAGCAGAATATTAGCGGTATCACAGTCGGATTTATTTTATTTGAGATTAATTAAAGGAGAACAGCGATTACACTCAATATGGAATTACCGATCTTCGGGATTTTTAGGGGCTTATAATAAGACACTTTACTACTGGTTGAATTAAACCATTGACTGGCACTCACTCACCGCAAAATGATCGATAGCAATTCTTTTCTCTTATTTTATATTTAATTATTTTGTTAACACTAACACAAATTAACTGAAATTTTCTATCTAAAATGCCTCACTGTACACCGTCTGATCTACCGTCTTGTTAAAATTTGTTCCATCTAAAACTCCAGCATAGTATCGAATCCGAACGGCCTTCGAAAGCTTAAATAGCTTCACTCTCGGTAGAGGCACCTCAAAATAGAAACATCGCGAAATAATAAAACATCGGCATCATTGAAATTATTGTAAACATTTTTTTTTAAATATTACTTGAACGTTTTTGCGATTCTGCTCCTGTTTCCGTTTTAAAATCGAGGAAATTTCGTACAATTATTGAAATTAACCGAACATTGCGCGTACTTTGTGTAATAAAATTTTGTAATAATTCGAAAGTGGTGAATAGATGGCGCCGTAGTCATCCTAAATGTCCAGATGGTGGATCAAAAGTTTAGACGTATCATGTGCACAGTATACTATCATCCACTATACTATCCGCAGATATCTCAATTGCACAGAATTCGCAAATTTTCCCGATTTTCCAGCAGGGATTTTCCTCTGAATAAGGCGGACTCGCTATAGTCAGTGGTACCACTATAATTGCAATTTACTCGCGTGAATTAGAGGAGCTATTGCTCGGATAGGACATCGTGTTTGTGTGTTTAAATGCAGGACAACTGACCACGATATCTGCGACATGTCCATCGGTCTATCACCAGGAACTGATTAATGATAGGATAAGGACTTGGCATCGGAGTTTGGGGCCAAATTACAGTGTTTACCAGACGCAATCATGATGCAAACACGAATTGGATCACGAAGGTATTTTGTTTTTTACAGAACTACCTAACCTACCTATTACCGAGCAAATTTGCAAAAATTGTGAAAAGATTTCCAGGAAAAAGGTTTGACGCTTTAAACACACCCGCCTGCAATTTCTTTTTGTATTTGACCCTTTCGCAATACGTAGGCTTAGCGCATTCTTATCAGGACCTAAATTTTTGGTGGAGGTGGGAAAAAAGTGTACACAAAACCGCTTATCATAGAAATTTGAAAATTGTAACGCAACGTAAAGCTAAAGCCATTTGGACAATATTGATCAATCAAAATCAGTGGCATACGAAAGTGCATGGGTTAAAACAAAGTGTCTTAATATTTTAAGACCCCATGTGCACGTTAAATGCGATTTTGTTGATTTATGGCTGTTTTCGTGTGAATTTTCCACTTTAATAGCAATAAAAACACAAAATAAAATACTATTAATTTATTATCTGGTATGTAAACTAGGTCGCCCATTAATAAGAAATTCAAAATTGTATTTGAAAAAATAGCTATTAGAGGAAACACCCATAAACATATTTTAAAATGTGTAAATCCGAGTACTTTGTGTGCATTTGTTACCTATTTCTTGAATAGATAACATGACATTTTCATTAATACAATGGTAGGAAAAATCTTAAAGAATGTTTTCCATGAATCAAATTACAAAAAAAATTTCATTTTTGTTTATAATATGTGAAGACAAATTGAAGCAATTTTTCACGATTTTCATGGGAGAAATTACATAAGAAAACCGCATTTCATTGAAAAGTATCATAAATAGTATAATTAATTGGTATATCTAGAAGATAAATCAATGAAAAAATGATTTGATTTTTAATAGTTATGCGTTTCAAATAATTTGAAAGCCTATAACATTATGTAAATTCAAAATTAGTTCCCTGATAAACAGCTAACGATGCACGATCCACGCCAAATTACACGAATGAAAAACGATTTAAATTGACTTTTCCCTTCTTTTCTTAAGAAAGAAAAATTAAAATGGGATAAAAAATTTTTGCACTGGACTCATAGGGCTGGACTGGCACTGGACTCATAGCAGTAAAGACATACCTCTTGATTTAACATAGACATGACAATTGAGAACATACTTTCAAGGAAACTCCCCGACTATCTATATCTTACGAACGGATAAGGATACAGGCTGATAAGTCTTTTTTTATTCTTGAAAAAAGGAAAAAGCATTCATCCAATTTTGGCGCGCGCAGCTTCAATATTTTTCGGGACAAAGTCGAAGAAGTGGTTAAATTCGAGGTTCGACAGAATTTCCGAAGATACTGACAACTTCGATTTTTTGTCATAATGCGAGACGCGGAAATAGAAAACGCTGAAATGAAAAAAGTAAAAATAAAAGCCACTACTAAAGTGAAAATATCAAAAAATCCAAAAATCGATATTTAGCCGATCTTATGAAAAGACCGTCGAAGTAAAACATAATTTTATATCTTATCAGAAATCTTAAAAATATTGGTAAATGAACACCCAAAAGTCTTCAAACTAATTTTTACGCGATGAACTAAAAAACCCGTCGAATTATAAACCAATTCAATAATTCTAATCAGACCTAAGTGATAGGACGGAATTCGTGAAAACGTGTACAACCGTTCTACACACCTTTAGTGATCAAATTAAATTTAAAAATAAATAAAACGGTTTTAGGGGATATCCCTATACACCCTGTGAAGGGTGAATATTAAAAAAACATAAAAAAAAATTTGGTTGGTGGAAGTGAAGTAAGTTGATATCTCAGAAGACCTAAGAGATATGGCGAAATTCGTGAAATAGTATGCACTCAATTTTCACTGGCCAATATTTTTCGTCCAACTCCGTAAATTACTACTCTAGTATAACTGCATGTACCTACCAAGATTCAACTTTCTAGCTTACGCCGTTCCTGAGATACAAAAGAAACCCCAACCCGTACTCGGGATATAAAAATCAGAACATATTTATTTCTTGCGATATGAAAGCTAATTTATAGTCAATATTTCTACATAAAAACCTTATTTTCAGTCGCGAATATGACTGTCTACAATCACCAAGTTTCAACTTTTTGACTGGAGTTGTTAGTAAAGAAAAATATGACTTTTAAAATGTACCGCACCTAGTTCGAAGGCTAGGTTCTGCAGTGCTGTTTTCATGCTAAACTCAAGCCGAACTGTTTTGGAAATTGGCTGCACTATTATAGCTCTACATGAATTTCAAGTTTCAGGTTTTTAGTATAAGTCGTTTACATTATCGGCTAAAAGGTTTTCCTACCTACGTACCTTCCTCCGTTCCCAATATACCCACCAAAAAATAGAACTTACATAATAGCCTCCACACAATAAGCTATAAAAAATTAAAATTTTACATTTAAAATGTTTTTTCCATTTGAACAAAAATAGGAAGTTATACGAGTAGAAACCATACAAATGTGTCATAACTAAATGGATTAATACTTTCGTAATAAAAATAATTAAAATATAAAATATTAAATAAAGTAATTAATTAATTTAATTATATATTAAAATATTTTATAATAGAGTCTATTGATATATTATACTATAGTATAAAAAAGGTTAGGTACATTAATGGACAAAATTCTGCAGAACTTTAGAATTTGTATACGGGTTAAGAATTAGGAATGGGAGCATCTCCTACTACAATGGGGTATTTTGCACTACTATACAGCGCAGAATAGATTAGCGACATGGGAAACGACAGCAAAGCGAGCAGACTTGGTGACGTGATGAAGCTACTCTACCTTCGACAAAATGCTGAGTTTTGACACATAGAATGCGCTGGCAGTCAATTCTCTATGAATATTTTCTCGATTATCCGCTGATTTTGGCGTCTCAGAATATTCAGTATCATTTGATTGGATGCTAATGGGGACTGCGGTTTTTAACCAACGTGCTTTTTTACAAAACAACTTTGTACACATGGAAGATCTTTGCTGGACTTGAAATTGACTGATTTATGTACTTCAACTTCAAACACTTCAATTCTCACATAAAAGACAAGAAGTTTGTAGTAAATTTAGAAAGAAAATGTTGGACAAAGTACAACAACAGTTCAGTATCAAAACATTGTATGTAATATTCGAATACCAGATATGTCCTAATTATAGATTTTTTTAAATCAGTTTTATTTGAGTCTATTCTTATGAGCACTTGAACTTAAGTGTTCCTTAACCCAGCCAAAAAAAAAATACTTCTTTTATGGTTGATTTTTTCCTTACTAAAAACTACTAGACTCACTAAGATGAAAACTTTAGAAAATTTTGAAAATTTCTGTACTGTTCACTTCGGTTTTTCACGATTTTCATAGGAAAACTGCCAGAAAGATACACCCTTAAAATTCATCAACGTGTAAACGATTCAATAAATTTAAGTTGTTTACCGTAGAATTTTGTTCGTTGAAAAGTTCAGTCGAGCACCACGATACTAGTCTTTTATAAGTAATTTATATTTATTAAGAACTTTTTTTAATAATCTACTTTAGTTCCGACTTAATTTACACCTTTCCTGAGTGTATAGTGCTCGAATTTTCCCAGTCGAGTTCTTTCGCTTGGCTGTATCAATTTTTCTAGCCTTATAATGTGCACCAGAGTGTATGATGCACACTCAGTGAAGGATTGAAGATGTGAATGTTGGGAATAGTGGCACTTGAGTCTTAATTGCATTAACTACGAGTATTGCAAAAAGTTCCACAACAATAGACTTGAATACAAAAAACTTATAGAGATTGCGGAGCGTATAGATCGAGGTAGAGGAGTACAAGCAAATTGGTGGATGGAGTACCGAATTTCGAGGCCGAAAAAAACAAACAATTATAGCTATTGTTGCAGTGCAACAAAGAACGAGTATACGTTTTATTGTTAACTGGAAAATTTCAAGTATTTATTGTTATTTTCCATTATGAAATTTTTTTAAATTGGAATCGTTGATTTACATAGTTATATGAGTCCTCGTCAACTCTTCTGACTGCCCTAGCTGCGAAATACGCCATATTTTCCAAATACACTACACTAGAGTAAAGCTACGAATATCGCGAAGCCACTAGCACAAAGCCCATAGCAAATCTTTTTTGATGGCCCTTGTGGCATAGTTGGCAGGCTTTGACTACATCAATTACCATATCCTGCAAACCGAATTCATATTAATTTTTTTCTGGATTATTTTTTAGTTTATCTTCGAACCCATTTGTCTTCTGTGCTTCTTGTCTTAATAGTTATTTATTAATAAACAATTGTAAGGAATTGACGCGCATATCTAGAAATCAGTTCGAATCTTCTTCACAGAAAACTACAACCTTTAAATATCCAATTGGAATAGCGTAGAAAATTCTGCACACATGCAATATATATGAGCAGCAAGGTTTGAACAAGGAATCAGTTTTTCTACTGCAAAAGCGATACGACAATCAGTTTTACTAGAAAGCGATGAAAAGATTTTCATTAATAACAGTGAATACGTAAAAAAAATTTTCGAGTGTAACAATAATTGAATGCGGTTATAATAAAGCGCTTAAATTGCCTTGCCGGGTGAAACTCCAGCTAGCAACAATATTAGTAAATTTAAAACTGAAGCATGTGTTGTTCCACGAGGTCAATAAAAAGTATTTTTTTTTTTTTGCATTTTGTACTCTTTTTTTTTTCCTTGAAAAAATATGAAGTTCTTCGATTCCATTATCTTAGTTTATCTCCGAATCCAGGCACGTATCCAGGGGGGGCCCGGGCCCCCCCCCGAAATCAAGTATAAAATTGTCTATTCTTTGAAATTTGAGTTTTTAGTCGATGGAAAATATTGGGTACAGTCGATCACTGTACCTATTATCGACCGGCATAGAAGAAACCTGCCCTAACAGGAACTGGCGTATATAGCTTCTTACCGTGGCTCTGTTCAAGATTTCTGCTATAGCTGCTTCAAAAGCATAGCATAGCAAGTCTGTAGCAGCTGTCAAATTCAGCCATAGCATGAAATAACTTCTTCGGGTTTTGAACAGCCAAAAGCAGCTTGTATAGCTTACATCAGCTGTTCATTTTTCAAGAAACTATCCAAAAATATGCTCCAGACAGTGAAAAGAAACGACTTCTCCGGCTTTGTGACACAAGATTTATCGAAAGGCATGACAGTATCATTGTATTCTTAGAACTTCTCGAATGCATCGTCATAGCTTTAGAAGAAATCGCTCAAAGAACGTGGACCATATCTTCAACGGCATCAACTCTTCACGCAGCGAGTCAAAAAAGTGAATTTTTAGTGAGCATTGTCGTTTGTGAAAAATTGTTCAGCTTGACCCTTCCACTGTCGATTTTCCTTCAAAATAAATCTTCAGATTTAGTTGCCGCTGTGAAGTATACAAATGAAGTATTGAGTTCACTCTGACAAATGCGGGAAACCGCTAACGACACTTTCAGAGAAATTTTTCAAGTGGCGTCGAAATTTTCTGCAGACCTTTTTGACGCTGAACTTCAAGCTCCCAGAGTCACATCACGACAGAAATCTCGTGCAAATCCGCAAACGACATCGAATGAAGATTATTTCAGGGTCACCACATTCATTCCTTGTATTGATACTTTGATACAAAATTTGACGGACAGATTTATCAAGAACGAAGATATTCTATCAAGTTTCCAACTGCTGCTGCCAGGATATGCTTGCGAAAAGAAGATAAATGAACTGGAAAATTTAGGTCCATACTTTCAAGACGAAATGCCATTGTCCGCAGTTCAAGCTGAGTACAAGTTATGGTGTGCCAAAATATCATCAGTTGACCCATCTACCGAAATTTTGAAACTGTTGGAGTATTGTGACGGAACATTTTTTCGCGCGATAAATCTTCTTCTCAAGGTTATGGCTACTCTTCCAGTCACAACGGCTAGCGTCGAAAGATCGTTTTCGACAATGAAGAGGATAAAATCTCTACCTCGTAGTGTGATGGGCCACGACAGGCTAAGTGCACTCGCGATGATGTCAATTCACTGGGATATTGTTGTTGATACGGAGGAAGTACTCGACCGCTTGTCGAAGAAAAAATCGAGAAAGTTACTCATTTAAGGTGTATGTTCTGGAGAAAAATTAATATTGATAAAATTTTGTTATTAGCAGATATTTTTTGTTCAACATAAAGAATGCTTAAACTTCTTTCAAACATTATAGCAGCTGTTTTTTTGAACACCAAGCTTAAACGTAAAAGTACACATTTTTTAGTGATTTTCGTCCTTGAGCCCCCCCCCCCCCCCCCCCCCCCCCCCGAAACGAATTTCTGGATACGTGCCTGTCCGAATCCATTTGCTTTCAGTGCTGCTTGTCTTAATAGTTATTTACCTATTAAGAAACATTGTAAGAAATTGACGTGCATATCTAGAAATCAGTACAAATCTTCTTCAGAGAAAAGTACAAAGTACTAATATCTAATTGGAATGGTGTAGAGAGTTCTGCACACATGTAGTATAGATGAGAGCAGAAGGGTTTGAACAAGGAATCAGTTTTTCTACTACAAAAGCGAAACGACGATCAGTTTTACTAGAAAGCGATGAAAAGATTCTCATTGATAATAACAACTACGTAGTGTTGCGTTAATCGCAGAAAATTGACAAGTATAACAATAGTTAAATGCGATTATAATAAAGCGATTGAATTTCCGTGCGAGATAAAATTCCACCTGGCAACTATATTTCTAAATTTAAAACTGAAACATATGTTGTTATTTTACGAGGTCAAAAAATGTTGTTTTACATTTTTTACTACTAATTCCATTCTGCATTCTTTGTTTCTTTGCAAAAGTATTTATAAAGTCCTGTTCTGTGTTTTCACCTGACTCTGATCACGGGTTTTAAAGACTTTTATATTATTCGTAATTCGTGTTAACTTCGTAGTTTACCGCCAGCTTGGGCTAATGCACAAATTTTGCAAGGACTTTAAAAAGGTTGGTACTTAAAGGATTTGCTTAATCTTGCAGTGCACTTAGTATTCATAAGCAAGGTAAACTTCACAACCAAATTATCGCCTAAGTTGAAAATTTTCAAGACACATTTTGTCCTCTTTTTTCCAATAATCCTTCGAAGATTATCTTCGAAAACAACCAGGCACTTCAACAAAAGCCTCCCGGCTGAATATACGAAACCACAAAATCGACTCGATAGTATCCTTGTAGCCAATCTTTAAACTGCCAAGGAATAGCAGCCTGCCGCCGGCAACTATAAACCAAACGCAACGATAAATTTATGGCTTGTCGGAAGTTGGGTGTTGCCTGGGTGTTCTTCGTTTGGTTAAGGCTCCTGATTTTTATCTCAAGGAGTCGAGTCATTCCACCAACCACAACAAATTTCTTACAATTGAAGACCAAACAAAAATCCTGGAAAAAAGCGGAAATTTGCTCGTGTTGTTGATGTTGAAACTGAAAGTTTCCGCTGGTGGTGCGCTTTCTTAGACGTAGCAAGAAACAAGGACAATTTGTTATTGGGGCTGATGTTTAACAAATAATGTTTTGCTTAGTCACGATTTTTTTCTTAACTCCCCCAATAAGAACCAATATTTCATATAAGTCGGCCTCAAGGCACCAACATTTATTAAGGACTCGAAACTGATTGAGACGACAGAAATCGGGTTTGGAAAACTGATTGATGTTTGATGTGATGATGTTTTGAGCTTGAAGGGAAATAAACATGCGATTTATCAATTCGTTCGATGATTGATCGAGTTTACATTTTCAGAATCTAAATGAAGTGTCGCAGATCCGTTTCGATACACGGCCGCGAAAAGTCAAATTCAACGGATATTCGATTTAATTATTAATAAACGTGCGGGCAATCAATTATATTTTGACTATCGGCTGGGGACTGGTTGGGGTCTATGGTACGCGGCGCGAAATTTCAAAATGCTGAAGATACGACGTGAAATCGAAATAAATTAGTTTAGAATTTTGCGAAAATAAATTGGCTTTCAAATTACAGCGCAAATCGACGGCAAAGTTTTGCTTTTATAATAAATCGATTTTTGTATTTCGAGGGAATTTGTATAGCTTAAAATGAGTCTGATTGAAATCTTAAGAGGACGAATAAAAATGAATTGGGGTTTTTTTTCTTGATTTATGAAAGGAGTTAATCTACATCTTTCTGGAAGCTGGCAAAAAAGGCAACGTGTACCATTTTGCAATTTTTCATAAAAGTTAATTATTAAAAAAAGTTGGTTTAAAATATATGAATAAACAAATTTGTTAGGAGTATGGGTGAAACTTTGTTATTTTTTTGATAAAGTGGGTTTCGATTAATGTCGGAGGGTATTTATTATGCCATTCACAAAAATAAATTTTAAAAGACTGAAAGAATAATAGAAAAATTTGCCAACAGTCTGGGTGTAACTTTATTATTTCTTTTGTAGAAGTTCGGAACGCGTTCAATTCTGAGATGCTATGTGACTGAAAACCTAAGAAAAAGTTCGGCAAGCGGTTACAATAGAGTAGTAACATACGCATTATATATTTGGGTCATATTCCGGGACACGGAACTAAGGTTAAATCAAATAAATTAAATTTATACAATGAACATGTATAATCTTTCTACACTCTTTTTATTTACTTTAAAAAATGCTCGGCTATATGCCCCTTTTGTAAAATATTTGACTACTTTCGCTGACAAATGCAGTCAAATCGTGTGATCGTCAAATTTTTATTTGAATCATTTTAATTTTATTGATAAATCATTTTATTTGACTAACAATTCTATTTGACAAATTGTTGTGTTTGACAAATTGTTGTTTTTACTCTACACATGCCAGAAATATTTTATTTTTTGCTTCTTATACCTACATTTTTTTTCTTAGGTTCGAAAAATCGAATTTTTTATTATTATTTTAAATGATCTCCTAGGACCTCAAAAATGCTGTCCCAAAAGATTATGACTGATTAAAGTCTCTAAGAACTGGGTTTTCGAATTTCAGTACCAGGCATATTGCAAAATTACTCATGATTTTTTACAACTCAAAACTTCAAACGCGTTTATCTCAAAACTATATTTTTCATGCTGGCTGAAACATAACTCAGACAATTTTCAACCGATTCGCTTGAAATTCTTAATATACCTTTAAAACTACATTGTTCATCAGAGTACGTAGGATTTTTTTTTATAATGCATAGTTCATTTGCTATTAACAATTTTCTGACGATTTTTTAGAAATATAATCGAAATAAATTTATTAGTTTATCACAAAAAGTACAGGCACTAGGTGTCCGGCCATGGGCCCTGGAAAAACGGAGACGTCATCGCAAAAACGCTGCACAGCTGCTATTTTGAAATAAATCGCTTAAAAAAAAATTACTGGACATAGTCAATAACGTGTTTTATAAATATCCATTTTTGCAATATCGATTTATTTTGTAGTTTTACTGAGAAAAAAAACTGTGAAAAAGACCTTTTTTCAGCCTCTACAGTGGCATAACCCCTTAATTTTAATATTGGCAGCATGGTGCATACACTCAGAGAAAAATGTAATGATAATCACGAAAAACTACAGTAATTTCAACGAAAAATAGAGTTAAAAACGAGCCTACGAATGAGTTTCTTGTTGGAACGATAAAAATGTTTTAGAATGTACAAACAAATTTGTTGTTAATTTTACGAAATTTTCTTATAATTATAACGAAAAAATTTAGTCAATTCAACGAAAATTGTCTGTTGTTATGAATCTACGAAAATGTTTCTTGTTGATACGAAAAAAAATAGCTAAAACTTCGAAAAAATATTTCGTGGTTTTAACGAAAATATTTATTGATAACGACGAAAATTTTAGTTATTTCAACCAAAGATGCCGTTAATTAGGAATCTACGAAAACTTTGTGGCCGCTTCGAAATAATAGTAAAATCTTCGAAACTATATTTCGTATTTTCGACAAGTTGATGTAATATTACTAACGAACAACTACAGCTTTTTCAACGAAACTCAGCGTAAAGAGTTTCTTATTATTATTACGTAAAAATTAAAAGACATGTTTGCAAAAATATTGTTTATTATTTTTTAATCCATGGTACATATTATAAAAATTATTATCTTATATTAAACGTTACAATAAAGCATAGAAATAAAGAATATTCAGAAAGAAACTTTAGGTCTTAAAAATATTTCTCCTATGGGAGAAGTACAGAGTTTTACTGGTGGAAAATTAATTTTTTCGATTTTATACATTTCAAACTTATTTAAGGAAGCTCCAATTCGATAACTTGCATAGTGTGTTTTGTATTCTAAGATCTTAATTTGTTGACAATATAGAAAAATTTCTTTATTATCTTCTATAATAATTTCAGTAATTCTAAAGGTATAATCATTATTTTTGATGTAAATATAATCGTCTACTTCATATTTCGTTCCACAATAATCAATACAATTCAAAGATATGCAATTTTGTAAATTAACACCTGTTTCCAAGGAAAGAATATTAATATAATTAATTGATCTTATTGTTTCATTTGTTTTTCCTAATGGATTCCAATGTACTGGATTAAAAGATACTATTTCAGATGCAAAGTTCATTCCACATTTTATAGCTAAGGATAACGGAATATTCACTCTAGAGTTGATGTTACGTGCATAGCTTTTAAGAAATTTATGCTTGGATTCAAAGTTAAAAGTCCATATGTACTTAAGAGGGCCGGATTGTCTGATAATTTCACAATAGTGCACCAAAAAGTGGTGTTTGGGTTTTAGTACGTCATGGAATAACTCAATATACTTCTTATTATGCTGTTCTATGAAGTATTTTAACTTTTCTATGTCCTCCAAATCAAATGAAGATGACATTATTAAGTCAATCATGCTAAGGAGGTTGAGAAAAAATGCCCACACTTCATTTCCCGTTGGAATCATGTCACCAATAATAATTGGAAAAAAATTAATGAAAGTCATCATTTCTCGAGCTGACATTTTTAAACGTAACTGCTTTAAATGATGGTTGGATATTGGAGGAGAAATATTCCCAATCTCATATTTTCCATAGTCAAAACATTGCTTGCGGTTATTGAAGGCATCTAATGTAAAATATTTTTTATCTATGCAATACAAAATTATGTGGCATATATCGTAGTGGCAAATGCCTTCATATATATCGTGCATAATGTCTACAGCATAATTTTCAGTGACATGAAAGGAATGAATGTCATTAAATAAAGAATTTTCATAAACTAACTTCCTATCTAAATTATTAACTTCTATCAAATAATTATTTCTATTTCTCAATGACGCTTTGTTTTCAGCAAACATTGAACGAGTTTCTTCTTTCTCTGAAGTGCAAAATCTGCAAAAGTATTTTGCAGAAAATGATCTTGGAAACCCTAATACATTGTTCAATCCGAAGTTATCACCTAAAATGAGAGCGAGAACAAAGTATACTTTAACAATGCCATCAGGTGTTTGTATCTCAATCCCATCCTTTTCTAATTGATTTATTTCTTCTACAAGGCTGTAAAAGCATCTGCTATTGCCAATGTTTTTAACATCCTTAGTTTTAAAAAAACCGACAACAAAAATACTACTGTTTTTAGATAAGAGATAAGCAGGGGCATTCGGAAAGGAATAATATACACCTAGCAAGGAACTGGAGTGAGAACCAATAGGGTTATTTATTTCGAAATCGTCAAAATAAATATAATATGGAATTACTGTAGCTTTATGAGGGAATGATTTTAGTTTATTTTTCCAAATTTCCCCATTGACGAAATTTGTTATACGTGATTTCGTTGAAGCGTTTTGTATTTCATTTAAGAACGTGCCTAAAATATTAGGAATTTCAAAAAATTTTCTGATTTGAAATTTCAAAGGTAACAATGTAGCTTTTGTAACATTTTCATCAATAGTATTACAACCACTTTTCACAATGTTAGTAACAGTATTGTCAATATTAATAATTTTAGGTTTTTCGTATAAATCATTATCACGCAGATATTTTAAGAATTTGTATTCTGTACCTATCTCATCAAATGGATTTTTGCAGAATTTAATTAAGTTAATTAAGTTACTGTTAGATTCTGTCTCTCTTAAATTTTGGCTGAAAAGGAATTGAATTGCATCACCAATAGGTTTTATTATATTTTCAACGTCGTTTTGAATATTCAAAACATCTTTTCGGGAAAAATGAAATTCACCAAAATATTTACAGGTAAATAATAATACTGATTTTTTTAATACATTAACGTTCAAATGTTCTTGGTTGCTATTAATTATACGATCTCTTTTTAAAAAATCTAAGTTTGAAGTTATGTTGGAGTTGGAACCAGACATAGTCAGATCAAAGTCATTGTTTTTAAAAATATTTACATTTTGGTCATTCAATTTATGTTCACTGAATGTTTGTTCTCTTTTTCCGTTATTATTTGAATAATTCACATTCTTCCGAATTTCTGTTTTCATATGTTTGGAAAATGAGCGAAATGATGTGAATGTGCTTTGACATTCGGGTAAGCAGCATTTATATATGCTGCTAGAAGTTAAAAGATGAAAATATTTGAGATGAGAAAATAATTTTTCAAGACTGGGTGCCATGTCTTGGCAAACGAAACACTTAATGGTGAATTCCATTTTCAAAGATTGTTCGGAGCTTGATGAGTTTAAAAACGAAACATAGTTAATTAAATCATTACATTATTCAAAGTTACTTCAATTCATTTAGAAGAGAGCAAAGTTGTGGACTCATTTTATCGGCTTTAGTTCTAATGCCATAAAAATATATTTGTATAAAAGTCCAAACTAACTCAGACTGTAGTGGATATTTGAGGTTCAAAACTTGAAAGACTTTAAAGCAGACGTCTAAAGCCTTGGTAAAATTTGGTAATTTGTAGAATATGTCAAAATAGTATACAAAAAATTCTTGTAAATTAGAGTCATTCTCACCAACAGCAATTATTATTGGCTGAAAAGTGAGTTTATTATTAGCACACTCTTCAGTCGCTCCTATGATTTTATTTTTTAGTTCAGCTGATGTTTTAATGCCAAGTAAGAAACTTTCTCTCGAGGCGTTGATTGATGGTCTGGACATACGCAATTTTTTCGATGATTGCGATGATGACGCTGTATTATATATTTTTGATGTGGGCACTAACAGTGCATGTAGAGCTAAAAATGTCAGCATCAATTTTTTTCCTGAAATATACATTGTTATAAGAATCGATTAATAAATAGATGTATATTTGAAGGTTTTAAATAACAACCTGTATCGGTTGGTCCAAGGGATTTGATATTTTCTAAAATTTCTCGACTATTTTCATCTTTTATGTTTTTGTCCATTACGGGAAAAATTTTTTCCATAAATTCGTCGCATTTATTGAAAAGTAAATTGCCTTTTCCTGGATACTTTTGTGTAAAGTCCACATCAATCTAGAAATTCATTGTTTAATGTAATTTTTAATTTACCATATGTATGTATTAAATTTATAATTATTTAAATTTAAAATTTAAAGTGTGAATCAGAACTATTCACGGCGCAAATAGATAAACCTTATTAGTGTATTGTGGCAGAATATATCTATATGTAGGTTTGTAATAATTGCGTTAAATTGAATATTTTTTTTACACAGAATTTGTCTGGATGCTATAAAAATTTTCCAAAATTAGTATTTTGTCTAATTTTGATAACATGTTAGTGCAAACCGACCACAAAATGGATTAATATGCATAATGTTAAAAAAAATTAACTAAATAAGAATTACCAGTAAATGTCCGTAGGATTGCTTGAGAAGTGGCCATTCGTTAATTATGTGTAAAATATCGACTTCTTTCTTAAAACTGTGAACTCTATAAGCTGCAGTTTCCGCCCATTTATTAAGAACAACGTCCTGTGGCGCGGTGTTGAATTTCAACCACTTCTTTTCCTCCTCTATATTGCAAGGAAATTCTGAAAAAAAATATTTATTTATTTTAAATTAAGCATTGTGCGTAATCAAAACTTTTGTAAAATATACCTAAGTTTATATTAGTGTCTGCGTTTTCTTTAACTTTAGTTATTTGCCGTTTTATTAGACCTTCAGAACGCAATTTTGCTAAGACGTTGTGATATTTGTTATACAAAATTCCACCAGGTCTTTTTTTGTGGTTTTTGATGTAATAATATTCCTATGTATTGAATTAAAAATAGTTACGACCTTCACATTAAGTGGTGTTCTTACAATTTCCAGTCAAGCTCTAACTGGAACTCTAACTAAGGGTTTTATATGAGAACTGTCTGTTTGAGTACTTAGAGCTTAACAGTAGATCATTATGCCTCAAGTACACACTCGCATTCACTCGCATTGACCGATGCGAGTTAGCGCAAGGCGCGTGTGTACAGGGCCCATTCGCGTTAGCTCGCGCATGAAATTCTCTCAATTTTCTCAATTTTCTCAATTTTACTCTCAATTGAGATAATTTCATGCGCGAGCTAACGCGAATGGGCCCTGTACACACTCGCCTCGCGCTAACTCGCATCGGTCAATGCGAGTGAATGCGAGTGTGTACTTGACGCATTAGAACGGTCCACTAGTCCGGTTTGAATACTTACTTGACATTCAGTTGGGAACAATATCTTAATTTGATCGGCAATCCATCCACAAAATGAAGGTTTTGCTGATATTTTTTTTACTACGAGAGTATGTGCAATTAGCTCTCCCAATTCTCGCCTGTTTTTGTTTGATAAAGTTCCGTTTTTTTTGTAAAATTCTGTGATGAGCTGTCCTTTTGAAGTATTTAGAATACTTTTTAATAACTGAAAAACTAATTCAACTAAGACTCAAATAAATTTATGCAATTTACTTATTATATTACCTCATCACATGAAGCTCCACTGTCTGAAAAATGGTTTCGATCCATCCAATTATTGACAGATGAACTAATGGAAAGTGTCGATTCAATCGAAGAAGCGGGACTTGCTGGATCAGCAGATGTCGAGTTAAGGGTTTTCTGTAAAAAATTGTTAACGTTAGTTGAATACATTACCACGTACCGACCTAATTTAACTCACGAATTGCATTTGCCATTGTTGCAAATTATGTTCCAGAATAATTCTGGCACCAAACTTTGTCATAGGACATATCTTGTCTAAATGAGTTGATGTCATGAATTTCAAACTTTCGCTCGTTATACCGTACTCTACGTAAGCGGAAAGCACATAAAAAAATTAAATTAAATTCACTGAACTATTGATATGTAGATATACCTACCTAGAAATTCCTTCGAGAACACTTCACCGCCTAGTGTTTTTAAAAGGTTTATTAAATCTGTAGATTCCTCCACTGTATTAACTGTTTTCACAGAAATATTCACAAGTTCGGAGACATTAACGTCTAAATCTAAAAAAACTTCGTCCAGCGTTGGAGAATTTTCTTGATTTTTATTTTCATTTTCCATTATGAAACTCGCGAAAACAATTCCTTCAGATTTTATATTTTCACATCACTATTTTTATTCAACTCTGCATCCGCATCATCCAATTACTGGTAAACGAATGCGCATCGCACAACCTTTCGATATTACCGTTACCAAGAACTTTTTTTTAGAAACTACAACATTTTCTTATATTTTAAAAACTATATCGTAATTTGTACAAAAACATTACGTTATGGTAACGCATGTTTTTAATTGTTTCTACGAAAATATTATCTTCAGAAATGTACGATATTTTTTCGTAGAAACTACAACATTAAGTTAAGTTTTATAAACTACTGGACAGGGCATCGTAATTTCGACAAGAACATTTCGTTGTGACAACGTAACTTTTTAATAGTTTTTTACGAAAATATTTTCTTTGTGTGAACGATATTTTAATATCATTTCGTAAAATTATTTTCGTGAAAAATACGAGGCACTACGTTGAATTTAAGGAAATTGATTAACCTTTGCGAAAATGTTCGTAGTTTATACGAAGAATTAAATTTCATTGAATCTACAATGCCAGTTCTTAAATCCTACAACTATTATTTTTCTGGGTGTAGTTTAACATAAGCTCAATGGCCATATTAAATTGGAATGGAAAGTTAAAAATTATTTTAAATTACTTAGGGGTGCAGTGTCTGGGAAAGTGCCGGTTCTCACGGTAAAACTCCTAAAATAGGGGTTGAAATTAGAAATAATTTTTTTTGACAGAAAGATTTTCGAATTTTTATTAAAATTTGATATACATAATGTAAATTTTTTGAAGGATGTAAAACATAAAGATTATTCAGGCATTGTTTGTAGCCTCCATACAGAAGTCCATGAAAAATGTTCCCATGGAAACAATTTCAACTTTTAAGACGGTTCGAAGAATAAATGGAAACTGCTCTCCAAATATTTTCGATTTTGATACATATAAGGAGAAATTCATAAGCAACTCCTTTAGAAAGCTTCCGTAAAAAAGTCCTTAGGCCACGCAGTAATACATATTCCATAGTTACCGTAGAACACTTAAAGCTATGAATTTAAAAGTTATTCCTTCGATAAACATACAAATGTTCTAAAACAATATGTTTCCTTATATTCGCTAGCTATACCTCTGGAGAACGCTGCATAAAACTGAAATTTTATGAGTTTTAATTTAAGGTTTTCGGTGAAATAATGGGAAAATTTCCCCTTTTCCCGAGAAGTACGGCAAAAACTTAAATCAGTCTTCATTTTAGCGAAGCACATTCAAGCGAACTTTTAATAGAATAAAATTCAGATTAAAAATAATTAATCTAAATCTCAAATAGTCCGATGGAATTTTCAGTCCGAAATAATTTCCGTGTCCAGTCAAGACAGTTTTTCACGTCTCATAGAATTCAACATCTGGTGTTCATTTTCTATCCTCATTCTTACCCTGCAGAGTGCAAGAATAATTAAAGTTTTATTGATCATAATAAAGTTTTCAAATTTTAAAGTATTCGCCGGAAAGTTTGTTTAGTACAACCTTAAATTTCGTTTTGCATATATATGTTTGCATGGGTGTTTTGTGTGGCTTTCATGAACGGGGAATTACTATACATTTTCGTTAATTACGTAGATGAGATTTTAGTAGAATTCCTAATTTTTTATATCGTTGTGAGATTAAAGAGAACATTTGCAGGTCATGTCTCATATTTCTGCAGATTAATTCACGATAGATAGATTTGAATTACAAAAATTATGGACGGGTCTATCAATTCTGTATTCTGGTCAAACTTTACACATCAGTAAACATTGTTTGATCCCATTGTGTAGATATAATCAACGTTCTTTCAAAAATTTCACTTTTGCCAATTGGAACCAAGAAATCGAAAACTCATTGAAACACAAATTTTAAATCAAGTTTTCAGTGCAATTCATAATGTTGTACATACCAGTCGTTTACCAATAAAAATATCGAGTTGAATTGCTGTGCATTCACACACACGATAACTAAAAACCCCATTGTGCTATGAAGCTCAGTATTTTTCTTCCTGGTTTCCGTACAAAAGTAAGTTTATTAGCTTGTGGTCCAATCACCAGGTCCAACTATCCAACAGCTTATGATCAAATCACCAGTCCTACTATTCACGATATAATTTTAAAATTGATATACAATTTATTTTCTTCAAATAAATACTACAAACATTGTACTATATTGTAGCGAACCATGTTATCTATTATACAATGAACAGTAGTATGTTCCTTTCTAAGCTGCAGTGTGAAAAAATCCCCGCTTAATCCATCCAATTTGATTAAAATTAAGCTCGAATTAAAAGTAAATTTGAGTTGAGATAATTCCCAAACAAAATTCCTTAAAAAAGAGGTCAAACTAAATGCTAAACAATTAGAGAACGTCTACTACCAGAAAGTTAAATTCATTATTTATAAAGGAATTAAAGCATCCATACAAAAATCTTAAAGAGAAAATGCTGTTCGCATTTTCCATACTTCGCGATAAGTCATCTAATATATAAAGTAAAGTCAAGTCAATGTTTGGGGCGAATGTAAATCTACACCTGTGAACCGTTCCGTCCCAAATTTTGCATGTACATTCTCAAGACTACCGGACAGGTCGAGAACATAATTATATTCCCGAAATTTGGTTCAGATATTTGTTATATGTAACAGAGGAAATAAATGTAAGTATGTGCCTATGTTCCCTATGAACTCCTAAGCCGTTCAACCGATTTTGATCACACTTTCAGTGATCATGTAGAATAATCCGTGGATGGTTCCTGTGGATAAAGCAGTGTAAGAAGTGCGCATGAAATTTGCCATTTATCAAAGAATTTTATTTGGTTTACCGCATTCTCAATGACGGCTCTACCGATGTAGAGCAATTGTATTCGAGTTATTGCCAATGATACCTTTTTGACTTACATTAGATTTGCGAGTATGAATCGCAGTTTTTTTCCAGAGAATTTTGTATTGGACTGCAGGAAGGACTCCCATGACTTTCAGTACATTAATTCCATCGGCTGGAACCATTGGAAATCCTTTTTAGTTTTGATAAAAAATAAAAAAGTAATTTATGCTTGCATAAATTTAAACTACTAGTATGAAGCAATATTAAGCTATCGACCAATATTCATTATACACGTTTTTCAAGAACTTTTGTATGGCAGCAACGTTGGAGAGAAAGAAACTCCCTGAACTTATTTTAAATTTAATTTAAGTTCAAAAATTTTTTTATTTTGTAGCTCGTTCCAGAAAATGACTACACAATTTTGGTTAGAACATTTTTACGGAAGCTAGACAAAGGACTCGGTCGATTTTCTTCCTGATCACTCGAAAGCCATCGAACAATATTCGTCGAAAATTGTGTTTAAACTGTGACTTTTGTATGGAACTTCTGTATTTTCTGGGAATAGCTTGTTCATATATTGTCAAGCTTCAGTCAGCCACCATAAAGTGAATATGTTTATCCAAATTAATGATAAGTCGAGAATGCGGTAAGCTATGAAGGTTATTCTTAATTTTAATGATTTTTTATCATAGATGACGAAGGTTGAGCTTATGATCCGCTGGGAATGGAACCCACTACAGACTAAGGTTCTCCCCCAGCCACTTCCTTGCTGTACAAATTTGACGTCGGTTGCAGAGTTACCGCAAGTGAAGTATTTTGACATCTTATCTCTCTCCATGAACACCGGTGCAAAATAACACATCATAGAGGAGGGATGGGTTCAATATCGCTTCATCACTTATCACTACTATACAAATTAAAAAACTGTTTATTTCAGAAGCAGTAAAACTGACAAACCAATGATAAATTGGGATTAAATACATTAAAGTTTAAAATTCTAACTTGGAATTTCGCCCTCCCTGAGTTCAGTTCCATGCGAGAGTATGTCATTTACATCAACATGAAACTTAACAACTCTGGGGTTATTATAACTCTTCTGACGAAGCACATTCTGTTGTAATTTTCTGGCCCAGGATAATTAAATCGAAATTAGGTAAGGGATACCTGGTTTGTATAGAAGCGAAACACATAGGGTGTGGACTCTGTCTAAATCATATTTTGTAATGTTTTCCACCGGGATTTCGAACAGAGGAGAGTCTACTAAAAATTAAAAATTCATAATGTTATTTCCATATTTTGAAAATTTATCCTATACTCGATCATATATGGCGCAAATGGCCCAAACTTCCTACATTTCGCTACAGAACTTTGAACGATATTTCGTAAATTGTGTACAGAGAGTTTGCAGTTTGTGCGGTGACGATATTAAATCGAGACTACCTACATCGCTGTATCTACAGTAGGATACAATTGGGTGCCATTTTCCATAAATAATTTACTAATAGAACTGATAACATGAATGTCGACCACCACAAAATTTCGGACAGTCGGCCGGCTACACAGTGTAGATGGATGGGATAGGGGTAGCAGGATAGTGACAATCGAGGGTAAAACTTTCTCAAATCGAATTGATACAAACGAGATACACTAGGACATAAGGGGATGCAAAGTGCAATGCTACTGTGACTAGGACCAAAAACTTTTGCACTGATTTACGACCAAAGAATAGTTTCGGAATTCAAGAGCGAAGGACTCACATGTAGGAGGATGCGTGCAATGGCCACACTCATCTGAAGTTAAACTATACAAGAGTGATATTTACATTCGACACGATTCCCAGTAATCGTATAGTATATCTTGATGTCGGGAAGTTTTCCCGTTTTCAGGACGAACATGACTAAGGGTAAAGGACTTTCGGGGGGGGGGGGGGGGCTGGACATACACCGACCGACTCCGTAAGAGCCAAATTTTCACACAAAAATTCTACCCGAACGTTCTGCACCACGATTTCGAGATTTATCCTGACCGAAAGACCATACAAATGAATATTTGATTTCGTTACATTCATTCATTTCAGTTCGCCTACCCCACAAATTCCGTCCTGCTAACGAACAAATCCAACTCCATACGATAGAGACGATATAAACGAAAGCCAGGAATATAATCCACATGACAGTCGTGCAAAGTTTCGATAGTAGATAACGTGATCGGGGAAGCTTCTTACAAGGTGACAATTTAAAGTTCATTAGATACCATTTGTCAATTAGTCAGGAGACTGGAACATGTTCGGGACAGGATCCAAAGCGATTTGTACTTAAGCCGAATAAGATTATCGATAGACGTTGTAGTAAGTCAGGGATAATTTATATCGATTTGGGGGCTGGAGGATGGGGGGGGGGGATGATTGCCGACAGGGTTGTTTAGACGTAATCGGAGTGGTGTACGTTATGCTCTTTATCTGATTATCGAGTACATTCAGTCAGGTATAAATACCTATACACATCGACGATAATTTCCAATTAATTTTCTGCCATTAATCATTCGTAAAGTGCCGAAACATTAGGGTTTTCCTAGTGTTTGTGATTCGAGTATTTCTCGGTCAGGAATGGCTTATGGGAAAGGATCAGTATTAGGTCCCGATATTGATTAAGGGATTGTACAATTGAGGTGGTAATTACAGAATCAAGTTATCTTGTTCGGAATAATTTAAGGGCGGTGAATTTGGCAGCAATCTCTCAGGTATGTAAAGTTGTCAAACCTATTTGTTTATGTGAAAAGGCGTACGAGTGATAGACTAAAGCTTGAATGTTTAATGTTTAAAATATTGTTATATGTAAGCCCGGAAACCGCGCAATTCGATCGCTTACGAAAAATGGAAACAACAACAACCGAATAACTAGTTGAAAAGTAACCCAATCAGAACCTGGTTGAAGTATATAAGAGGGCGGAGCAACTCGATTGTACCTCCCAATCAAATGTTTTCGCATATGCCAGAACATCGTAGAAGATTCAAATCGAATGCACTAAAGCTTTCGCGAACCGTCCACAGATCACCAAATGAAGATTCAAGAACAGTCTAGACCATAGTGAAGCGGTATAAAAGCATGCGCCATCAAATAGTGTGATAAAGGACTCAGTCGAGTTCGAAACTTTACTTAAAATAAATTAGAACAGTATTGACCGGAAACCCTGTATTTCCTATTAAAGTTTTATTTTTAAAATTTAAAATGCATATCTATAAAAAAAAATTAGTTTTCGTAACTAATAAAAAATTCGGCGTATTCCTTATTTGTTTGAGCATTAAATTACATTATAAAAGGCAAAACAAAGCTTGGGTAGAAGTACCTTTGAAGCACTTTTCCCATTTCTCAGCAATTTGATCAAAATGGTTTCAAAACTTACTCAGACAAATTACTTTTTTGAAATGAATTCAGAAGCTTACCTGAAAAGGAAAGAAAACAAATTATTATTAATGGAAGAAAAAGGCTTTACCAAAAATATTAGTGCAATTTAAAAATAATAATAATGTCAATTGATTAAAATTTAAAATAAATTACTTTTTTTATCAAGTATTATAGTATATTATAAGATATCCTTCTGTCCGCTTCGTACGCTGTATTTCGTAAAAATTAGGCGCAACTATACCCTAAGCATATTATTTTGTAATTGTCTTAAAACTTTATTATTGTGATCAACCTAAAAATTAAATAAAAGTTTGGTACCCACAAATTTTATATTTTTAGTAGACACCAAAAGTCTGTCAAATAACGTATGCAAACGTCTTATGATTTGAAAACTCCTGAAGAAATGAGAAAATCATTCAATTTTCAAGTTGTTTATTCCAAGGTTGCATTGACTATATTAAGGTTCTTCTAACTATTGTAAAACTGATATGTTTCCAGTGATCATGACTATGATGAAATTTAATATGGTTGTATCAATCATTCTCGTTACATGATGTAATTGTGTATTATAATCACGACAACAATGTTCTATGATCAGTAGAACCATGTAATTGAAATTAAATAAAATTAAAATAAAAAAACTTCTTTTAATTTTTAATTTAAGGCCAAAAAATATTGAATGTACAAAAATTAATATTGTATTATATTTTCTATCCTAGCAAATTGATTTATATTTTTTTAATGATATTTTTTTTTTTAATGATATTTTTTTTTTTAAATTGTAAAATTTATATATTTTTTGTTATGTTTATTTAAGAATTAACTACATAAAAAATACCTAATTTGAAATAAAATAGTGGTAATACAAAAATAACATAATGTCTTTCAAATGTTTTCTTTGTGAATTATTTTTCAGCGTCACATGTATCGTATGATGGACCTAACCATCATATTATAAAGGAAGGTTGCGTGAATCACACACCTAGGTATTCAAAACCATAATTTTGTTTGAGCTAAACATGTTACATGTTGTAACAAAGTTGTGGCAACTATAACCTCAATCTTAATAAGGTTCTCCCAAAATATGGTTACCACAATCTTATTTTTTCTTTGAATGCAGGCACCGAGATACGAGAGTTCGGTGTAAGAAAGATTTCTAGAGGTATTCTCAAAATAATATTTTTGAAACCGCTTACAGGTTAAATTTTTACCGTAGCTAGTCTGCGTATATTTTTATAAGGAGTTAAAAAATAGGATAAGTGACTAAGGGATGTAGATGAAAATATATCGAGAAAAAAAAAAAAAAACTTATAATGGACTGTTGTTTTTAAATTAGAGAGATGTGGAACGTGGATCAGAAATAGTTCCTTTTGTCTGGACTCATTGTCCACGTACTTAGAACGAGAACTAATGTATCCTAGTGAACAACCGAATTGAACCAAATCGGTTGAAATATAGGATGATTTTCAGTGCATACACCTACCTTATTTCACTAAATTATAATTCGTGCAAATGAATTTCGGTTCTATATCGCACATATGAAGAAATCCTCAGTAATTATCAATTAGCACCTATAAGAGAGTTTGGGATAGTAGGCATGATATACCCTATGATGAGTCAAAACCATCCGATGTTGACTATGTCATCGAGAGTTTTAAATTGGTTTCTCCAGTGAAGGTTTTTCAACTGTCATGTCCACAATGGCAGAAGCCTGGACAGCGATCAATCCATATTTTTCGGGACGCCGAAAAACAACCAAAAATGTATGGAATTTAAGGAATGGATATTGTTGAGAAAAGCTTGCCCTGTGTGGATTCGAACCTGCCCCCTGGAATGACAGGCTAGAGCGCACTTAGACATATTTTCTAATTGCCAATATATATTGTATTGGAAATTATATAGCATGTAGTCAATTTAAGACAAACTTTGGAAAATGACGAAAAAAAGCAGTAAGATAGGTTCCTACTACTTCCATAGAGGGCCATATCCGTCTAAACATTCATATTGTGGAGACCCCCAACTATAGATGGAAAGAAGTCCTGGTCCTCCTTTCTTTCTGTTTTCCTACTGATTTAAAGCCTAAAATGCCATGGGCAAATGAATTTTTTTTTTATCAAATTTATAAGCAATTTACAACAAAGCCCACTTTATCAAAGGCACTAATCCCCAGATGTTTGAAACTTAAACGACTCCTATATGATAACTTTGACCGACATTACGAGTCCCTTGATGTTCTCATTCTAGTATCTTTCGCTTCAAATCTCTTTTATATTTGCGTTGATATTAAATTAAATTCCGACACATTTCAGAAGTCATCCGGACACAAAAACTTTTCGCTCAGAAAATCGAAAGAGCAACTGAGATAAGAACAAGAAGCTGCCATATCTAAAGATACTATACGATACTATCTATCTGTAGATATAGTGCAAACTAGCAAACTATCTACTGTACACTGTTGTCCACCATGAATAGGTTTTTCATCCTTCTATCTGAGGTCTGTGCATAATGACTGGACTAGAGATAGGATTGGAATACGAAGGTCGTGTAAGGGTTTCCATAATAGTCCCCTGCCCATGATTCGTCCTATCGAAACAAGGACCATACTACTGCAATGTTACAAGGTTCATTCGTACACGTGAGTTGGGCGAAGAGCTGGATCTAAACGTTTACTGGCATTCGGAATGGAAGTCAAGCAGATGCTTTTCCATGTGTTACTTGAATTTTCCACATGCCAGAAGGACAGGCTTTTCACAATCCATGCGAACAAACTTCCTTCTATTTAATGATTTCTTGCCCAAATTATTTGCGTTTGTTTGCTTCCCAGCAGCAGAAGATTCTGTTGTTTTTACTTTTCTAAGGAATTTCGATGTTCTGAACCATACCCCGCCACACAATGAATAGAATCCTATACCACAAAATATTCAACATATCATTTGTCTACGTATAGGATACCTCAAAAGATTCTATGGGTGAAAATTCTTTTCTATTTGATAGAAACCCACATTATTTCCTATAAGGACGAAAGGACGGAAAATTCTGCTGGTAGTGACACTTCGGACAGACAAATGTTGGTCATATTCCACAAAACGGAAATCAAGGTTCTGACCGAGCAATTAGACGGGAGGATTTTTGGTTCGTCCCTTACGAAAATTCGTTGAGTACCAGAACATAGAAAATGTCTTAATGATGAGTTTTTCCTGCGGTTAATTATGATCTCGTTTCCGAGCAATTAACTTTTCGGAACTTTGACATTCAGCTTTCCGGAGTTTAGTCTCACACCAAAAGAAACTTTCGAAAATTTTCGGAAAGTCGTTATATTTTTGTATATTCATGGGTTAATGATTTTGACGTGAATATTCGAGTCTTAATCAACGGGCATTGTTTAATATTGTAGCGAGCTAGGGATTTGCCGGGATTGAAATTCGTTTAAAATTGATAGAAATAATAAGGTTTCATTATTCCCATTCGATAATCGCACTACTGGTAACGCTGCTCGATATTATATTGCATTATGCTGCTACCAATCCAAATCGCTTTACAAATACCTTAGCGTAAAATGATCGTCGTCTCGCTTCATCCAAGTGAAAACTGTGTATTGAAACTTTGCCGTGCTTATATACGGCATGTGTTGAGTCCAGAGCTTTCTCGTATATTCGGTGATGTATGCGAAATGTTAGGGATATGTTGAGAACAACAGGGTAGGCGTAAAGTGTTCGAAAAAAAGTTGAACTATGCAGAAGTTTGCAGATTTTTACTTTACTTTCTCATTGGGTGTTGTAGGGTGGGAAGGTTGTTGTTTTTGTCACTGAAAATTGATTGAGGTGTTCAGGTTGCCCGGGTAGCATGTAACAATATAAACTGATACCTATTCATGTAGAGTAGTGACAAAGTGTTTGGTCTCTTAGAACTTGAGGCGAACTTTCTCTGTTTATTTATCGTATTCCCCAGTTTAAATAACAAAGCACATTCGCTAACTTTGGAGTTTTTTTAGATATATTAAAATTCTATGCAAAATTCAATTCGAAACTCAATTCAAAATTCGATTCAGAATTCAATTCCAAATTATGCCAAATTTTAATTTTAATTCTAAATTCTATTTTTCGACCATTATTCTTAAAACCGTCTTTTTTTAAAACTTTTGAATGGGAAGAGTTGAGTTTTGTCGAAAGTTAATGAACTAGAAAAGATTTTTTTGAGAAATTTTATTTAGCAAGTGGAAACGAATTTTCAACGTCGTATATGTCAAAGAAGAAGACAAATAAAAATAAATCGAACATTTTTTGATCCGTCGAGCCAAAAAAAATATAATAAAGATTTTATAGTTTATTTGAAGTTTGGAACCTTCAACTTTTTCGGAATTGCGGAGCGGGTGTAAGCAGGGGTGGGGCCTTGTCCCTTCAAGACGCAACCTGAAAATGTTGGAATGGTGATATTGTTTAATTTCATTAAGCTGAAAAACTGTACGCTTTTGGGTCATGAAAAGAGTATCCAAATCGTAGTTAAATTTGTAATCAGTGACGAGACTTTGTTCAACCATCGAAAATTTATGCATTTGGGTTATTGTTAATTGTAATAAAATGTAGGCGAACTCCGGAAAAGTAACTGTTTTTTGAAATTTCAGTTAAAAACGTAGATCATATGAAAAGACCATTAAGCCCTTAAAAAAGACGATTATTAAGGAGGCCAAATTCCGATTTGGACCGTAGCGCAGTATATTTATTCACTCTATTTTGATATTATCAACATTTAGAGCAAATCGATATGAACATTCGAAATACTTCACAATCGGGCGTATTAGTCCTAAAAGTGCACTTGTGCGTCGATACAACTCGATAGTGATTATGCCATTGGCAATTCATTTTATTAGGTTCAATTCGAACGATGATACTTGGTAATAATTGCATCAACTAAGCCGTATGTGAGATTCTATGCATCCGCTAGCTGAAGTAGTCTGCACCTATAATAAGTCTTCATTTGGAAATGTGAATTCGATAGTACGTACTCCTAGATAGTCTAGCTACTAGTCTCTTTAGTGCAATATCGTTGGAATCCTTATTATCCAGACGCCTAGGCCTGGATAATTTTGTAGTGTTCGTTCGGGGCACAAGGGAAGATTTCACGATATTGGGAATCAACTTCATTTGGTCTCTCAAGTGTAACATTTATGTGGTACCCAAGTGTAGAGCAACATATCTATGTTGTATGATTTCATGTTCAATGAATTCCCATATGGCGCTTTCTGCAGTTGTCTGTTGCCTTGTAGAAGCCCGTATTTAAATTTTACGCAACGCAGCGTATCACTTTATAGAGGAAAATTTAAAAGTTAAGTACATTATCTGGTTATGAAGCTCTTGTTCATATGATAGTCTAATGGTGATCAGTTTAATTACTGATACAAGTATTAAGTTTGAAAATCGATTGATGATTAGTTGTAATTAAGTGAAGAAATTGCGTTTAGTACCGTAAAATTCGCCTTTATGACATTCGGCCCAATAATATTTAATACTGTAACATGTTACGCTGGCAACCTGAACTCATTATCAATGACACTGATATCAACTAAGAACAGCGTGAAAATCTCTGCAAACCTCTACATAGTTTTCCAACACCTTTTTTCCATCTCGGCTAGCATACCACAAACAACACATATGCTAGAAATCTCTCGCACCAACACATGCAGTATATAAGCGCCGTAGAGCTTGTTCATGGATGCATTTTTGACTAATGTGAAAGCGAGACTACACAACTCAAAGAGCGAGACAACGGCTACAACAATTCCAGTCTAAGTTTGTATTTTAATTGGTGATATTTTTTTATGTTGGATGTGAAGCAGGTGTTTGGCTTTACTCCTTGAGAAGTATAAAACACAATCAAAGTTGGATCAATATATTCAGCAGACATTAAAATTTTTCAAGCGCCATCTTTTAGTAAATAGAAATTCCATCAATCAGCACAGAATCGAGAAAGAAAATCGAATGGGATTTGACAAATACAGTACATACCAGGCTTATAAAGCAATTTGTTAGAAAACAATGAGTTTTTATATTATGTAAATTTTCGCTTGTCAAATTTATGTTGCTTCATTTTAGAAACTTCTATCCATATGAGATATATGGATCTTCATTTGACGTCATGACAATTTAAAAATTTCCCCCCGACCAGGTCACTAAATGGTCGTCTAAACGTCGTGAGGAAAAGTAATTATGACGGTTAGAAGTCTTTACATTACCATTTACCACGAAAACCGATAAATGTGGTCATAGCAACTATTTTATGTTCGTTGTGCGAACTACATAGTTGTCACTTTATAAATTATGTTACTACAGCGAAAGGTTTCCATTACCCATTCGGTTTTACATTACACAACAACAACAAAAAATCCCTTAAAATTGACAAGGATCAAGGATTCAATTTCACATCGAATGCATAATACCATATTAAGCCCGTATACACCGTTTTCAACTTTATTCGGAATACACTCAACAGGTCACGCGAGGCCTATATTTTCAATTTGAACAACATTCAGAACTGAGTTTGGTCCCAACATCGCTCTAACCTCTTTGTCGTCCTTCGTGTTCTGACAACATTGGGCTTTTTGTGGTAACAACCAACTGGGAGCTATTTAAAACCATACGTAGAGTGGGATGATTGACAGTTTTTGGGCTCGATATGTCCTAGAAACGATAAATGAACGAGTATATTAGATACCCTTACTATACTCAATCCTACCCTACTCTACTTGTACCTTTCAGATACCGAGTCAAATCGAATTGAATCTTTCCAGGGCTGACTTAAGTTGTCAATCCCAACAATGACACTCACCTCAAAAGATTGTCTTATGTCAAGATTAATAGTAAACTACACGGGAAAGTAAGTTTTGATTGATGACCGGTTTCTTTTTTTTTTTTATGAAGCTCCTAGGTAGTTGGAAACTTAAAGGATTGGTGGCGAGTCTCGTCGTCGAACGAGAGGAAAATGTATTGGAAAAGTTTTTCCAAGACACATTGTTATCAAAGTGCCATGCTGAGATTGAATATTGTAATGTGAAAAGTTTCGACAAAGTGGAGACGAAAAATGAAGTAATGAATGCAGGGGATATATTTGCATTTGTACCTGCTTGAAATGCAATTTTATAGCACGATATTGAGCTCTACTTTTGAACTATATTTAATCAGTAAGTTTTTACTTACTTTCTTACGAACTTGAAATTTATAGGTACAACAGAAATTAGTGGACATGATAGTGTCCTCTTCAAGTAGTCTCGGTGGCTTAGTGACACTTGCCTCCAGTGCACCTGATACCAGGTTACAATCTCCTTGGCGACAAGTAATTTTCGAGAATGGGATTGGGTGCCGGACTACCAGTTCCGCAGCTGTACCTGAGTTAAAATCGGGATAATAATCACGGACGAGCGTGTGGCTGACCACTTCACCTCCTAGTGTTCCGTTGGTCTTGTAATGAAGAACCTCTAGCATTACCTGAAGGCCTATGCTGGATTTGGGCTGTTGCACCATTGATTATTATGATAGTGTCCTACCTGGTGGTAAAATTATTAGAGAAAGGGATGATTTTTATATGTCAAGAACCGATGCAGACAGCAATTTTAAAGTGAACACATTTTCCAAGTAGCTACAATGTTTGCATCGCTAACACAAAAATGACAAAAATCGCTAAAATTTATTTTATTTATTTATTGACATCTATGTAAGTAGTTCGTATTTCTGGACAGCTACAATGGTTCCGTATAGAATTCGAACGCTTATATTCGAACTGTATGGGAGTTATGCATTAACGCGAATCGAGGATGATATAAAGTTGATAAGCTTATGTCAATTTTATCAAAAAATTTAGACAAACAGATAGAAATTGAACATTGATTATTTCGAAACAAGGAGGTTTTTTGGAAAGTTAATTTTGTCACCAGAATGGAAGTAAAAGTAAAGAAAATACCTATATAATAAGGCTCATGCAGACGTAAAACTTATGTAACCCCTTCATACTCCCTTCAGAGTTGAATATCAAAAAATACTGAAATTTGTTTTTAGGTGATTACACTAATACGTTAGCATATAAAAGTAAGAACCAATTTAATGTCTTATCAGAATGTAAACATTTCATTACCTTGGGAGTCGACTTTTGAAAAGTCCTTAAACTGATTTTTAGGCGATTACATGAAATGTTTGCAGAAGTAACAACTAATTTAATGTCGCATCAAACCTAAGAAACTAGTCGAAAACTTCAAAAACCTATCCAACTTCCTTACACCCACTCGGGGTTGAATATCCACGAATTCTGAAATTACATTTGAGGCGATAATATAGGAACCCTTAGGAAGTAAAAATCAATTCGATATCTTATCAGATATTAGAAATATGTTGGAGTTCGTGAAATGCAACTGCTTGTGGATGAAAATCAGAAAATCCTAAAAGACGTCATACATAGAAGGACTCTGTAGAAGTAAAAGCAACTCTGATATCTCATCAATCTAACCTAACAGATATGTCGATAATTGCGAAAACGTATTCAAGATCCTTTTACCCACTGGGTTGAATATCCAAAAACCTCCAAAACAAAATTTAGATTACAAAAAAAGCCCGACGAAATCAAAACTAATTCGATGTCTGATTATTTCAAAGAGATATGACGGAATTCGTGAAAACATGTACAATCCGTTTGTACTCTTTCAGGAGTTGGAAAGGTCAAGAATCCTGATAAAAACTTTTAGACGAATATGTACATAGTTCGTTGAAGTAAAAAGTTATTCTATATATAATCAGACCTGAGCGATATGGTTGAACTCGTGAAAATGCATACAACGCTTTAGGGGTCGAATTTAAAAAATCTCCAAAATCTTTTCCTTCTGAAGAACCCGTAGAAAAAAAAATAATTCAATAGATCTAAAAGATATGACGAAATTCGTGAAGTACCTACAATATATTCACCTTATATTCACTGTTATTTGTTTGCTCCGTATGCAAAGATATTTTTTAATTTTTTAATTTATTTTCTAGTAGTTCTACATTTATATTCAAAAATTTGAATTTTTGAAAGAACGTCAGCGTCCGACTTTCACTATTGAAGAAAGTGACTTTTGTCCAAAACTGTGTCCATATTGCTCTATATTTATTGTAAAAATCCTGTAACAAATTTAATAACATCTAAAAGGAGAATGCAAACCATCTACCCAAATATTTGACATTAATCTACAGAAGAAGATAGCAGAAACGAATCCCACCTTAACAGAATTGCTATGCCTGCAAAGCTATTTGACCAACTAAAAGCCAGTGAAAGCGTTCTTAATATTATTTAGGCATATTTACATGACCAGAAATCGGATTATCTACCACCTAAGGCAAAAAGTGAACAAACTCGAGAAAAAAACGGACTACCTCATTTTCTTGAACCCCAACAAAAAAAAAACCTTTGTAAATTTCGGGAACTTTATAAACCTTAAGACTGTTGCGTCCAGATAAGTCCATGTCTCCGCTGTCAGAAACGACCGGGTAGCAATTCATTTGAATTCTACGAAGAAAAAGCCAAGAAGTCAGGTGGGTCATCCTGATTCCTCTAAGGCGACAAGAAAAGGAAAAATAGATTCTTTTCTGGACCGGGGAAAAATTAATTTAATTGAATCGAGGCTCAACTTAAGTGTAGTCTTCAAATAACGTTAATTGAAGGTAGAGAGATATGTAGGTTGGTGGGTGGCAGAGTAATATTACCGTCATAATACTGACAATGTAAATTTATCGTCGTCATCAGCGCAACCCATCCTTACGATGTATCAGATGTATTTCCGCGACATGAAATCCAAAGCGTGTGCCCACGACATATTTCAAATTTTATGAGATTTTTTCCTCTTCATTTTACAGTCGAGTGGCTGATGGGATCCGGGGATGGATGGAAGCTCTATTGTATGCGACGTCCTTGCCATACGACATCCTTAAATGGCTGCAAATTCAATTTGTTACCTATTTCTTCTCGGAGGGGTTTTTTTTTCCTATTCGTCCCTTTTTTATCCCTTTACGAACGTGGTGGTACATTATCACACTCAATTTCCTGTATGTACAGCCCGTGTAATGGAATAAATTATGGCAAAATGACATTGGGAAGTGACTGACTTGAGGGACAGTAATGTGATAACAAGCGCTCTATTTTTGTGGTCAACGTGTGCAGTAAAAAGGACTCCCCGGCCCCCAGTAAGGGTAGTTATAACCTAATTAGGGCAGTGATAAAGTGCTGAGAAAAAACGCTTTGATGCAAGCTTCTGGAATGTGTAACAAACACTTCTCGTAAGAGTTGGAAGTGTTATGGGGTATGCCGATTACTGGGGTTGAAGTTGTTACAACGAGTTTGCTAGTAAACTCTGAAAAGGGGTGAGCAATGCGGTTTAAAGAGCAGTTCATTCTTTACCTTTTCCTACCCGTACTAAATTATAAATAATACTTAAAAAAATAGTTTTTCGTTCATAAGAGCCTAGAAGAGTTCTTTGAGTACATATGGATTCTCATTTATGAGAGGTAATTTTACACTTATAGTATACTGTGAGAATGTTATCAACACCTTCTAAGGAAAAAATCGACAAGTTTATCAGATATAATTTTCATTGTTTATATATAAGAAGCAAGAGGTGATTTCAGTAAAGTTATTTTAACGAAAAAATTTTTCTTGCGAAAATCTGCGCCAATTTAACAAATATTTTTATTTTGGATTTACAATGAAAACTTTAGAAACAAATGTTTGTTTTATTATTTTGTTCGATAATTTAGTTTAATTTAGATGTCATTTTTTTTTTAATTTATACAGGAAGTTGCAGTTTATTTGATAAAATTCCAATTAAATAAAACTGGTATTTCAATAAAAAAGAATATGGTCGATTGATTGTTATCAGAATATAAATCCTGGTTATGAGAAAATTATCTCCCAATGTATGAGTGTAACGCTCTTATTCAAGTCATATGAAAATTGTAGAATATTGCAAAAAATGGGCAGCCTGGGCGAAACTTTATTATGTTCTGTAACAAAGTCTGGCAATCGGCTAAAGTTGATGTGCGATGAAAAAGTCGGCACTACCCCACTTGAGCTTTAAGGCCAAGAATTATTTTTGGTCATAGAATAGAACGTGGTCAAAGTTAAAAAAGTTCTGGACAAGAGAAATTTATTGTTGTCAATAAAATAGCTCCTTGTAAGCTGCAAGTTACAACATTTATCAATAGTTGTTTATACAAGAAAATTACAATTAATAAAGAATCCTTGGAGTATTGAATATTCAATCAAAGCCTAGAAAATATAGCGAAATTCGTGAAAAAGTCGACAACCCCCCTAAACTCACGTAAAGATAGAATATCAAAAAAGAGAGTTTAAGGTTTTTCTTGATGCAATTATACCGACTGCAAAAGAAATATTTTATTATTAAAAAATAATAAAGTATAATCAATTCAATACTCAACAAGAAGACCTAAGAAATGTGTCGGAATTCGTGAAGATTTTTTGCAACTCTCTTAATTTGATTTAGTAGTTCAATGTCAAAAAAACCTACCAATAATTTTTACGCGATTATGTAAAACATATTTTCACGAATTTACAAATCGATGTATACAAAAGAATTCGATATACCATCAGACCTAAGAGATATGACAGAATTCGCAAAACTGTGTACGAGCTCGATAAAAACTCTTAGGGGTTGAATTTTAATAAGATCGTTGATGCTCTTACATACAACGCCTGTGGATCGAAAAATCAATTCGACACCCAATTAGAGCTAAGAGATAAGCCAAAATACAAGAAATGGTATGTACCCCTCTCAATCTAGCTTAGGGGTTAAATGTCAAAAATTACTAAAACCAGTTTTAGACGATTATGTTATTTACGGGTTTACAAATAGATATAGAGGAGTTCCGATATCTCATTATACTTAACAGATATGCCAAAATTTTCGAATATGATAAAATTCGTAAAAACATAAGGACAAAATTTGAGGAAAAAAATATATCGATCGTTTTCTCCCTTTTTATTTTGTCCCATATGTGTAGAACAAGTAGGATAATATTTTTTTTTTTTAATTTCTGTTCTACTCACTCAAATTATAAACAAACTCTGAAATTTAAACTTTCTACAATAGCTCAAGATATAAAAAAAATACAATTACACGCACTACTGCCTTATATAAATATCAAGCGGTTGTACAGATATAAAAATCAGAATAATTTCAGTACAGTTACTGCCGTATACGGCGGACGGACAGACTTTCTTTTTTTAAAAATGTAAAATTTAACGAAAGTTTCGGATAGACAATTTTTTGAAAATTTTATGTAGATCACACTAATTTAAAGGTTTAAAAAAAAACCACAAAGAGAATTCGTAACATTATTTAATGCGCAAAAAATAACAAAGAGAATTCGTAACATTATTTAATGCGTAACTTTTTATAATCGTAAAAAATGGTTCCAATTCTCTATAGGTGTACATATGTACTGTACAAAAAGTTACTTCGTATACACTTTGACACTTTTCAGACACATTTGAAATGCGCAAATAAAATACATACACCCGAACGAATCCTCATAATGTGCACTCTTCTACAAAAACATCATTAATTAACATCGTACCATAATTAACCCTTCTCCGCTCCTAGCCCAGATACTAATCTAAAAAGCCTTACAGTCCCTTAACTTAATTTGCATGTGAATAGTCGGTATACAGCTCCTTTCGTCCTTAAAGGATATACAGGTCAAATTAAATGAATTCTAAATATACGAGTATGTGGATATGTGGATATGGTTAGATTGTGGCGAATGCTGTAGGTGGTTTCCGGGTTGAAGTGTATCCGATAGAGCAGACAGTAAGCAAAACAAACAAATTTACAGAATTTTGTGGATTACCATGAATGCTCTCGGCTTGTCCTTAGTAGCCTACTACTTAAACCCTTTGGATATATGCAAACCAAAACGGGTAATATTATTACCATATCGTCTCCGAATCGCACCTTGCTTTGTCCGAAATACACCAAACAACTCGGGTTCTATTAATGCACTCGAGAGCAAAGAGGATAAACCAAATATTTCGTTTACGTGATCCGGTTCAGGTGAATTTTGTTCTAGACGTTAATTGGATTTTATTTTTGAGTTTGGGAGTACTTCAAAAAGTTTGTTTTTTTTGGGCAGGTAGGTTTAATGTTGGCGTAAATTTTAGTTCAATTCAGGTGACTGAAAACTGAAGAGGTTCCAACTTGAGAATTTGTACAAGCTGATTTTTTTTTTCGTAACTACGAGTATTAGTTCATGTTTGGAACGAAAAACAGAAAGGTAAAATACGTAAGTTAAATTTAGAGCTATGCGTTTTTATAAAATCAAATTTTTGCATTTAAGGATGTGGAAAAGTTCGTGGAATGGACCGGGTCTAAATATATAAGGAATGAAATCGGCGACTATAATGCAACTAGCAAAATTATTTGAACTACTATATGAAATTATCGCTGTTTCGAAAAATTTGACGTAATTTAGAAATAATGCATTTGATTTTTAGGTCGTTTCCCAATACCTTGCTTCGTTTACGTTTAGCTAGAACAGTTTATGACGTCAGACCTAGCGAAGTAGTGTCTTGATTCCTTGTTGGTTTGAGCATTGAGTACTACGTATTCGTTTTACATAAAAACTAAAGTTAAAAAAATTCAAAAATTAAAAATTTGTTCAGTTGTTGTTGTTGTTCGCCTGAATCGTTTTTAAGTTATCGTGCTTACAGTAAAAGTAGCCAAAAGGGCAAATGATCTCAGTTGGCAATTTTTTGTCTGGTGGAGAGGGGGCTTCAGAAACTTCTGTGATGACGAAAAACAACCTAAGAAATTCTTAATTGAATTAGATATCATAAAGCCGGCTACAGATTTATCGCGTTTCGCCTATTTCGCGTCATTCGCGTCTTTCTCGTGAACAGTGTGCAGAGGTTTCTCGTGAGTTTCTCGCGTTTCGTTGTTCACGATTCGTGATTCGTGCGTTTTCTCTGCTGGAGGCGGTTTTTTCATGACATCAAAGGATTTCGCTTAACGAGAAAATGACGAAAAATACTCGAGAAGATTTTTCGTGACTTTCTTGTGAGTTTTTTGTTTTTCGTGTTTAATGTCAAAAGTATTGACTCGCAGGAGTTCAGAAATTGAAAATAAAAAAATTAACTTCACAAAATGTAGAGAAATCAGGAAAACCCGAAACTTGCGAATAGTGTGTACAATTCTTTCTCGTATCCTCGCAAGTTTCATGTGATTCGTGAAATAAGACGAGAAACTCGCGAAACCCGAAAAACAGTGTATGGTGGTGTATGGTCTAAGGTAGCTCTTTTATATCGCTAATTTTGTACAGCTACGTTTTATACTATGGTAGCGCCGTAAAAATAAAAGTTTGTAAACCAAAGCGTCTAAAATTGGTAGCAATACTTTTGTTGTCGCGGCCTCCATGTAGTTACATTACTCGAGGAACTCGAGGAATTAAATTTCTCAGTGAAAGCCAAGAATTGATAGTTCAAGATTATAAAATCAATCAAATTTATTAAAATTTTTTATTTTAAGAAAAGCTTAAGAGATAAAAATACAATTCAAAGACATTTTTAAAAACCGTATCTGTAAAGAGGTGTAAAAAACTCAACTTATGGGTTTTTTACATTCCTCGATAACTTTTAAGACCCTAGTTACAAAGACACCAAAAAAGATTTCATGTTTTTTCGGGAGCTCAGGGCGTAAAAAGGGGTTAAATAAATTTGCCGAAATTTCATCAATAAGCGTTTATATAAATTGCCAACAACGACCCACAAGGATTGAGGTTACACAAATTTTCTCGAATTTCTCAATATCTTTTTGGATTGATCAGACATCGGCAAATATCCGAAGAGGGTGAAAAGTGTGAAATATATGTTGTTATAAGTACCACAATTTCTTCTCTTAGGTCTGATAAGATATCAAAAGGGTTGTTATTTTTACAAACGAGTACAAATTGAAATCAGTTTTATTTTTATATTCAACCCAAATGGTGTGAAAAAAGGTTGAATATTATTAACGAATATTTATGAACTTCTTTCAGGTTGAAGAAGATATGTTACATATCAAATTAATAACAACATTTTCGGGGTTTTCAATATTCAACCCAAAATATAGGGAAAAGGGGTTGAATTTTTTTTGTCTAATATATCAATAGCTGTCAGAGCAGATTAGATATTAGATTCGTTTTTATAAGTGCCGCTATTTCCTCTCTTAGGTCGGATGAGATATCAAATTGGCTGCGCAGATTTCAGACTTTTTTTATATTCAACTCAAATGGTACGAAAAATGGTTGAATATTACTGATAAATATTTACGAATGTCTTTCATGCTAAACCTAAAATGTAGGGAAACCCTTTTCCCAAATTCAAGCCCTGTTGATTTTTTTTTTTTGTCGAATATCTGAAAAGCTGTCAGACCAGATAAGATATTAGATTCGTTTTTATAAGTACCACTATCTTTTCTTCTCTTAGGTCGGATGAGATTTCAAATTGGCTTGCCAGATATCTGATTTTTTTTATATTCAACCCAAATGATACGAAAAGTGAATGAATATTACTGATGAATATTACTGATGAATATTTCTGAATGTCTTTCATACTAAACCCAAAATGTAGGGAAAAGGGGTTGAATTTTTTTTTTTGTCGAGTATCTGAATAGCTGTCAGAGCAGATTAGATATTAAATTCATTTTTATAAGTACCACTATTTTTTCTCTTAGGTCGGATGAGATATCAAAGTGGCGGCGCAGATTTCAAACTTTTTTTTATATTCAATTTAAATGGTACGAAAAGTGGTTGAAAATTACTGATTAATATTTACGAATGTCTCATTCTAAACCAAGAATGTAGGGGAAAGGAGTTGAACTTTTTTTTTCGTTTATCTGAATAGCTGTCAGACCAGATTAGATATTGGAGTCGTTTTCGCTTATATCGACGCCTAAGAAAGAAGTTTTGTTTTATATCGACATTCAAGTCCCAAGGGGATGAAAAATAAATCACTCAATATTTTCGGTTTAAGGAAATTTAAATTCGGGTTACAATTTATGAAGAATATAAATAAGCCCAGTCCATAGGTATCTTGAAAAACTCTTAAAACCTTATGTTTGTAAGCTTGAAAAATAGGGACGGTAACATTAAAGATGGATTTATCAACTATTAACTCACCTGACTGAATTTTTCCTGACCATCCAAAATGTCAATAAACAGTCTCATTCGATCGTCCATAATTTGAAAGCCATTTCGTGGCTGTGCCAATAAATTCTGAACCGCTTCGCGTATTGATCCCGGCGTCGTACTACACGAACTTCCATCAGGCGAGTCGCCGTAACCGTTGCTCTGTAGCTGCGAAAGCCTTAGCTGATCGGATGATTGACGCAATGCGTCCGAACATTTCTTCAAGTAGTCGATCGAACCGATCGATTTATATTGATCGGCCAGTTGATGGAAATTGTCCAAAATTTGATTGAAGTCGGCCAAAGGAGGAGGCGGTGGCTTTTGTGACGGTGGTTGATTTTTTAGATTCTTGCTGGGACTTAGTGCTTCGAGGTCCTTGCTCATGATTCGTAGATTATCCGAAATTTGATGGAAACTTTCCGAAGTGGTTGTGCTATGACCGAAATTTTCGAGATTCGTCGATTTCGGACGAACCGTATCCTTGGCTGGTGTCTTGATGGTGGGAAGCGGAAGCGGTTGGTCGGCGTCGTTAAGCTGATTGGAACGTATTGCGTCGAGGAAAAGTCGTAGCTGATCTGACGGAGTGCGCGGTTCGCTGGGACTCGGTTTCGAATGGTGTTGTGATTGTTCGTTGCTAATGCAGCTGGACAGTGTGACATCCGGTTGCGACTTGGACACAGGAACTTTGGGTTTTTCCTCGAGGAGAACGGGTCCAGCTGCTTGACCCGGTTCGCCACGCATCGAACTTCGTATGCTGTCGAGGAACAGTCGCAGCTGATGGGACGGCGTCTGAGTTGATTCGTTGCCAGCTTTCGATTCGGTGTCCAGACTTATGGTAAAGCTATTCGTTGACGATGAAGTGGGTAGGTGTGCCGGATGATGACCACCCTGTTTTTGTTTGTCCATTTGTTGCTGCCGTTTCAATTCGGACAGAAGTTTTGCCTGTTCGGAGTACTTTCGGACGCTCTCCGTAATCGTTCGCAACTGTTCGGAGTAGATTCGGAGTTGATTCTCGAGGAATGCTTGATCGGGAATGGTACCGTATGCATAGGACATTGGCCTGTCGGATTTCCGTTTCGACGTTGTTGTCCCGGTCGTTGTATTGACCGAATTAATTATGCCACCCGGTCCGACTATACTCATGCTACCCAAGCCCGAATCTGATATGTTTCCGGAACTTCCGTTCTCCAACGAAACGTTAAAGGACGATGGCGATTGTCGATTTATTTGTCCATGAAATGTGGCCGAGTGTCTCATACCAGATACTAGCATTGCTGATGGTGGTGGACATACGCTTTGAGTGGCGGAGGGTGGCTGGCAAACAATTGATTTTTGGGCATGAGATGCAGATGGCGATGGTCCACAATTTCCGGAACTATTTGAACGTGAGTTCTGAGTTAGCATTTTTCCGGTAGTTGGTGACATGCCGGCTGGTAGTTGGCCACCGACACTACTGCCACCTATCGGCTGCGAGAGTCGTCGACTTGGAATCGGCGGTGGTTTGTAGCTTTTTTCGAGACCATTACATCGGTCCAGACTTCGTGGTCGTTGAGCTACGACTTGACCGTTTACAATAATGTTGGGGGTATGATGGCCAGTTGGGGTGGTGGGTGGTTGCGATGGCGGCCGAGGCGTACTATGTGAACGCCTTGGAACGACAGGATGCAATCCAGCTTGTTGTTGCTGGTGATGATGTTGCTGCTGTTGTTGTTGCTGTAGACTTGAAACTGGCGATGGCGGGGTGTACAGCGGAACTTGTTCATTTTGTCGTATGTTTAGGCGCACTGGACTGTTCCGATACGGTCCATAAAATGAGGCATATATGGTGTCCTTTTCGTCCTGATGACGTAGTTGTTGGTGCTGCTGTTCTTGCTGTTGCCTCGAAACCATTAAGCGTTGCTGCTGTGTATAAATCGTTGACTTTATATCGTTGTTCAGGTCGTTCAAGGGCGATGTTACAGGTATGCTAAGAGGTCGTTTCGGACGTAACTTGCTGGGATCAGCATATTCATCATAGTTCTGATGATAGTGCGTTATGGCCGAGTTTCCTTGAATCTTATTGTCGACCGGCCCCGAGGTCGTAGGAATTCCCGGATTTCCAACCATTCCCGAAGGACTCACAAATGGATTGTTGATGTGCAGCGAAATATTAGTGTCGTCGATTTGCAGCTCACTGCCACCGTTCAACTGAATTTTCCGATTCATGCCGGCTATTTCGGAAAACTGATTGTAGTCGGTGTTGCCTGTGGGGTAGGTTGTCGACGATGGCAACCGGTAGCCATTTAACAGTCGCTGATTTAAAACTTTTCTATGTTGTTGTTGTTTTTGCAGAAGGTCATGCTGAATTTGGGTAGGTTGCTGTTGCTGCTGCTGTTGCTGTTGTTGCTGGGCCAATGGCTGTTGTTTCTGCGAAGCCATTATCTCAACACTGCTGTTGTCTTTAGCATTCAAACCATTCTGCAGATTTGTCGAAGTCATGGTACTGCAGATATATTTTCCGAACTAATGGAATAAATTGCGAGCAATGGAAATACTCAAAATTCTACACTTCAACCCACCACCACTCGTCGTTTTTCACTGCATCCATTTCAGCACTATTAACACCTAATTTCCCACCGTGAAAAATTTCATATTTCCAGTTCACTTATTCAGCAATATCACTTTTGGGGGCGACCGACACAATTTAATTTTTTTTTCACAAAATTCACTAAATTAACCCTAAAATGATGAAAACTTTTCGTTAGAACTGGTACTGAATGAAATTTTCTGTCCACTTTGTTAATTCTTTGCAACATTTTCGGCACGAAGCTTAGGAAATTTAGCGAAGAAAATTCAAAGATTAAATTAAAAAAAAGTGTATAAAAGGATTTTAGAAGAACCCTTTCATAATGGTATAATTGGGATTAAGGAATGGGATCCGTTCACTCTACCGGCATTGCCTATAGCCAAGTTGATACATAGTTTTTCCTGCTTTTCGCCTTTTAATAAGGAAAAGATTAAAATTTTATATGGAAAAAGGGGACAGCGAATACAAAGGATTACTTCGTACTTTTTTTTCGAGAATATCATTTTTTTTCTGAAATAAAACTCCTCGAGGGACAATTTTCCCTTCTTCCGGAGTGAGGTTTGTTATGGGGTAAGACTGGGTTTATCGTCTTTAAGACTGGACGGCTTAAAAACAAAGTGGACTATTAATGGTTGGAGTCGTAACTATTTTCGCAGAAAAATTAATTATGAATGGAGGTGTGGAAGAACGAACGGACTTTTTAAAAGGCTTTGAAATTATTCTCCATTTACGTGATTTAGATGAAAAGATGCAAGTGGAAATGGCTCCCTGTGGAGTATTTTAAAGTTTTAATTTAATGTATTTCACTTGATGTAATGACAACGGAATTCCGTAACAGTTTACGGAATTGCAGAGCAGTTCGGAACTGTAACGGAAGAGTATTAAAACCTTGTTGGTACTTTTTAATTCCGTGGAAGGAATTGTGTCACTCGGAGAATGGCTTTAATACTATTCATATTTATCCCTTAAACTGTGTCACACCTAGAACAATACTAGGCCAATCAAGAAAGAGGTGTGTCTTGAATTCTATTCAAACTGATTTCATGATTAAACTCAGAGAGAATATGAACTAGGGTAGGTAAGTTGGGTAGGTACGCGTGGCTGCCCGCGGGAACACGCAAATAAGTGTTTCCGAAAAATGTCACCCACAGGATCAACGAGTCCAGTCCTACTCGTCAAAACATTTAGAGCTTGCAATAAAGCGTTAGATTTTCGCAACCTCCGTTCTGTCAAGGTCACTAAGAGTGTCGATGAAGTAAGCTCCTAGATGTTCCTTGTTCAGTTCTGCTAAGGTTTTTCTTAACCATTTTTCCAATCTAATTTTATTTCAATATAGCCATTGTTAGCTTTAAGTTTCCAACCATTCTTGTAGAGGTACAGCCTGATCACAAACTATTACTACTAATGTACATGTAATCATCTGGTTCACGACATAATAAATTTGAATTTGAATTTAAACTCCTAGATGAGATTTCCGTCTAGAAAATAGAGACCGCCCATGTCTATCCTCTAGAAGGAAAGCTAGACTTTATATGAACTGAAAAGTTAACGAAACTATGAAACGAAAGAGTAAAAATCGACGAAAAATTTAATACACAAATTTAATAAAAATAAAAACACCTATATCTTATTAAATTTTGTTTTTATTCTTATTCCTTTTGTGAATTATATTCTTTGTCAATTTACTCTTCCATGTTTTAGTTTCTTTAACTTTTTAGTTCACCTTATCAAATGACAACAATGAAAACTTAAGACAACAATATAATAAATAAAAACAATAATAAAAAAAATAATAAATTAGAAAATTAAAATAACAAATAATTGGATAATATAAAAGTACCTACACAATAAATGTAAAAAATACAATTAAAAAAAGTTAATAAATTCATAAAAAAAACTATTTAACAGTGAAAACTAAATAAAAGGCAAAAAGTAAACAAAATTTTTGAAAATAAATGATAAAATATTTAATTCACATATTAAAAAATTAAATTAATATAAAGAACAAATTAACATAAACAAATTAAGAATAAAAGAGAGTACTGGAAATAACGAGGAAATGAAACTCAAAAATTATAAAAAAATACAAAAGCGATTGAGAAAAAGAGTATAAGAAAGGTGGAGAGAAAAAGTAAGTAATTGCAAAAATAGAACTACAAAATAAATGATAATAAAAGAGTACTCAATTTGAATTTTAATTTTTAAAAAAAATTAAGCAAAAGCAAAAAGTGAATTAAAAAATTAAAAATATTAATTTAAAGAATAAAAAATATAAAGGAAATAAAAGTAAAAAATAAAGAAGAAATTAACAAAAAATAAGACAACTAAAATAAAAATTAAAACATAAATGTATCTAATGAAAAAACAGCGAAATAAAATTCTAATAATATGAAAGAAAAATAAAAAAAATAAAATAGTACCTACGAAAAACCCGAAAAATTAATTTCGAAAATTAACAAGGAAATACAACAAAATAATACAACGGAAAGTAAAGAAGATAGAAAAATAAAAACGAAATTAATAACTATACAATAAATAGAAATAAAATAGAAGTAAAGGTCCAATTGAAACTATATTCAAAAGTAAAAATATCAATTAAAATAAAATACATAAATAATGAAAATAATGAGGATAAAGTGAAAAAAAAAATAATTAAGACAATACGAATGAAAGTAGAATATTAAAAAATGACAAATAAAAAATAAATTAAGTTGATAAAGTAAAACAAAAATAAAAAATAAACAAGAAATTAAATTAAAAAATAGTAAAAGTTTGATAAAGGACTCAGTCAAGTTCGAAACGTCACTTAAAATATGGTCAATTAGAATAGTATTTAGTCCGGAAAATTTAAGGACGTAAGAAAGAATTTAAAGTAAAGAAAAAATGAACAAAAAGAGAAATCCAAATGCAAATAAAAGGAATAATATTAGAAATTAAAAAAGAAGTAGGAATAATAAAGAAATGAACTTCAAAAAGCAAAAAAAAAATAATAATAAAAAGGTTATTTCAGTTATAGTCTTTGCTGATTCTTAACATTTGTCAAGACAATTTAAAATCTCGTGTCCCCAAAATACACCTATGACAGATATTAGTTAAGGCACATCTACAACATGCACCTTCTATATGAACCCTATAGGATCTAGTGCAGACAGTATGGTATGGTATGTGGGGTGGTGACAACTTCACTACTCCACACACTCTTTCACATAGACGTAATAGGAGATATATTTAACAGAAACCTTAACAACGAACTAAATGAGCCGTTCATTTTAAAAGTGAAATATATTCATTTTGTTTTTAAACCTACATGCTTAAGGGTTTGCGTTTTAACATGTTTACAAAAATTTATGCCAACTTTCGGGAAAATTTATTTGTATTTGTTGACGTTAGGAAATTCAGACGTATAGTGAAATTTAATAGCCATTAGAAATGTATACAGTTAATTCAAAAAGTTATACTTATCATATAGGTCACAGTAATTAGGCATATATTTTGTAATAAGAGTAGAGTTTAACAACAGGTTAATGAAAATGACCTGCACACTCAAATATCAATTACGATACAATTCATTATTTTACTTTAAATTAGCTTCACTCGAATATGTATAATAATCCCGAATATTGATTCCGAATTAAATTATTTATTTGGGAAACTGTTTCCGTGCTAAATAAAATATTGTATTGATTGAAACGCAACGTACTGAAAGCAAAGGTAGCATTACGTGGAAACTGTAAAATACGGAAATTAATTTATTTTAATTAATTGGGCAAATTTCTTGCGGAAAAAACTAGACTGTAGACTGTAGATATATATTTTGCATGATTGATTTTTTAGATATAAGGTAGATTCAATTAGTAACAATGAGCAAAACGGGTTATTTTTTGGGATAAAGAATGGAAGAATATTTCAGTGTACGATTGAAATAGGTTTTTGATTTAACACTGAACATGAGGTGAATGAATCAAACTATTATTTTCGTAGGAACGGCGTTCATATCAACGAAAATGCTAAATATTTTCACTTAATCTTATTACAAAATTGCTTCTAGAATCGGTAAGAATTAATTCGTACTTTCTTTCAGTTATAACCAGCAATGGAACTTCAGACAATGTACAAAAAATTCCATCAACTGCGAAAATTATCTTTTTGTGAAGAAATATTTTGCAGATTTTCACAGAAAAGGGAATTTTTGATTTATTTTATTTAAATTCAGTTTATTTGACTGTTAAAGTTTTAGATACTTGTGGTGTAGCGTTAGGAGGATTTCCATTTAATAAATATTTTTATTGCACTATTGCGATAAATGGAATCGAATAAATAATTCCAAAAAAATAGACAATATTCTAAATTCAAAAAAGGACAACATTTGAATCTTCACGATTCAAGGTAGCCAGATTTTTCTTTTCAAATGTTAATAAGAATTTCACAGTAGCCGCAATTCGGTCAAGGAATTTAAAATTTTTCAATTAAATTAGTACTCAAAATTAATTTCCTTTAGGTAGTTCTAAAGCGAATAACTTTTCGGAAATCGTGTAATAATCGATATATGAAATGGGACCAATTTTTTCTAAGTCTATAGCATCAAATATATTTATGATGTAAAGAGAAATTCCTGGAACAACTTTACTTAAAAAACGACATAAGCAATTAACCATAACTCAAATCAAACTTTAGCACCATTGAATGGGTGGAGATATTATTTGACAACAAGACAGGGAGCACTCTGCTAATTGATTAGCGAAGAAAAGCACTACACTTATAAAATGATGATGAATGAAACTCTTTGGGTTGTATATAGTATTACGCTGTATGCCACGCTGACAAATTTGACCGTTTTCCCTAGCAAACGACATCAAATAGAGTCTTCGTCAAATTTTTGAATGTCATATTTTTTTTATTAGCTTTATACAAAAGTCTTTTTTGACCAAAAAATTTGACAGAATTTTTCGTCAAATTATTTTAATCATATCTATAGTTGACAGCATGGCATAAAGTGTCATATAGTATTAGGATTAGATAGAGAGGAAAAAAATAACGGTGATTGTTTCGCATAAATAACTTTCAATTAAGTTTTGAAAGTTATGACAAAAATAGTATATTGATCTTAAAAACGTATAAATAATGCTAGTATTACACTGTTTCACCAAGCTGTCAATTTCCAGTAATAAGCAATGCGGAAAAGCGTTTTTGACCGAGCCGATACTCTGAAATTAATTTGTATTCGCCTACATCGCATTGCTTATCACTGCAATTTGACCACTTGGTCAAACTGTGTAATACTATCTATTTACACTTAAAACTAGTTCACATTACACTGTTTGACAGGCGGTCAAATATTTGACCATTTTCATTGTCAAATGCTGTCAGATGGTGTCAGATAGTGTAATAGTCAAATGCTGTTTGACGAAATGGGTCAAATAGGAAATGGCACTCGTAAAAATTTCTTGTGGCAATCGGTTAAGCAAATAGCAATAATTATTTAATTAAGTATTTTAAGTACTGGAATTCGATTTTTTGTTTTCCCGATGTCTGCCAACACTTCGATTTAGATCAGAAAAAATAGCAGTTCTGTCAGAATGTCGTTCTGGCCTGATGGCGTTTGACCGTTTGACACGAAGAGAAAAATTTACGATTTTGTCAAATGTGTCAGATAGTGAAATATCGCAATCGAACAGAGTGCCAAACGGATATTTGACATCAAATCTGGTCAAATTTTTATGATCAAATATTTAACAACCTGGCATACAGTGTAATACTAGCTTTAGAAACAAAGTCTATTTTGACCCAAAAAAAATTTCACAGAACTTTTCGTAAATTTTGTTTAGTCAAATATTTGACAGCATGGCATAGCGTGCAATATTAGCTTTAGATGGGAGGAAAAAAAGTAGCGATAAGTATTTCGCTTAAGTAACTTTCAATTAAATTTTGAAAGTGAATACAAAAATAGAAGATTGTTCTTAAGAACGTAACAATTTAAGAAACAAAACTACCGGCTGTTTAAGAACATCTTCGTAACCGTAGGAATTGCAAGTTATTTGGGACCGTAGAGGCATTAAGCTAGCGAGTTATTTTGCACAATATGAATTATATATATTAGGAAAGAATTAACTGTATGTCAATATTATCCACCGCAAGCACAAACACAGTACGATTGAAGAACTTAACTGAACTGGATAACTACAGCGATTGTTAATTGTTTTATGCAATGACAATTGCGATATTCAAATATCTGTTAAATGAACAGTTCTACTTTGTAGATAATTAAAAAAATAATAATTAATACATATCACCGACAATGTTCGCCCAATAAGTTCAGAAACCACAAATAAATTACTGACTCATGTACTGCTAGTCCCAGCTGGGAACTACCCTAATTGTTTTAGATTTTAAAATCGATTAGCTCTATCATGGTTACATTATAGAACAACCATATGTTATACAAAGGTTACTTTGCAATGGGCCAATTCAACCTTGACTACAAGGAGATTTTCGTATCAAATTCTGAGAACGAAGCTGTGCGAAAATATCTCCATCCAAGTCTAAACCAAAATTTGCATTTTTTTCCAATCACAAGAATTTCCTTTTGAAACTCAAAAACTACTTGGCAGAAAGTAGGAAACTCGACTACAAAGAATTCAATCAAAGTTAACTGAAAATCCTTTCGTTTACAAGAAGCAACCCACTTTTCAAAGTCGTCCGTTCTAATTGGATGCCAGGAAAATTCACTGCGACATTTCAACATTTCGTAGCCAATGTTGTTCGCTGAAACCGGCAAAAGCAAACTTCTCCAATTATCCATTACATAATTTTGCCGAGGTTGTAAATAATTCAAAAGACCTCCCCCGGGGTGTGGGAGCAAATTGACCAAACTGTCGGCTTTTATCAGTTCTTGCCCTCACGTGAAAAGAAACTGCCCTCATTACAATTGCATCAAATTGTTCTCAAATGTTCCCTTAAATATCCAATGGGAAGTGGAATAGTGTGTTGCCGAAATAAGTTCCGGGCAAATAATTTGCAATTCTACTGCCTTATAGTTTTAAATTATTCAATCGTATTCAACCCGCAACCCGGTTATCCTTGCTGCAAAGACAAAAAAACAACGGGGGAGCTGGTACACGATAAGGGATGTTAATGATGTTGTAGGTGTTTATGACCGAACGAAAATGTTGCAAGGAATCGTTAAAGTCGTAGACGGTTGTTCAAGAAGATTTTCTTTTATACCGGGCATTTCGCGCGTAATTAAGGGATGTAGTTTTTTTTTTTTTTTAAAAAAAACATGAACAACACGATCACTAAACACGGCACAATTTTTTAAAATTTTTTTTTGGATTTATGTATCAAACCAATCAAAACCGGAAAAACAAAAAAAAAAAAAAATCGATTTTTCTTCTAAATAACCGACGAGAAACTGGAAAAATGTTTTTGAATTTTCTTTTTTTTTTTTTTTGAGAATTTTCCAAAATCGAAAATAAATAAACACCGAAATACCCGTAAAAATCCGACGATGTTGCTTAAAGCATATCACCGCTAAAACTAGGAAAGCTTTGGGCCCTTCCAGTATCCCGTCAAAACTGTAGGAGCCATCAGCTCCATTAGCCATACCCAACAGCACCCCAATATGTGTGTACCACGCAGGAGATGTGCATCTCGACAGAAGCCGATTTCGGCTTTTCTTCTCGTGAAACGAGTCGGGAAAAGGCTCGTCGAAATTCCGGAAAAACAGCCGAGAGAGAACAAAAGTTGGGGAAAAAAACACGATATGCGCATGTTTACTAAAAAGAAATCGCTCTAACTATACTAAAAAGAAATTTGGACAAAATAAAGTGTGTGGTGTGTGGGAAAACCACTGTGTTCTATACCGGCATTTTCCATCCGACACCGAACAGTCTGGCCGGAAAATTGAACAGCTCAAGTCCTTACTTCCTTGCTTTCAGCTATTTTATCCAGGCTTGTCGTATTTTCGGGGTTGTCTTTTATCAATTACCGCCGGGATCGTATAGACTTGTAATTAAACTCACATGTGTACCATCGAAACCATAACTTTTATCTACTAGATAAAATCATTGATTTTTTTTTTATTCAATAATTTTTCTATTTATTTTTAGGCCTCTTAGGATAGGGAAATTACAAATTTCCATGATGACGACCCATGATGAGCGTTCGATAGGATACTCGATGGAGGAAAAGGGTTGTTAAGGGTTAAGTATGCTCTTATAGTCGACTGTAGCCACTTTTGATATTATTCGATGTATTCAACATATTATTATTGCATTATGCGAGCAATATTTGGTTTATGTATAGTACAAGTGTATAGTGAATAGCCTGAGAGTATGCGAGCTGGTGATGCTCGAGGGTATTTTTGAATGCGCTTTTTACGAGCGAATATAAAACGTGAATGGATATGTTTGGGGGTATAATGCGCACTTGAATAATTTCGTTGAAAGCAATTGAAAGTTGATGGGTTTCGATTTACAATATTTACATAAATTGATGTGTATGTAGGTGGCCGGCAATTAACGCCTCTATGGTTTATAATAAGAGCAGAATTGCGCTCGATTAAATATTTTAAAAATATTATTGGAATCTCAAACGTAATTAGTTTTAGATCAAATTTGGTATGTGTAGATAGAATCCCAAGTGAAGTCCATTTTAATATTTATATCTATTAAAATTTTTGTTGTGCAAGAGGGTGTAGGGTGTGATGGTGGGAAGGAAAAAATTCTGATTACTATTTGTAGAAATTCATCAACAAGAGATAGCTAATAATTGACGACTATACAGAGCCACTAGAGAGGCATCATAGACAAATTGTAAATAATGGTAGCAAAGTACGGAGGTTAGGGTGATTTTTGTATCTCAAAAAAAATGTATGCTAGTAAGTTCAAACTACACGAGTTAATAAAGCAAAATAAAATTTAAAATTTTTTATTGGCGGTAGAATAAAAAAATCAGTAAAATGTTTATTTTTTTACATTTTAACGAATTTCATTCATGTCAATTCTGTACTGTAAGCACAGCCAAAATAAACATCCGAATGTGGCAAAAATCGCAAAAACCCATTCACTGAGACACTGAAACACTAAAAGTTTTTGATGCCAAAACATTCGGAGAAAAGAAGGCCCGAACCCCAGTGAAGGCTCGTACCCTAGTTGGAGATCTGACTGGACATTGCCACATGAGAAAGTATCTTCATACGATTGATCTCTCTGAGACTTAAACTTTAAATTTATTTTCTGCAGTAAACGAAGAGCCTCCCGGCATATTCCATCCCCTTATATTAACATCGTTGGCGAAGCTGTCTATTGGTCGCCCACAATTAAATACCTTGGAGTTCATTTTGACAAAAAACTAACTTTTCACGAACATGCAAACCAGGCTGTTACAAAGGTATCCAAAAGTATTAGAACACTGTATCCGTTAGTTAATCGGAAATCTAAGCTATCGAAGGAAAATAAGCTGCTATTATATAAGGTAGTAATGCAACCATTACTCATTTACGGTGCCCCTGTTTGGAATAGTTGGGCTTCACTTCACAAAAAGAAGTTACAAACTTTACAAAATAAAATATTGAAAATAATACTGGACAAGCCTTGGTACTATTACACACATATGTAGGCTACATTCAGAAGCAGAAGTAGAGTTGGTGTACTACCTACTGGCCGAAAAAAACTACGGTAAATTCCAACAAAATCTTGCGAATTGCGACAACCCGCTCGTACAAGCTTGTCAAACATAGTTCATAGAAATAGTTTTAATTTTAATTTTAGTTTTAGCTTACAACGACATAATTCAAACGAGGTTTTTTGAAGTTTTGCCCTCATACAAGAAACAATGTATTAATTTAGTATGTAAATATTAGCTACACGCTCCTAATTATAATTAAGTTGAAAAGGCAATTTTGTCTGACCACTGTATTTGGTACATACAATATTGAAATAAGTCGATGTATGTATATAAATATTTGCAATAAATTATCTATCTATCTAAATTTATGATGACGAAGGCGAAACACTAGCTGCAGAACATATCCTCTGTTAATGTGAGTGCTTAGGTCACAAAACAGTTCGTCATTTCGGTTAGGGTTTCATGGAACTATAGGAATTCCTTTGTAAAATACCAAGTTTCAATGGAAGTGCAGGGATTGACATCATAGTGAATTCCGAGGTCATCATAATAGGCAAAATTGTGGCTTCAGTGAAAAGCGGTTAACTAGACCAATCTCTTTTACCAATCTAGGTAATTTAATCAAGTTAATTAAATAAAACAAACAAAAAAAAAATAGTTTTACTATTTTAGTAATACAGTATTGTGACCGATTTAAAAAAAAAATATGCTACCCACAACATTTTTTTTTTTTTCTTTTCATGACTAAAAAAAATTTTCAGTCCATCTGTCAGCCGCACCGTACGTCTACCGGTGTACGCAAAATTCTTTAAAGGCTCGTAGCAACCAAACCCTTTGAGATATTTAGTTGAATGAAATTAAGAGTGATGGTGAAGAGGGTTAAAGATGGGGGGTGGTAGGAAAGGAAAAGCTTCTGATTTGTATATCTCGAGAGCTTATAATAATAAAATAAATATTGATATTTAGATAGAGCTACAGTAGTGGCATGTTGGAAAAACCAAATTTTTTTAGGGGTAGTATGGTACGAGAATGGGGATGTTTTCCTAGCTATACAACGGCTTATGCTACAAAGTTGAAACTCGGTATGTATATGTAAATCAACTAGAAAAGTAATTTATTTTAAATAAAACTTTAAATATCATTTAGTGTTTGGAAGGGGGTCGAAAAAAATTGTCAGAAATAGAGAAAGGGTGGAAAGGGGGTTGTATACTTTTTCACGAATTATGCCTTATCCCACGCTCCTGATAAGATATCGAATATGTTCTTCACTTTCAAGGGCTTGCGTAATAAACGCCTAAAATCTGTTTTTCAGTATTTCCCTTTTTCAACCCTTAAGAGGGTATAAAACGGTTGAACACGTTTTCACGAATTCAATAATTTCTTTTAGAAGTGGTACGAAATTGAATTGGGATTTTACTTTCTCGTGCTGTCTTCATATTTATCAATTAACTGCTTTCAGAATTGATGGATTTTCAACCCCCAAGTGGGTGTAAGGAAGTTCAAAATATGTTTTCAGAGATTCCTACATATTGATTAGGTCTGATGATATATCGAATTCATTTTTACTTCCAAAGGTTTCCTTTACTCCGTGTGCCACATTGTAAGGTGTTATTCCTTGATATATTTGGAGGTGAGTATTTCGGTGGGTAAACTTTCAATATCAGTGGAGATACAGGGTGGTTAAGAAAAGTGCTTTTGACCGGTACCACCACTCACTTAAAACGTTATATCTTGAAAATTAATAATCAGACGGCGAAGTGTATTAGGTAGATACTCGTTTTTTAGGGAATCGAATTACCAACAGTTTGGGCGCAACTTGATTATTTTTCAAAAAAAAAAAAAAAAAAAGTATGGTTAAAGTGGGGATGCAGCATAACTGATTGCGCAATTTGTGGTTGAATATTGAAAAATTCACCCACAAACAAATTTTCAAAAATTTGTACAGAAAAAAACATAAAAGTCTCATCAGGAAGTTTCATCAGACCCACAATATATGACGAAATTCGTGAAAATATTTAAAACCTCCTTTTTTATACCCAAGGGGTGTATACGTGGCCCTTTTTATTATCTTGAAGGAGTTGGGTGCTCTTCACAGAGGTTATTTACTTCGTGATTGCTCTGTCTCATTTGATTCTTATCGCAGAAGTGAGCAGTTTGGTGGTAGTCATACCAAATTTGGCCTTCGTAGCAAACATTATCTCTGACTTTTCGGATCATTATCGAACAGATAAGTAATAACAGTCGAATATCTCGAATCGAAATTGAATCAATATCATCCCTATAATTCGAACTTGTGCTTGGCTTCCCAACCTTATAAGTCGATATCGTTTCGAAATGCGTTCGAGATCTTGCATAATTGTCGAACAAATGGAAAGAACCCTAAAGGAATCAAAAAGGCAATAGACAACAGTAATTCAGAATCCCGAACTCAAATCAAATCGATATCATTTTACCATCACCTGCCCTGCTCTATTGACTGTTGACGTTTCAACTTTTTAGAATAAGTCGTTCGTGAGATTTAGAAATAAAATGTTCTACTGGACTGTGGACTGCTTTTACTCCGTAGTGCTCATAATAACGCAGAGAGAAGTGATATTAAAAAAAATTATGAATAAGAAGTTCATGACAAAAAACAGTTGTTGCTGGCAAAAATGTTAAATTTTTTTCCCGTATTGCCAAAAGGTCTTATCTGATAAAAATTTAGCGTTTAAAGGTATAAAAAAAACGAAAACACTACCACATTGCTTTTATCAACCTACCCGAATCCCACAAACTATTCCCCGAAAACAAATCCTGCAAATCCCTTTGAATCTCATTTTTAATTCCTGCACTTTTATTCCGTATCCCATAAAAATTAGTCGCACCTATCAGATTCTCTCGCTTGGCGTTTTTTCCCTAAATTCGGGATTTTGTTTGGAAACCATAGTAAAGTCAGCAGCACTTAAAACAGTGGCTTGCCTGCCAGCCAGCCAGCGCAAGGACTAGGCAAAAATTACCACAAAAAATGAGGAAACCTCTCGACTAACAGGAGATAAAACACGATGAAAAAGGGAACCTCGAAATATAAAAAAAAACCTTTTCGTCGACAAAAAGGGCGCAATAGTATAGAATCGAGTAGCAGAGGAACAAAAAAATAAAATAAAAGGAATCTAGGATTTGCAGAGTACATCTGAATTTTTCGATTTCGGGATGCAAAGCGATTCTCCGCAATAGCAGGAAATCCTGGAAATGTTTCATTCACTATGCAAACTATGCTAACGTGGATTAACGCGATTCTCTCCTTCACACAAACACACAATAGGAAATGCAGTGAAAACTGAAATAAGTAGTCAAGTTCATGTACAGTGTAGGGGAGATATGGCTACTGAGTGCATGAAAACGACATAATTTTTACTTTTCACATTTAGATGGCGTTACTAACGAAATAGCTTATTGTTTGCTGATATTCGAAAACCTGCCGTCAATAATACTATCTACGCAACTAAAACAAGTCAGTTGTGCAATGAATAATTTTTTTTTATCTTTTGTCGCAGACCAGCGAATAAAAATAGAGAAGAGTCACTGAAAAAAGCCTGGTAGCGCATTCTATGTGTCAAAGTCGGAATTTTATCGGAAGCAGAAAACAGGTTTATTGTTGTTTTCCCACATCGCTAACATGATTTGCACTTGATAAGGACGTAAAAAGTGGACGCCTTCACGGTATGGTAATGTGTGAAAAATGCAGCTAAAGGAGGTAGGTTCGAAAGTGGAGATCTGAACTGAACATAAGGTAACTCAGTTCAATCCTTTTGTAAATTTTCGCATATCACAAATTCAAGGATTCAGTTAAGACTGGATTTAATCATGCCCCATGAATTTATTTCGGTTCATGACTTTCTTCATGGTTTCATCCTTTCATTGGTTTACGGGTCATATCTAGGAATAGACAGGAGGCACAAACCATTGTGGTTATATTGTTTTAGCTTTCTTATGTTGCTATAAAAACCGAACCAGAAGATCCAATGGCATTTTATTCTCAGCCACTTTATGACTATTCTGAGAGTGATAAGATTACAACTGAAGAATCCATATAAATACATCATCAAATCGTCCTTGATCCATGGCTTAGTCTTTACGAATTGTAGCGTCACAAAACTTCTACATCAAAGTAGCAAATTTTCGGAATCAATATGTTCCTCTTGAATATCGTAAGTGTCCTCTTTCACACACAGATGTCCTTCATTTAAATTTAACCATACGAAGTAGTAGTCACACATATCCATTTTATAGCTCACGACTGCTATAATTGAATTAGCACCGAGGCCATATGAAACTTGACATCCACTCAAGTGCATCAGATATTCAATTTCTTCATCCTGGTGGTTCTCCTGTTCGATATTTGAATCTATTTGCCATTATATCGTTTCTCATACAGCCAAGTCAGTCATACACTTCGGAAATTGTACACATACGAAACTATCCTTAATAATACCACAAAGTTGTATCGAAAATCATCTTTGCCAAAGGGATTCGGAAGATTTTGCCCATAACCTTCAATCGAAAATAGTAGATTTCCGTATCGATCGGAGCAGTAAGGATTGGACAGTTCTGTAGCGTGGTTAAACATTTTCACTCCACTTTAGAACTGGCATTTTTGGTCATCTCGTTAGACGTATCTTGCACAGTTTAGAAAGTATTAGCGAAAGTTTGGAACCGACTTCCTAGTGTTGATTAAGAACAGATACATACATGTCTAAAGTTTTAACTAATTTTACTATTTTTGATCAAAACTTGTGTCCAATCTCATCATTGATCCTCTTTATGGCTACCATAATACCTTTCAGTGTTACCTATCGCCATTAGCTTTCAGACTTTGGAGAAGACGAGAGCTATGTCAACTTCTGGATAGATTCTAATCTAGAGTAGACTCGGAATAGTCTTGTATTTCTGTAGGAGCCTACTTCCGAATTGTGGAAATAGAAGAAACTTTTACTGTCTATTTGTGGCACTGTTTGCTGTTTCAAATTCACTTTTGGAGCACCATTGATGACTCCTTTATTAGGTGAAATAAGAGCCCACAATATTTGTGATGGCCAACTGGTGGCCTTGTTATTAGGCAACCAACTACAGAAGTTGAAGAGTAGAAACCGTATACCATTTATGTATGGTAGAGCAGAGAAAGGAATTTGAAACAATATTCTTATTTTTATTTATTCATAGGCGGATAGCAACTCCTGCTTGCAGTTGTAAAGCTATAGTATTACACTGAATGCCAATCTGTCAAATATTTGGCAGTTTTCCTGGCAAATGCTATCAGATAGTGTAATCGTAAAATTTTTTTTTGGCTACTTAATTTTATTTGTTCGACATAAAATCAAAGTTGATGCAAAAAATTGAGCAGAACTTTTCGTCAACTTTTTTTAGTCGAATATTTGACAGCATGTGTAGTCTGGGTGGCTTAGTGGCTAGAGCACTTGCCTTCGGTGTACCTGGTACCAGGTTCGAATCTGCTTGGCGACAAGTAATTTTCGAGAATGGGATTGGGTGCCAGACTACCAGTTCACAAGGCCGTAGCCAGAAAAAAATTTCGGGGGGGGTCCGTGACAAAATCGATTATCCCCCTTAGATTTCTTAAATTAAAATCGGAGATATATAGGAAGCGCTATTATAAGTGATACAAACTCTTACGCGTTTGAGAGGCTTAGGTAATATGTTACTTACTTATTTAATATAATAATGAAAATGAAACCATACCATCTCCGATTCTTTGAAAATTTCTGTTCTTTAAGAACTAGTGAAATATAACTGAAATTCAATTTTTGGTTCTATCTCATTTGTTTTGCTAATTATAGTATGTTAAAGTTCTCGCAAAAATTGTGTCCGAGTCCTATTTGAAAATACATGTCTCTGATTATTTTTATCCTAGAATAATAAAATATGGCGAGAGGGTTGTCGCAATAAAAATTATCATTGAATTTTTTTCGTAACAATCGCCGATGAAAGGTCACACTTTTGAAAATTGGTGTACTCGAAGAATTAGTGAAAAAAATTGATTCCAATTTTTTGTTTCTATGTATTTTTTTTTTTAAGTCAAAGTAGATATGTTAAAGATTTCCCATAAAAGGACCTATAATAAGATGAAAACAATATGATCCCGTCATCAGATGACCCCTTTTTTGCTAAGTGTAGTCTATGTAGCTAAATTCACACAGAACTTGATTAAACAAAATAGCGAAATCAAAATTTTGTTTTGTAAAAACGTAAGAAAATCGAAAATTTGTGAAATTTTATGTATCATCAGAACTAATGGATGAGAAAATTTTGAAAAAATATGCAAACGCTTGGGGGTTTGCAGCAATTTTTGACGTTACGAAAATATGAAGCAACACACAGCAACAACAGCAATAGGCGATGTTGATAAACTTTTCATCAACTCTTTCTTGAATTGTGATGAGTGTCATTGATCAATATCTAGTAATTCAGCAATAAGGGGTTAGACGAGCAATTCAGTCTATAAACGAAACGAAAGCAAACTTGACAAAAAAATCTAAAACTTTACAACGATACTTGATAAATAAATGCAAAACTCAAACCAAAATTTGACAATTGAAGTACAATTGCTTGGAATTTTCCAACTCAGTAGAAATACTGCAAATATAGGGCGAACAATACCAGCAATCTGTGAAAACTTTGCTACATTGCTGAAATATTGCCGCAACTAGCACGATATTGCCCTGTATTGCTCCATTAATCGCCACAATAGTTTTGAATTCGATATCCCATTAAATTTAAGCAATATGTAGGAATTTGTGAAAACATGTGCAACCTCCATACACCCACTAAATATCCAAAAATTCTGAAAGAAAAAGAATCCCCTTTAAAAATTTTGCTTTTATCAAACTCTATTTAATGACTTGTATACATAGCATATTTTATTTTTCTAATTGGTTTGTGAGGTATCGCAGTTTAAAGTTTTTCACCACCCACCCCTGGATGCTGCTCTTCCCACTCAATACTTTACTTCTAGTCTCCTAGTATATCTACAGTCTGTCTTTAAGTTTCAATTTCATGACACTAACTGTGGAGATATGGATTGACATTGAAGAATGTTTAAGCTCTACTTTCGAGCATTTCGAACATTTTTTTACACACTAAATTCGATTTTCTGAAGTAGCTATAACATGTCAAATTGTGATTACTAGTTTTCAAGATATAATAGTTTTTATGAGGAGCGCACATGTCCGAAAGACTCTTCTTTACCATCCCTATCTCCGCGGATATTGAAAACTGACCCATTTTGTAGAACATGTTTTTTCACAAAATACAACAAGAAATTACTCCTTAAAATATTTCCATGTACCGGACACTCTGAATAGTACCCAGTATACGCACACTAAGCGTACATGTTACAACAAATTAAAGAACCATGTAAGTTCATAACACGCTTTTTTATCTACGGATCCCTACAACAAGCAAACTCCACAACAAATAAGTTCATACATATTTACATACCAGTATTTTTATTACTATGCATTTATTATTTAATTTATGGTTTTAGTTTAGCAGTTTAATCCCAAAATTTTGTCTTTTTTGACAATAATAAAAACAGCAAATGAAGAATTAATTCACTCTTGACCCACCTTCCCATCGAACTTGGCCGATTTCAATTGCAATTGTAGGACATGTAAGTGTACATGGAGAATGAATGATGCATTATAGTCTTCATATAATTATTACATATATATTGGGTGTTTCTCAATACAATTAACAAAAAAAAAACGTGATTCTTGGGAGGTACTTTGAAATCTTTGAGAATTTCGGGGGGGGGGGGGGGTCCGGACCCTGTCGGACCCCCCCCCTGGATACGGCCTTGAGTTCACTCAGCTCTAAATAAGTACCTGAGTTTAAATAGGGGTAATAATCACGGACGAACGTGTGGCTGACCACTTCAACTACTAGTGTTCCGTTGTCTCGTAATGAAGTCACTCTAGTATTACTTCAAGGCCTAGGTACAGTATGGGTTGTTCTGCCATTAACTATTATTATTTTACAGCATGTCACACAGTGTAATACAGGCTTAAGGGGTTATGCCACACTAGAGTTTTCAATCGTTTTTCGATTTTTTTTTTTATTATTATTTTAAATGGTCTCTTATGACCTCAAAAATGCTGTCCCAAAATATTATGACCGATAAAAGTCTCTAAGTACTCGGTTTTCGAATTTTAGTACAAGGCATATTGCAAAATTACTAATGATTTTCTACATACTATAAACTTCGAACGCGTTTATCTCAAAACTACATTTTTCAAGCTGGCCGGAAACTTAACTCAAACAATTTCCAACCGATTCACTTGAAATTTTTAATATATCTTTAAAATTATATTGTCCATCAGAGTACGTAGGATTTTTTTTATATTGCATAGTTCATTTGTTAGTAACAATTTTCTGACGATTTTGTTAGCAAATTTCACACTTTTCACTTTAGAAGGGCGCCATTAGGCTAAAAATCAAAATATCGAAAAAAAAACCTTAAGTACTCTTGTGGCTGTTGCTATATGTAATCGAAATAAATTTATTATCTTATCATAGTTCAAAAAGTACAGGCACTGTGTCCGATATGGACCCTGGAAAAACGGAAACGTCATCGTAAAAACGCTGAACACCCGCCATTTTGAATTTAATCACTTAAAAAATTAGTCAATAACATGTATTATAAATATCAATTTTTGCAATATCGATTTATTTTGTAGTTTTTCTGAAGAAAAAAAATCCCTAAAAGGCCTATTTTTTCAGCTTCTAGAGTGGCATAGCCCCTTAAGAATTAATAGCGTATGCCCTTCCATACATGAGATGCTACAAAATTTGCACTTGTACAGAATTGAAAATGAGAGCATATTTTCGAATTGGTTCAATGCGAAGGATTCAAAATCGGATCTGATTATTCAGTTAAGATATGTTCATTTATGAAGTGTGATAGAAGAGAAAAGTTTACAAGTTATCGCCAGAAAAACAAGTATAAAAAATCGATCCTACATATTTACTGTAGGTGATGACAAATTTAAATTTAGATGAAAAATTATAACTCGAATGTAAAAATGTTTTTTAATTTTAAATGCATTTACCGAGATATGAGCAACCTAGACGATTCACTTACGGTCTACCTACGTGATTCACTTATGAGTTAAAAAACAGAACGCTCAATGATTCACGTAAGAATTATTATCGTGAACTATACTTAGTGATTCGCTTGCGATGCTTTTAGATTACTAGATAGGAATGTATTCAATTTTCAATTCATTATCTGATTTCTGCAACCTTCTGCGCACTTTTCATAGTGAAGTTCGATTTGAGCGTAGTTTGCATGCGCTTCTTTCGAATTTTAATGTAAGACAACGACCCCATAAATGAATTGCATAGTGTATGGTACGTCTTCTATTCCGTCTCTGGGAAAAAAACAATACCAACCCCACAATCAACATCAAAGCATCCCTTTTTCGGAGATCACAAGCGATTAATTCAAATCTTTCTATCTCTGAATTGATAGAAACGTAGTACATAACCACTACGGGAGGATCCCAATCGGTCCGGGTCCCCAATCAAACATAGTTCAAATCACGATGGGCTTTCCTATCGATTGCTCATAATCCCGTATAGTTAAACGCTAACACTTTGTGACGTAATTAACTTTCGAATATAAGCGAACGGATTCAATGACTGATTGCAATTCAATAGTTTGCTAATGGGCCAACGGTCTACTCGGCCGAATAGTGAACAGGAAGTCGTTGCTTTACTAGTTCCCATCGACTAACCACACAAAAGCGATTTTAAATCATTTATAGTTCGACTTTGAATTGAATTTCCGATCGGTGGGAGTATGGAGGGGTTTGTCTCTTCCCTACTGGTGTACTGTAGGATTCAATCGCGGTAATTAGTTGTTAATTAGTAATTGAATTTGGTGCTAGTACAGAGTAAGGTCGGTTATTTGAAATATAATTCATTTAACGATGATACGATAGTTTTGAGAGAGAAACAGTGAAAGTACTCGTGCATTCATTCATCCCCAAATTTAATCATTGATCACAAAATTTGTTTGTTACAAACGATTTGTACTCGATTGAACTCGTAATTGTTACTAAATGTATGAAAATAATCATCCAGATAGAGTATCCAGCTCTTAAGAGTTAAAATGTTCTTCATTCTAATTTCGACATCTAGATGACGCTTTTGAATCAAATTTACACAAATATGAAAGGTTTAAAAAGAGGCTTCGGTTTTCAGAAAATTTATTTTTTCACATAAAATGGAAATAGTACATTAAAATGCTAGCAACTTCAAATTTCTTGAATTAAGGGAGAAAAACGCAAGAAACAAAATTAAATCGAATTTTCTGGTTTTAGCGTTCCAAATTATCGGCCATAATTCTTGATCCAATTTTCATTCTGTTAAATTTTTTGAGTAAATGGTTATTTTACCTTTATTTTGATATGCGGTACGTGACTATTTGGGAAAAGATCTTTACAGAAAATTGATTTTCTAACAATAAAAGTTCCTTGTCAATTTCACTGAAAAAAATCCTAAGAAGTAGAGTGTCTCGTGTAGTCCTAAACTCAGTGACATGACATTTTATATTTGCATCATAACTTGTTAAAAAACGCATGAAAGAAGTTCCTTGATATGTTCTCGTATTTTAAAATTCTTAAACCGATGGTCATAGTCACTAGTGTTTAAAAAATAATGCTGTATATTTTTTTGATTATTATTTATATATAATAATAATAAAATTCTTAGAAATTATAGAGTTAACATTTTTAAATTTCTTCTTTTCTGTTAATTGTGCACTCACCCTTCGACTTATGTACTTATTTCAGTAGATGAAGAAATATATACAAATTTTTAAAAATTAGCAGGTAAACGTTTGTCAGATAGTGAATCTTTGGTAAGCGATGGTTTGAAACTCGAATAAAGCTTTCATGCAAGGAAATTTCGATTCGAAAATAAAAAAAAACAACAACACATAAGTCGGGAAATAAAAATTTCATTTATATTTACACACATCAGATTTAAAGATAATATGTATTGTATTATATAAAAATATCCATTAGGTGCATTGTTGTTTATATGACTTGAAGGGTTTGTGTATTGGATATATGCGTGACTTCATTGCATATAAAAGAACGAAGCTTTTTACATGGCACACATTTCCTTATGGCCATTCATCATCTGGGTGTTAAATATAGCAGGTAATAACCTGTGTCTATCCAACCAGAGAGAAGTGATAGAAAGTACCCTGAGGAGCAGTTCATTGTGTTTCATCATTTTTTTTTTTTTTTTTAAATTAGTAATCGACATTAAATCAAACACAAATTGTTATCCTGAAATCTTCAACTTTCTAGTTTTAGAGCCTGTAGAACCAAACAGTAAATATTCGTTCACACTGTTTTGACGACTCATAGCTGATAAAATTTTTTTGAAATATTAAATTTTAAATTATTACAGTCAGTGGTTAGATTCAAGTCAAATCTAGGGTTTTAGAGGCACAGTTTTGGTTTCAATATCTCAGGAAATCAAAGCGTTTTAAATCTCCTAGTTGAATGTCCATGGTACAGAACCAAAACTACGAAAATAGAGAAGCGTTTTTTTAATAAGCATGGAAGAATGGGTGTGCTATTATGATCCCGTATCCAGAGTAGGGCAGGTTAGCGACATGTCAAATGAACAACAGAGGCAAGCCATTGTTATTTCATATTCATATCCTTGAGTATGTACTGCGAAACTATACTATCGCCAGTTCTACAGGTTGAAAAATTGTGCTCATAAGCACAGGATTAAATCGTACTGCGTTGAGGACAAGAATTAATGAAGGTGAGTACGTAGGTGCACGCGTCTGGCTGTAACAAAAACAGACACACCTAGGACTAAGAGGTCTGTTGTGTTCCCACTGAATCGCAGAATCGTGTCCTACTCGATAAACTGTTTTGAACTTTCAGTGATGCGTTGAATTCTTTTTCGTTACGGCAAGGTCGCAAAGACTGCTGAAGGAGAAGGCTCCTAGGTCAGCTTTCCTCCTTACGGAAAGTGCTGGATAAGTGCAAGGCAGGACTGTCTTCTCCTCCTCCTCCTCCTCCTCCTCCTCCTCCTCCTCCTCCTCCTCATCTTCATCCAAGCAGCTTCTACAGAGGTAGTTTGAAGAAAGGACCAAGTCTTTTAGCATACCAACCTGTAAGACAGTGTCCGGTCAGAACACCAACTATGGTGCTGCTCTTCGTTCTCTTAAGTAAAATTCATCTACTAGAGCGATTCAGATCCTGCTTAGACTATATCTGTTAGACAGTATGACGTGCAATGTATACATCTTGAGGTGATTCAAGTAGCAGCCGATATTCCGGCCTAATCTGAAGGATAGTACCTCGTCGAGCCACACATAGGTATACCTGGAATTTGACTCGGTACACAACCCAGAGGAATATTGAACTGTTCAGTCATCTCTTGATGTTCATGCCAAGGATTTAATTGCAACTTGGCTGCCAATGACAACGATTACTAGTACATATTATATTACACCTCAGCCAAGACAAGGCCCCCTTGATTTCTACTTCATAGACTAGTGGTCCAGAAGGCGGAAAGAACTGCGAATCAAGGGAAACACCTCAACCCACCTCGCCTTCAGTTTTGGAACCATCGCTATAAATGTAGACAGACTCTAATTTACGCAGCTATTTCTGTTGCTGTAGTTCAGTAGTTCAACGAGTCATGAATCGATTCCTTTAAAAATTATTACTACAAAAGGAGCTTTGAACTCATACAAAAACCTTTTAGTACAAAACTAAAAAGTTTTCTGAAACAGACTGAATACGTCGAAAAGCGTAAAAACTAAATCTAAAGTTTATCCGAGACACTTACCTTAAGCACAAGTGGATTTCGGTCGATTTCGGACTCAGCATTCTCGCAAAGTGACTCGGCTTCGGATAGAAAAGCTAAGAACTGAAATAGAGCGAAAAAAGCTTGTTAATAAAATTCGGAGTAAAGTCGTATACATCATTTGAACAGGGTGACGGATACTGATACTAATACAATATATATTTGAATATAGAATATGTACCTGATCCATTGACCGATCGAACGATTGAAGATTATGAACGGCAGCATGCAGCAGTTTACCACGATTGATTACACCATTGTTCAGGTTACTATACCTACGTAATAGAAAATAAGATATTTCAATTATTAGCAACAATATTAGTTGTGATTTTTTTAGCATTTACCTTTGGTTGACCGATTCAGTCATTCGTTTTATGCGGGAAGTATCATCACTTGGATATACGGCAATCAATTTTTGAGTCAAGGCATTAAAGAGCTCAATTTGATGCTTGTACTGATGTAGTTCGGCGTGGAACGACTGAAATTTAATATAGTAAGAATTTATGAATTTATTATATTAAGAAAAAAATTAAATAGATTTTTACCTTTTGTTCTTTTTGTTGTGCTTCAAGAACATCGGCCGTTGTTGCCACACTACCCATACGATCAGATCTGTTCTCCATGCGAGAGAGCCATGTCTCCATTTCAAGACGTTTGCTTTCATATCTGGAAAAAAATGGTTTAAATAAAGAAGTATTCTTCAGTAAACCTTTTTAAGGGATGGGTCTAACTATTATTAATGAACTTGAAGATATTGATAGATACAAAAAATGTAGTAAACTCCAGAAAATGTAATAAGATCCGCACTGTTGTAAATGGTTCTATATGTATTACTGATGTGGTGAAAAAAAACGATCGGTTAATTGAAAAGGCGACAGACGACAGTAAAGAATTTTCCAGTTCATAAGGAAATCAATAGTATTAATACAGGCATACCATGGCAACGCGAACCACTCATCAATGTTCCCAAATTAAGCAACAACCTTCTAATATCAAATGAGATTAGCGTAGAAAGCTCTACACACTTTTCGCGTGTTTTATACACTTCATTCATATTCCATACACAACCGAACCTCCCTTCTGTTCCACTCATATTTCCCTTCCATAACGTTTTACCTATCATGCTGAGTAATCGCATTAAAGGGCGATCCCCTAGTTTATTTTGACGGCCGTAAACAACTGACTAAATATATTTGACCATTTCTACCTATAGTCGGTTTCGTTTTCGTCCCACCTTACGTCCAATTATAACAGTTTATGACTGCGTGAAACTATGGTTGTTGTCTCGGCTTAGCTTGACTAGTTTTCCGATAGCTGACGAAGTCAAAGAGAGAAACATAACGCGGTCACGATCGGCTGCAAGCCAATCGTATGATACTCTAGATGAAATACTGAACTCCGATTTATATTTTAGTTGGAAATATATCAAAAGAATGAGGAGTGCACAAGCAATTATTAAATGACCTTTTACTTACAGGTAGAAACTATTGTATAGTGGCTACTCGATTTTTTGACTTATGGTGAGTTCCATAAAGTAAGTTAGGACATTTTACAGAATTTTTGTATGGCAACTATGTACATGAAGGACTTATGGGATATTTTTGATATTAATAGTTTCAGCTGCGACTATTATAAAATTAATGTGTATAAGATTTCAAAGTCGTAACTTAAAGCGTTCTAAAGTTATCGTTCAATATTGGTGAACATGTTTATTAAAGACTTTTGTATGACAGCTACCCAAAGGAGTCAACGGATGGTGCTAATTAATGAACTCCGTTTTGGTTTTGGTATAAAACTAATTCCTGTAAAATTTTAAATTCCTGCTTTAACTCGCTCTGGAGTTATAGTGGATTCAGTAACAAGCATACATTATTGAAGGACTTTTCTAGGCTGCTACACGAAGGACTCATTCGATTTGCATCATAATCGGAACTTTCGCTTCAAACATTGTAAACCTTAAGTATGCAAGTATTGCAGTATTCAAGTTCCTAACTGGAAGCATTCGAGCAATAATTGAGCCGTTGATTTTCAAAGTGGAATAAGTCCATTTCGTTTTTAAATCGACTTGCTTAACGGTTTACGTTTTAACATGTTTAAAAATATTTATGCCATCTTTCAGGAAAATTTACTTGTATTTGTTAAAAGTGTGATGAAAACATAACACAGTCACGATCGGCTGCAAGCCAATCGTATGATACTCTAGATGAAATACTGAACTCCGATTTATATTTTAGTTGGAAATATATCAAAAGAATGAGGAGTGCACAAGCAATTGTTACATGACCTTTTACTTACAGGTAGAAACTATTGTATACTGGCTGGCTACTCGATGTTTTGATTTATAGTGAGTTCCATAAAGTAAGTTTGAACATTTTACAGAATTTTTGTATGGCAACTACATGAAGGACTCATGGGATATTTTTCATATTAATCTTTTCAGCTGCGACTATTATAAAATTAATGTGTATAAAATTTCAAAGTCGTAACGTAAAGCGTTCTAAAGTTATCGTTCAATATTGGTGAACACGTGTTTTAAGGACTTTTGTATGACAGCTATCCGAAGGAGTCAACGGATGGCACTAATTAATGAACTCCGTTTTGTTTTTGGTATAAAACTAATTCCAGTAAAATTTTAAATTCCTGCTTTAACTCGTTCTGGAGTTATAGTCGATTCAGTAACAAGCACACATTTTTGAAGGATTTTTCTAGGCTGCTACATGAAGGACTCATTCGATTTGCATCATATTCGGTACATTCGATTCAAACATTGTAAACCTTAAGTATGCAAAATTTCAAGTTCCTAACTTGAAGCATTCGAGCAATAATTGTGAAAACGTGTTTTAAGGACTCTTGTATGGGAGGTACCCGAAGGAGTGGAAGGATATCGCCCATTAACGAACTTGTCCTTACTTTTTCCATTTTACAAGTTGTGACGAAATTTCAACTTCCTAGGTCAACGCGTTCTTGAGTTATCGTGCTAACGGACGGACGGACGGACGGACGGACGGACGGACGGACGGACGGACGGACAGCAAACGGATTTGAGGGTTTTGGCCAAAAATAAACACAAAATATTATATAACTTTTTTTCGTCCGAGGCTCGGTTCTATGCGTTACAAACTTTTCGGGCTGGATTAAACTTATAATACTCTATATGTTCATCTAGAGTATAAAAATTGCATCAATAGATTCTCAGAAAGTTGCTTCGTGTTGTATAGAATAATGTTACAATATCACAAAACATATTTTTTTAAAAATGGACTTATTCCACTTTCAAATACAACGGCTCAATTGTGAAAACATGTTTTAAGGACTCTTGTATGGGAGGTACCCGAAGGAGTGGAAGGATATCGCCCATTAACGAACTTAGCCTTAATTTTTTCATTTTACAAGCTGTGACAAAAATAAAAATATATAACTTTTTTTCGTCCGAGGCTCGGTTCTATGCGTTTCAAACTTTTCGGGCTGGATTAAACTTATAATACTCTATATGTTCATCTAGAGTATAATAAACTTAAAAAATGTCAATAAAAAAAACTACCTAAATTCTTGTGCTGTTGGTTGGTAGCCCCGCATAAGTTAGAGCAACAGCGTCGTTTTTATGCCAGAAAGTCGATTAACCCTATTGTTAGGAATGGTCATGATCGAATGTTTTTGAAGATTCCCAGCCTTCTTCGAGATCGCCTTAAGGTCGTCATAGAAAGATTTCCATAGTGGTCGTTATCGTGAAAGCGTTAGTCTCCCTTAGAATGTCGATTTTGTCCTTATAATCTCCAATAGTGTTCCGTTAGTCTCGCAATGAAGTAAGTCTAGCATTACTTCAAGGCCTAGGCCCGTTTTGGGCTGTTGCGCCATCGATTATTATTATTAATCTTCAATTGACCAGTGACCAGAACAAATGTTCGTAATTTTGGAGATATCTCCCCGAAATCAAGAGTTAAAAAGAAGCTAATTTTCCGAACAAGTGTGATCAAATTTATCTAATTATAATAGCATACACGGATTAGGTTATGTTAACATACACGTAAACGAAGGTGACAGCTGTAACAATCAAAAAAATTAATCCAATGCTTATAGAAATATCTTTATATATCAAAAAGAATGATCATGATGGTTTTGACACCCCATATTGGGCGCCAGTTTTGTGAGTCAGCCTTAGACGCTGGAATGGGTATTACGCTTTTCTAAAAATTAATATGTTGAAGAAAATCAAAGTCCTTCTTAATATCCAGACTATCTAGTTCTAAATATTCAATAGATGTCCGAACAAAACTCACACGGAGTCCCACACTGTGGATCTTGGAACAGACTTGGCCCCACGTTGGACGCCAGTTTTGTAATTGAGCCTTTTCTGTTGGATGTGAATATTACGCCGTTCAAACATTGGAACGAACTTTGATCTTAAATTTTAGCATAAACAACAATTTTGACACAAAGTGGATTGCCCACGTTGGGTGCCGTTTTCATTTGTTCAAACTTTGAAAACTAAACTCTCAACGATCGACTCGCTTCGAAATAGTAGTTAGTACTGGACAATTGATGGCCACGTCTGGTCAAGAGCTGAAAAGTGCAGCTGAACACGACAAGCTAATATGAGGATAAATAATAATAAAGGAAAATTGGACGTAATCTTTTCCAAGAAGAGATTACATTGAAATGGTATTCTACGTACTGTTTTCCAGACTATGTTCGATGAAAAATTCACAAACACATGAGGAACATAAAGGAATACTTGAATCAGAATTGAGTTAAGTTTTTAGGCAAAAGTTTGATGTGCCTATTATTTGTCATAAAAGACACGTCATATTAAATAAAATTAAAATTGTATCTCCTGAGGCACCGTAGCTACATACAAAGCACATCTAATTCATGACTTCTTGAAAAATTGATGTAGGTACCTATGTCTTCCATTTAGAAAAAATTCTTTAAATTGAAGCCATTACAGAAATTTCAACCACCTCCGAGCGTAATACTAACAACTTACCTTTGTGAATCACCCAGCATATTTTTGAGTTGTGAGGCACGCTGCAGGACACATTGCGACGTCTCGTCCCAATGTTCTCGTAATCTTGTGACTGAAAAGATACAAACAAAAGCAAAGAAAATATTAAATTTATGCAATCTAACATCCCTTCAAAGATAAATTGTAAGACAGACTCTAAAGCTATAGGACGTCATGAAGACTTAGTCCTTATTCCTAACCGGCTATAAGACACAGAAATCATATGAAATGGGACTTTGAATCGGATCCAAAGTGGATGATTGAGAACGGGGTCGAGGAGTTCGAATTGGGCATGAGCCGATTATGAAGAAAATAAAATCTTTTGCCCATGTTTTAGTCCTCCATACTGCCTTAAAGACGGGAATATAATGGAAAAAAACAGGGTCGATAGATGTATGGTACGGAATAAAAATGGCTTATAGGATAAAGGGTTAAGAAATTGTTCGAGCTTTTCTTATTCAATCTGAAAAAAGGAACAACTACATAATGGAAGATCGACGATAATCTGAAATAAGTTTCCTTTTTGGCTCCTTGTCGACATCGAAAATGGTCACAATCCTTGTGTTCCTTGCGATCTATGTTGAATACGGGGAGCTGAAAATAATGAAAATATTGGAACCTATTTGTGCCATAAAAACAAGCCTTCCATCAGGATACGGAGCTTATGTTTTTTTTTAAATCGACTACAAAAGTGTTTACGGTCTTATGGCAGGATTAGAATTATAGTGAGCTTATGTTGGGTATAGGACCTCAATTCATATATGTACGCAAGTCAGAGAATCTGTTCAGAATAGTTAAATAAGAGGAAGAGGTTAAAGAGGAACTTTGGACGCATTGAACGCGATACCGAAAACGCCATGGTATTTTTAACATTGGGCCAGTCTTTTTTTTCTCATATTTAGCCATCCTTGGTGTCTAGCAATGACCAGTTTCTGATATTAGACAAACAGACGCACTTTCGGTTATTTTTTGGCTAGAAGTGCCGACAGTAGATTAGTGGCTATTCGGTGCACTTGGTACCAGGTTCGAATCTACTTGGCGACAAGAAATTCTCGAGAATGGCATTGGGTGCCGAGCTACCAGTTCACTCAGCTTTAAATGAATGCCTGAGTTATAATCGGGGTAATAATTACGGACGAGCTATTATGCAAAGAGAATGATTTTACTCACGAATTTAAACTTATAGGTCAAAACAGTCTTAAGCTATCACAAGTATTGGCGAATGCAACCACCCATTTTGCTGGTCAAGCTACCTTGAAGGTGAACGTATAAAATTTCGCATACGCAAAGGAGATTAGGAATTTTCTTCATATTGTTACATGCTACCATGGCAACAAGCACAACTCAATCAGTTTCCAGTGAGAAAAATAATATCGTCGGAATTCTTAAGTGAAATGCGGGGAACAACCTTTTGACCACCATGCAATACCCAGAGAAAGTCGTGGAAAATCTGCAAACTTCTGTAAAGTTCGGGAAGAATCACATGTTTCCCTTCTTAAGATTTCCCAAACACATACTTTCAAATATGCGGGAAAGCTTTCAATTCTCCACTTGTAGTATATATAACAACGGCAAAGTTTGCTGCCAGACACAGTTTCTACTACGGCGAGTCGACGATTCTACGCGAAAGTGTTTGTAAAGTGATTTTGACTGGTAGCAGAGAAACGATCAAATAGTATAAAACAGAGTACCGTTGGTAGTAGTGCGATTGTAAATAGAATGCAACAAAAAAATCATTGATATTTGAATTTGTTTTAAACGAATTGAGTCTTACAAACCAAAACAATACTCCTTCTTGTAACTTCAATTACTAAAAGTTATAGAACACCATTACAAATATTTTAAGGACATTTATATGGAAGCTCTCGAAGGGGTGTGATGATTTTTTACAAATTCTATTTGCAGAGCGAATACAACATTTCAAAGTTCTAGTTGAACGTATTTTTGAAATACTGTGCGTTTCAACAGACGAACAACAAATAGATATAAAATTTCGTAATCAATTTGGTTTTTTTACGATGGCGCTACAGTTCAAATCGGACTTTTGTAACCTGTATGTACCGCCTTATCGGTTTAGTGACCGCGTTCTCCAGTAAAATCAAATTAATTATCTGATCTAAAGACTTGACTAAGATAGTTGTGATCTGTGAAAATTGACACACTAGTTGACTAAACTTATGGATACAGGTTAAGCTTGAACTCTGGTTAATAAAATTATTAAAAAAAGGATTAGATATTAAACAGCCGAGATCTTACAACCAGTAAGACAAAACGAATTAGTAGAAAAAAAAACAACAAAAAGAAAATTCACTCTGTTACATTTATTAGTAAAGTAATAAAAACATTAGGAAAACCAAAGACCGTTCCCAAGTAATTTTTATACGGTGAAGAATATTAGAATAAAGGATTATATAAAAACCAGCAACACTAAAAACAACCGAGCAAAAAGATCCCCATGGAATCTTATAAATAATTAACAAGGGCAGCAAGAACGGCTGCAAGAACGGCAGCAACACATGAATTCGAGCAGTTCCTTGCGGAGCAATATCCTTGAATTTGAGCTTAGGTAGCTGAGTAGTTAGTCTTAGTACTATTATCGTGTACAAAATACCCGAAAAGCTGAACTAAGAGCAGACAAGAAGCATGCATCAAGCCAGAGCACTCAGATTACCTTTGAGGCAAGTCCTCAAGTTGTCCAAGTCTATTGCACAATGTGGTGCGACGGTTGTAAAGACATCACGTTTGTCTACTTCATGTTGAAGGACCACAACGAGGATTACGGCCATAGGTGGCATAGAATAAAATATGAAATATAGTAAAATAGTCATGTTGATGAATAAAATAAGAAACATAAAAAACAAAAATATAATATAATTATAATAACAATAAGGATTACGGAGATGGAGTTATTTTTTGATGTTGAGTTTTTATTCTGACACATTTAAAGGTTTATCAAGGAACACAGATATTTTTTTTTTTGTTCATTTATTTATTTATTTTTTTGCTCATTTATTTATTTTTTCTTTTGCTAATTTTTTTATTTAATTTTATTGTTTATTTATTTTTTAATTTCATTTTTTTTTACTTACATACTTATTACTTTATTATTTTAATAATTAAGTACTTTGATGATTTTAAAAAAAAAAAATTTGCTACCCTCAAAATTTTTATTTTCACGTTTCATAACTAGTAGACGCGAAAAAAGCAATAAAAATTTTCAGTCCGTCTGTCCGCCGTACGCCGTACGCAAAATCGTTTGGAACCTCGTAGCTCCCAAACGCTTTGAGACATTAAATTGAATTTTTTTTTACGGATAGACGGGGTAGGCTCCTTGAAGTGACCAAATTTTTAGGGGTGGGGGTGTGAGGAGGGAGGAGGGGAAAGTGTTTTAGACCGAAAATTTTGGTTTCTAGATCTCAGTAACCGCTTATGATAGGAAGCTGAAACTTGAAATTTCTATAGAGCTCTGATAGTAGACACATTTGCATAAAAATTGTCAATATTGATGAAGGATTATGGGAGTGGGGGGGAAATATAATGCGTCCGAAACCCAAAAAAGGCGAGATAGACACATTCTAAAATCCATATCTCCAAAACCGTTAATGGCACCCTACTCAAACTTAAGAAATATTTGAATTTATACTAGGAGAACAGATTGAAAAAAAAATTTTTGGTGGGGGAAGTTGTGTATGGGGGTGGGAGGTGAAAAACTTTAGATTACGATATCTCATGAACCAATTGCTCTAGAAAAATAAAATTCGGTTTGGGTATTTAGGTCGACAAATAAAGATTGATCAAAGTAAAATTTTTTAAGTGGAAGGTGGATAAGAATTTTTCAAATCAAACACATTTCATATCTCAAGATCAGTGTTACATAGATGCTTAGATTTTTACCAGAAGTAGCGCTAATTAAACCCTAGTAGGGAAAAAAGTGTTGGGGTTGAGGGTGAAAAGGAAAAAGTTCCGATGCTTTTATCTTAAGAACCTGTAATGATATAAACCTTAAACTTCGTATTTAGATAGAGCTATAGTAGCGGCATGTTGGAAAAATATAATTTTTTTTAGGGGTAGTATGGTACGGGGGTGTTTTTCTTAACTATTAAACGGTTCATGCTAGAAAGTTAAAACTCGGTGTGTATATTTAAATCAACTAGAAAAGCAATTTTGATTAAAAAAAAAATTCAAATATGTACTGGCGTTCAGAAGGGGGGCAAAAAAAAATATCTGTGAAAATAGAATGCATATTTTTCCACGATTTTCGTCATATCTACTAGCTCGTCCCAAATATTGAATTTAATTTTATGCTACGGATTCTACGTATTAATACCTAGAACTTGTGCCGGAAAAATAATAAAGTTACGCCCAGATTGTTGGCAGATTTTTTTTCTTAATTTTGTTTTACATATTTATATTTTTTTAATTTTATTTTAATTTTCTTTTTCTTTTATTTATTGTTTTTTTTTCTTTTATTTAGTGTTTTTTTTTTAATTTTATTGTTTTTCATTTTTATTTCAGGCAACTGTGAAAGTCTATTTCTTGGAATCAACGTCAAATTATAGTATTAATACTACTTAATTCTCAGAAAGCACGTGTATATTGTTTAATAGTACAAAACCAAGAAGAATAATGGCCATTCCACTGGTTCGAAATTTGCATGATGATTAATTACAACATTTGGATTTAGAGCTTAATAAAATTTAAGACATATGGCAGGCTAATACAAGCATTATCCTACGAAAACTATTATGGACTAGACGTGGATCAAGATGGAGTGCAATTCGAACAGTATGGCACGATAGTGATTAATTCCTAAATTACCAACATATTCGCCGTTAAGCAGTCTAATTCAGATTCAAGACGGCAAATACATTATTCCAGTACGTACTTCTCCGTGGAGGATTCTTCTTGAGATGAGATGAAAGCTCCTTTAAATTAGAAAGCAAGACGTTCGTCACGTCCTAACAGTACGGACAAAGACGATGAAATTAGCACATCAAGACATTGTTGTCGTAAGTTTTTTGATATCTGTCTACCTATAAACATCCTTCGAAACCGTTTTCTTACCTATATAAAAGTACGAGGACGTTTTTTTTTCCTGACAATTTCTGAAGTCTAATTACGTAAAGAGGACCTTCTATAAATTCACAAAATCAAGTACAGAAGTTCCAGTACGCGATGAAGTACACGTAGATTATCCTAAAAATTGTTTTTATACTCATACTTTATAATTTGTTAATATATCTTTTCAGGAACATAGAAAATACGCGCGGTAAATTTTAAATTTTAAATATGGAGATAGGTAAAAATGAACGACGATGAATATTAAACTTCTCGAAGATAGAACATGCTGTGGGATAGCCCGGAGACTTGGAGTTGTCTTCTTTTCATGGCGTACCAATTATTTATCTTCCATGAAATTAATTTCGCTATAAGGGTGCATAGAAGGGAGGGCGAACTGCTGGAAAAGTCGAAAATTGCTTGGATGGAAGTTCTTTTTTATGAACTTATGAATATTAAATGGAATTGAATGAATGTGTACTTGAACGATGTTTTTAAGCTGTAATTCAAAGTCGAGGTGAGTTTTTTTTTTTTTAAATTAGAATTCATCAAGCTATCTTCAGGCTGTTTTCGTCCTTAAGCGAGAATTGAACATAGTGAATATTGTCTAGGCGACATGTTTCATTCAGCCAATATATTAGACTAATTCTTAGTGCGATTTCATGTAGGTCCTTCTCTTCTATGGTTGGAATAGTCGCTTGAAGGATATTGGCAAATACAAAGGCCCCGCAATAATACTTCATCGATTTAACATGTTTGGTTCGGCTGTTTTCGAAGTACAAGATTGGATGACACCTATTTTAGTGCCGAAGACATAACGCCAGAGCAAAGCTAATTAATTTATTCGTAACTTGTATGACTATAAATCAGTAGAACATTATACCGCACTGTGTTTTAGACGCCTATGCCATTCGATTAATTAGAGACGAAAATATAAAACCATTCTTCAGTGTTTTCTTATTCATTGAATTCCTACTTAAGAGTGAAGACATTTTTTTACATGCATAAGTTTAACAAAATTATATTATTCGTTAGCACCAACTTGTATTGAAATCACTGCAAATTGTCTTCAATTTATTTTCTGAAAAAAGTGTATAATTAGCACTCTTTAAGATACACTTATTTCTACTACTAATCTTTTTTCTTTCTTACTTAGTCTTAATAAAACCCTTGGTTCTAGGAAGGAATCGAATCCACCATCAATGTATCGTTTGCACGTATATTCGGCACGCGTAGCAGCTGTGCCACCGATGGCGTTTCATTTTCATTTCAGTACAAAATCGAAAAAGCGTCCAAGTTCCTGGTTTTATATATCACATGTTTTTCGTCATAAAATTTAAATAGATAAGTAGAATTACACGAAAATGAACGTAATTTCCAATTAATATATAAACATAGTAAGTTTTACACAAAATTTTACATAATTTTAGGAGCCCTTTCATGTAAATTCAGTTGAAAAGTAGATGAATATTTTACTAATACCAGTAATTTCGTGTAAAAGTAATTGAAATGTGAACTTTTACTTGAAAAAATGGCATATACTAGTTGTAATTTCAAGTAAAAATTAAATTGAAAATTAAATTTTTTTAAAGCAGCTCAGTTAACAAGTGAGTAGAGTGGTTCTCAGTAGTCGGCCGCTCTGCCGTATAAACGTGATCCGCAATGGACGACTGGACCTTGACAAAAACCCAAAAAAACTCAATTTGTTTCCTTTTTTCGAGTCAATCTAACTCAGGCTACAGATTTTCGTAAATTGAATATTCCAACGTTTAGAAACTTCTTAAATTTGATTTAATACTGCGAGATTCTCTGCGTAAACAAATTGCTCCAGTTCGAAAAGCATTTGAGAATCACTGATTCAATATCTTGTTCGCTTGCATGTCATATGGGTATGCAGGTGAGCACCTGTATCAGTGGCTCTGGAAAGTATTGGGACATATATTTGTGTGGTGTGTGGCACCTATTCCATACTAGAATTTTAAACATTAAACTAGATTGGCTAATCAAAGAAAAAATTGGATGGAGAATTGGATTCGGCGTATAAACGTGATCCGAGATGGATGACTGGACCTTAACTAAAACTTGAAAAATTAAATTTTTGGTGTCACTCCTCCGTCATAATTGTGGAAAAATATTAAATATTTGTCCTTCTAGAAGAAGAAAACTAGCACAATCTTCGATTTAAAGATCCTTTCCGTCGGTACACTTTTTCGGTGAGTTTCATATATCGTACTTTTTCTTCGACTATCCAATCTAAAGTATTGCTTTATGATATGATATTGTTCATGATAAATTGGTTGCTAGGATCTGTGTCTAAAATTCAAATAGGTGTCCGGATAGCCACTGATACAGGTGATCACCTGCATACCCATATGACATGCAAGCGACATCAATAAAAGAAGTGTACAAACTTGAAATATTGGAGTGATATTTACCGATAGAGTTATGCGGATTACCTTCCATGTATCGTTCTCAAGCCGTTCGCGACTCTATCAAAGCACGATATCACCAGCAATCGATTGTCTTCAGCACAGAAAAAAATACAAATGATTCCCATAAACCTTAAATCCAAAAATCCAGTATGAACCCGAAGAAATACCCTTATCAAAAATTTACATAGCACTCACATTCCACTTTATTTATGAAATTGTGCGCTATTCCACCCTACACCAAAGTGACAAAATGAAGCACTTCAAACGGTTGCCTGTAATAATTTAGAGCCCTTTTTTTCGGCATTTTCCTGCAATAAAAGCCCATTTGATACGCTTATCACAGTAAAGTGAAAAAAAATCGAAACCATTATTTTTCAGGATAAGACATAGCCGGTAACAATTTCTGTCACAAAAAAATTTTTCCCGAGATGAACTCTACTCGACACATTTCGGATCCGATTCGATACGATCCAGAAGGTAGGGTCGATTTCTTCCCTCGGATCTCACACTTAAGATCCGAGGGTACTAAAATTAATCCGAACCTACCCCTGTGAAGATATCTTATTCCATCATTACGAAGTGTAAAGATAATTTACGATATTGTATTTTTGCCCCCATAACTACTTCAAGTACATCAAAGCCGATTTTGAAGACGATACCTCCACCGATTTGCTTCTATCCCATCCGGAATCTAATTAAATCGGTAGATTCCCGTACTGGCAAGATGTGACCACAAATTCAATTATCACATCAGGAAAGGAATTTAATTCAATAAACCTATGAAGTAGCACTGGTGCTACTATACCGATATGTATTTAATTACGAATGACACGAAATGTTTAGGTAGATGTCGTACACTGTATCTTACATTATATTATAAGAAATTGGGACACATCCTGTGCGCCAGACCGATTTAATTAGTCCAGGGCAGTTAATTTCGTCCTTTAGCTTTCAGTCTGAGTGCCGACTATCAGCCAGAGGATATTAAGGAAAATGCTTTATGAATTATTCCGATTAAGGATTTGTGTTGTGGAAATTGTTTTTCTACGAGTAATACGTGAAAAAGGACTGAACGATCCCCGTAGAGAGTTTTCACAGTAATCTAATCGTTTCTTGTTATAAGTCTTAAATAGATACGAAAGGTTTTTTTTATCCAGAGGAAGGTTTCAGGACAGGAAACTGGATTTAAAAATTGAAAAATACGTGGATAAAATCGGTCTCAGGCGACTAGCCCATCCACAACATTATACGGATTATGCTAATAGTCAATCGTGATTTTCGAGATACGTACGAGTCTTCTACATCTTGCACACATAAACTTTCAACTTTGTATACTTATTCAAAAAAAATATTTTTGAAGTACTCTCCTATTTTGGCCCGTAAGTTCCACATTTCTAGATTTAAGCGTTTCAGAAATATAACATTATTTGACACTACTCTTGCATTTGAATTGTATTATATATGAATTAAGTTCTGACAAATGCCAGATATAATGCCGCCAAACTGAATTCCGTCTTTGTCGATTGAATAGCTATTTACATGTATTTACAGTAGGTAGTGAATACGAACTCGATCTGTTTCCAATACTGCATAGGAATTGCATCTAGTTCTGCTGTAATTCTGTGTTTCAGTACGAGTTGTAAAGAATGATAACGTATTTCTTAAGAAATTAGTTATGCGAGAAGAATGCAATCTAGCGTTTTGTCGATGACAATTTTATATTAGAAAAATCTACGAATAGTTTGGGCGAAACTTTATTATTTTATGAGTTGAAGACAAAAACACATTTAATGATGAGGAGATGCGGTGTAGGTTACTATGCTATTGATAACCTAAAAAAAACTTTCCAAATAGCCCCCTGGTTATTTTAAATAACGACATAATTCGATGCTTGCCAGTGTTGTTCCACATATTTCAGTACTAGAAGGAGAAATGAGTTCCGCTTGAACTCCGTTCGAGTACGGGTTGCATAATTACTTAAATGGGAATGAACTATTATTATTTTTATTATTAGTTTAGTAATGCCTATAGAAACCTTACTGCTTTTCGAACCACTACATAAGGGGCCTTTTGTACCTGTCTCTTAACAACTCTCTAGGTCATATCTATTCCCTTGAGAAAGGAGATGATTTTACTCAGGGGAGCCTTCGACAGGTCTTCATAGGTAAGAGTAAATCTACCAAAAATATGCCTTCAAGTCTTGAAGTTCAAGAACAGGCCACTGCACCACAATCACACAGAATGTGTGCCATGGTTCCGTGATATAACACAATCGACATGTATCTAGTGATGATACCTTACCGATGATCTATAATCCCATTATAGCCCGTGCGTTATACCTAGTTAAAGAAAGGAATTCCAGAGCTCTACCAATTGAGAAAGTCGAGAATTTTTTTGACTGTCTTAGGACCGTTCCTACGATCGTCAGTTAAATTCTAACCGGAACTTTAACTGGAAGTTTTGTATGAAAATCTGTTAGTTAAGGTTCCAGTTAGAACCTAACTGACGATCGTAGGAACGGTCCTAAGTCCTGAAAGTGAGTTCCAATAATCTTTCACCTGAAGATTTACCCACTTTAAAATGCCATCCTTAACTAAGCCTTTACCTACTCCACAGAAAGGTTCCGGGCCTATCATTGGTGAGTTAGCTCCTCGCTTAGCTACCTGGTCAGCCGATTTGTTACCCGTAATACCCTCATGTACTAGCAGTGCCACTTGGCTGTCAGTTAAGATAATAACTGTAGCACCTTTTGGTTTATTTAGTAGAAGTTTACCTGCACCCAGCCCTATGGCATGTACCTCGGCTTGAAACAGCTTTTTGTCCCATTGCCATCCATATTTTGCAATTGGGTCCAAATACGGCCGCTTCAGTTCCACTATAGGCCTGAGACCTACAGTGGAATTCAGAGCCTCCTTCTTTATCTCTATAAGTGTAATGGGACCAAGCCTATCATGGCTTCCATTGCAGCAGTGGGACATGATTTAAGTCCCCAGTAATGCAAAGAACAGCACGCCTCTGAATTTTTCGCAGGGCCTTCTGTGCTGTGCTTTGTTCAACCTTTGGCTATCACACCATAAGTGATCATTGGTATTATAATAGACTTGTAGGTTCAGTATACCATATTTGGTCTGAGACTCCAGAGCCTACGACACGCCATAAAAGACAATGTTACTCGTGTGGAGATGTTTTTAAGATGTAAATTCCAAGTCAGATACTTGCCAAGGTAATTCCAAAGTATTTAACATAGGAAGAGATTTTAATTGTAGTTCCACTAACAATCGGGGCCTTAAGTTCCACCTTCCATCTTCCAGTGAACGGCATTACAATCGTATCACTTGGATTTATACTTAATCTTCGTTGGACGCACCAGTAGTCTACTATCTCACGAGCCTCTTGCATGCGAAGAATACGCCTCCCTGAGGGCAGCCCTTCACCGCTCGTACAGTGAGACCTTTACACTGCGGCTATACTGACAATTTCTCTGGCAATGGCATTATTTTCATACACAAATGTAGACGCATCAAATGCATACGGCAATAATGCTCTCAGCATTGCCATGACAATCATTCCCATGGCAATCATTGCCATAGCAATTTTGAGGATAATATTGCCGGAAGGTAATAAAGGTAAACTTAGGTTTTTTTTGGTTTGATCGCAAAATGATTGACCTAAAGAAAAAACTATTGAATTAATCAATAGTTTTTGAAGCTATGACATTTTGAATTCACTCGCTCAAACGAAAATTGCCTGGCAATGAAATGCCCACTCACTACGATTTGACATTTAATTCAATGGCAATATTGCCATTGTTATTGCCAGATAAATTTTCAGTGTAGACGCAGGGTTACCTCCGATCTGAGTAGAAACTGCGAGAGTCAATCATCGTTACTAATCACCTCGTTACCATTTCTTGAATTAAGACTGAAGAATAGGTACGTAACGATATATGAACCCAGTTAAGTACTCTCATTTCGTAAAAAAAAACAATTAACGGACTCCTTACCACCACTTTGAAATGTAACGACAAGTAGCCTTATGCTTTTAACCAGTTCAAAACCTTATCGCATGAGCTGATAAGCATAGTTCACAAAGCACATGCGACCTTTAAAGTTCTTGCAAAACAATGAGCGTACCGATACCTTTAAGAATTTGTCCAGATAAAACATACAAATTCATACAGAAAACATCGTTTATATCTCTGGATCCATTTCAGATATGAATGTCCTTCCAATTGGGAACTACGCATTGAATAGATTTGTTTTTGTAATCGATTTTTTTTTTGGACGTGTGGGTAGGAAAATAAGGGCAAATTTGATTCTTTGAAACACCATAACGATGGAGACAACCAGGATTTCAGGTAGAATATTTCTAAGCTCTTTTCTCCGCCTATGGAATGGTTCGCTTTCTTGGTCCCTCTTAATGCCACCTAATTGCCAGAATTTCTACACTGGAATAACAGGATGAAATGCTCTTCTTCATGTTTCAGACTTCGTTCGTTATAGTAAGATTTGTGGTGCCGTATTATGATACTACCATCAATATATTTTTCCATTTGCTCACTTTACTTTCGGTATCTATGCCAGGATGGACCAAGTGCCCTCAATCTGGCTCCTGCTGACGTTCTTTGTACGTAATCAAAAATTGGAGAAACAAGAGTTTAAGTACTTTTCTTAGAACAATTAATTAGAGTAGAAAGGTAATGTAATGTAATAGCAGATACGTAGGTAAGCACAATTATTACTATAATGCAATAAATGAAAACCTTTATGAAGCTATCGCGAGGAGTGGCAAGATGCCATCCAGTATCGAAGCTTCCTTTTAACTCTTGTAGTAGGTATCTGCTGAATTGATAAATACACATTTTTTTTAATAACTTTTGTATGGGAGGAACCCTGAAAACAGTATTGCAACAATTGGATAATAAATTCCAACTCACCCTCTATTGCCAACCGGTGTATGGAAAAAGTACAACAATGAACAGAAAAATTAAAAATCATTTAATTCACAATTAAAATAACTATTAGTAAAGGCCAAATTATTAAACAGTTCTATGCAACTGAATTATAAGAAAACACTATGAGCTATAAACTTAATGGAACTTTTATTAATTTAGCATATGAATATAAGCCTTAATTTCAATGGGAAAGAGCTACGGCACACGATGGTCCATTTTTTCCCAGCATATGAACATGTGTAATTTTACTCGGGAAAGCCCCTAATTGAAATTCCCAGCCTTCACTCTGCACGAATCTGACATGAATTTAGAGTGCCTAACACTAGCCTAAGGGATCGGGGAAACGAGCTTACTTACTCCTTTGACATGTGAGTAGTTGGAATAGTACGAAAATTTACCCATACCTGAATCCTTTCACATTTTCGCCAACATATTCGCATACTATAGCGTCGCTCATATCCGATTTACATATCCAATATTACTTTCAACCGATAAAATTTTTCACGGATAAATTAACTTTTTTTTTTCTTTTTTCTTTACATGATTTATTTGGGTAGAATTTTCCACATACTCATGTCCATGGGTGGAGAGATAAAATATTGATGAAAAAATGTTGTTTGTGTTGGAATTTTGTGCTTTCATACCGTACATAACTTTGCTACTATTCAACATCCCGTTTTCACAATATATTGGTATTTTCCGAAAATGTTGTATGTTTGTTTGGATTTCGCTTTTTTTTCGTGCAGAAAAGGATAGTCCGTGAAATATTGGGTTAATATTTCATACAGGAGACGACGATATTATGGAAATATAAGTCGGGATTCGGAATGGTGACATGTGTTCATAGGAGACAGCCAATCAAAACATGGATCGAATGTTCGCCCTAGGCGAGATTGTGGCAAAGTTTTTTTTCTTTGCTTTAATTGTCTTCGAAATTTTGTCACCTTAGTGAAACAGACGTGAACATGTGTTAATCGGTAAACAGCAAAAGTTCCAACATTAAGAGGAAAAATAAAACAAACGACAAAATAGACAAATGTTTTTGGTTGAGTGCTTTTTTATAGTACATAATTCCTTAAATCCTATCAACCCACAATGAGGATGAATAGCAAAGCATATTATACGAAACGGTTTCATTAGCAATACTTGGAGGTTAATGTTTCTTTCCTTTGCATAGTCGCCAAAAGTTCGTCCAGCCATATTTCAATTGCTTTTACACGAAATTACTGGTATTAGTAAATTATTCATGTAATTTTCAACAGAACCATGCGAAAGATGTAAAAATCAATGGATTTTTTTTAATGTGTAGATAAAAACAATTATTAGACACTGGATAAAATAGCCGAGAGTTTAGGTATAATATGGGAGTTTAATTGTTTATCCAATTTCTTTTAACAAGTCTTATATGTATAAAACTACTCAAATTTAATGTTTTCACATTTACTGTAAACTGTAGAATTTTCAGAAAAATATTCATATAGCCAGTTCTTTCAACTATTTTCGATAACAAATTGTTACATTTTTTAAATCTTTTTTCGGCTGAAAAATTTGACAAATTATTTTCGCATAAAAGAAATTTTTCCAAATATTCGGAATACAGTCGAAAACATGGTTCAGTAGACTGTATGTAACTTTGTGAAATTTTTGATGTTTCCCATGGCTTGGCCAAATTGTTTTAATCAATTTAAATTTGGCAGCATGGTCTAATACTAGCAATAGATTTGTCAAATATTTGACTAGGCTGGCAAATGCAGTGAGTCAGTGTCGATAAATTTAAGTTCTCAAACACTTTTCGTTTGTTTTACGAGAAAAGTTTAGCGGAATTATTTACTAAATTTGAATGGTATGACCATAGAAATTTATATAGAGTGGAGATGATGTGCAGCGACTGTTTTAAAGTCGGACGATTTCTTGCAAATGGCCGGCAATAGACACTATGTTACCATCAGCATCTTACTCACATGTATGTTATACTCCGGTCTTCACCAGAAAAAGAGCCAAACCTTTGAATACTACGCTACTATTTGCATTTGACTGCCACCTGGCATAAAACGGTCCATACAAAACGTTCAATTTTGCTTCAAAATGCTTCAAAGTGCTTCATACAAACACGGCGTCTTCTCATCTCCAGTATTATATCTCTATGGGTATGACATACATCATCTTTGTCAAACATTTATTAATTTTCGCCGGTAAATGCAGTGTATTTTGACAAGCGTATACTGTTTGCTCTTAAACAGTAGGTACTGATAGAGGTCCTGTATTTTGCAAGACACAGTTATTAGAGTTGTCTTATTACATAACTTTTTCCTGTAAAAAAATGATTTTATTTTAATAATACAGTAGAACATAATCTTATTGGACTGTATGCTACTATGTAAAATTTTTGACTAAACAAAAAATACGATTGTTTGCATAATTGTCTTAACAACTAACATTTGACAGTAGGGTCTTAAGCTAGTACTAGACTTTGTCAAATATTTCACTAAACCAGGTAGTGACGAACGACTACACTTAATCGTAAAATTAAGGCTTGTCAAAATTTTTGTTTTCATTGATCCATGAGAAAAACTTGCATGCTACTTTGCAAAATTTTTAATTAAAATAAAAAAGTTCGTTGTTTGCAAAATTGTTTTACACAACTAAAATTCAACAATAGGGTCTGCAGCTAGTTCTAGACTTTGTCAAATGTTTCACTAAGCAAGGTGGTAGGGACGACTTCACTTAATCGTAAAATTAAGGTTTGTCAAAATTTTTGATTTCCTTATTTCATGAGAAAAACTTGCCAGTATTATTTGTCAAATTCTGATGGTAGTTAATTGTTGGTAATAAATATAATTTAATTACACATATCAAATTAAAACCCCTCCACTCCCAGAAGCATTGTTCATATGGCGTATATGGCGGATTTATTATTCGTTTCGCCTTTTTCAAGTTTACTAACTCAAAATAATGAAAACAAACAATTTTAAATTTAATTAGATAAATATAATAATTATGTTTCAAAAATTTTTTTAATTTTAGGTTAAAAAATAATAACAATTAAGCAAAAATAATAAAAAAGCAGTGATATCGGAGGTATGCAGAACTTTTTCAAAGAGACTAGTCTCCTACACTCCTTTCAGTTTATCGTTTTTTTTGTGCCGGGTCATGCCCATATTTTTCAAACATACTTCATCTAATGATACCAGCAAAAGCCTATTGTTACATGCTACCACAGCAACACGCGAAACTTAATCAATCTCCAGTACGAAAAACAACCACCTCGCAATACCCAACTAAAAAGCGGAGAAAATATCCGCAGACAAATCTGTAAAGTTCGATGGTCTTAGAGAAGACCACCGAATATCCGGTAAAGCTTTCGACTTCAAATATGCCGTATATAAACACGGCAAAGCTTTCAGCCAACACAGTTTCTACTTAGTTTAAGCACTGGTCAGTTCTACGCGGCAGTATTTGTAAAGCGATTTGAATTGGTAGCAGCAATCAAACAGTGATCAAACATATAAAATAATGGGGCAACGTTACCAATAGTTCGAATAATAATATAAACATCAATGGCGTAACAGCCCCAACTGGGTCTAGCCCTTAAAGTAATGCTAGAGTTACTTCATTACTAGACCAACGGAACACTAGGAGATGAAGAAGTGGTCAGCTACACGCTCGTCCATGATTATTACCTCGATTTTAACTCAGATACTCATTTACTGCTGAGTGAACTACTGGTAGTCCGGCACCCAATCCCATTCTTGAAAATTACTTGTCGCTAAGTGCTCTAGCCACTAAGCCACCGACACTACAATGATTCGAATGGTTTATTGTTATTTCTATTGACTTTAAACGAATTATTGTTTATTAAAAATTTCGAAGAACTCCAACTTCGCAACAACTTTAAATTCTGTAGTGCCACAAATTCTGTTAGTTTGTAACGAGTTCCGTCTACATACGAAGATACAGCGAAGACTCCTTACACTGTGAAGTTCTATTTTTATTCAAAATGCCTAAGTTACTCTTTCTCTTAATGCATAAAAGCTATGAAAGAAACCACAAAATTTAGTAATACTATATATCCCATTCGAATTAAACGCTACCACTTTGAAATTCGCTAAATCTGAATGCTCTCCTCGAATAGCATTGTTGTAATTTTATTTGTGCGGCAGTAACATTTACGTGTAAATGGTCCCGGCCCCCGTAAATAAAGTGTTCCGGCATGAAAGTTGAGTTTCATTACAATTTACAGCCCCTATTCAGTCATTCAAGGCGGTGTTGCTTTCGCTACATATGCCACACATCCTTCGGAATTTCCACCTACAAGTCAAATAGGTTCGCGTTGAAAACGATTTAGTACTTTTCCTTCATCGACATCTTCATAAGGACTCCGCTATAAACCCATCCCAGACCCAGGTCCTTTAGCGACAATAATTTCGTTTGCGGCTTTGATAAATGGCGGACGTAAAGTGGCACTGTGCGAAATTAATCTCTCGACCGTAATGTGTATAATGTGCTGAAAAGGATCAACGAAAGTGCTGAAGAATAAAAGGACTCTCGCCGTTTTCAAAAGCGCCACCGTTTAGAATTTATTACAAACGGAACTTTTCTAATTAGACGTTTATGATCAGGTCATATATTTACTCTCAGCTCCTTCTCCGCCGTCCCCAAATTCGGACAAATTTCGAACGTATTCATTAAGTGAGAGTGTTCTGGAAAAACATAAATTTTCCGGCATATGTAGATTCGGGAATTTTCGACAAATTTATTCAAAAAGTGCAATCAAATGGATGAGAATGTTCCTAAGTAATTAGTCTACGAAGCGAACAACATTTGTTTCAATGACTTTTCACTCAGATTAAATTGCTTCATTTGCCCATATGGACACTTTCATAAATGCTTTTCAATTGATGTCCATTGAAAGGAACTTCGAGTATCTATAGATATTTGCTCTCAGCTTTTAAACTCCATTCACGGGACTCGTCATTAATTTTTAAAATTTATAATGTATTAAAGAATTTCAATTTTACTGATTTGTGAATTTAATTCGTTAACGGCTGGACAGATGACGATTAAAGTTTGTAAAAATCGTAAGACTGAAAGGTTGATAAATTAAATTTATAATTCCAAAAGTATCCTTGACTTAATTTTCATTTCCTGATATTATAAAAGTCTATTTTATCACCTTTAATGCGGTTGTAAATATATTGCACTAGATTAACCATTAATCAAAATCAATTCAGAAATTATCAATTCTTGTTTTTTATAAAGAGTAATCAATAAGGTAAGACCACGTCTGACAAAACATTTCACACCAAATGCTACAGAACTACGGTCCTGCTACTTAAATATTGCAATTAGACTATGGAAGGATATACTCTAAGAATAGCATGGACAGATACGTACCTTCTCGCAAGGAAACTATAGCCTTGCTTTTCCCTGGCGTTTAAATAAGTAATAGAAAAATCTGGAAAGTTTTGGATAACATTTTTAATTAAAAGTGATAATCGGTATCGATTCAACTTTCAATTATCGAAGTTATTAATTGAACTTTATTAAAAAAAAAAAAAGAATTGCTAGAATAATGAAATAGTTTTTGTTCAATATGTTAATCAATTAGTCAATCTAGCGTGATACGCTTACCTTTAAATTAAGTGCAATGAATTAGAATTTAGTAGTTTCCTGAAGCTGCTTTTACACGAGCGATTAAAATTGCTCAATTTGCAGTAATTTCAGACAATTTTGACGTCACGAAAACATACAGCAACATAAGCAATTGGCGATATGGATCAACTGGTTGTCAACTCGGTTATCAATAGTGACTAGCGATATGGAACAATACTCAGCAGTTTGGCAATGACATCATACACTGACAATTCTGTCTACGAAAAACATGAAGCAAATTTGAAAAACAAATCCAAAACTTGAAATATTTGAATTCCAAGCCGTCATCACACGAAACTTGACAAATAAATCCAAAATTCAAAACAAAACATGACAACTGAATCACCGAGCGAGTACAACTGCTCGGCATTTTCCAGGCTAGTGGAAATACAACAACTATAGGGCGAATAATACCAGCAACCTGTGAAAGCATTGCCAAATTGCCGAAATATTGCCGCAAACTAGCATGATATTGCCCCGTATTGCTCCATTAATTGCTCCACTAGTTTAGTCGCCGGGCAATTAATTGCTTGAAAAATTGCTCTTGTACAAGCTCCTTGAAAACGTCAACGATGTTATTTTTAAATTGAATTATCGGGAGTAAATATTTTTTAAAATATTATAAGCAGACTTAATGCGATTTATTGTAACAACGAGAACCTTTTTAAGACCATCTAACTAATCGTTAACAAACTAAACTAAGCCATTAGCGGTACGGAAGTTATTGATATTGAGAATTGGTACATGAACGTATCTTAAAAATGCATTTTGAAAAATTAGTGCATACAATCTACTGCAATGCTATCTCAAGAGATCGTTTGAAGTGTCTAGGGAATTGAAATTTTGAAAACTATTACGGAGAATTTCATGTTACCTTTATTTTTCAATCGTGGACGTCTAGACGACGTTGTCGAGTCTACTTTGGCAACAATTTCATGGCATTTTAGAAGGCGTTAGAAATATTTCACGACTCTGAACTCGAATTTCCAGTCGATTAAGTCCAATAGAAGTTGGGACTATTTATGCAACATTATATTATATTATATGACCGTATATTTCATTAATGTACTATTTTTTTTTTTTACAAAAATTAATTCCAAAAAAAATTCTCAGCTTTGAAGAAAATAAATAAATAATAACAATAGCACTTTCTGGATAAATGCGAGCACAGGAATTAAAAATTGTGGTAAAATCAAGTTCAGATACGACTTTGTAACTAAAACGTCGAACCGACGTTTTAACGACGTCGTATACCAACGTAGTAGCGACGTTGTCTTGAAGTAACATTTACAAAATAGCTATTGAAATATTAAAAAAATTAGATTTGCTTGATTTTCCAATAAATTTACTAACCTAATTTCAACAATATGGTACAATTGGAAATTATTAAATAGAATATCCAATCAATTTTGATCAAAACCCATCCCACAACCCACAGATAAACGATGTTTCGTTTACGATAAAACTTTCCCAATTAAAGTTTACCTTTCAAAACTCACTGTACCGCAAATATTGTCCAAAACTTTTTCTCATACTCCAAAATCCCGTCTGTTTTCCTTTCTTTTTTCACTAAGCTCTCACTAACAGACCATCATCTAATTATGCAAATATTTTCTAATATACAGAAAACAAACTGCCATCAAACAATAATTTACTGGCAAGGATAAAAAGTTGAAGATGAAAAAAAAGCAACAAGAAAAGGTAACTTTTTTTCATAATTTTCCAACGAAAATATTTTCGCAACGTAGTCAAGGATCTTAAACCTTATTATCAACAACACAAAAAAACAACCTCTGCCAAAAGGGTCTTAGTATATTTTTTTTTACAGCAAATAACAAAATGCTTAAATAGCTCGGGTATGTATGGAAATGTATGAAGTACCCGCCTTTGGTTGATAGGACATTGTTAGATTTTCCTATTGGGGTTTCTCACCAGCCCAGAATTTTCACCAGCTATCTACTTAGGATAATATCTTATATTTTCATTTTATGCTTTTCCACCTCTACCTCTGTCAGGGACTTTTCTTGTTTGCCTTACAAGTAAAAGATTGTTTTAAAAAAATATTTATAATAATAGTACAGAGAGCTCTCGGAAAAGTCAAGCATCAGTGATCATTTCAAAACATCCTCGAAGGAATTTAGGAAGAATTTTAAAATAATTAACCCCGCAAGGAAACCCTTGGGAATACCGGGACTACCGTCTATTAAATGCGAACTAAAGAATCTCGAAAGAGGTAAAAAGGATAGGTAGGATTCACAAGAAAACGGAAAATTATTGTTTGAATGCCGACGAAAAGACTAGTTAGTAGTAAAATATGAGCAAAGAAGAATTATAAGGAAAAGTGCTGTAATTAAAGAAAAAGGTTGATCAATAATTCATGTAAAAGATTGAAGATTTTTTCTTAGACAGAATAACCATGTTGTACAATGTATTGGCCGCTTTGAAGTTTTTTCTTTCATAACTTTACGCTCAACGATTATCCTATTTTAATCGGCAGAAAATGGAACAGGACGTTGAAATAACTTCCTGGAAAACAAAGCTTTGTCTGACCAAGGTATTTATATGAAAAGGATCACAAAAGAAAGACTAGGTCCAATGAATAGAAACACTCAGAATAGTTAGTTCTACGTTGGAGTTGTAGACGGCCTAGTATAGCACATAAAAAACAAGGTCCTCTACTATCCCTAAGGCGGTTCTTTTTGGTGATATTAACACCTGGGATCATGATCTATTAAATCCTCAATTTATATGCAGTTGAATTTGAATGCGGCCATTAGTCAGAGACGAAGCAGAGACCCGGCCCAATAAAAATTACTTTCTGCACTGCGCTTCAACACTCTACAAGTATTCTATTAAATGGAGCAATTTTCTCCACTCAGTACTGACCAGCGGAGTAATTCGAGACTGATAAAATTCTGCTAAACGTATGTCATTCAGTACTGAATAGAGATACCGCTTCAGTATTACGAATTGAAAGATACACATATAGATACGTATTGATGGTGACATTTTATATGGGATGGTGATGCCTTCATCCTTCTTCACTTGGACGTTAGGTTAAAAGAGAATTTTTCTACAATATTTGGAAACTGAAATTTTTTAGTTTTCAAGCAAAAAGTGTTTCACCGTTTCTTATAATGTCAAATTTGGACGAAAATTCTAGAGAGTTCCACAACATAAATCATTTTTAATATTTTTGGTGATTTACGGAATGCTAAGTTGATTTTTGTCGATATGAATACTAGTTGAGCTTTGAATTAAATTTTTGGTAGTGAAACGCACTTATTTTAAAAATAGAATTTGAGTAAAAAAAAATTTTTGGTCAATTTGATTTTTACCAATTTGAGGAATACTAATTTGAATTTGGAATTCATTCAAATCGGATTTTCTTAAAATTTGACTAGTTCCGAGTTATAAAAATTTTTTTGGAAATGATTTTTTTCTATAATATGCGGCAACTAAAATTTTGGTCAATTTTAGAAGTTGATTTATGGAGCAATTATTTAAAGATGTTGGTTTTTCGTAACTTTTTTTTTATTTTTTAAAGTGAGGCGTTTAAAATTTATAAGCCAACATTTTTGTAAGTTTAATAGTTTCTACCGTTTTAAATAGTACTAAGTTAGTTGAATTTAGAATTTCTTTAAATTTTGGAATTCTTCAATTTCTGAAAATCGGTATTTATTTTGAATAATTTTGAGTTTAAAAAATTATTTTTGTCATATGTTTACCCAATTATTTTGCAAAGAACTATTCAAAAATTTTGGAAATTTTCATCGACTGAAGAAGTTGACTTTTGAATAAATTTTTTGGAAGTGAAACGCTTGTCGTTGAAGATATCGAATTTCAGTTAAATTTTAAAGGAGTGTAACGTTCTACAATTTAGAAGTCAGATTTTTTATCATTTTATTGATTATAGCTGAGTTTGAAGTCGAATTTCCTTCAAATTTTGGAATTACAATTTTATTTTAGAGTGCCCACTTGAGGCCATTAAGAATATATAGCAGAATAGATATTAATTTATTTTAGCTTTAGAAATTAAGTAATAAACTGTTAGATTTAAGATATAGGCGTAAATAAAGCACATTTTAAAACCTAAAAAAAAAACCTCTGTAGAATTAGGTATAGATTGAAAATCTACGAATATTTAATAATCTTAAATGTCTAGAAGATATGATAGAGGAAAAGAAATTCACTCAATTTTCTTGGACATATTTTTCTTTGGTTTCTTTTAAATACTATATCCAATATCTATCCCAAACCGTAATGAGCTTAAAATTGTTACGAATTTCAAGATTCACTCATTACTGACGCTGTACTGATTTAAAATAAAAAACATAACGCAGTCACGATCGGCTGCAAGCCAATCGTATGATACTCTAGATGAAATACTGAACTCCGATTTATGTTTTAGCTGGAAATATATCTAAAGAATAAGGAGTGCACAAGCAATTATTACATGACCTGGCTACTCAATTTTTTGATTAGGATATTTTATAGAATTTTAGTATGGCAACTACATGAAGGACTTATGGGATATTTTTCATATTAATAGTTTCAGCTGCGACTATCATAAAGTGAAAGTGTATAAAATTTCAAAGTCGTAACTTAAAGCGTTCTAAAGTTATAGTTCAATATTGGTGAACATGTTTATTAAGGACATTTGTATGGCAGCTACCCGAAGGAATTAACGGATGGCGCTGATTAATGAACTACGTCTTGGTTTTGGTATAAAACTAATTCCTGTAAAATTTTAAACTCCTGCTTTAACTCGTTCTGGAGTTATAGTGGATTCAGTAACAAGGACACATTTTTGAAGGACTTTTCTAGGCTGATACACGAAGGACTCATTCGATTTGCATCATAATAAGAACTTTTGATTCAAACATCGTAAACCTTAAGTATGCAAAATTTCAAGTTCCTAACTTGAAGCATTCGAGCAATAAATGTGAAAACGTGTTTCAAGGACTCTTGTATGGGAGGTACCCGAAGGAGTGGAAGGATTTTGCCCATTAACGAACTTAGCCTTACTTTTTCCATTTTACAAGTTGTGACAAAATTTCAACTTCCTAGGTCAACACGTTCTTGAGTTATCGTGCTAACGGACGGACGGACGGACGGACGGACGGACGGACAGCAAACGGATTTGGGGGTTTTGGCCAAAAATAAACACAAAATATTATATAACTTTTTTTCGTCCGAGGCTCGGTTCTATGCGTTACAAACTTTTCGAGCTGGATTAAACTTATAATACTCTATATGTTCATCTAGAGTATAATTACATTTCTAGTTTAGTACTGAAAATCGGAATTGGTTTGGAAGTATTAAGAATACCGGAATTAGTTTGGAAGTATGTATTAAGAAAACAATTACCCTATTAAATTTGGTAAAAATTCACTCGGAAATTACGTTTTTTATCATATGGTGGTATTCACTACCAAAAATTTATATTTACTCGCTGAAATCCGAATTCCGTTTAACGGTGCTCATTCTGACGATTTTTATAACTTAATTCATATCTTGTTAAAATATTCAGACTTGCTACTACCCAAAGATGTTAATCGAAACTGAAAAAATAATATTTCTTTCTTAATATTTATCTAGAAGTAATTTAAAAGTCTCATTTAATTTTTCCTGTTTATGTCCTCCCGTATGCTCTTTTTGATTAATTTCATTTAATGTTTCATTTATGTCCTGTATGCTCTTTTTGATTATTCTCATATTATGGCTATATATTAGAGCTAAGCGTTTATAAAATATAAATATCTAAAAATACTAACTTAGAGAGATTCTTCTGAAGATGAATTTCCACTATCTTTGCAATTCTGGGTCGAAGCGTTGGATGTAACAATTATCCAATCAGATGATAGCTGAAGTGATAGATCCCCTTAAGGGTTGAAATTTAGCAAATCCAAAAATAAATTTTTAGGCTATTATATAAAATGTCAGTAGAAGCAAAAACCAATTCAATATCTAATTAAAAACTAATTCGATATGTAATCAGAACAATGAAATATGACGGAATTCGTCAAATCGTAAAAACTCATTCAAACCCTAGAATAGGAAAAAAGTTCTGAAAAAATATTTTGGGTGATTACAGAGTAGATGGTGGAAGTAAATATTTATTGGAACTCTATTCAGACCTAAGGTAAGAAACAAGAAACTATGGAAAAAAACTGGCAAACTTTTAAGTACATTTCATTAAAAATTCCACAAACAATATCAAGTTGCCGTAAAATTTAGCGTTGTCGAACTATCAAAGGTGTGCACCAAGGTAAACAGTTTCCTTGCGCTCCTAAATAAACTTCATTACTGTCACATTGTTAACATTTGAGAATTTTCCTGTGTCCTGTCCCGGTTTCGTCCTGACCCTTTCTTTCGGTAATGAAATTCGAGCAAAAGAAGAACGACCGGATTCGTCTTTAGGTCTATGTGTCGTCCTGTTCTTATTTCCTTCTGTAGTTTTTCTTGAGTTGAGTTGCGGTCCTTCTGTGAGCCGTGATCAATTTTTTATTACCCTCTTGGAATTATCCTAAAGCTTCCTTAGTCCATAAATGGCGGTGATTTTGGAGAGTGGTGAGGAAACTTGCGAGCTCGATCTGCGTGTGTGAGGGTACACCCAGCGACATACATTTGAAGTGAAAATACATTTCCCTTATAAGAACTCGAATTTCAAGCTTCTGCACTTGTCCTTAAATATAGTCGCTTTTCCGGCATACATACAACCTGCAAGGATATGCGTATGAGTGTGAGTGTGTGTGTGGACACGACGGGGTGTATTTACGACTAATTTTTTGGCGCGCAACTCGAGAATATTTGAAAGTGTTGTCTTTTTTTGTTCCTTGTTCGGGTGAAGCAGTTCAAGGGCCATCGGGCTCCTTTTTAAGGACACACTTTGTGTACTATTGCGCTCGCACGTTTTGGCATTTTGTGATAACCGACTATTTTGTGGACCATTCAGCTGTTGTACCTGAAGGACTTTGACCTTACTGTCGACATTCTGCGCTACCGGAAAGCTACAAGATACTCAGCTCTTTCTTATAATGCAGGGACACGCACTCAAGGATTAGCTATTGTAAAGGACACGAGGCCAAGCCCTCACCCAGAACTATCTTATCGGGGATGAAGGCAATGAGCGGATTTATCATTTGGGGATTATTGCTATAGTGGCCAGCTGTGCGTTGGCAATTCGAAGATAAGTTTTGCTTGAAGGGTTCTTTCCTTCGACCCGGCGACAAGGGTTTGTGTGTGACGAAATTAGATTATCTTATCATTCCGCCTTTTATTTTCGTTAAGGACTATCAAGCTATTGATTGGATGAAAAAGTTTAGTATTCTGCCGCGAAGCTTAGCTGGTTTCTGGATAAAACTCAGAGAAGCCTTCATTTAGTACCTTAGCAGAAGTATTGCTTCCGTTCCATTTATTGTTAAAACTCTTGAAAAGAGTAACGTACAGTTGCATTAACTCACAGACAGGATATGCTAAGCAAATTTCGCAAATTAATGAAATCAATAAACCAACACAATTTATACGGTTAAGCTTCATAATATATAATATCGGTACTCTAGCAGAATTCGAGAGGAACTGTGAAAAATGTAGAGCTGAATTCTGCCATGAGAAAAGGTTTTAATATCGAATATCGATAGTCCACTAATACTGAAATAAAGTAGTTAAATACATACAGTACTGAAATGAAGGGGAGGAGTAAGAAGAGACTCTTGTTCTTACCTGCATTCCATAAACCCCAAAAATTTGTTATTATAAAATGAGAAAAAAAAATTCACTAGAAACATTTTTCTAACTTCTTCATATTCGGCTCGACGGCCCAAAATTGTTCCGTTCTATAAAAGCAAAAAATTCAATTGGCTTTTCTTCGAGAATATTACAAAGACGCCTTAAGCTTGACAGAAAAAATTTACCATTTGGTACAATATAGATATGACAATTTTTCGAAGGAAGTATAGCAAGGGTAGCAAGTTTGGTGGGAATATTGCACAGCTGTACTACTATGAATGAATTTCTGGTCAACTGAACTTGTTTATATGTGGAAGATAGATATTCGTCGTATGATTTCAACGCCTAAAGCAAAGCATTCCCATTCTTTATACAATTTTGTAATGGCACTCTTGTATAACAACATGAAAAAGATTTTTTTTACTTTTAAATCAAGTACAAGCCCCGTATGATTACAGTCCATTAGTAAATTTAGTACAGAACTTCTATCAAGTATTTAGTATCATTCGGTTTCGGTAATAAATCACAGAATTGCTGCACAACAAGTAAGCTTAAGTCGAGAGCAATCCAGTACTGAAACAATTCTGAAACAGTATTGATAACAATTATAAACATAAACAAAAATTTGTCTTCTGACGGTTTTCAGTACTGAAAACATATACCAATTCGATAAAATTCAAATTCTGTTTGGCGGGATTCATTATAATGTTTTTCGGAACTTCATTTATACCAGATTGGAATTTTTCATAGAAGCAAATTGGTTTAAAGTTTTTGTTGTTTTACTTAGTTTATACCTTTGGAATAAAATGTTTAGTACTATAACGTTACGTTTATGCTATATTTTTTAAGTAGCTCCAATACAATACAAGTCATATAAAAACGTGGTCAAAACTGCTCGAAAGGGACCACAATATAAATAAAATGTTCTACAATACAAATAGTAAAGACTAAAAAATTCTTTTACAGTTTTTTTAAGTATTTTAAAAAAAAAAATCACATTTCGGTTAGACTGCATCAATACGTATAAAAATTTTACTTAACTGAACTGCAAATACAAAAAAATAAATTTGTATTAATCTCTGTGTTTTTCTATCACTTAATTGTAAAATTCCAACATACAGTAGTCCGTCGAGCCGGATCAAACCATTGATTTATGTATCTATAGAAACTTTGGAAAAAAAAAGTTGGTGAGGTGATAGGTGAGGTGTCATTTCAGCAAGGCATATTTATGATTTGTTTCCTTATAGTAGAGTTGATGAAATCAAGAGTGAAAGTCTACAATTGCGCGGAAAGTTACTTTGAAGGGAAAAATTGTTTTTTATTTAGGGGGTAAGGAAGCAATACATCACTTGCAGCAGCACTGCAAAACGTTTTGTCGTAGACACCAGACATGCTAAATTCTGCAGAATGTAAAGATGCTTTACGTCACAGTATATGTCAAATCGTAGTCTGGGTGGCTTAGTGCTATCGGTGCACCTGGTACCAGGTTCGAATCTACTTGGCGGCAAGTAATTTTCGAGAATGGGAGTGGGTGCCGGACTACCAGTTCACTCAGCTGTAAATGAGTACTTGAGTTAAAATCGGGGTAATAATCATCATGGTTATCGGAAAAAACACCCATGGTTGTCGGAAGAACATCCATGGTTGTCGGAACAACACCCATGTTTGTCAGAAGAACACCCATTGTTGTCCAAAAACACCCATGGTTGTCGGAAGAACACCCATGGTTGTCGGAAGACCAATCATGGTTGTCGGAAAAACACCCATGGTTGTCCGAAAAACACGCATGGTTTTGAGAAGAACACCCATGGTTATCGGAAGAACACCCAAGATTGTCGGAAGAACACCCATGGTCATCGGAAGAACACCCATGGTTGTCCGAAGAACACCCATGGTTTTCGGAAGAACACCCATGGATGTCGGAAGAACACTAATGGTTATTGGAAAAACACCCATGGTTTTCGGAAGAACAATCCATGGTTGTCAGAAGAACACCCATGGTTGTTGGAAGGTAAGGTTAGGTTGAGAAGAGTGGACTGAAGCACAGTGCCACAGTCCAAATCAGGGACGTAATTTGCGGGGGGCAGAGAGGGCATTTGTCCCACCCCCCCTGAATTTGGTATTTTCATATATTATATATAAAATATGTATAGGTATTTATAGCTAAATAAAAATATATACATTCATAACATGGTTTCCCCCTAGAAAAAACTGAAATGACGGCCCTGGTCCAAATGGTTGTCGGAAGAACACCCATGGGTGTCGTGTGGAACAATAATGGGTGTTGCCTGTAACACCTATCGGTGTAATTGACGCCCCATGTGTGTTTCTGCCGCATCGATTGGTGTTAGAAATTAATAATAAAACATTTTATTTAAAACCAACAATTTCTTTGTTATTTTCATTGAAGAACATAGATTTGGTTGCTTATTCAGATCAAAAACCCATGGTAGTTCACAAAACCCCATAAGTGTAACACCCGTGCGATTGACCCAAAAACTACCATGGGTATTCGTCTCTTAGCATACCCATGATATAGTTGGACCAGGATACTTTACAGTCATCTACACTCAAAGACGGTTCCTTATTCATTAAGGGTATTACACGCTTGTAGAATAATCTACATTCTTAATATACCCCACGGAATAAAACCGGGAGGAAATCATCGCTATACTTTTACTTGCACAAACGTTTCCTTCACTTTCCATCAACTTTTCCGTGATTATTTTCACTCACTATGAACTAAAAAAAAGGGGTTTTAATCATGGGCGCAATGCCGAAAAGAACAGAATTTAATGTTGAAAACTTACCAGGAAAAAAAAACTCCACCACGAATAAGCAAAGAACAACCAACCAACCAATTTAAATGTCTCCTTTCTGAATATATTCTAAGTTCCTATCTTAAAGTACTTCTTCATAGTTCTCTAATTACCACTATCCTAAGATCTCCATTAATTGGAGCATTGTCGTCCTCGACAATAGAAGCATCCTGGTTACGAATCCTTTTCAACGAACAGTTCCCATCTTCACTAAATCGGAAATTTCGTGAAAAGAAAAGTTTCAATTTCCGTAGAACGGTCCACTTACCAGGACATTCTTGCATCCTTACAACAAAAAAAAAAATCCCATTTCATTCGTGTTAGCACAACAAAAGGAAAGAGCCCCTTGCCGAAACAAAAATTGAATACTTGGTAGTCCGTTGTAACGATTCGCCACTATAACATTTGAACGGATCGATAAGATTGTGTGAATGTAAAAGTTTCAACCAGTTTCGGAAACAATGTTTCCCAGGACGAACAATAAGGCATCCTGTAGCGGAACTACCTTTTCGGCCACTAAATAACCTCGGTAGGGCTCCAGATTTCTAAAGAGGCTCTCCAGGTCGATACAGCACATTCTGCCGGCTAGTCAGGAGCGTGGGGGGGGGGGGGTAAATTTTGACCTGAAGAGCACTCCTCCTTGTAAGTGCTGAAAATAAGATAAAACAAAAAAAAAACACCCTGAGTTGGATGATAAAACTAAGGAAGGCGATTCATGTTGCGGAAGCCCCAGGCATGCTTCCGGAGCGAAACTACTCCATCTCAAACATAACCTTAGCTAAAAAAAAATTAATAAACGGAAAAAAAAAGAAACCGACCTCTACAATCCTGATATTCCTGAAAAAACTGAAATAAGAAACATGTTACGAATGAAATAAAACATTTAAGTTAAATTTTAAATGTGGGCATTATTATTAAACTTAACGAAAGAGAAAAAGAAATTGATACGATAATTAAGAAAAAAAAATTAAAAGGAAAGAAAATTTGTATTCTTTATGTTGGAGCTCGATGCGGTGCCAAAAATCCAATTCAAATGGCTGTGTTCGTTTCTGGTGCTTCGCTGGCTGTTTGGCTGCTTCGTTTCTGGTGCTTCGCTGGCTGTGGATGTGGCGGCTTAGGTTTAAGTTCGTGTAGTATTAATCTCACTCGATGTTGTTTTTAGTTTTATATTTTTTCTTTTTTTATAAGCGCACTTTTGGGGGGCTACTTGTTTCTTGGTTCACTGTCTGGTTAGCTTCAACACACCCGGGATTTAATTTGTCTTTTTTTTTTTTTTATCACTTCACGTTATTTAGTGTTTTAATGTCGGTTCACTTAGTTTTAAGCAGGTTTTTAATTTTTTTCCTTGATTGTTTAATCGCGCCGCGCACGACCTCCTGCACCTCACCCTCGAACACCAAAATCTCGACCCCCCGAGTTTTTTTTTCATCTTTCCGTCCTCGCGAAAAAAACGGTCTTTTCCTCGGTGATTTACGCGGGAAACCAGCCTTGGCGCAGTTCTGCTTCTCGACGTTGTACGGCGCGACGGTTGAGCTCGGGTCTTTGCTAAGGTCTTGCGTTGTTATAATTTTTTTTATATTAGGCTACTCTACTCTTGTGAAAACAAATACAAGTCCATCAATATAATTAAGAAAATTAACAAACATCTGAATTTCCGAGACTGTAGAGTTAAAGAAGAGAACGAGGAAAAAAACTAACCGAGAAAATATCGGAATTCATATTGTTTTCATAGCTTTAAGGTTTTATGTTTATTGACGTAGGACACAATTCGCAACAATCGTGGGGACGACCCAACCCAGGAGACAAGTCTCATAAGCCGGGCATGAAGTTTTTGGAATCATTTAAATTGTAAATCCGCGTTGTTTTTTTTTTTTTTCGAATATATGCCGAAAACGTTCTAAACCTTAATGTCCTTGCCATGAAATGTGCCAAGTAAGACACCATTTTCATCTTCCAGTTGATACGACACCGTCCCGATTTTCGTCCTTATTTTTGCCTTAACGAACTTAGGCGCTAATTTCGCAGCGAAACTTTCAGAAGCCTTGCTTTGTACATAATTGCGTACGTAGACTATTTGCCCTGGCACATAACTCTGAGGTCGAGTGCGTAAATTGTAGTTATGGGCGCATCTCGCGTATGCCTCCTCGAGATTCTTTACGACTACACCTTGCAGTAGTCGAAGACGTTCAATGTGGGGATTTATAAGAATATCTCCTTCTCCCAGAGAATTTAGTGCTTTAAGTAGCTCGTAATCCGTGCCGTGGCGAACTGCATGGTAACCGAACATCAAAAAATGTGGTGAAAATCCGGTAGATCCGTGAACCACATTTCTTAGTGCGGAACATATTTCACCCAACCTATCATCCCATTTTCGGTGATCATCCCCGATATAGGCCCGAACGGCTGCCAAAATGGAGCGATTTACTCTCTCCGAGGCATTAGCCTGCGGTGAGTAAAAGGGTGACAAGATGTGTTTGATTCCATAGTGATCGAGTAATTTTTTAAAGGTCTTTGAGGTGAATTGCACGCCGTTGTCGGAATGAATGAATTCGGGCACTCCGTATGTCAGGAACAGTTCATCCTCTAAGAATTTGGTTACCCTTTCAGTGGTGGCGCTGGACAACGATTTCAACCATACAAACTTTGTATATTGGTCCAGAACGATGAGAATAAATCTATTTCCCGCACATGATCTTGGGTATGGTCCCAAAAAATCAATATATAATCGCTGAATGGGCCTGATAATTTGGATTTGTTTGCCCATTGGAGGTCGCGTATTATAATTGGGAGGCTTACTTGCTTTACAGACTTCGCAGGAATTTATATACTGGGTCACTTGCTGTCTTAAACCTGGCCAATGATAAAATCTTTGCAAAAGTTCGACAGTTTTTGCTATTCCACAATGCGAAGATAAGGGACTATTATGTGTGTCAGCAACCAACGAGTCAGTGATTGAAGCCGGAACCCATAGTTTCCATTCAGGAATGTCCGATAAATTGGGAGAGGCGTTAGGCTTATGTACATAAAGTTTGTCATCTTTTATGGTCAAGTTTGGAAACAAATCAGGATGATCTGCCACGTTAGTTATAAAATCAACGTACTCTTTGTCTTTAAATGCATCCGCATTTAAGTCCAAGTGAGGTAACGCATCATCGATAGCTTCTATCGTATCACAAAACACTCGTGACAAAGCATCAGGAACAATGTTTTGACTTCCCTTTCGGTGCTCTATGTTGAAGTTGAACGCTTGGAGTTTAAGACTCCATCTAGCTAGTCGACCAGATAAATCCTTTTGACTCATCAACCATTTCAGGCTGGCATGGTCTGTGATGATTGTAAACTCTAAACCTTCAACATAAGCACGAAACTTCTTAATACTTTGCACAGCAGCAAGACATTCTAATTCAGTCACACTGTAGTTTCGTTGGGCAGAGTTTAACTTAGCCGACATGAACGCTATAGGATGCTCTTCGCCTGACTCTGATTTCTGGAAAAGAACACTCCCAATACCAGTTGCACTAGCATCGCACTGTATGAAAAACGGTTTGGAGAAATCGGGGTTTATTAACACTGGAGCCGAAGTTAATAGCGTTTTTATATGTTCAAATGCAGTATTAGCTGCGTCATTCCATATAAAACGTTGATTTCCTTTCAGTAAGTCCGTTAGTGACGAGGCAGCCGACGCGAATTTGGGAATAAAACGCCTGTACCACCCTGCCATGCCCAGAAATCTGCGAACTTCTCGTGCTGATTTAGGAATTGGATATGTTGTAATGCCAGAAATTTTTTCAGGATCTGTCTTAAGAATCCCGTCACCAACCACATACCCCAGATATTTTATCTCCCTCAAGAGGAACTTGCTCTTCTCCACATTAATCGTTAGATTAGCTACGGAAAGAAGCCGAGAAACTTCACGAAGAAGGTCGAAATGCTCTTCCAGAGTGCTGGACGTTATCAGCAGATCATCCAGGTAAACAAATATCCGATCATGAAGCTGGTGCGGAATAACTTTGTGCATCAAGCGACACATCGTCTGAGGAGCGTTGCACAGACCAAACGGCATGACGGTAAACTGATACAACGGCCTGCCAGGAACTGAGAATGCCGTCTTATCTCGGGAATCTGAATCCAAAGGAATTTGCCAAAACGCATCCTTGAGATCAAGGCCAGAAATATACCGCGTAGATTGCAAACGTGCCAGAAGACCGTCAATAAGAGGAAGAGGGTAGGCATCCTTCACAGTTACCTCATTTAAGCGTCTAGCATCTAGACACAACCGAACTTTACCAGGTTTCTGAGCGAGTGAAACAGGGGAGCTCCACGAACTGTTTGACTCCTCAATAACGCCCATGGACAACATGCGATCTAACTCTGCGTCCAGAAGTTTCTGTACGACAGGAGATACAGAGTAATGTCGCTGCTTGATTGGTTTGGCTGTTCCGGTGTCTATGTGGTGAGCTAATAGCGTAGTTTTTCCTAAACCTATTTTATTGAACGAGGGAAATGAGTTCACAATCCGGTGTAAATGTTCTTGTTCAGTTAAAGACAACGTATGAAATTTACTGTCGGGAAGAGATGAAAGGGTTTGAAGTTCATTCACTTGAAATGGAATCAAGTTAAATGTATCCCAAAAGTCGATGCCAAGGTACAGCGGGTTCTTCAGGGAGGGTACCACTAAAAATCGAATCATGCGAGTTCTATCCCCATACGTCACCAACGTTCGAACATAACCAATTACATTGCTCTTTTCTCCATTAGCAGAGGTAACTTGGGTTCGAAGAGAGTGTAAGGGAAGAGAAAGTTGTTTTATAAGTTCTATTGAACCTGCCCCCAAGACGCTAGAACTCGCCCCACTGTCTAACAAACCACGCATGACTTGTCCGTTAATGCTGATATCGGCATATGGTCGATTATCTCCCGGTAAATGGATAATTGATTCGAGACAAATTTGTTTTAGATGGCGTCTGAGTCGCCAGTAACGTCTTGATCGTTCTAATCGTCGAATTCGGTGAAAATTATGTTGGTGTTCAGGGGTAGTTTGCGTGGATTGTTCACTTAAATTAAGGAGGGTATGAACGGAAGCAGATTGAGTGTTTACATTCTCCGTCTGGCTAACTCCGGATCTGTATTGGATGCTGTTTCGGTTGTAACTTGGTTGGAACTTTGCCACGCTGGAGTGTGACTCGTTCCCGATTGCATCACACTCCTCGGAGGGTTTCCCGAAGTTTGTGGAGTACATCGCCCACATCTAGGTTTTACAGTGTTTTTCGCTCCACATCCAAAACAGAAAACATGTAAAATAGGCTTGGAACAATCAGTGAAACGATGGCCGATATCACTGCAATTCCAACATATTTCCATGTTATTTGTACGGTTTTGCGACGACCTAGGTAACATTCGCTGAGGTGCATGGACTGCAAAAATTTCTCCTTTCATATCAGGATTCGTTTCCACTGAAAAATCAATTTCCTGTATTTGACGTCTACCAGAGCAATTTAAATCGCCCTCGTAACCAACTCTTTTCCAAGTTGCTTCGATTGCTACACACTTTCGACGCAACAACTGAGCTGAGGTGAACTCCAATCCAGCCAAGTGAGCCTGCAGCCCCGGACGCATATTTCGCAACAGAACTTGCTGCACATAATCATCAGTAGCTGGGACGCTAAGTTGTAGAGTTAATTGCTCGATAGCCTCTACGAAGTCGCTGAATGGTTCCTTGGCCTTTTGATAACGAGCATCAATAAGTCTTCGGACATCCAAATCAGTAGATTGAGTAGCGAATCGCTCACGTAAGGCAACACAGCAAGTATCCCACGTCGGATTCACGCTCTTTTCGATGAATGCCCAATACCATTCGGCAGCATTTCCCTTGAGAAGAAGATGTAAATTATTTATCAACGTTTGGTTTGAAACCCGATTTGTATCCGCAAGACGCTGGACTCGGAAGAGGAACCGATCGATGTTTAAACCCGACACTGAACCATCAAATACCAGTCCCCATTTCCACATATTCGTTGAAGCGTGACCGCTGGCAGGTATAGACGAAATATTTGGCATTACCATTGTGCTAGTCAAAGAAGGTCGAGTGGGCAACGGATTTATTTCATCACCTTGAGATTGACGCGAAGTATAATTTTGTTTGATTACTGGAGTAGTTTGATCTGCTAATCGCGTAATCCCGAAAGCAGAGCGATCAGTCCAGGACGTGATCTCAACAAAAAGGTCTTCCAATAAGCCAATATCCAAAATATTGTCGGTTAGTGACAAATTATCACATATTCTTGATAACGCTCGAGTGGCACAAAGCAAGGCCTCGCACTGTTCTTTAAACTCGCACGTATAGTTCGCCAGACGTTCAATACGCCCGCTGTAATGAACGATTTGAGACGTATATTTCAGTAAAAGGTTCGCATCACCCTGCACTGTTAACTCCTTCAAGGATTGACCCAAAGTTTCGACCCGTGCTCGGCACAATTCCAACTCACCCCGACTGTCTTTGCTGGGGATTCGCGCAGGGCGTAAAAAGGGTTTTTTTTTCTCCAATTTAAAAGATTCCAGCAACTCTTCGTGTTGCCTTGCTGGTCTCCCACAAATGCCGCGAATCGTGCATTCTACCTGAAACTCATCAGGTTCCAAAAGTTCTACTTTCATCGACATAATAATTCAAAAATTCAAAAATAAATTCTATGACGTAGAATTAGAAAAAGGCAAATGAAAAAAAATATATAAAATATATAAAATAATAAAATAATAAAATAATAAATCCAACGAAAAAAAAAACAACTATAATAATATAAGTGGTGTAATAATAAATACTATGTACCTTTGATGAAAACAGCATGCCTGAAGCCACCAACAACAGCAACCTCAATCCTTTCCTCCAACTCAATCGTGTAATATATCATACAAAATAATCTACTCGAAAAAAAAAAAAAAAATATAGGAGAGCGGAACAGGAAATAGTGGGATGGGATGTAGATGGATCATTTTAATTCATGTATCAACTTTAAAAGAAATTATAACGAACATCACTTTGATTTGATCCCTGTTACTAACGAAATTTCTCGCAAGACAAAATAAAAATTTATTGTCGACGGACCCGGTCCGGATTAAATTTCGCGAGAGACCAAATCATGGACTTAACCGCGGTATTAAAAACGACATCACAAACATCGGAAATCTTGAGATGAAAACATCGACGCGTGTCGCGGCTACTCGATGCGAATGTCGCTCTTAATAGAACTACAGAGAGGCATTGTAAATTATAACCAGCGAAAAAAACCCGAAATGGCTTTGCATAGAAGATGCACTGGACCTCCAACAACAAATTTACGACGCGACACAAATGAAAATGATCGGCGGGTAAATGAATTTAACAAACAAAAACAATTAGCATAGTCCACATATTGTTTCGCACGACCTTGTTCGCCACTAAACCGTTACAGTCTCCCGGTATCACGGCGTATAATTTTAAATTAAGATTATGGAAGATTTAAAAAAAACAAAAAAAAAGAAAAAAAAATTAACAATTTATGTAATTTAAACTTTTGATTGTAAGTGCATCGTAAAATGTGAACGCGTACAAAACCTTACAAATGTTTTGTGTCTAAGATGAAAGTTTCCATGGTCGCGAACCAAAGCTTAACACGATAACAAAATTTGCATACTTTTACATAATTCGTGGAAACACATTTTAATATTCACTAGGTCAAAACCATATAAAATTTTCCATATGACTGGAATTATTTCTATTTTAGGAACAAGGAACGCAATTGCAAAACCAATTGGCCACCGCATTAATGGATTAGCATTCGAAAATAAAAAAAAAAAAAATATGGAACGAAAATTTTAATAAATGTTTAATCCAAATCACCAATTAACGCGTCACTTCACACACACTATAGCATACCTAAATACCGCACTATCAACTGAACCGTACGCGAAATTTGCCTATCAACCGTAAAGGTTGATTGACCGATCGAACGAAGAAACATTTATGTGAACTATGCAAAATTATATAAAAAAAACGGTTAACGAAAAAATTTGAAAATTCCGTGAATCATGTTTGGGCGCCAACTGTAGCGGAACTACCTTTTCGGCCACTAAATAACCTCGGTAGGGCTCCAGATTTCTAAAGAGGCTCTCCAGGTCGATACAGCACATTCTGCCGGCTAGTCAGGAGCGTGGGGGGGGGGGGGGGGGGGTAAATTTTGACCTGAAGAGCACTCCTCCTTGTAAGTGCTGAAAATAAGATAAAACAAAAAAAAAACACCCTGAGTTGGATGATAAAACTAAGGAAGGCGATTCATGTTGCGGAAGCCCCAGGCATGCTTCCGGAGCGAAACTACTCCATCTCAAACATAACCTTAGCTAAAAAAAAATTAATAAACGGAAAAAAAAAGAAACCGACCTCTACAATCCTGATATTCCTGAAAAAACTGAAATAAGAAACATGTTACGAATGAAATAAAACATTTAAGTTAAATTTTAAATGTGGGCATTATTATTAAACTTAACGAAAGAGAAAAAGAAATTGATACGATAATTAAGAAAAAAAAATTAAAAGGAAAGAAAATTTGTATTCTTTATGTTGGAGCTCGATGCGGTGCCAAAAATCCAATTCAAATGGCTGTGTTCGTTTCTGGTGCTTCGCTGGCTGTTTGGCTGCTTCGTTTCTGGTGCTTCGCTGGCTGTGGATGTGGCGGCTTAGGTTTAAGTTCGTGTAGTATTAATCTCACTCGATGTTGTTTTTAGTTTTATATTTTTTCTTTTTTTATAAGCGCACTTTTGGGGGGCTACTTGTTTCTTGGTTCACTGTCTGGTTAGCTTCAACACACCCGGGATTTAATTTGTCTTTTTTTTTTTTTTATCACTTCACGTTATTTAGTGTTTTAATGTCGGTTCACTTAGTTTTAAGCAGGTTTTTAATTTTTTTCCTTGATTGTTTAATCGCGCCGCGCACGACCTCCTGCACCTCACCCTCGAACACCAAAATCTCGACCCCCCGAGTTTTTTTTTCATCTTTCCGTCCTCGCGAAAAAAACGGTCTTTTCCTCGGTGATTTACGCGGGAAACCAACCTTGGCGCAGTTCTGCTTCTCGACGTTGTACGGCGCGACGGTTGAGCTCGGGTCTTTGCTAAGGTCTTGCGTTGTTATAATTTTTTTTATATTAGGCTACTCTACTCTTGTGAAAACAAATACAAGTCCATCAATATAATTAAGAAAATTAACAAACATCTGAATTTCCGAGACTGTAGAGTTAAAGAAGAGAACGAGGAAAAAAACTAACCGAGAAAATATCGGAATTCATATTGTTTTCATAGCTTTAAGGTTTTATGTTTATTGACGTAGGACACAATTCGCAACAATCCCCAGCTATGTTTTGGAGACGCGGTGAAAAAGGATTCGTTCGGTATCTTGTGTATGGATGTGTATATTGCCTTGTATGATAACAAATAGAACGCTAGTCGGAAACAGACGAGGAATTTAATTAAATCGAGCTCGAGGCTTACTGCTAAATCGTTATCTAAATTTTCGAAGGAGTTGCAAGAAACAAAACCGTCTATGGATCCACTCTATCCTACCTTTTCCATATGCCACGAGCTAATACTTTTCCACAAAGGACATGAGCTCTTTGTGGGCGCAATAAGCTAAAAGGATCATTAATCGCTATTCAAATAAGATGTGACCTTACTTTCTGTATGGGCTACTAAGAAACAAGGGTTTATCTCTGAAAGTGACGGGACAAAACACATAAACTTCAAAAGATCGGGATCAAATCGAAATATCCGGAGTGTATTTAGTGCGTCAACAATTTTCGGACGTATTTCGAACAAACGAAATAAGTGGATTATCCATGAAAATCCCAAATCAAGTACGCTCCACTTGACATTGTTTCGAAATTTGTACCGCAAAAATCCGTATACTATTATCGTCGTCGTCCGATTTATTCGATGAAGAGAGCCTAGAACTTCCGACCAGCTACTCACAAATCGAAACGCTTTGTTCCAATCACCCCACTTCAGGACGAAAAACTAATCCTGACAGCATCAGCATTGCTGATGTTGAATTTCATCCCTTAGTTCAGTGACTCCGTCCATTGTGCGGTTCGACCAAAAAAAAGGAAAATACAGAGCACATTATTTGTCTATACTATAGAGCAGTCATCCAGCTAAATCTAGGATCCGCTCCAGCTCCCACCCGGTAATACCAACTCGAGACTATACCACCCGGAATCGGGAAACAGCTTTTCGGTTGAGGTTTATTTCTGGTTCACTAGCCAAGTACGTCCTCCAAACGACTGGTTCTTTCACCATTAACATATTTCTAGGGCCTTGTACTTTTCCGACACGTTCAGTACTGCATCAGTACTGAATACTTTATGGTGATAAGTGTAATTAACATGTAAACTCGATGTACGATCCACTTTCGTTTAAAGTATACACAAACGAGCCAGAACTAGTGATCCGTGTCAATCCAGACATTTTTATTATCGATAACACATCCATCAGATACAGGCCTCTGATGATGGTTCTCACAGTTTTCATCCCCAAAAAATTCACGACGTTCGTAGTTTCCTTTTTTTCAGTTTTTTCGATTATACTTTTCGAGATACTTGTATCTATGGAAGTGATGAAAAACTTTTCGGAAAAATCAACATGAGTTTGCTCTTTTCAGAAAAGTGTACTTTGAGTTCATTTTATGATTTTTCATCGCAGTAGGAGAGTTTGTAGGGTGAATTTTTTGTAGTAAGGTGCTTAGGGAGACTGTGTTAAATTGAAAGAAAAGTTATAAATCAGGACGAATTGGACCGAAAGGGTTAACTATGAGTTGTCCCATTGGAACCATTTTGTAGCTCAAGACCACTTCAATCTTGATGAAGTTTTGTGGTGAGTAGTTCAACTGTTCAATAAATCGATAGCGTTCGGTATTCAATCTATTCTCCTGCTACGGATAGAGCGACTATTTCAAGGATTAAGAAGCAAAACTTTAAGGTATGTTGAACTCAAAGATAAAGTTTAGTGGACATACAAAATTTGAAATTTTGTATTCCTTGAAATTCACTGAAAATCTTCAAGTAAGTTTGAATTCGAAAACTTTTTAATACTTTTATTTTTTGATTTGAATGTAAACGTACGTACATATACTGGTTTACTGGTGCATCAGCCGATTCGTTTTTGTTTAAACATCTGTAAAACTCAATTAATATCAAAATAGTGAAAGTTTTATTGTTTTTCTGATAGAAAAAAACTATTTTTTTCGTAGGACTTCCTAGTTCTGACTTGTTTTCCAATGGAATATCATCATTCTTGTGAAGTCTGACAATTCTATTCTGTTCAGTCATATATTCAGAACTGTGGCTCGCACTATTCAATTAATTTTATAGGGGTTCTATTTACTAGTAGCCACCGTTTAGTTTTGGATCTTTTTTTAGCATTTTGTCACGAAATTTGTTACACAGTTACCTAATTTATGTTCAAATATGACTATTATATTAGGAGTATCTCATTGTTTTAAAAAAAAATAGTTTCCAATCCAATTTTTTAGTGATATTTCCAATTTCAAGTAAAACCACAAATTTTAATCACTTTTACACGAAATAGCTGGTATTAGTAAATTATTCAAGTACTGAACCGTACAATTCACATAAAAAAAGTCTCACAAAATTACGCAACATTTCGTGTAAAATTAAATAAATTTATATTATATATGGATTGAAAATTACGTTATTTTTCATGAAAACTATTAAGTTGTATGCTTTGTTCGATTTTGTTTTCTCCGAAATGAAAATTAAACGTCTTAGGTGGAGCGGTGGCTACGGGTTCGATTCCTACACACAACCAAGGGATTTATTAAGAGCAAGTAAGTAAGAAATAATATTAGAAGTAGAAATAAGAAAATTGAAAAATACATTTTAAATTGACTAGGAATGTAATCATGTAAATTTAACTGAAAAGGTATGGCATATTTGCCTACTATCCAAAAGATGCAAAATTCACTGGATTTTACTTAATTATTTTTTAATAATAAAGTATTGTCATCGACCTGAAATTTCAAAAAAATTTGCTACCTTTAAATTTTGTATTTTTTATTTGTATTTGTTTTGGGACTAGTAAACCCCAAAAAAAGCAACAAAAAAATGTCCGTCTGTCCGCCGCACCGTACGCAAAACTGTTTAAGGGAGTCATCCCGTGTGACGGTTTCCAAAAATCGATTTTTTGGTTTTTGCATAAATTACATCCAAATACAGTGTAGAATATGTGGGCGGAGTGATATTCCAATATTCGGAGCCGTTTGGAAGTTACAGGCCGTTATATTCTCTAAGCTCCTTTGTCGCTTCATATATAATGAAAAGTTTGGTCGCATTTTCTCAAAACGGTAGTTTTGAAATCGGTAGACACGATATCTCGAAATCTATCGAACGGATTCCTTTGAAATTTGGTAAACTTATTCAGTACTAATATATACAGTCTCCAAACTAGGATAATTCTGATTCATCAAGCAGTTTTTTTTTTGCGACTTGAAGAAGTCGTAAAAACGCACCAAAATTGACGATAAAAAGTTCAACAAGCTGCTAAAAATTAACGGTTCAATATTTTTTGATAATCCTAGTTCCAAGACTAGTTCAAACTTCACAGATTAAAATTCCGTTTGATTTTTTTATTTGAGATAAGCAGAACGCCCGCAATCGTGTCTACCGAAAACAAGGTTTTTTGAAAATGGGTGGCTAAGTTGGCGTATACCTCAGCGATGACCGACAATTTAGGGCTGAAAAAATTCTAAAGTGTGCTCAACATGTGCATAAATATATGGTAAATTAATAATAAAAAAAATAAAATTTCACAGTTCTATCATTATTAAGTTCGCCAGGACAAATTTTCAAAAATGGCGTAAAAAAAGAGCCTGCACACGGGATGACACCCTTAAGGGCGCAAAGCTCTCAAGCCCTTGAGATATTAGGCTGAAATTTATATGGTAGGTAGAATAGGTGAACTCATACGAGTGGTATATTTTGGATGGATTGGGGAGTGTGAGGGAGAAGAAGGGGGAACGTTTTAGATGAAAAATTTTGGTTTGTAGATCTCAGGAACGGCTTATGCTAGGAAGCTGAAAGTTAGCTTATGAAGTATTATAATCGTGGACTCATTTCCAAAATGTTTGAAAAGGATTGAGGGGAGTGCGAGTAAGAGGGGAGGCAACTATTGCGTTGAAATTGGGATCAAGACATGCTAATTTTATCCTTATCTCCTGAACGATTGATACTAGATGGCTGAAACCTTGTAGTTGTCTTAACAGATTTTAGGAAATTTCAAAAGAGTTTTAAGGGGGTGGTGAAGTATGGGGGTGGGTTTTGAAAAACTTTGAATTACTAGGTATATCTTATCCCAGGAAGATAAAATTTGGTTTCTATATATAATTACTAGTGTAGTCTACTGAATGTAAAATTATCGAGGACATGAAACGCGAGAGACAATCAATTTTCAATTTTGATTTTTCATATCTCAGAAGCGGTTTGTGCTACAAAGTTGAAACTTATTACCTATCGTATATGTAGATATGGTAATAGAGTAATAAAAATTTAAAAAAGGCGTACAGTCTGAGCGTATTTTCTTTTTTATTTTATGGGTCCGAAACATGTTTAATGCTGAGATACGGTGTAGGGTACTATGCGACTAAATTAGGCAATTGGCAATGGAAGTATGAAGCAACGCAATATCAGTATATCTGATCATACACTCTAACATTCGTTCTCGTCATATGTCATTGTATCGCACCCCTTCAAGCGCACATCGCTTCACATGGACGCGTCGCATTGCTTCACTTACACGCGTCTCATTACCAAATTGGGGCTTGGTTCGATTCCGACGCAGTTCCAATAACAATTCAATGATCAGAGCACACTGCAGAGACTATTAAGTTAAGCTCACAGAAAAACAAAAATGTTTTTGACTAAAATCATTTTTGCTTTTGTGGACTCGAAAATTTTAATGAAGCTATAGAGCAAAACAATTATGTTGGAAAGATGAAATTTGTTTTGTTTTTTTTTTTTTTTAAGGATACTGAACTGGACAAAAAAAATCAATAGACGCTTTTGAACGACGAATTCTTCGAAGAATTTTGGTACCAGTAAGAGAAGGCACTGAATGGCGTATCCGGTACAACAACGAGTTGTATAACATCTATAACGACTGACTCAGCCGCATCGTCTCTTATAACATTCCGTAAGCTACAATGGGCAGGACATGTGGAGCGAATGGATGACGGAAGAATTTCCAAGCGCACAATGAAAGATAGAGCTCATGGCAAGCGACCGGTGGGAAAACCGCGAAAAAGATACGAGGACTTAGTTGACGCAGATTGCAAATCGCTTCTTAGATGCACAAATTGGAGGACGCGGGCGCTGAACCGAGATGACTTCAGACAATGTATCCTGCAGGCCCTGGCCCGATTTGGGCTGTCGCGCCATTGATGATGATGAACTGGATTAAGGTGGTTAGCCTTTAATACACTGTAGTGTACAATCCAGTTTGCTTAGGGATGGGAGGACAGAAATCGGACCGCGTATGGCAGTGTACTAGTTGGTGTTAATAATTTTGAGTGCTGTTTGGCTTTGATGTGATCTACCAGAACAGCAATGTTGCCTAGAACAAATCAACTACTGTCTGGTATCTCTGATGGTGTTAGTGAATCTGATAAGAATGTAAACATCTGCTCAGTGTTAAATCCTTTAGTAGTGATCCTTATAGACATTCCGCACTGTTCACTATTCATATTAATAATTTCAAAGCCAATAGCAACGGAAAAAATTCTTATAAATAATTTATACGTAGAGTGGGAATTGAACCCACGAGATCGCGTTTACAAGCGTAGTACGCTACCACTGGACTACACCCGGCCGTATATGTAGTGCAAAAGCGGAGTAGGTATACTGAATGTAGAATTTAAGGACGAAAGTAGGATGAGAGTCAAATTTTTAATTCAATAATCACGTCAAATATCTCAACAAATATTTGTGAAAAGATTCTGGAATTAATACAGGAGTTTATGCCCGTAGATTCCAGGCAGCAGAACTATAAAGGTTCGCGTTTACTTGAGGCGGGCCGCACCGCAACAGTGCGGGACGGATTTTTGTTTCTACGTCCACTTGGGACAGATCACAAGAGACGGAAAATGCCGAGCACCTCTGTTTCGCTGTGTCCACTATGAAGAGACGAGGTGGGACGAGCCGAGGCGACATTCTGCTTGAGCAAAAATTCGCTCGCAAAGCGATACGCCAGCAAAATACGTCGCGCACCGATGCGACACGCCTTCAGTGGATGCACTTCCATAACAATGTACGGCAGGCGGCTTTTTGCGATGCGTACCTTAATGCTGATGCTACGAGAGGTGATAGTGGCGAAAAGTGTAAAGTGAAACATTGTGATTTTTGTAAGTTGGTAAAGATAGAAAGGAGTAGTCTGAGTGGCTGGGTGGCTTAGTGACCTTCGGTGCATCTGGTACCAGGTTCAAATCTGCTTGGCGACAAGTAATTTTCAAGAATGGTATTGTTTGCCGGACTACCAGTTCACTCAATGAGTACCTGTGTTAAAATCGGGATAATAATCACGGACGAGCGTGTGGCTGACTACTTCACCTTTTAGTGTTCCGTTGGTCGAGTAATTAAGTAACTCTAGCATTATTTCAAGGCCTAGGCCCAATTTGGGCGGTTGCATCATTGATTATTATAATTAAAGATAGAATGGTGATAATGAGTATTTTTTTGCATCTAAAATAGGCTTGGATTGTGGTAAAAAGTTGAAGCTTGGTACTACGCATATTTAGATGAATAGGTATTTTAAAACTATTTCAATATAATTTTGTTCTAATAAGTTGTACACTGAAATAAAAACTATGTTTGTTCCAAGGTTGCATTGACTATATTAAGGTTCTTCTAACTATTGTAAAACTGACATGTTTTCAGTGATCATGGCTATGATGGTACTAGCCATAGCATATAACTCGTAAAAACAAACTATGGTTGCATTAAACATATATCCCTACTGAAATTTAATATGGTTGTACCAATCATTCTCGTTACATGATGTAATTGTGTATTATAATCACGACAACCATATTCTATGATCAGTGGAACCATATAATTTCATAAAATAATTCCCACAACCATACCTCTCACAGTACGAAAAGTGTCGTTCGCGGTGTAAGTTCGCTTCTTCCAATTTCATGTGTGCTTTGTTCGAGAGTGTTTAATTGTTGTTCAAGTTATTTATTTCTGATCGAAAGTGTGTAACAATGAAGAAATTGAATTAAAAAAACTTCTTTCAATTTTTTATTTAAGGCCAAAACAGCAAGCGCATTACTCCAGTTTGCATTTTAAACAGCCATTCGGACGTTTATGGAATCGGGACACTGCATGTCAATCCTTTCGCCATCCTTTTTATTGTGAGTTTTTGAACTAGGCCGTTTACCGTTTACAGAAAATCCCATTAGGATCCTATAAAAAGATTCTTAAGAATATCGTCCAACAGTATGATTGAAATTAGTTTGAGTCAATCCTATATGCAATAGTATCTCAAAGGTTTCATCGACCGAATATTTCATCCTTACAAAATAGAAACCCTACATCATATCATCACTTCTATCCGATAACATTCTAAACACCCGCGACAAGAATCTACCATCTGAACCGAATTTAAAAAAAAAAAATTCTTGAATACGCCATGACTTGGAATTAAGAAAAGTCGTCAAGTCACTTATCTTCCCATTAAAAGGCTCCAACCTTCTGCACATATTCTCCCATATTTCGCACATATTCTTCCATACTCCGCACATATGACTTTCCAAAATAATTCAAACCATCATCAGCGTGTTATATAATAAAATCCCAGAATAAACCCCACCTTATACCCTACCAGATTCCCTTGTAATTACACGAAAACTAAACGAAACGAAGCTTACCGGGAATTCCTCCTTGAGAAATTTGTGTCTCATCATGTGAAGAACGTCGTCTCATCCGTAAATCCTCGCGTGATAATCCCGTGGATGGACGTGTCTGCAATGGATGTTGTTGCTGTTGATGCTGCTGCTGCTGCTGCTGTTGTTGCTGCTGTTGCATTAATCCGCCCGGACCAGACATAATGCCCGGAAATCCTGCCGAACTGGGAACGCCAGAACCACCGGCACCACCATACGACGTCGCCGTATTGCCAGCATTAGTCGAATTCGGACCCGTAGCCAGTTGATAGCGTATCTGTTCGATAAAGTCACCACCCATTACGGCCGGTGGATAGTCCTGCGTTCGATGTCGACTGTATTGCAATTCGAGCGGAAGATTCCGATCTAACGAACGCATATGATGTTCGCGTTGGAACCCATGATCCTGACTCTGACCGCGCATCTTAATCTCATCTAAAGTGGTTCGGATATTCGGATTCGATTCCATCGAACGCATATTATTCGGTGCGTTGTAGTTTTCGAGACGCATCTGATCCATACTAAGATTACGCTCCAGTCCACGATACGATTTCGGTTCGATTATTTGACCGGAACGCATAAGATTCTGGGCGGATCCATCAAGGGATGTTATCGATCCGATCGATCGCATATTTCCACCACCCGTCTTAAAATCGAAACTAAGACTATCCGGTTTAGTTGTGGACGACGCTGCTTCCAGCGATCGAAGATTCATTTGCTCTTGCATTGCACGCTCCATATTTCGCAGTCCGCTCTCAATTCCGCGCAGAGCATCTTCCGAACCGAAATCTTCGGATGGTGAGATCGGCTTTGGTGTAGGCTTCTTTGCGATCATTTGTGGTGAGTTTGTTATACTGGGCGGTTGCGATCGGAAACTTAACTGTGGTGAATTCAGATTTCGTATGCCAAACTGAGGTGAATTGGTGAGTATTTTCTGTTGCTGCGGCTGTTGTGATTGATTGGGTGTTGGGGGCGACGAGCTAGCTACTTTATCTTGAAACTTGTGCAACATTTGCGGCGTGCCGGGTGGTCGTACCAGCATTTGTGGTGAATTTGGGGTCGATTTCTCTTTGAATTTATGCATAAGCTGTGGTGAATTTTGTGCACTTGTTGGTTTTTGTGGCAACGGTGGTGGAACACGATTCGGAACAGTGTTGCCCGGTTCGGTTGAGGCCTTCTTAAGGCTGAGACGTTTCGGTGGAATTTCCGGTGGGATTTTATTCGAATCAGAATTCGATCGTGCCGGTATTTCCGGAACTCTTTTCACATCGCCAGTGGTGGAAGCTGCAGTTGCCGCTGCTGCCGCTGCTGCCGCTGCTGCTGCTGCAGCGGACTTATTGAGCATTTCTTTAGCACGAAGGGCAGCTTGTGTTGCCAATTCGGATGTAATTTTTGGAATTTCCGGAGCAATTTCGGGCTTTTGATTGGAATTTGATTGTGACTGCGACATTTTGTTGTAGATTTACTTGTAAAATTTAATGAGAAATATTGTGCGTGATTTAATGTACTATGTAGATATGTTGTAGGCTTTGTATAAATCGGTTAAAGCGATTATATTATTATTAATTAAAGCGTAGTTTTATTATATTGATATTTATTGCACTATAGATATGTAGATAGGTAGGTTGATAGATTACGAATCACTGTTTCGATGATTGCACTTGATATTAACTATTACAAAAGACTTAAAGCTTCCTTAGATTTTATTTCAATTTCCTTGAAACACTTTCAAAACACACATACACTGTAAAAATGACTATAAAGATTTTCACACTGATTTCCTATTAATTTCACCTGATTTTAATATTTGTGTGTGGGGTTGTTTTTTTTTTCTTAATTGGTTAAATTATATTTTTGGCATTACATTTTCGCATTTTTCCAACTCAAGGACGAGTCTTCTATAAAAGAAAATATTCCTAGTACGGCGCGGCTTGTACACGAGGAAAATTCGCACACCCAATTGGGGTTGGAAAGGGATACGAAGCGTACGACAGTAAGTTGTAAGCTCAATATGGGGGAGAGGGTTGGATCCGTATTTGTGGTAGTGGTGGGTTCCCAATGCACACACACTACGTGTGGTGAGTTTGGTGGTTAATTCGCCGGGTCGGGCTTGCTTACAACAACAAGTTTTTCCGTATAGCACAGATGGTTTTCGAATGACAATTTTCCAGCTGTTTTAATAGCTCATTTCCAGCAACTGTGTACCATTCGTCGAAGAAATTTCATTTGCATACATCAAGCTGCCGTTTACCAATCCTTACATTCCGAAATGTTCGTACCGCCTAGATTTCGGAAGTTCTTTTCCGCTACACAAAAACCAGAGGACTCGCACTGAATCAATTCCCGACTGAATTTTCCCTACGGAATTTCCATTGGAGTCAATTAGACCGCGACAAACAAAAAAAATCCGACAGCGTTTCACGACCCGACAACAACTCCAAGATACTAGGACCGCGAAACAATCAGATTAAAGATAAATTTCCAATCCAGACACCGTACAACGCGCGATACGTTTTCACAACCGTAAGCTTAAAAACCGACTACCGAGAAGCAATTTTTCTAGCCAACTGATTTGGTATGTGTTTTCGTCGAGCGAGTATTTCCACCCTCGTCCTGTCGAATATCCACCCAATATATCCCTATGGATACGAACACACCGAAAAAAAACGCTAAAGCTGTGCCACATTTCTCCAAGTGTGGGTTATCCTACTATCAAAATATTGGACTCACATACAGGATGATAGCGTAACATAATACACAAATATATGTAGATATAAAAAGAAGCTTTTACGCACCCCTTTCATAGCCAGAAAGGACCTGTTCCAAGTCGGTCTTTTGTTTTGCCCACCTCACCAACCCTCTTAGTCCTTGGCAAGATAATGATAGGTGGCAATCCCTTTTTCCTCGTCTTGTATACATTCTTATGAAAGTAGCGTTCTCCTGTATGCGGTTTTTTTTGTATTCTTCAAGGAACCCCCGAATAAAACAACACCACCCTTAGAGAGGGTGCCCCACACCCATAAGAAATCTTCCGAGGCCACCGCACCAACTTAGAATAGCTGTGCCGATCCAAAGCTTGTTGAGCTGCATCCTTGCTAGGACGACTCTCTGCTCGTATACACAAAACACATCCTCCAGAAGAGGCAATATGCGCGTAATTGTATTTGTGGGAGATAAATCTTGGGAACAGTTTAATAGAAATAGTTTAACCGAGGGTTGTCATATCTACCCAAAGCAGAAGGGAAGCATCTCACATAAGAATAAAAGTCCTTTATACAGAGTATCACTTTTTTTGTTGTTGCTAGTTGGATACGCTGGGAATGCTTTGAACAAAGTCTTGTCAATGAAATTCTGGAAAAAAAGCTTGCAATCATCCTTGTTCCGCCCTCCGGTCTAAAGAAAATAAGGGAAAATATTCGAAATAACTTTTAATAAGCGAGTTTTTCTACCTCGAAACAATATTGTAAAATGGAGACAAATTTATGATGAGGGGAAAACTTCAGGGTAAATTGAGGGTGAAAAATTTTATAAGACCGGTGTTGTATTACTGCGAGCGGTAATTAAGGAAAAAAATTCTGTTTCGGTGAATTTTTCGCACAGTATTACAGTATTTTTCGCCCTTAATTTTGAAGAAACTGAAAACCATATACGCCGCAGATTCGACAAGGCTGTAGTAGTAATACGATAATTTTCATGAAATTCTGAATTAAGATTTGAATTATTAGTAAAATTGGTATCGGCCAATACACATTAAAAAAAAAAATTCTGAAAATAACTGACCTCAAAGCAAAAAAATTTTTTGAATTTCCATTCAATTTGACAAAATTACGAGTAATTTTAAAAAGTATGTATTTTTACACATTTTCGTCAGGAATTTACTGTTTGAAAAGTAGAATTACAGCACTGAATGAAATTTTCCACTTTTAATGTGTAAAATTGTGTATAAAAGTACGCATTTTGCGTGTAATTTTGATACTGATACATGTCATGCGTAGTCATTTGTTTTCCGTGAGATGTATTAACTTGGCCGCTTCGTTTTTTTAATTCACTTTTTTCGTGTAATAAAATAATGTTTATAGTCTGTGCAGGTTGTGACCTTAAGGCCCGTTCCTACGAACGTCAGTTAAATTGTAACTGGAACTTAAACAGACAATTTTGTATGAAAATATGTCATTTAAACTTCCAGTTAGAATGTAACTGAAGATCGTAGGAACAAATAAATTAAATTTGTATAATAAACACGTATAGTGTTTACACTCCACTATCCTGGTTATTGTCCAATTATCAGGAATTTTGTCCATTGATTTTTTCTAATTCTAGGTTGTCAACTAACCGTACTTCAAATGAAGTTTATTCATTTATATTATCAATAAACTAATAATTATAAGCAAACATAAACTGTCACATTTTTGTAATACATATTTAGAAGAAAAAAAAGGTTTTCCACACCGTTTGTAATTTTATATATTGTAAAATTTAGCCTTTCAACACCAGCAATAAATTTACACATTTTTTAGCAATTGATTTACACACTTTTGTGTAAATTTTCGCATTAACAGTGACGTGTGCCGGCCTAAGTAGTAAAAATTGCAAGAGTGCGTAAAGAAGTTTGAAAATAGTAACTTTACTGCGTTCAGAGTAGTAAAAATTCTTTACAAAAATTCTTTACGAGTAAATTTACTCGCATTCATTTTCCACACCCTTTGTAATTTTACACATTGTAATATTTTGCCTTTCCAGGCACCTTCAGTAACTTGAAGAAAACTACCACTTGCCACTTACAATATAATGTAAGTGGCACACAGAGAAATGCTAACCCACTTATCAGGAAAACGGTTCATATATACAGATACGTCAAAAACTTCTCTTGCCACTACGTATGCATAGTTGAATATAAGCCCACTGACAAGTTATTTCTAACCCTAGAACCTTGCCATCTAAATGGAGCAGTAGATGTCCAAACAGCTGAAATATGGGCAATCACTCGCGCAATCTTAATCTTTCTGGACTTACCTGGACCGACCATAATTTTTTCCGATTCAAAATCCTCCATTTGCGCTATCTCTTACAGGAAAATTCAGAACTATTTAGTTATAACAGCTAAGAAATCTCTTAGCCTCTCAGAAGGACATAGCACTCTGTTGGATTTCAGGACATGTCGGTATACTGGGCAATACCATTGCAGACGAAACTGCAGGAAGACTATCGAGACTCTCTCAAAATGGGGATTCCCCCTTCCGAAAATTGCTTGATAACTCAGATACGAACAATTATCCAGGAAGCCAATGCTGCAATCTGGGCCCATATCATAACCGATCTGAAGTCTTACTGTACACAGACTTTATATCCAGTCTACGACTCCACCATGCCTCGAATATTAGCCAGAATATCAGTGAGATTAAGACTAGGCCACACTTGGCTAACCAACCAAAGGACACCTAATTTTGAAAAAAGATCCGCCTTCATGCCCACTGTCAAAATAGAGCACATTCTCGAATAAAGACCAAAAAATTCATTTTTCTTTCACATTCCACCCTTAGATTGCCGTTTAAACCCAACAAAAAACCTCAAACTCCCCCCTCTTTCAACTCTTCTCCCATTTAAATATTGTAAAACAAATTTAATCGATTTATCTTTCCATCCTACCATAATCTAAGAAATAATATAACAAAAAAATAATTGGATAAATTAGCACCCCATGCACTGGTTTACAAGGTGCTTATTTAATAGCTCTGTCTGTCATTTAGGATATACATAGCTCAGAAAATAAAAAAATTAATAAATGTTTCAGCGTACTAGCAATTTCTTTTTTTGATTCCTGCTCATGCAGATCAATTTTCCATTAAAGAAAATTGTAAAATCTTTCAAAATAACTTAATCGTAAACAAGCTATTATCGAACCTAGAAGATATAATGGAATTCGTGAAAACGGATCCAACTCACACTTTCTTAGTAGTAATATAGAAAAAAAATACTAAAAACAATTGAATATATAAGAAGTTCGTCGTAGTAAAAACTATTTAATCAAACCTAAAGAATTTGGCAAAATTCGGGAAAAAAGTACACAAGGGCTGTGCAAATCTCTCCGGAGTTGAGAGCATCCAGAAAATTTTAACGGTTCTAAGTTATTGCTTGAAGAGACTGTGTAAGGAAAATTTATCAATATTTCATAAAAACTAAGAGATTTTCACAGACTATTTTTTTTTTTGCTCATCACAAATTTTTACTAACATTACTTCTCTAGTCCGTCTAAACAACAAACAAACATATTTCCAAATTACAATATAAGTAGCATAGCCTGTTTTAGAGATAGGTATGTCTTCGAGTGCTAATTATATACTTTTTTTTGTAAAGTGTAAATTCAAGAGAATATCCAATTGCTGCAGTGGAAATTTACTGATTGCAAATTGAAATTTACTAACCGAAAATTGACAATTGCATCCCAATGTAAATTTACTTAAAAAGGTCGTGACAAATTTAACTACAATCCAAAAAGATGTAAGATTTAACCGATATTTTTACTGTGATTTACTGTGATTTTTTTTAGCTTTGACAGTGATAATTTTACACGTATGCGGCAAATGTAGAGAAATTAGTATTTATATGGTATGTCAGCAATATTAGCAATCATAAGAATAAAAACTATGAACTATACAGCTTTGACTCGATATTGTCGATATTATTCCAATAATACTGTTGGCAACAGGCATAAAACCAAAGTTAGTCCTTCTCAGGAAAGGCTGGATTATCCCTCTGCTCTGGTGAGTTGGATACAAAAGTAAACCATTCTGTAAACTTGAGCAATTGTGACAAACATTGCCTTCTTCGTGGACAGAATAGGATTTCGACTGACAGATTTGGAGTCCCTCATTCGACCAGATCGAGTGATCTCAGAACAATTTATTATTATAAAAAACCAAAAAAAAAAAAAAAATAATAACATATTAACAAATGCGTAACTAATAACGACTACGGAAATATCAATGCCGACTCACCAGAGCTCACTCATCTATACAATCATTTTAGGTCCATTATGGTTTTTGCGAGTCTAATGTCATTGAATTCAATTCAATGATCATTTTGTAAAAGGAATCTTTTCTCAGTCGATTAGTTCGAGGTGTCGTGTCGACTTGAGCTTGCATTACGTGTGGGTTGAAATTGGTATGGTTTTGCGTCAAGAGCGAAATTTTTAATAATATTGTTCATAATATTGGTCCTGGTTTACATGTTCCTTAATGTTTAACTTTTTGACTTTGTGACTAAAAAAATCTGTCAGCTAAAGTTTCAGTTAGAACGTAACTGACGATCGTAGGAACGGGCCTTAATGAAGTCTACACGAAATTGTCATCCAATACAAAGGGTTATTCAAAAGGTACATAACAGTTTTGTATTTTAATACAAACGCACCATTAAAATTTTTCGCTGGTCTGTCAATGTCAAAACCTCAGTCAAGGCTTCCATGTTTATTGTGGGGAAGTTTACAAACAAGCATATCTGATAGTGGAGAAGAATTTTAGATAAGCTATATTTTTCTAAATTTTCGTGATTTATGGTTACGGAGCCAAAAGATTATATTCAAATTATAATCTGATTTGCTTATGCTAAATTGAAGTGATTAGAATCCGGGAGTGGTAGTTACCCCAGGACTTCTGTCGCATTTCGGATTTTGACCCAAAAATAATAATAAATAAATAAAATGAAAGAGAACACTATCCACCTCAATAAATGTCAGCTATGTGACCTATATAGAGTTTATCACGATTTACACGTGCTTATGTTATGTTATCGTTCAAATAGAAAAAAACAGACATCTTTCAACAATAAGATATGTCGTATGTAAATGGGCGAGGTATGTAATTCTTATCTAGAAAGTAGCACATCACTAAAAAATAGATATTCTGCCAAATTATATGTGAGTTGTTAGTACAGTTGTTACAAGATTTTTTTACCTTCACCTTCAATACTTCCTTCCTCGTGTATCAGAAATTGGAAAGTTAAATCAATTATTGAAAATTCGAAACATCAATTCTAAGAAGTTCGTGTTTAATTAATAAAATTTTCCTAAACGTAATTAACGCCAAACTGAACTGACGCTTTATTTATCTTTTCTGTTGAAAAAGTACAAAATAAACTAATTTCAGGAAAAAAAAAGTGTGTGACATTGATCAAAAAAGTGTAATTTTCCCATAAATAGCGAGTATCTCAAAATGAATAATTCAGTAATACCAAAACTTTCTTTCAGAATTTTTGATAAAAAGAATCGAGCTAAAAATGAAATTGTATTCAGTACTGACAATCTTGGCTTTTGCAGTATTGCAATCTGCAGCACTCGATTACTGCAACCCGACTCTATGTACGGTCGGGACAACTGTATTGCCGCATATTGACTGCAACAACGCAGGGGTATGTTCTAGTCCCGGTATTGTTTGTTCGCAACTTAATCCAAACTTCTTTTCCGTTTAGAATTTCGGTCCACAATGTCCGGCCAATGCGCAATCGATCTCAATAGATGGCGTCAAGGATCTAATCGTCCAAATGATTAACGTTCGTAGAAATCGCGTTGCAACTGGAAATTTAGCTGGTTTTTCAACTGCATCCCGAATGCCGACAATCGCTTGGAACACTGATCTGGCTCGTCTCGCTATGCTGAATTCAAAACGTTGCATTGTTGGTAACGACGCGTGCCGCGATACATACACCTTTGATAACGTTGGACAAATCGTTGCAACACAATATAAGAGCGTAGGAAATATAAACTATCAAGAGCACATTATTACAATTATTCAAAATTGGTTCCAACAATATTTGAATGCAAACAGTGCGAAAATGGCGGCCTTTATAAGATCAGGGTAAGTTTATTGCGCAATCTTTCGCACTTCGATTTTTCACCGACACTACACAATTTTCAGACCTGATTACAGTCATTTTGCAATTATGGTCAACGAAAGAGTGACCCACGTCGGCTGTGGATCCACTTCATACAAGAAAAACAACCAGCTTCATGTATTAACCACCTGTAATTTTGCCGCCCGTAATATCGATGGAAGTCATGTCTATCAAGCAGGAGCAACCGCTTCAGGATGTACGACAGGAACAAATCCAACGTATCCAGGATTGTGTTCAGAGAGTGAAGTTGTCGATCCTAACGCCTTATAAAATCACCATTGACAAACTGATTTTTTTAAAAACTTACCTCAGTAAAAAAACGTTTAAGCTTACCTGAAAATAAAAACAGGTAAAATTTACTATTTCGTATTTGTATTTCTAGTTTTTATAAACTCATTTATTCTACGACACCGAAATATGTAGCTCAATCTATCATATCTACAATTCAACAACTCCTGGTGTATCTTACTAAAGAAGACGCCTAAAGATATAATTTCTTGTCTCAAAATCATTATGAGAAATGTTGTTAATATTTTATATAATAAAGTAAAATCCGAAAAAAGTCTTTCTGCAATTTAAATACATACATACATATATTCGAGATGCATTTAAAATTTAGTTGCAAGTTACTAAAGAAGCTCTTACACTAGCAATTTTTCAACAATTGATTGCTCGACGATATGGCTATATGGCGAGCAATGCCAACACTATGTGAAAAAATTGAGACATTACCGAAATATTTCCGCAACTAGCGTGATATTGCCCTATATTGCTTCATTAATCGCTCCACTAGTTTTGGCAATAGTCGTCGGGTAATCAATTGCTTGAAAAATTGCTCATGTAAGAGCACCTTCAATCCACATAACCTATTGCTTCGCCACGTCAAAATTAACGAATAATTCTGCAAATTGAGTAATTTTATTCGCTCGTTTATGAGCACCTTAAACGACTAGCAACCAAATAGAAACTGTTCCAAATTGCTTTTTTATTATTTTCAAAATTTCAATACAATTACATATAACTTGGTTTTGGCCTTCCAAGCTAATAGCTAATAGCGAATACTGAAAAAGTGTATACGTTCTTAAAAATCGGCCAACAGTCTGGCCGTAACTTTATTATTTTATGGGTAGAGGTCCGAAACGTTACAATGCTGGACTGCGGTGTAGGGTACAATGCGACTGACAACCTAAGGAGTAATTAGGAGGCCATTTGGAACATTATATTCTAGGTTGTCAGTCGCATAGTCACCTACATCGCATCCCAGTATTATAACGTTTCGGACTTCTAACCATTAAATAATAAAGTTGCGCCCAACCTGTTGGTCGATTTTTTGTTTTTTACGTAGGTAATTGTTTTTTCAATAGATGATTCAATAGAAGTGAAAGTGAATTCGACCTCATTGAAACTAACAACAATAGGAGGCTATTGAAAAGGTATTGTTTAGATTTTCATTTGCATAGTAACCTACATCGCTTCTCAGCATTAAAAGCGTTTCGGACTTCTATCCAAAAAATAATAAAGTTGCGCCCATACTGTTTTTTTGCTTTGATTGCTCTAGTAGCGCATCTACACATAGTGCAACCCGGTTATAATGTACTTTGAGGGGGCCACAAAAGTAGAACGTTATAACCAACAGTACGTTATAACCAACATAAGAACCTTTCACATGTGTAAATGGGGATTGAAAAAGGGTACTTTATAACCACAAGTTCGTTAAAAAAGTTCACTTCATAAGCGATTTGCACTGAATATGTTTTAAGTTTCAACATTCTAGCATAAGCCGTTTCTGAGATATAAAAAGCCACGTATATTCTCTTCACATCACTATTAAAAATATTTCTATTGTGCCTCTATAGTGATTCTATCTATAATAGTCGTAAATTTTTAGTATTCCATTCCTTATGGTTTTCGAGAAATAAAAATCATTTTTTTTCGATTTTTTCTCTAATAGACGTCTGCTTACTCCAACTCCTGTAAAAAGAGATCATATCTGATATGGTTTTTAAATTTTTTGAAAAATTGCTACCAGTCTACTTTTGTGTCCAACCTTCCCTTTTCGCTTAAAAAGTTCGATAGATTCCACTTGTTATCCCATATACAGAAACCAAATTTTATTTTTCTTGTATAACTGGTTCGGAAGATATTGTAATCTAAAGTTTTTCACCCTCACCCCCAGACTTCCCCACCACCATTAAAGATTTTAGCTCTTGTCTAATCTCGAAGTATCCCTAAAGACAACCACAAACTTTCAAACTTCTGACGTAAATCATTCAGGAGATATGGATTTTACAATGTTTCAATCTCGGCTTTTAAGGGTTTCAGACTCATTGTTTATCTCCCACTCCCACACACATCCACCTGTATGACAATTTTTTTGAAAATGGTTCTATGTACTATCATAGTTCTACATAAGGTGTTTATTAGTCCTAAAATATGTAAATACAAAATCTCAGGGTAGCAACATTTTTTGAAATATCAGATCGATTTCAATACTTTATTATTAAAAAATAATAAGGTAAAATTAACAAATGCCAAATGTTTGCCAGCATACAATTTTCTACAACCAGTCGTCATATGGGCATTGTATTGTCTGGCTCGATACGGTTATGTAATTCAGCGACAATTTATTTTTAAAATTTTGAAGTTACAAGTTTAAACTTCTTAGATTAAGCCGCTCTTGAGATATAAAGTCAATATTCATTGGTCTAAAAATTGCTCTCCTCCCCCGAATTGAAAAGTTAAAATATTTTTTTAGCAAACTTTTTAACAAAACAATTTTTTTCTCAACTTTGCACTGTTTAGGCTAATGTTAGAGAGATTATTCACATCTTTTCTAAGAAAGGTTCTTAGCTGGAATTCGTGAGAACGATGTCATCACGTCATCACGGATTATATACAAATTAAGATCTAAATTTATAAAAGGTAAACCAGATAGCAACAAAGTCAATGTCAGCAGTGTCAGGCAATTATAAACGGAATTTTAAGTATTAATATTTAATATTCAAATGAACAACAGGTGAAAATATCAACATATTGGTACAATGTCAATATTTGAACAAATATGCGTATACAGAGCTCTGGAATCAACCTTAGGAATTAATTCATTATTACATACCTACATTATTTGAAAATTGAAACACACGTCAGATAATTTCCTAATTATGAAGTGTGACAAAAAAAAATTGTTTTAAACATTTAAAACAGCATTTCCTGCGAAGCCAAATGAGAGGAATAATTGCAATTTGAATTTCATAAGAAGCTAATTTGTTATTGAAGGGTTGGGTCTTAATTAAAAAAAAATTTAAAAAAAAAACTGTTTCTGTTTGTAGGTCCATTTTCAGAAGAATTGCATAGTCTTCGAAATACTTTGACTTGACTTTGATTTTTTAAGATTTAAGTGAGTTTTGGCAACAAAAGGTTGCGAATGGAAATCCGTTAATTTCTAGATCCTAATAAAGCCTTCGAAAAGTGCTGCACCATACAAAAGAAGTTCTACCTAAATTCGTTTTTTTTTTTTGCGACTACAAACTTTGTTAGAAGATCAAAAATAGGTTGAAAAGTTTTGTAGATCAAATTTTGTCTACATAATTACATCGTACATCGTTCGAATAAAGTTTTCTTAAAATTTTTTTTTTAAAAAGAGCTGAAAAAGAGCGGTTAGTCACAGTCGTGCGTCAAACTTTACGAATTCTGACATATTTCTTACGTCTAAGGAGATATCAAATTCGGTTAGTCACAGTCGTGCGTCAAAATTTACGAATTCTGACATATTTCTTACGTCTAAGGAGATATCAAATTCGTTAAGGGCTTTAAATATAATTTCCTAAAAACTAATTTAAGCAGTTCTCTAGATAAACAATACGCAAGGTGATTGTGTAAGCTTTCACGAATTCCGATAAATCTTTTAGGTCAAATGAGATATCGCTTCTATTTAAATCGAAGCGCACCGATAATTAAAAATATATTTTATTTTTATATTGATTAATAAATATGTATTTGAAAAAATCATGCTTTTTTGGGTTGTGTTTTCAAAAAATGTGAAATTTGAAGTTCACGAAATTTTCGCTATATTTCAAACGCGAATTCTTAAAAATCATGGGATTATTTGAGCCGCTGATTTTGAAACTGCCATATGTCACTTTTAAAAAAAAAATTTGTTGTGACATTCTAACGATGCTTTACACAACCCGAAGCAACTTTTTGAGAATCTATTGATGCAATTGTTTCATTACACTTTTAACAAATGGAAGTAAATTTTTTCCGAAAGTTGGCATGAATATTTTTAAACATGTTAAAACGCAAGCCCTTAAGGCCCCATGAGTCCGGTATGACAATTTTTTTCCCAGTTTGATTTTTCTTTCTTGAGAGGATTTTAATCGATTGAAATCGTTTTTCGTTCGTATAATTTGGCGTGGACAATACGTCTGCATCGTTCGCTGTCTGTCAGCGAACTAATTTCGATTTTACAGAAAAAAATGGTGTTATAGGTTTTCAAATTATTTGAAACGCATAACTATTAAAAATCAATAATTTTTTCATTGATTTATCTTCTAGAAACACCAATTAATTATACTATGATTTCTTTTCAATGAAATGCGGTCTTTTTAAGTAATTCTTGCCATGAAAATCGTGAAAAATTGCTTCACTTTGACTTCATATATTATTAACAAAAACTATTTTTTTTTTTAATTTGATCCATGGAGGGGCTTCTTTGATATTTTTTCCAGCATCATATTAATGAAAATGACATGTTAATGATTCAAGAAATAGGTAATATGCGTTTAAAAAACTCGAATTTATTAATTTTAAAAAATGTTTTCGGGTTTTTGTTCTAATAGCAATTTTTCCAAATACAGTTTTGAATTTTTTCTCTATGACGACCTAGTTTATATACCAGCTAATAAAGCGGTGTAATATTATTTTATTTTTTTGTTACCATTAACGTGAAATATTGGCAAGAAAACAGTCATAAATCATCAAAATCGCATTTAACGTGCACATGGAGCCTTAAACATGTCGATTTAAGAGAGAAAGTGACTTATGACACTTTCAAAATAAACGGCTGAACCGCGAGATTTTACAAACATGGCATTTGGAAAAAACGCATAATTTTTAAAGGAAATAGATTTTGGACCACGAGATTTAGTGATTGAGCAAAATTAAATTTTTGTTAACTATTTCGTCAAAAATTTCAGCTTTGAACCATGAATTTTTTTTTAATTATCAAACGATCCATCAATTTAAGGCTCAAATACATATGTTTGTGACTCTTAAAGACCAGTATGACAAACGAAAACTCGCAACTATATCAATAATAAAGAAATGAAATGCGCACTTATGACGTTCAGTCGTGCTATTACAAAATTTAAACTATAAATATTCATCTAGCAAATAATTATTTAGTGAGTAAATTTATTCCATATGTTGTTTATGTCAAACTGGAAAAACACATCCGTTCTGTTTCTCAAGAACGAAAGCAATCAATTAATTCAAAAATGTTTAACAACAACAGATCAATTTCTTTCGAATCACATAAATAGTAAGTTCCAAAAAATATCTAGTACAGTAATATCCATACTTTCTTGCGAAACATTTTAAAACTAAATAGTAATGCAAATATTATCAGTACTGACAATCTTGGGCTGTGCGGCGCTGCAATCTGCAGCACTCGATTACTGCGCCCCGGCACTTTGTACGGTCGGGACGAAGCATATTGACTGTAACAACTCAGGAGTAAGTTCTAGTTCCGATGCTGTTCAATAAAAAGACGAAACACTTGTTTACTGATCACAACATCTTCAATATTTAGAGATTCGGTCCACAATGTCCCGCCAACGCAAAATCGATCTCAATAGATGGCGTCAAGGATCTAATCGTCCAAATGATTAACGTTCGTAGAAATCGCGTTGCAACTGGAAATTTAGCTGGTTTTTTAACTGCATCCCGAATGCCGACTGTCGCTTGGAATACTGATCTCGCTCGTCTCGCTATGCTGAATTCGAGACGTTGTCTTTTTGCTCACGACGAGTGCCGCAATACGTACACCTTTAGTCACGTTGGACAAATCGTCGCAACGCAATTTAGGAGCGTAGGAAATATAAACTATCGTGATCACTTTATTACAATTATTCAAAATTGGTTCCAAAAATATTCGAATGCAAACAGTGCGAAAATGGCGTCCTTTACAAGATCAGGGTAAGTTTATTGCGCAATCTTTCGCACTTCGATTTTTCACCGATTTTCTACACAATTTTCAGACCTGATTACAGTCATTTTGCAATTATGGTCAACGAAAGAGTGACCCACGTCGGTTGTGGATCAGTTACATTCAAGCGAAACGGCCAGCTTCATTTAATTACCACCTGTAATTTTGCCGCCCGTAATATCGAAGGAAGTCATGTCTATCAAGCAGGAGCAACCGCTTCAGGATGTACAACTGGAACCAACCCCACCTATCCTGGCTTATGTTCAGCAAATGAAGTAGTCGATCCAAATGCCTTGTAGGATCATGCGCTCAGGCTAAAATTTGACACAACTGTAACAGGTCACACGCAATTGTAACTGGTTACACTAACTTCCAAATAAAAAAAAAGTAATCAGTATTTCCAAAAAATATTTATTCAGTTTTATGATCGTCAAAATAATTTTCGAAAAATTGTTAAATCGAGGGTAGAAACGAAAAGAAAAAGTCCATTGTTTTAGAAAAGTTGAAGCTTATTTTACAGTGAAGCCATTGTACAACCGCCTTTAAGTTCCTTAAAGAAACTTAAATTCACACGTTGAATGGATAAACTTTTACAAACTCTTTTTAAGGATTACCACCCACACTTTCTTTAATCTTTCTCTTTTTTGACACGATTTAGGCCATAAATTGGCCCAGGTACAGAAAAATTTCAGATTTTGGAAATCACAAATTCCAAAAAATCTGCACCAAAGACCATTACACCAAATGTGTTGCACTGTTTAGTGTGGCATTGCTGCCAAATTAAGCTTTTTATTTATCGGGCTATCTGCAGCAACTAAAGAAAAACACTCACGAAGAAATTGGTCTTATATTGCAAGACACACTCTACAAAGTTATAGAAAATGCCATCAAAAGACCAGATTTTTGGGTCGGAAAAATGATTCTCATTTACCTTATATTATTTTTCGTACATAATGAAAATAAATGTTAAAGTAAAATAAAAAAAACATACTGCAGTCACGATGCAAGCCAATCGTATAATACTTTAGATGATACTGAACTCCGATTTATATTGTAGTTGGGGCTAAAGTAGAATTACGTATGTGCATGTTGTATGTCCTTTATTAAGGACCTCCCATTCGGTTGCTACTTTAAACTTAAAGATAATATCATCAATGCTTAATATCATTTCTTGAACTGGGTGTGCCACCGGTAAAAAATCTAATTTTTGAAGGACTTTCACATGGGAGGTGCAGGAAGGACTCATTCGATTTCTTATATATTTATCATTTTCCTTGGAACCATCCACAAATTAATGGGTACAATATTTGAAATTTGTAGCTTGACGCGTTCAAAAGTTATGGGAAAATAATGTTGAATACGTGTCTTAAGAATTTTTTGTTTGGAAGGTACCAGAAGGAGTAAAAGAGTTTCGCTGACTAGTAAACTCGAAATTCGTTTTCACTCAAGACTAATTTGTACAAAATTCTAAGTTTACAGTTAAACGATTACTTGAGTTATAGAGTTTCATACTCCACCGCCCCCTAAGAAAATTTTACTTTCAAAAGACTCCATTTATCAACCTTTACTTACAAGCCAAATTTTATTTTTCTAGTGCAATTGGTTCGTGAGATATCTTAACCTAAAAATTTTCACTCCCCACCCCCGTACGCCACTACCCCTCACTCAAAAATTTGATTCCGATCTATTCTCCTAGTATACCTACCTATAGATATTCATTAAGTTTCAAATTTGTGGCATTAACCGTTTAGGATTAGGATTTTAGAATGTATCGATCTCGGTTTTCTTACGTTTCAGACGCTCTCACACCCCTTAACCCACAACTGCAATTTTTCTGCAAATGAGTTCACTATCAAAGTTCTATACAAATTCCAAATTACAGTCTCGCAGCATTAGCGGTTGCAGAGATCTAGAAACCAAAATTCTCGGTTTAAAACGCTTTTTCTCCTCCTCCCTAACACCCCCACCCCTCAAAATATGGACACTTCAAGGGGTCTACCCAGTCTATTCATACAATTTTAATTCAATAGCTTAAATAGTTTGGAAGCTTGGAGCCTTCAAACGATTTTGCGTATATCGGTAGACGTACGGCGTACGGCAGACAGACGGACTGAAATTTTTTATAACTTTTTCCGTATCTACTAGTCATTAAAACGTGAAAAAGGGTTGCAAATTTTTTTTTTTAAATCGATAACAATGCTGTATTATTAAAATAATAATGTAATATTAAGGAGCTTCAAACCGAAGAAAGTACAACCGTAACACGTATTTGGTCCGTCGATCCGGATATTAATGACAGAGTCAGAGACATACGGTATAGTAGAATCTATATAACAGCCCGCGAGATTCGACAAGGGAGTCATTCCGAATGTTGTAAAACAAAACAGTTTGGTGTAATAAAGTCATAAAAAATTGCAGTCCTAACCAGCTCCAAAAAATTATTCAGAATAATGTCGACAACAGGAGTAAAAAAAAGCCAAACAATTTAACTTTTTCCTACTTTACCCATAAATACACGGCAGTAAATAAATCATTCTAAATGTTGAGTAAAAGTTTATTTCCATAAAAAAGTGGGATGGGGATGGCTTTCTCGCGTTTGTTGGCATGAACTGAACAAATTTTACATACATATTACTCTGAAGATTCAACTCCATCCAGAACCACTACTTTTTCCATTAATAATTATCAAACTCTGTGGTAAAATTACTACTCAGCTCCAAAGTTGGTGGTACAATCCCGATTCCAAATGGTTTACTTCACCATTCGAAATTCTGAAAGTTCTTCAGACGACAAAAAAGCAAAACAAATTAAGCCAAAATGCCATGAACAGTATTCTACCTCGGGAATCGAATAACTCTCGAAAACTTTCCAATTCAACCCTTAGTACGTGTGGCATAGAAACGCATGCGTTAAACAATCGCGATACAAAACATCGTTGCACCGGGTTCTATAGCACTCTCAAGTGTCCATGTCCCACGAGATTCAACATAAGTTTGTTCTGTTTTCATAGGATTCTCCGTCAATTACGACCGTGAAATATGCCTACCACCCACCCGTACATTTCATGTGTACTACAAACAAGCCTATACTTTTGCAATCAGCCCTTAATTCAAAAGTCCTCGGTTGTACTTTGAGCGGTGAGCTAGACTAGTCTTCAGGTGATTTATCCGTACGTAGGATTCATTTCGCATCGTTTCACCAAGAATTTCGCAATTATTTACTCACGTGTAATATGATTGCGTCTGATTCAAGTGAAAGGCGTTCCCCGTGACGTCCTTCGCCCGAACGACTATTTCTGGTTGCCTCTCCAAAGCGCACCTGCTGCTATTGCTGCAAGTCTACCAGGTATTAATAACTTCACCACGCACAGACTCTTCTTATGGGATAATTTCAAATTCAATGTATGCAGTATCAAGCTGTACCCAGCGGTGAGAAAAAAAATTTAGGGGTAGCTATGGTTATTGTTGTTGGTGTTGTTGTTGTTGTTGTTATTGTGGGTGATGTCGTTAACGCTTTAGGGAGGATGAGAATGTCTGGTGCATTGAAAGGGTTCTGATGAGGTACACTTAACCACACACGGAGGGACGAGCAGACATATTAAATACTTTACGGATTTGTGTCTTATGACGTCTAACATTATCCCTTAACTTTTGATACTATTGAAATGCATTTATGTCGGTCTGCACGTACTTCTTGTAAACTTATTTGGCAAATTCACTTGGAAAATCTTTCCGGAATAAGAAATGCATCGTCTGGAGTAACATTGAAAGCATTTTTGAGAGTGCTTCTAGTGGAAATAAAATGTTTAAATTTCTAGATCAGGTTAAAATAAACTTAATAATTCTTCTATCAAGACCTCATAATCCAGTTGATCCGAAAGCTTCAAAAATTAATTTAATAGATTAGTCTAGAATAGTCCTCGACCCATCTAGAAACTTGAATCGTTTCTATCGAACGCAATTTACTCCACTACTTAGAGAGTAGAATGTAAAATCGACACAAGCAATCGCGATAGTCTGTTAATAAGACCAGTACGATATATTGAAAAGTCAAACTGGAATTATATTGAACGCGACGCGCGCGTTGTAAGCGATGCGATGCGATGACAACTGACTGGATATGATATCATAATATCGCATCGCTCTAATCGCGTCGCTTCGATAGTTCATTTTCAAAATTTAGCGTGTAATACCATTGATACACTGCTTGTATAGAAATTACCATACTTTATTGAAATCATGATATGCGATACAAGATAGCATGATACACAAGCCATATATGTTATACTTTGTACATTTAGCAAAGACAAAATTTCAAGTATCCATCAATCGTAGCTTAGACTGCTAACTCTTCGTGCCTGAAAGTGCCTTCCGTCAAAAAGCACTTTCATTGCTAATACTGAAATGTACAAAGTGGACCAACACAACATAACACACAAAAAGTAAGACAAGCTCAAAAAATTTCAACTGACGGAAGAATATAAAAATCCGCAACTGTCATTCGTTCAAATTGCAGTTGATTTTATTAACAGACGGCGCTGATGGCAGTTAAAAGAAGGCTATATCAGCTAAAATTACCAAATTTATATACAAGGAAACATGTTGGCTGTTACAGTTTTTGACTACATGCTCAAATGTGTCTTCCTTCACACCAAAAAAACACCAACACCATATTTAATGCAGGGCATTTCGAAATATAATCGAGAACCTTCTGCATAGCCTTATTGCTTTATTCGGCAATCTACGGCTATGCTTCAACTACGTTTTTTCGCTAATGAACAAGTGATTTTCATTAGCGAATGAACCAGTTAAAAATGCTGCTTTCCATACATAACTCCGATTATTTAAGCGCTGTTTTCATTTTTTAATTCATATCCAAGCAAATATATTGATTTCTTGCATACGTTCCTTTACGAACAAAATAAAATCGAATTTTATTTACAATAATTACACTGTTTTAAAGAAAATTGAACTTCCGATCCAATTTCTACTTGAAATTGCCAAAATATTTCATTTTTCAAGTGTAACCACAAACTTCAATAAATTTTACATGAAGTTACTAGTATTAGTAAATTACGCATTTACTTTTCAACTGAACTGAACAGTTTACATGAAAAGGCTCACAAAATTACACAACATTTCGTGTGAAATTAACTATATTTATATATGAATAAAAAATTACGTTCCTTTTTGTGTAATTTCACTTATTTATTTATTTATTTGAATTTTACGAAGGAAAGTATGTGATATATAGTAAGAATTTGAATGCTTCGTTCAATTTTGTTCTCTACTGAAATGAAAATGAAACGCCTTCGGTGGCGACTAACCTATGATATCGCTGGTTCGATTTCTACCTACCCACCCAAGGGTTTTCGTAAGAGTAAGTAAGAAATAATATTAGAAGTAAAAATGTGTATGTGTATCGCAAAGAGTGTTAATTATACATTTTTTTAGAGTGTAAATTCAAGAGAATATCCAGTGATTTAGCTCATTCCGGAGTTGGAATTTACCGATTGAAAATTGAAAATTACATTCAAATTGACTATTACACTCCAAAGTAAATTAACTATAAAAGGTATGGCATGATGAATGTTTTCACAGTACATTTCGAATTGAAAATACAAGGTTTTTCTGTAAAAACTGTGAAATTTATTTTGTGCGACGTTTCGGACTCGACTGAGTCCTTTATCAGTCGAGTCCGAAACGTTACACAAAATAAATTTAACAGTATTTACCGGAAAACCTTGTATTTTCTAGGTATGGCATATTTGCCTACTATCCAAAAGATGTAAAATTCAATAGATTTTTTCTTAAAGAAATGTGTAGAAATTTATCACAAAACCCCCGTTTCTTTAAGAAATTATACTTTTGAAAATTGAAATTGTTTTTTTTTAAGAATTCTTTATTTAAATTTACGTCATCTATTTCAATTTTTTTCTTTCTGCAATTTTTTTAAAACGGCTGCAAACTACTCACTTACACCAAACAATAAGCGAAACTATCTTTAAAAGGTAGAAGTATTTTTCATCCTGATTATGGAAGTTATTGGCATTAACGGCAAAAAATAGCATATCTCAAAGACGATATGGATACCTGTTTGAGATCAATATCACATGTAATAACTTAATAACATTTAATAACTTTTCTACATACCATTCTATTAATTTACATCTTACTTTACATCTAGCATATAAGAACTTTCAACTTTCTAGCGTAGGCCGTTTCTAAGAAGCAGCTTACAACCGTTGTCGAAATTTTAACAATAAATTTCCAGAGCAAATTTTCAAATGTAAATCCGAATTTCAACAGAGCTCCACAAATCTCCAAAGTATCTACGTATAATTATTACAAAATACGAAATTTGTAACAATCCCGTCATTAAGTACCCCATTAAATGTGTACGTCGTTTAATTCATTTATCTCGTCATTTTATCTGGGTAAAATTGAATACATTTTGAATCTGTACTATGCAAAATACGATAACATAAATGTTTCATAGACGTCCCAAGATGGCTTGTTTTTGGAGTTTATTTAAATTGGCACCCAGCAGGCATTAAGTTTATGCGACCAATGATAACTTCTAGACCGAACCGTATTTTGTGGTGTCGTGTATTTTATTACAAAACACATTTTCCCTCCCATGTACACACTTAAAACAGTTTACTAGATTACTAGATTACTTATGCCGTCGATTATATTTAATAAAGTCATCCAGAAATCGAGTTAGTTATTTTATCCTTAAAGTTTAAGTGAGCGTCATATGGATATTACCAATTGGATAAGAAAACGGAAGGAAGAGCTACGGACCGGATAATACGTTTCAGTTTAATCTTTGTGAACTTTTGTAATTAAATATTTGTTTTAAGTATCGACAACGATATGGAAAGATAATTGACTGAGATATAGGATCGACTAATTTTTGAATGATAATTTACCGAAGTTGGGAAAATTTTCGATAAAATAGTAAAGTGCTCCACGACACATTAAGTTCATTGGGACTTTCAAATTTCTTTTAGATGTCGACACTCCTAATTAAAGTTGACACAAGAAAGAAATTCAATATAATAGGTTGTAACGTTCCATACAACAACGTGGTTATTCTTTAGGTTATCAGTCTCATAGTAACCTAAATCGCATCTCAGTATTAAACGCGTTACGGACTTCTATCCAAAAATATAATAAAATTGCGCCCTGACTATTGACAGATTTTTTATTTATTTACGTCTTTTATTTCAATTTCAATAACAACATAGGAGATAAAATATCGATATAGACCTTTAGGGGTTGAATATCAAAAAATTCTGAAACCATTTTTAGGCGATATATAAAAAGGGCTTTAAAGTAAAAAAAAAAATATTCGATATTTCATCAGACAAAACTTATATGTCGGAATTCATAAAAACGTACACAAGCAATTTACACCCTCTTAGGGACTGAAATTTGCAAAATACTGTAACTAATTTTTAGATCGTTATAGCCCATAGAAGTAAAGGCGGACTAGAAACTAGAAACGTTTAATCGTTTTTTTTTCCTGTTTATATTAAAGCCTTCAGAGGTGAAAAGTTATTCGATATCACATAAGGCCTAAGAAATATATCAGAATTCGTGAAAATGTACACAACCAGCAACTCCTGTGTACTAAGTCTTAGGGGTTCGATATAGAAAATTTTTTTAAAAACGTTTGCAGGCGATTATATAAAAAACCGCAGAAGTAAAATTAATTTGAAAACTCGATATGCCGAAGAGATATAACAAAATTCGTGAAAATGTAGAAAAAAAAACCTATTTCATGGACATTTTTTTACTCCACTTTGAACGCCAATAACAATCTAAACTTGTTCTTGCTATAATTACTTCTGCAGTACATCTACGTACACCTACTAAGGTGAAGGTTTCTAGCATAAGCCATTCTGATATATGAAACATTAGCCAACCACGCCCCCACACATATTGTTGCCTTGTTGATTCAGAAGATATTGTAATTAAAAAATTAGCACCTACTAATTATACAACCCCCCTAGAAAAAAATTAATTTCTTAGCTCCTAGTGCCATTTTAGACAGCCACAAACGTTTCATTTGTCTAATGTAAGCCGTTCAGGATACATATATAGATTTTAGAATGTTTCAATCCAAGCCTTCGAGCGTGCGGAGATAAACGCATTGTTTTATCGGGCGGCGTTTACGGCGGACAAACGGACATTTTTTCTTAAGGGCACTTACTACAGTCACCTATAAAGCAAATATTTACGCACAAGTGGTGTTTTCATGAACAACAGAGAAAAATGTTTCTTAAAAGTCTTGAGTTACCAAGCAATAAGAATTAATGATCCCCTTAAAACATTACTTTAGAAGAATTCAGTATTTATATCCTGATTTTTCTATATGGGGAAAATATGCCACTTGTAAGAGCATAGCTTTACTAGTACTGAAACAGTACAGACTTTAAGAATTCATAAAGATGTAAAAATATTCAAAATCTCTAAGTTCGACAAAGATTGTTAGATATGATTTTTTCATAACTTCTGAAAAACTATGAGATCTGTTCAAATCAAGTACAAACATCCTGAAACTACTTTATTACTGAAAATAAATTTTTAGATAGCAGTACTAGAGGTATTATTATCACCCCCTAGAACTGCGAATTCTCAGTCTAATTCAGTAAATTCAATTCACAAGTAGGTACTATCCATTTTTTAATCTTACTTCGGTACTGAAATACAGAATTGTTTCAGCAGTGGTTTGTAAGTACTGAACAAGTTCTGATACAGTGTTCATAATAAAAAGTTTTCCGATAGAAAAAAGCTATCCTGTAATTTATTCGGTGGTGTGTGAGAAACAACTCAGTTCAGTTTAGGTATTTCTAGATCCATTGAAAAAACTCTACATTCAACAACATCGCTTAAAATGTAATGAACATACCTATGCAGTGAACATAGGAATATCAATTGCAGTAAACCTAAAGAAAATTGATTATTTTTGGGTAAAGAGAACCCATGCACTTGTCTGTTAATCTCAACAAAAAAATATACTCGAATGGAATCGTTTACACAAATCCAGAACAAAGTCGTTCCAAGAGCCGTTTCCATTAGCTGTTTGACGACTTAAACGTATCGTCATGATCCGTGGAGTCAATTTCAACTCAATGAGTTCACAACATTCCCTTACACACACCTGACCCAAAAACCAGGTGAACTTGGCAAAGGATTAAAATGTTTTTCGCTCGAACTCAATCCTGAAACACCGACCTCATTACGACAAAGTCAACGTCGCGTACGAAACATGAAAGCAAGAAACATCTAGCTATACGAATATACCGTGAGCATCCTATTCGCAATAAACATCCTGCAAATCTTCCTGTGCATGTCTGCTTCATTCCCGGAAATACCATATTCTCTCCGTTCCCAAGTTTCGATACGAATCTGGACTCCCAAGTTTTCCATACGAGTCCTTCTTATGCATATTCGGCTTCTAGGGTTGAAGTTGGATTGCATGTTGTACGTATATGTGTGCCCAGACCAAATCTACCCCTGCATCAACCTCACGTCGGGTTCCGAGGATTTTCCAAGCAAAATAACTGCAACAACAGCAAAATAATATCAACAGGAATGCTACAATCAAAATAAAGGAAATGTACAGGACAGGACTTTTGTGTAATACCACCTTCTTTGTTGTACAGGTGTTGTACGTATGCCACAAATACAGTGCGAAGTGTGTAGAAGAATCCCGGGCAGACATTCGGCAAAAAAAAAATAAACGTTCTAATGGAACTACGAGTACAAGGGTTGACTTTTTCAACTCCGAAAGGTAAAAAAAGGTAAAAGGGTTAAGGTGCATTAGAACGGTGAGCAATTGAAATCGTGAAAAGGAAGTTGAATATCCGATAGGTGAGTCGAATTAAAGCAACGTGCCTTCTTTATGCAGAAGGGTTCATGGTGCGTGAAGGGATGCCGACATGAGAAAAACGCTGAAGTACTTGAAGTGTACACGGTGTTGACTAATTGCATTATGGAACCCTTTTCAACGTTTTCACTATGCGATTAATAAGAACAAAATTCTAACTCTTAAACTCTAGATAAAATCTCCGTCATCTAACTCCCATACAAAAGTCCGTAAAACACATTTACATGAATATTGGCCGATAATTACAGACAGCTTCAAGCTAGGAAGTTGAAATCAGGCATGCAGTAATCCCCCTTCGTGTAGGCGCCATACAAAGGTTTTCCGAAAAATTTTACGACAATATCTTTATTTTGTTCTGGAAATTGCTACCAGAATAGAGATGAGTCATTCATGAGTGAACTGTTCCAAAAGAACAGTAAATGAGTGATGTAACTCACTCCTTTTGGTGAACTGTAGTTCCTTTCGCCACCTGACACAGCTTGAAAAGGAATGAGTTCTTTTCCTGGGGAAGTGAGGACCTATTTTTTTAGGTCATCACATTCACTCCCACCTTGAGTTGGAACTACTTCCTCTTCGCCAGGGAAGTGAGGACCTTTTTTTTAGGTCCCAATATTCACTCTGACCTTCAAAAGGAACTGGAACTAGTTCACTGAAATGGTTCCTTCATGTGAGTGAGTCGGAATTAATTCACTTACTAAAAGGAACTGCTTTGCCCATCTCTATACCAGAATGAATACCAATAAGGCTCTTACACAAGCGATTAAAATTGCTCAATTTGAAGCAATATTCGATACTCAATTTTGTGAAGCAACACACAGCAACAATAGTAACAAGCGATGTGGATTAGAGATGGGCAAACCAGTTCCTTGCAGTGAAGTACTTCAGTTCACTGAACTAGTTCCGAAACTTTTCGTTCCCTCGTTCCGTCAGTAGATGCGAAGAAAGAAGGTCTCCACAGTTCCGTGAAGTAGTTCCGGAATTAATTGTTCCCTCCTTTTGCCACTACGTAAAAAAAGGTTAGCAGAGTTCTGTGAAGTAGTTCCGGAACAGTTCATTCCCTCGTTCCGATCTAGAACATAAGGACCTAAATAAAGCTCTCTACTGTTTCGTGAAGTAAATGCAGAACTGATCGTTCCTTCGTTTCGCCAGTACCTATTTTCTCACGTGTCCAATTGAACTGTAGTTCACCAAAAGGAGTGAGTAACTTCACTCATTCAATTCAATGAAGTGGTCTTTTGGAACACTTCACTCCTGAACGACCCGACCCATCTCTAATGTGGATAAACTTTTCATCAACTCGTTCCTGAATTGCGATGAACGATATTGACCAATATCTAGCAATTCAGCAATAAGAGCAGCAATAAGGGCTTACACGAGACCGAATTAGTCTATGACCAACACGAAAGTAAACTTGATAAAAAAAATTAAAACTTAATATAAAACATGGAAATATTTGAACTCCAAGAATTGCTCGGAATTGCTCGGAGTTGCTCGGAATTTTCCAAGTGGGTGAAAATACAGCAACTATAGTAAAAGCAATGCCAGCAATCTGTGACAACTAGCATGATATTGCCCGATATTGTTCCATTAATTGCTCCACTAGTTTTGGCAATAGTCGCCGGGCAATTATTGGCTTGAAAAATTGCTCTACCGTAATACCTAATACTAATTCATAGTCGGAACTAATTGAGCGTGTGGCTGACCACTTTTTCCTAGTGTTCCGCTGGTCTCGTACTCAAGTAACTCTAGCATTGGTAGATTGCTGAATATCATTGATACAAACGATTATCATTTGTGACAATAGCTCACTAATGTAATGTAATTCGTATAATGGAATGAAAGAATTTTGCTAAGCGGAACAATATACTGAGACAGTACCTATGTTCAGTACTGACTTAATTGAGATGTTAAAAAAAATTTATCCCTGCTCGACAACGCGTTGAGCTTAAATTTTCAGGTGTATTAATAAATTTTATCCTTGAAATAGTCTTCATGCAATTGTCCTTAGGGCTGAACAACCGCTGATTTCTATGGTTACACTTTAAAACTGAAGACTCATTAATATCTACTTTTACTGCAAACCAATCGAAACCTTCAAGATAATCACTTCTTCCTTTCTATTTCTTTTTAAAAATCGATTTAGGAAATTTTATACTGGATAAAAAAAAATTCGCCTCGTCCTACTTCGGTTTAATGATTTCGTGAACGCGATTTTTTCTATTCGGCGAGGTCAATGAATTTTTCATGATCCAACAGATAGGCGGAGGCGTCTAAAAAGTAAGATGAAATGATGAAGGACGATCAAAACGACGAATGGCCTTCCGAATGAAGGAAAGAAGAAAAAAAATTTGAAAATTTCATACACGTCCTGAAACATCAAAGCCCTTTATAATGCGATGATTCCAACAGACCAGAACATCCCAAGAAGTGGATAAAAGTTGACTAATGACTGAAAGAAGGACGAAGGCAATACCGTAGTTGCTCTTCAAGGCTCTGTGTCAGATTATCCTTTCACGATTTCAGGACTTTTTCTACGCTCTGTATTTTAGCTCGATGTTTCGTTTGACATATTAAACGATGAAGGCTGTGACCCGCATATTGATGGTGTCTTATATCCTTGAAATTTTTACGTCTAGAGGAATTACCGGGATATAAAGACAGGGTGGTTTGAAATTAGAAGGTATTTTCGGCGGAAACTGTGATATTTCGATATTTCGATTTTATTGTATCAGAGACATAAAATCATGCCATAAACTATGTATAGTACTTGTACACCATGGGGACACAAATCGCTAAGTGAATCAAATCGAGCTTCCTTTAAAAAAATCCATGAAGATCTCAATTGTTGTGAATGATTCCACCCACTCTATACCGCAAACTTGGCATTTTGCGATGCGCCACATGCGGTATAAAACCCCACTTACATTTCCCCGCTGTATCGATAACTACAAATAAAGTATAGACCAATTGGAAATAAACAAACATCAAAAAAATCTATATTATTTACCGCCTGAATATTAACTATTTTTATGAAAAGGACCAAACTATTTTTTACAAATGATCGACTGAGTTTTCTCTTATTTCTCCGCAACATGTACATGAATACTCCACATACAACAATGCATGATATTTCAGAATATATCTGTGATATTCTTTTCATTTGCCCGAACTTTAGTACTTGTCGTGACTACGGAAACGGCTGGAAGAAATCAATAAAGCTGTCTGAAAGAAATATTTCTTTAAATTATCATTTGAATCCTCTTCATCAAAATAAAATTCACCAGCCAGAAGCAGCAGTCAAACTCAGCATATCCACTTTCTTAACAGCTGCACAAGATAGAATACCCTTTTTAAATTCGAAAGTATCTTAAGCCTCACAATATGTAAATTCATTTTATTCTTCACTGGCAAGGATGTGCCCTGATTTTTGTTGATGTATCTATTTCTGTTATATTTGTATTCATGTTTAAAGATAGAAATTTATCCATCCCGAGGAATAATAGTAATACTAGACTATCTTTTTTATTGGTATATATCTATACACCTCCAGTCTAGTTTCCGTATTAAGATACTATGTATAGCAAATAACATCAACAGAAACACAATGTCTCACAAATCAAAAACAGACTTTATTATTATTATATTGTTAACAACGAGTTTTGCCCCGCTTTATTTTTGATAGGACAATGCAGAAATAAAATATGCCAAGGCAAAAAACTTTCTTGTTGTAGATTTAGTTATAAAGTTGTTAGAGGCTAGTTTTAATACAATTTACCAATTTACCTTCAGTTGAAGAAGAAGGAAAGGTATGCAAAATTACTGGAAAAACTAAAATATGAATGCAGAATCATTTACCACCTCCTTAAGGGTTAAATTATGCAAAACTTAAACTTAAACTTAAACTTAATTTTGTAAGTTTTACGAGTATATAAAGTCTATCAAAGTAAAAGCGAATTTGATATCTTATTTGACCTAACATATCTGTCGGAATTCGTAAGAACTTGCACAACTATATCTTACACCACTTTCGGGGTTCAATATCAATATCAAAATTTTTTTGGCAGTTATATTTAAAGCACTAATAGAAGCAAAAGTGAATTCGATATTTTATTATATTATTTTACGGAATTCGTGAAAACGTACTGAACCACCTTACCACATTCCAGGGGTTCAATAATATAAAAGCTGAAAAACAGTTTTCAGCGGCTTATATTAAAAGTTTGAAAAAGTAAAATCTAGTCAATACCTAAGCAGACCTAATAGATACATATAACAAAAATAGTAAAAATGGATATAACAAAAATAGTGAAAATGGGGAAAAAAAATTTCACGACCAATTCTTGTACTCCAACTCCATACGTCAATGGAAATCTCAATTATTTTTATTTTTTAATTACTTCACCTTGCATGAGTTACTTATACATATGCACTTTCTACTATATAGCATAAGCCGTTCTTGAGATGCAGCATCTTTGCATCATGCATCAATATGAACAGGTTTTTTTTCTAGAATTTGTCTATGGTGGCTAAACATCAACGTTTTCATTTTTCTCCTTAGTTGTTTTCGAGAAAAAAATCTAATTTTTTTGTTTTCCACTGCTGAGATCCAAAAACAACAATTAATCGTCTAAAACGCTTCTCCACTTTGCACCCAGACTTGAACTTCCTTAAAATATTCCACTTAAAAGGATTCACCCAATCTATTCACAAAAAAAAATTAACTTAATATCTCAACATTTTTATATTATGTAAAAATATTATTATTAAAACATTAAAGAAAAATTAAGAAAAACAAATAAAAATAATGAAAACAAAAATAGACAAAAGGCAAGGAAATAAAAAGTAACATATCTAATATAAATACTCGTAAATAAACAAATAAATAAATACACAAATAATAAATAAATAAACAAATAATAAATAAATAAACAAATAATAAATAAATAAACAAATAATAAGTAAATAAAAAAATAATAAATAAATAAACAAATAATAAATAAATAAACAAATAATAAACAAATAAACAAATAATAAATAAATAAACAAATAATAAATAAATACAACTAAATTCAACCAGAAAAATTTAAGGCATTAAAATGTTTGGCTAAAGATTATATTAGTTAGTATGTAACTTTGTCAAATATTCGACTATTTGCACTGGCAGTGCAGTCAAATAATATATTTGTCATATATATATTTATGTATGTATAGCGTGACCCAGCTATCGGTGTGTTTTGAAATTACCGTTTTTTCCACCTAGTAACACTAATGTCATTCTAACTTTGACAGAAAACTTTGGATTTTTATTTGTGGGGAGCCGTGAAGGACATGTGTTATGCGGACAATCCACAAGCAATTATCCATTTGAAGGCCAATATTGAAGAAGCCATTGCCGATAGAGCCACAAACAATCCAAAATGTGCTTCGAATTTGGACCGACAGAATGGCCTACTGTAGGGCCAGGCACGGCAGCTATTTGAATGAAATAATTTTCATAATTAACCGGAAGGATTGTACTTTCAAATAAAAAAAAATTTGGAAATATATTAAACGATTTTTTTTTTTATTTAATTTTTAAATCGACACTTTTAGTTGGGTCACGCTATATGTTTGACAAATAATATAACATTTATTATATTGTATACCCTGTGACTACAAACATTTTACACATAATAAAATTTTGACAAATTTGCCAAAATTTAATTAAATTTTTAATCGGGAAACTTGTTGAGGGTAAAACATGAAATTTAACAAACCGAACACTCGTTTGTACTCGTAATTCATTGTTATGCTATATTTTTTGGTGCGATTATTTGACAGCGTGGGAGTGTAATATGCTTTACAAAAGTTAGTTAAAAACACAAAATGCTGACATTAAGCTGAAACGGTTTCGTTTGGATTAGTGATAAAAGAGAAATTTCTTAATATGATATTAAAGTGTTAAAGATACAGTAGAGACTAAAAGGGATTAAGGTTTATCAGAGCCTTAAGGCTCGTGTCCACTAGCAAGCAAAACTTGTTAGAGTTGCTCTATAACATTTATTGCTGCATGTGTACACGGTTCCGAGAGCGCATTGTGAATGTACACGCAAGTTGTGAATGTACACGCTAACTTGCGAGAGTTGAGATCTCGCAAGAAAGTTCCGATCGGTTCCGAAATTTTTCAGTAAGTCAGTACAATTGCATTGGATGTGAGGTTAAGTTCAGTTTTAGGAGTCGTAGTTCCACAGTTTACGTGCGAAATATGAACGGAAAATCCAAGTGGAGTTCCGAGTACACGTTTTTGCTCATTTCCAATGTGGAACTTTATCCAGAGTTGTGATATTTTTCTTTTTCGTTTTGACAGTTCAACGAAACTTTGATGATGAAGTGTATACGAAAGAGCAAGTTTTACTTGCAAGATTTTTGTAGAGCTACTTGCTAGAGTAAAATTGCTGCAATTTGACAGATAGTGTACACATCGCACCAAATTACTCTAGCAAGAAATGTCGCAAGTTACTTGCCAGTGTACACGAGCCTTAATATTGTAGATTAGTATAAGTTAAATTATCCTCAGCTGAGATTACTTCTCAGTATTGGATGAATGACCCCGCTAGGGAAAGAATAGTAACCTTAAGTAAAATATTGACCACAACTTTTTTTTTTTAAGGATACTGAGCTGGATTTAGGTGGTTAGCCTTTAATACACTGTAGTGTACAATCCAGTCAGCTTAGGGATGGGAGGTCAGAAATCGGACCGGGTATGGCAGTGTACTAGTTGGTGTTAATAATTTTGAGTGCTGTTTGGCTTTGATGTGATCTACCAGAACAGCAATGTTGCCTAGAACAAATCAACTACTGTCTGGTATCTCCGATGGTGTTAGTGAATCTGATAAGAATGTAAACAGAACTCATCTGGTCAGTGTTAAATCCTTTAGTAGTGATCCTATTAAACATTCCGCACTGTTCACTATTTATATTAATAATTTCAAAGTCAATGGCAACTGAAAAAATTCTTATAAATAATTTATGCGTAGAGTGGGAATTGAACCCACGACATCGCGTTTACAAGCCTAGTACTTAATGATCAAATCTTATGAACAAAAACTTTATTTTATGAACAAAAACTTTATTTTATGAACAAAAACCACATCATTATTTCAAGTATATTAGAAGGGTATTGGACGGTTGAATTCCGTCCAGTTCATTTTCCTCTCCTAACCACCCTGTGCATCACTTTAACCAAACTACCACTTCAAATAACGTCCCTATTGGCTACGAATTAATGTTGTCTTGGAGCTTTCCCTCAAGTCAAAGGCTACGATTTTCGCAACATCACCATCAGGCAATAATTTCCTGCTTAAGGATTCTAATTAATTCTCCAGAAAGGAAAGAAAAGGGTTCGACGGTAATTTCCATAAACATTGGCAAAGTTTTTCCGTATCATCGGCAGCCTCAACTACGAGGCGCTAAGGAAGGCGAAAAGGCGCTGCCTAGATCGCCTTTTTGACGTTTTATTAGAATGCCAGGACCTTTAGGGACTCTCGTTAAATGGTCGATTGGTTGACCCACTCGGTCCAACCTATCGTATTGATTTTCGCTTGAAGCGAGCCTGCTAAGCAAAAAAATGGGAAAATTGTAAAGCTCAGTTCGGAAAATGATTTCAATGGGAAAAGCGTGAAACAAGGTAAAGAGCGTTTCAAGTGAAATTAATGGAAATCAGTAAAGTATCCAATTGACCTTGTACTTTGCGTTGTGGGAAGCGGTGGTAGCGTCTAGTGAGAAACATTATAAATGCTTGTTGAATGTTGACATTAAAATTTCACGATTTCGATGGTTTCATGTGAACAGAAAGCTTTTTATGAAAATGTGGTGAGAACATGTAATTTGAGGTTTGAGTGGTAATTCTACTCAGAAATGGATGGACATACAAATGGAGCGAAATGTAAAGTTTCAGCTATTTGTACATCTGTAGATGAAACTGAAATAATTTAAATAATTAAAAAAAACCAAAAAACCGAACATTCAAAGTATGTTCGTACTAGAAGAAACCTGGGCCTGTATATTCCAGATCTATATATTAAGAATGAAATCCCGGACAATAATTAAGGCAACAAAATTATTTGTACAGTAGTTATGAAGGATAAAATCGAAACGTTTGAATTGAGCCCATTCCTCCAACGATTCAATATATAGATTTAAGATTTTACGAATAGCTTCGTTACTACACGCCTAGAAAAAAAATCTGCCAACAGTCTGGGCGCAACTCTATTATTTTTTTCCGGCAGAAGTTCGGAACGCGTTTAATTCTGGGAAGCGGTATATTTTACTATGTGACTGAAAACTTATCAAAAAATTCGAGAAGCGGTTAGAATAGGGTGTAATATATGAGTTATATAATTGGGTCATATTCTGGGATGCGGTTTAGTGTTGAAAACGGAAAAAAATTGAAAATCGGTGATTATTAAACAAGCCCGTGGAAGTGAAAAGATATTCGACATCTGATCAGACCCGAGAGATAAGGCTAAATGCATGAAAAAGTATACAACCACTTTACACCCCCTTAGGGGTGGAATTTCAAAAAATCTTGAAAACACTTTCTAGGTATTCATGTGAAGAATCCGTAAAATATAAATGAAGTCAATATTTGGAAAGACCTAGTAGATATGACGAAAATCGTGAAAATATAGACATTCCATTTTCACAGAAATTTTTTTTTCCCCCCCTTTCGAACGCCATGGATATTCGAGTTTTATTTATTTCAATTTACTCTCCTAGTATAACTACAGATATTTGTTAAGTTTTAATTGCTTGTCATTAACGGTTTAGAAGATATGGAAAATGTCGATCTCGGCTTTTTTGCGTTTCGGACGCATAATTTCTCCCTCTACTCCCACACCCCTTCACCCATATCAAAAATTCAATTTAATAGCTCATTGGGTTTGGAAACTATAACTCCTCAAACGTTTTTGCGTACGGTGCGCCGTCGGACTGAAATTTTTTTTGCTCTTTTGGCGTTTATTAGTCATAATACGTGTAAAAAAAAATTTTCAGGGTAGGAATTTTTTTTTTTTTTTAAATCGATAACAATATCTACTTTATTATTAAAATAATAAACTAAAATCTGCCAAATTAGATTTCTTGTATTTTCCTGTGTTTTTGTGTTTTATAACGTAGCTTTCTAAAAATTAAATAAACTGTAATAAGATAGTTCCAAATATCGGTTCTTTTTTTTTGAAAGTCGTCGGAAATTTAATTTCATTCTATTTGTCCTGAATGTATTTACACACCAACTTTGTTGGCATACCAAACTTTGTATTTCCCATAATGTCAAATTCCCTCACAAAAAGAATTAACGAGGTGTTCCTTTCATATCCGGACTAATTGAACAAAAATCGTATTATTCTGAACCACTTTTAAATCGATTATGATATGTTTACCCTTTCCAACCCAATTTCGAATCAAAAGAATCTCAATAAAAGCTTCATCGTTGTCACATTAAGGATTCTAGTCCTTCGTAAAAAATAAAACCCGAATAACAAAAGCATATCCTTGAAAGCTGTCGTCCCGCTGTTCAGAATAAAATTCGTTAACTCATTTAATTACATTCCATTGTTATGGAAGCAAGAGATGTCGACATTGAGTTTCATGTCCTTCTAGACTCGAGTCATTAGCGTCTAGAAGGACGATAGTCTGCACTATCACATCGACATCCTTATAGAACTCAGCTATAAAATAGATAGCAGCAACAAGTTCTAGCTCTCGAGAGGGTAAGCCTTCATCTTGCGAATTGCTTTGATAGATCAGAGCTGGTTCGTTCCACTTCACTCTTTTCGAAGTATACATTAGTGGGTACTATCGTTTTACTGGATATCCTCGACGTTGTTCCTTAGACCGAAAACGACAGAAGGATTCAAAATGGTCACGTACCAGTGTCACACTTTGCGACATGTCTCTCCCTTGTAGCCTTGCCTATAGTATTCTAGTCTTGTGGTTGATACAGTGCATAACCAGATATCTGCTCCTTTTTTTTCGCCCTCTCGGTTTTTTTTTTATATCCTTCGGGCTTACGTATTATATCCTGAAATTTTGTTTTATTTTTTCAAGGGTTAACATATGTCACAAGTTCGATGCCAAGATGGTTTGTGGCATGGCAACTCCATAGAAAAGTATCAAGTACAGAACATGCGATCTTATTGTTGTGCGACTTCCAGACGTGTTTGATATCACCAACACAGAAAATAATAGGACTATGTTTCGGTAGCGATAGGTATAAACGTTATTTGTTGTGACTGCCTCCATAGTCAGTTGGCTTTGTTCTGGTTTGACTTTCTTTTTAGGTTACTTACTTATTTAATGGGTCCCACTAGAAATTTCGTCTCCAATGTCCTCAAGGTATGGGAACAATATTTTGTCTAGAAGTTTGGTAACACGGGCTCGAATTTATGATAACAGTTTGGTACTCAAGTGTAATTTATTGAAGTTGTTTATGTTACATGCAAAGATAAAGACAAATGCTCAGAGACATAACACAGTCGCACCTGGCCGACAGATAACCAAGGAGACAGATTGGATAACAGAAGAATAAGGAAATCTGATACTTTTTACGAACGTGACACACTAAATTCAACAAATGTATCAGGATTAGGACAGTTTCAAAATGCCATTTCAAGTCTTATAAATACTTCGGTATACGAACAGAAGTATCAACTGAACTGAAACTGGAACAGTGTAAGTGGGAGTTTCTTCTACAAACTACGTCCAGGTCTAAGCCAGAACTTTGGAAACTGGAAAAAGAACCTTAATCCCCCGTTACCAGTATCAGTAATCCCATTGACAAGAGTAATGATACACCTTCGTGAATTCATGATCAGTTCCAGACTGTAACATCGGAAGACCTTTTTTAAAAGGTGGAAAAAACAGTGTGATCTGTATTTCTGGTGAAAAAGCAAAATGTGTATGATACCATGGAAAAATATAATTTTCTACAGGCGAAGCAAGATAAACGGTTTAAGCTAGAAAGTTGAAACTTGGTAAGTAAATATATAGCAAAAGATAAATATGTAAGAATTCGAGGACTCACTCGACTGGATTTTCTTCGGTGACTCACCGTATTGTTGATATGAAATTAAACACGGCGTCAGTGGAGTAAAGCCTAACATGAAATCCCCGACTGTTGCTTAATCGCTGTCCTCGAGGACATGGCAATTGGGAAACCTTCACTGGATAGGCTAGTTTATAAGACTGTGTTGGACTAGGTCCGAAGGAGCTGTTTCATCATCGGATGGCATAGACTCTTCAGAGGGTGTATTATGCCTGCTTTACGAAACGCCTTCATAGCAGGTATATATTGATATATATGATATTGTCTTTTACTTTCGAGTACCAACCAACTGGACAAAGGACTAACTATGTACATGGGCATACCGTATCCTACTGTATCCTTTATATCAATTTTTTTAATTCTTCACACTTTTTTTTATTTTTTTATAATTTTCTTTTAATTTTTCATAATTTTCTTTTTTTAATAATTTTCTTTTTTTAATAATTTTCTTTTTATTTTTGACAATTTTATTTTTATTTTTATTGTTTATGAATCGTTTATTATATATAGATATATATTTTTTTTATCCCTTTTTTATTCGAACCCACGTTGGGCGCCACTTTACCAATGGAATTTCTGCGTCAGAGAAACTGAAGGGATGATAACATAAAAACACTGGATCTGGATATACGAGTACAGTAGACTCAAAGGTTATAAGCCCCACGCTGGACGCCGTTGAAAAATTCATGAATCGCCAAAAGTGACAATCTTTGTGACTACTCTTTCAAAACTACATATGTTTCTCAAAGGTTTAAAAATGTGGTTTATCTTTTTTTGTCGTTTTGTTGTAAGTTTTGGTGAGCTAGATTTCGTGAAAATGGTATCAGAGTCATCATTTAAAATTCATACCAGCAGTGGTTCTACACTATTTCATGGAAAAATTACAATTATTTTAAATACTTACTCGTTATAAATTTTATGACGTTTCTTGATGAAATGACCCATATGAGATCGTCAAAGCGTTGGTTTTTATATCGTGGACTCCGTTATGGTCCACGATTCAAAGATTTACCCGTCATTCGGTCATTTCATCAATAACGGTCAAAAATAACAAAATTTCTGATGAGTAAGTACTCGTATATCTAATATATAAAATAAAGTCAAGTCAATGTTTGGGGCGAATGGAAATTTTCACCTATGAACCGTTCCCTCCCAAATTTTGCATGTACATTCTCGAGACTACCGGACAGGTCGAGAACATAACGATATTCCCAAAATTGGGTTAGTATGTTTGTATTATATAAAAGAGGATGTATGTATGTACTTATGTAGGTAGTGGCTATGTTCCCTATAAACTCCTTAACCGCTCAACCGATTTTGATCAAATTTTCAGGTAACGTGGAGCAACGCAAGAATCGGGAGAAGTGGAAGCAACGGCAGTAACAATAGCATAGCTCCAAACAAGCGTGAGCGTAGCAAGCGTGAGCGTAGCCGCGGTATGCGGCTAGTAAAATATAAAGAGGTTGGATACAAATGGATCAATAACTAACTGATAGTTATGATACACCACACTACCATCTAGTGTTCAAACCTATGTACTTATTGCTCAACCAATAACCAAGAAGTCATATAGGCCCGGCACGGTCTGATATCTTTTCTGCCATAACTCCGATAAGAGTCACATCACTGGCGAGTGATTTAAACGAATGTTTCAAGACTAATTCCATTCATTTTTCTCGGGAGTTTATTTGCAACTGCCGCAAAACGAAACGTTGATAAGAACTTATCATCAGGAAATCATCAACTATACAACATTACTCGACATCCCATTTCATATTTATTTCTTCCTTGACTTTCTCATCGTGTCCTTTTTACTTCCTTACAAGACAATGTGGCCAATTGTCTGGCACAATTTCATTTCATCTCTCGTGTTGATTGCTCTATCTAGCGAATTACCCGGAACTTTCATTGTTCAGATAATCAAAAAAAAAAAAAAAACTGGCAGATCTCTCTAAAAACACCACACTACACTATACAGGGAAAATCCCCTAAAAAAGCACCAAGGACTATGAACCATCCGACTTCCAACTGTGTTTCGAAAGTATTCGTCCTCGATGGGCATAGTGCAATTTTCCCAGGATTAGATTGAGTGGGTAATTGAGCGAATTGCGATTCAATTGAGTTGTCCTTCTACTACAACAAAAAAAAACAAGATTAAAGTTGCTCCTTTTCGCACAAGATTAAATTGCAGATTAAACAAGCTTTGGTTGTCGATTAGAAAATAAATGAAGCTGATCATTTTTCAGGATTCATCGTTTTGATATTATCCTTCAGGGGCTATTTGCTTTTGTCGCTAAACGACGAGGTTAACTTTCTGGCGGCGCTAAAGTGTGAGTGAATTTCGAAATGACTTATCGATTAGCGTACTTCCCCGCACACCGGCATCTTACTCTTTTATTACAAATTTTATGGTGAATACGAAGTCTAAGACTATAAACTATAAAAGACTAAAACTATAGAAGATAGGCTATATTATAGATAATATAAAACTTAACGATTAGGGATCCTTTTGGTGTATGCGTCGTTACGAGGAGACTCCTTGATGAAATAAATAACTGCACTAGGAAGCGATTAAGTAAACACGAAAAGGATAATGGCATCATGCTTCTTAAGCTATAAACTTCTCACGTGCGCTGTTATGCCCACCTGACTACCTTCTTAGGAACGGCACTTGAAGGCGCCTTATTACGTTTAGTGGAATTGCGAGCAAAATTTTTGTTTCAGCTGATCACTCAAGATAAGAAGATGCACACATTTGGAAGAGGAATTTTGAAAGTTAAATTCTCGAATTAAACTGAAAATATATTTGCTGAAAGTGGAGACTTTTATTGCTATATTTCACGCTATTTCAATGGGAGGATACTATTAAACATTGTTTTAAATTTTAGAGCACATTACCATAGGGTGCTGAGTTCGAGACACTCACTTTTGTACCTCTTACTTTATTATTTTATACTTAACTCAATTATTTTTCGAGTCAAGATTCGGGAAGTGGTTTAAATTGGGTCGCAACTGAATGCTTATGTGGCGGTCAATGCCGAAGAGGGAAATCAAAATCAGAGTTGTTTCGGAACTTGAAGGACTTTATGAAAGTGAATTTTTTCCTTATAGCCGATTATACAAATAAAAAACCAGTGCAGCCGATGGCAATTTCGGCCTATTATTTAGCCAATGGAAGTAAGAACCAATTTGCTGCCTCAACAGACCTAAGAGATATGACGATTTGTTAAAACGTATACAAACCCTTTACATCCACTTGGGGTTTAATTTCGAAAAACTGTGAATTGGTTTTTATACCACTACATAAAATACCCGTTTAAGTAATTAAAAATTTTAGACCAAAATTGTGGACACTTATTGAAACCCTCTTACACCCCTTACACTGTAAATCTAAAAATCCTGAAACTAATTTTTAGAAAGTCCTATTAAACATAAGTCAATTTGATATCATATCAGACCTAAGAAATATTCGGAGAACTGTATTCAACCCCTTTAAACCCCATGGGGTTGAATATAAGAAATTGTAAAACAAGTTTGTAAAACCGTTTGTTTTTAAAACAAGGCTATTCTATAAAAGGTCGTGGAAGTTAAAAGAAAACTGATCCTGAAATTGGTTTCTAGGCGATTTTATAAAATCTCTGTGGAAGTCAAAGCTAATTTTATAGCTCATCAAACCTCAAGAGATATGCTAAAAATTGTGAAAACGTATTCTATCCAGTTGGGGGGTTGTACACCCAAAAAACCTGAAAGCAGCTTCAAATATTAAGAAACCTCAAGGAAATAAAAATCGGTACGATGTCTTTATTACTCCTATTGCGTGAACAAAGTGTTTAACCCGTTTATGCCGTATTATGGGTCGAAAATATAAAAATCTTGAAAACCAGTTTTAAGCTATTATAAGACCAATCCCTCTGAAAGTGCAAAGTTATTCTTATGAGAAATATGGCTGAATTCGCCAAAATGTATACAGGCTCTTTACACCATTCAAGGACAAATTTTAAAAAATCCTGAAATCACTTTCCAAGCATTTATGTCAATATTCCGTAGAATTAAAAGTAAGTAAATATTTCAAAAGGCTTAAGAGATATGACAATATACGTGAACATTTATGCATTTCTTCGTAAATTATGAAGCAAAATGGCAGATTGAAAAAATTTCATTAAAAGAAAAAAATTGTCTGTTTGTCCGCCGTAATTTCAAAACTGTATATCTTGTTCTTGTTCTCGCTTGTTCTGGAAAGTTAAAACTTAGAAATTACATAGGTACAGACATATGTAGGTCGACATGGATGAATGGGCATTAGAGAGTGGTAAACTATTGTGTTAAAAAAACTCGAAACCTGGAATCCATTCAAGCTTCTCAATTCACTAAATTGTAGTCATAGAATTAACTTTTACAAACGCGTAAATAAATAATACCTCCTTCATTTACCTACAAAGGTTACATCTATGGTGGCTCTATCACTTTTGGTGCTTATACCCAGATGTCGCTGAGGATTGGCTACAAATCCATTCCCAGAAAACCGAACCAAAATGAGGAGCTTTGAAAGAAAAGCTCGAACCAACCAAAAACAAATTGACGATAGGTAATGTTCAAAATTTGATCAAAGAATCAAACAGGCTTGATTTGGGCTATAGGACCACAGCCTCGTGGAACATGAAACGAATGCAAAAGAAGAACTACGCAGGAAGATGCCCAAGGTAAGATAATAATAATAATAATAATCAATGGCGCAACAGTTCAAGCCCAAGGTAAGATACCAACTTCAATTTTCTTTCCGGAGCGTTAACACTCTAAGATATCTTATACTTAAATGTCCTAGGGCGGTCCTATTTTCACATCACATCCCAAATTTTGTTCGAAAATTTGTTGAATTCAATGTTTTAAATCAGAAAAACCAACAAGCATATGCAGCATTTGTATTAGGACTAGGTAAAAATCCAAAATTCCAATGCATCAATTTCAAACGTGTGAATCTAAATTAACTCAGTACAATAAAAAAAACTTACCTTTTTCTTGTAATTGTTGCCGATTAACATCAACCTTTAACGTTTCTGCCGTCTGCACTAACTCGTTAAGTTGTGGTTTCTTGACTTCCAATTCCCGAAGGACATTCTGTAATTAAGATAAGAACATACGTTAAAACAAATAGAAACAAAATTTTGTCCAACCATAAAGCAATTAATCCTTAAACACGTTATAAATCGAATAGAACTAACCAAAAACAAGAACGAAATTTTTACAAATATTTGGTATATGCAAATATGGAACTCCCCGTAGATTATAAATTTCCGCGTACAATATTTCAATATTAGTTGGGACGGTAATGAGTTTTTAATGAGGAAACACAAACATGAAATCAAAGAACATACGAATCTGGGGGCATATTAGGTGTATTAAATTTTCCAGGCAAATGTACTGGATGGCATATTCTGGTGTGTGTATGATGGAAAACCTAAGGAACTAACAGGGAAAATTCACTATGGTGGAAAGCTCGTTTTTAAATAACAACAAGTCCTTGGTAAAGCTGTCGGCGAAATGATGTATTTGGTGCAAAGTTTTAAACTTTATAAGCTTTAGTTCGAGTCTTCGATAAAGGATTTTAAGGTTCATTTAAATATTTATTTAACACGAAAAGAGACAGAAAGAGTTACTTTTGAAAAGTAACTTGGACTCAAAGCTAAATATCTTCACCCTACCGGTGTCACGAAAAAGAGAGACATATGTGTGCTCTAAAAGTAAAACCGCCATACAAAGATATGCCTGTTTTCCTATGGCATATGGTAATTTTACGCATTGTTTACCTTTTTTTCTGTATACAATAACTGCGGAACCGTTATCTTTAAAAAACATGTATGTATTAATAGAACACCGGATTGTTGATATATGGTAGTTTCCTTCTGAATATTATGAAAGCCTTTTTGTATGCTTTCATACGAGGTTAACAACGCTCTAACTTAAGAACTCTCGAAGTTATTCGTCTTCAATCTGAATCATTTTCGTGTTTGAGCAATTCTTTTTTTCAATGAAGTGTAACTAAAAAATTAAAAACATATCAAGCAGCTAATAGGTATCTTTAAATCTCTGAATCGGACCGTGGATCTAATTTTTTTTATATTAACAAAACCTATTTTTTTAGTCCTTCATACGAGGATAAATATAATTCTCTAGCTAAACGACTTTCGACGTTATACGACTATAATGGTGCTTTTACACGAGCGATTAAAATTGCGCAATTTGCAGCAATTCCAGACAATTTTGACGTCACGAAAACATACAGCAACTTTCAGCAACATCGGCAATTGACGATATAGAGCAATTGTTGGACAATTCGTTGCGCAATTTGCAGCAATTCCAGACATCGATACGGAACAATACTCAGCAATTTAGCAATGACACCATACACGGACAACTTTGTTGCACGAAAATAAATTTGAAAAATACATCTAAAACTTAAAAAAAAACTTGAAGTATTTGAATTCTGATCCGTTATCACACAAAACTTGACAAATAAAACCAAAACTTGACAGCTGAATCATCGAACGAAAACAATTGCTCGGAATTTTCTAAATTAGTGTAAATACAGCAACTCTATGGCGAGAAATTGCAGCAATTTGTGAAAGCATTGCCAAATTGCTGCAATATTGTTGCAACTAGCACGATGTTGCCCGGTGTTGCTGCAATAATCGCTCAACTAGTTTTGGCAACAGTCGCCGGGCAATTAATTGCTGGAAAAATTGTTCGTGTACGGGCTCCATTATCCATATCATATTCATATTTTAGCAATTCTTTTTTTAAATAAAGTTTACCTAAAATACAAGTCAAGCAACTAATACCGTTCCTCCTGAAACATTCGACCTACAAATTTTACTTCTCTGATAACTATCTTTCCAAACACAGAAATTCATTGTTTTTTATCAATCAAACTGACTTCATAGATATTGAAATCTAACGATGTTTTAGATTCAATTTTAATAATGAACTGAAACCGGAATATCGTTTAAGGGGTTATACGCAGTCACAAGGCTGAAAAAAACTGTTTTTCAAGTATTTTTCCTGTATAGCCATTTCAATTTATTAACGTTAAAATTTATATATATATATATAATGGTAACTTTTAACTTCATTTTGGTATTATTTTTTTTTAAATAATGATTTTTAAGACTGTTTTAGCTGATTACCGAGAACTCCTATAAAAAGAAGTGTTTTGCGGTGATCTCGATATCTCTAGATAGGATTATCTAAAATATAAAAACCAAAAAGATTTTAATACTATAATGAATTATCTATAAATTAATCGAAGGACTACGCAAAATATAAATGTTAAATAAAATGGCGACTTTTAAAACAAAAGTTTCGATTTTCGAGGAAAATTTCGGCCTTAAAGGAAAATATTTATCAGAGAGAAAAAACCTTCGATTAATATATAAAAAAATACGGTTATAAAGATTGTGTAAAAATTTGTGACCGACCGGTTTTGCCGTTTCCGAGTAACTTCGAGACAAGTTGTCGGATTGACATGAAAGTTTCTGTGAATATAATTAAAATATATGTAAATTACGAAAATGGGGAAAAAAAATGTTTGTATTAGAATGTTATGACTGCGTATAACCCCTTAAAAATATCTTTTCGCTACTATAAAAAAAGTTGGGTAATGAAACGATACCAGTGTTCTAATGACATTTCATTAATAAAAAAGAATGACTCAAGTGAAAAAGTTGTTAAATGTACATAAGTACATTTAACCACTTTTAAATAAATATTAAGAAATCTTATATTAAAATCTATGTTATTGCAGTAAAATGCGATTTTATTAAAATAAGAAAATTATTATAGTATTAATTAATCTACTTTTCATAATCCAAGCCAGAAAAACGACTTAACAACTCTTTTGCATTGTAATCATTTGAAAATAGTTTTTTACAAGATTTTTAAACACGTTAGAAGGTTAAAATTTGCTACTCCTACTAAGCATTTCTGAAGGAGTTTACGAGAATTTAATATTCACTTCGAAATCAAGTCTGAAAGGTGGAGGCTCCCCACAGAAATTGATTAATATCAAACAGCAAGTAACAACCGTATTTTACATAGTAAACTCAAAAATACAATATTTGAAAGCGACACATCGATTCAGACAATAATAGAATCTCTATATATAAAAACGAATGTTTGTTTGTTTGTCCCATATATAGGCTCCTAAACCAATCATCCAATTGCGATGAAACTTTGATGATTTGATGAGGATACACCCGCGATGGTCTGTGCGTTAGCAAAATTTAACAGTTGGTGGTTCGCGAGTTATCATGAACATTTGAGCGCATTTGATATGATTTGGAAAAATAGATGGTGGATGATGGAATAGAGGACGGAAGATGGAGGATTGTGGATGGTGGATAGAGGATGGAGGATGGAAGATGGAGGACCAATAGATCAACCGGTGGAACGGGTTCAACGTGAAAGACGGGAGTAACAGGTGCGATGGAGCAACGTGAGCGTAGCGAGTGTAGCCGCGGTACACGCCTAGTAAATTATATAATTTCTAAATCAACATTTTTTATTGCATAGTTCAAGATCTAGATCTAATTTCATTTATTAATTCATATTTAGGGATCTCTACTTTATAGGGTTTCAAGATAAAACTCTTTGACTCACTTGACTTTCAATCATTTCACTCCAAACCCAATGATTTTTCTTTTCAACTTCTAAAATAATAAAGATGTTCCCTCCATCCATAAAGCAATTTTTTATCATAATAACCTCCTTTCCTTCGAGATGATATACACTGGTAATTTACGTGACTACACAACCAAGTGAAATTGCTATAACATTCGTCTCATTTCGCTTATTTTCTACTACATTAGACTATGTAATTTTGCTCGAACCAGACCACGTCATTTTCCATCCAATGAATCAATAGCATCCTCTTTTTGCCGAAACTACAAGGAGTAGAATTTTTTTTTACTCAATTCCGAGTCTTCTTGCTGTAACCTTCAATGTTTTTCTTGGGTATTTCATAAATCTTTTATACTACAGCCATCCCATAAACAGCTTTTGCACTCGAACTTCACATCTATATAACCCTAATTTTGGTCGTATCTCCAAAAAAAAAAATGTAATGTCACCATGTAAACCAGGTCTCGATATAAGAGTCGAGTATCGTAAAAAAAAATCTGCACAAGGACCTAAACCAGAATGTTGGCAAAAACTGCTAGGGGACTTAGGTATATTGTGACGAGGGGGTGGGCTGTAATTTTAGTCCTTGCCGCTAGAAACTCTTTATGGCGCAACAAAATTTAATCTTTTTGACACAATGTTTCAATACAAGTCCATTGCCAAGTTCGAAGTTTTGGCAAAAAAGAATTGGAAGTATCTAAGTCATTTCATTTAGTATTTCGTGAATACACACATGATGACTGCTGTTTGTATTTATTAGCAAATTATTTGTTTTATTTTAACAGGTTTCATATAGTAAGATTAGTCATAAGTTAAGAGAGAGTTAAGAGTAAAAAATTTAGCAATTCTTTTTTTCTTAAAAAAGTGTATGAATTTTAAAATTGCTAAACATGTTGTTACAGACTAAGGATTTGAAAGGTTTTCTAATCAAACAATTTGAAACTCTCAGCGTTGTAAATAATTCATCGTTCAAAATGAATGGAACTTCTACAATCGTTTTCATTCTACTTAAACTATCAGTTTAACTGATAAAAAAAAGCGTGAATATTTTACTTTATTATTTTAATAATAAAGTATTTTTTCCTTAGAGGCACTTGTACCAAAATCAAAGACTAGGCTAACCATCGACGAGGATGATTTCAAAACCAAATAGCTGATATCTGAACCTATCAAGTTTTCAAAATGTATCAAGCTTTAGTTTTGAACGGAATTTTATTCAGATCAAAAGCTTTATGTCACTATTAAATTTCACAAAAGAAATTATTCGGAAAGAGCGTTCTGAAGCTACCAAACAATATTTCGAAACACGTCTTTTTAAAAACTTTTTTATGAAAACTACCCGAAGGAGAGAAACAATTTTCCTTAAAAAATTTATTTTATAAGTGGTCGAAAATGGACTAGAACTTTCAACTTGCAGAGAATGCAGATTTAGGGTTTTGGCCATCACTGAACCCAAAAAATATAGTTTTTTGCTCCGGGACTCCATAGGTGCTGGTGATACCTTTAAACAGAACCTAGGACATTCAAAACATGAAATTGTTTAGATTTTATAAAACTTACCTTTTGTTTATCAATTGCCTGTCGAATAGCATCTGTATCGCCAATTAGAATACTTTGTCCTTTAATCATGTTTTGCTCCCAAGTTAGCCAATCAGATATCTAGTGAAGAAAAAAATTCGACCATAAGTTAATGTTCATACATATTACAATAAACCAATTTCTTTATTTATTTTAGTACAGTTTTGCCGGGATTGCAGTTTGATTTTCTTAAACGATACTTGTGATCATATTTGGAATGTAAGTCGACTAATACTGCGGACCTGGTCCTATAGTCAGCTCTGTCAACATCTAGATATAACTATACGTCTTACATAATAATTGCCTGTCCCAATTCAATTCTGGTTCGAGTCTTGGCTTAACTTCACTAGTTTTACGACAACTGACTTAGTCAACGAGAAGGAAAAAAGAACAAAACAAATTTAAGCTTTTCTACTGTGAATATGATTTTCACGTAAACTGGCAAAATATTCGCCAAAACCTTGCACTTTAACGTCTAAATCGTGAAGAAGCTTATTTTTAGGACGGGTTACTTCAGCCTTTTCTAAACTGACCATTGGAACAGGGTATTCTCCTGTAATCGACTACTTCAAACCAGTGGCGTGGCGTGATAATCCAACAATGGAAAGCAATTGGTTAATGTCAATAATTTATTATTATTATTCGTTCTAACAAATTTACTGCATATTAATTGAAGCTCCTCCATTAGCTAATGTTAACATTACTCGTATAAAAGCATCCAGCAATCACAAAATCGTGAAAATTTGGCAAAATCCCTTTTCACTGAAATTGGTATTACTCAACCTCTAAGCCAATAAAAACAGAATTTTTTTCTTTAATAACTTTAGGAAACGTATATATACGTACTAAGTTCCAACTTTATTGCATAAGCTATTTCTTCTAAGAAAAATCCACCGCACATCCCCTGCAAGCTCATGTTAAACATTTATGTTTTCTAACATTCCACAATATTTTTAGCTTTCCATGGTTTGTGGTTGTTGAGAAATAAAAATTTAACTTCTTTTCTTTCACCCATCCCGCCAGCAGGCTTTTTACGAATACCAATAAAAATGGCTATCACTACACTCCACTTCCCACCTATAAACATTCAAAATACAATGGGGTCAACTTGGAATCCTAAATTCATTTCATCCTCACCCCTACACTCCACCACGCGATTAAAAATTTTTAGCTTTTAATTAATCCCGTATTATCCCTTAAATCAATTACATAGTTTCAATCTACTGACATCAACCGTTCAGGAGACATGTATTTTAAGATGTTTCAAGTCCTTGAAGCATATTGCTTTCCCATCCACTACCACACTCTTCAATCCTTATCGAACCAATTTGGACCAATTTGCAAATTGGTACACTATCATATGTAGTTCTTCATAAGTTCCAAGTTTCAGCCTCCTAGCGTAATTGGTTCCTGAGATTTAAAAACCAAATTCAAAATTTTCTTCAGAATTTAATTCCTATCCTACTCTAGTAGCACTTATGTTTTATCAGATCTCTGCTTGATGCAAGCTTCTCCGCTGGAGCCAAGAATGTGATTTACTACCCGTGGAAGCAAATTACTTATTGCATCCAACGTCCCATGTACAAATTTTTTTTTCTTGACGTAATAGTGGGTTTACTACGAAAAGAAATGAACATTTTACGCATTTCAGATATTTTTCAGAAAAATGTAAGGGAAGCAATGCTTCCCTTGCTTCCATGGACGCCACGCCACTACTTCAAACCACCCCAGAAAGAGTGATAACAATAAGAAATATTCCATGCAAATAAATATAAACATTACCTGTAACACTGACTTATCAAAACTACCAGAAAGTGATAAAGGTGATATTGGTTTGGGTTTATGTTTAGCTGCAAACGATCCCGGGACATACGGCTCTTTTGGCTTATCTGAAATTAAAAAAAAAAATACATAAGATTCAAATTTATCTTTGGAAATACGATTTTAATTACAACAAAACAGTGAATTTATTTTCGTAGAGAATACAATGAATTTTAGATTTAAATTCGGACATCTTTTAAATATATCTACACTGTTTCAAAAAAAAAAAATTGATTATTAATCCAATTTTAAATTGATATTTTCAGTATATTTCATTTTTTCAAATAAAAGTACACTTTCAATCACTCTTACACGATATTACTGGTATTAGTAAATTATTCATGTACTTTTCAACTGAACACGAAACGTCTTTAAAAATTACACAGCATTTAATGTAAAATTAACTATGTTTATATATGAATTGCAGTTCACTCAGCAAATGAGTACTTGAGCTAAAATCGGGGTAGTAATCACGGACGAGCGTGTAGCTGATCACTTCACCTCCTAGTGTTCCGTTGGTCTCGCAAAGAAGTAACTCTAGCATTACTTCAAGGCCTAGGCCCGATTTGGACTGTTGCGCCATTGATTACTATTATATATGAATTGAAATTTACGTTTTTGATGATTGATTTTCGATGTTTCATTTTTCAATTATTTTTAAAAATATTTCGAAAATCGATACATCTACCAGCTATCTATAAGATATTTACATTTTAATTTAAAAATTGTTATTATTATTATTTTTATCTCTCTCTACTTTCAATATTATTTCTATGCCACAATTTACTCAAAGATTCTGATGAAAGGAAAAAAACTTTGTAAAATAGGAGTCACAATTTAAAGACTATGTCGGGACGTTGAGTCGAGAAATGTCGCATTTAACAACACTAATCAACAAGGTTGTTCGTAAGATTCCTTCTGTTTTCATTTACCCCCGAAACTAGAAGCATGTCAACAAGGATAAGAAGCTTTCCTCAACGTCTTGTTAAACAACTTGTCGTTCCTATATATACTCCGAAATAAGGAAGGGTTTGTCATCCCTAATTACAACATCCTTCAGATATTTGACTTTGATGGCCCATGAAAATGAAATTTATGTTCCCAAAAGAGCCATATATTTCCCTTCCGCTACTGTAGTTTTACATTTCGCAAATATTCTATCCCATTAGAAAGGACCAACAAACCATATCGAAATCCTTAATACTTTTAAAGTGTCTCCAAAGCGTTTCCCTGGAACCTTTCTTGCCGTTCATTTCAATTTTTTCTCATCGATAATACGAAAGCAAATATTTATAGGCTCCGTGATCCAATGTCCTTAAATTTTCTGATTAAAAATTCATTGACGAATTTCGTACAGTGTAATATAATAAGCTTCCGGGCCATATAATTAATGTAAATCTCTGTCGTATTAATTATTATTATCATTTTTTATTCTCCAAAGAAAATACACCACCCCGGAGACAGAAGAAGATGTCCGCTTTGATATCGAAGCTAATCTAAAGTACTTGGGCATTAGAAGAGAAAGGAATTATTCTTCGTTTTCCACGAGATTTTTTTTATTCATCCCCGTCGAGCCACCCTAGTCATCATTTATTTTACACCCTGTCGGAATTGAATTCAGGCTTTGGGATTATGGCAGTAGTCAAGAAATGAGGACGAAAAAATTAATGGGAAGTGCTGGAGGACAGGTAAGTCAGTAAAAATATACCGAATTAGAGGGAGTGTTGTGAAATGGCAAATAGCTAGATTTGACCTTTTATTGGCCATTTAAGGGTTGGCTTATAAAAACTTTTAAACAAAATTTTATTGATGAAGGGATTTCAGAAATTTACATAAAATTTTGCAAGCTCGCAGAAATGTTTAATTGTTTCAAAATACTTTTGGCAGGCATCTTAAGTTTAAGTTGTTTTTTGTAATGCAATGTAATAAAAATTACACAATGTGTGTGCAACCATCACAAGATGTGGCCAAATTTCTATAATTAGTTGTAAATTAAACACAATTAAGGATCTTTAAATTGGCAGACAGAGTTTCAGCTTAACGGTTTGAATTGTTCTATCGTCAGGTATTTCAAAATCTAAATACGAACATAAACTGACTCATAGACAATATAATACTCAATTGACGAACGCCACACCGAAAATGTGTACCCATTTGTAGGAGATAAGCTGGCAAACATTTGTCAGCCAGTAAACTTGGGCAATGATGGTTTGAAACGACAATAAAGCTTTCACTCTTTGAATGAAATGTAAGATCGAGATTATAAGAAAATAAATTGCCAAAAGACTAGGCGAGACTTTACTATTTTTCGGGTTAAAGTTCGGGAAGCGATATGCAACCCTTGTACACCCACTTGGGGTTAATAAATAATCAATGGCGCAACAGCCCAAATCGGGCCTAGGCCTTGAAGTAATGCTAGAGCTACTTCATTGCGAGACCAACCCCACTTGGGGTTGAATATCCAAAAATCCAGAAAGAATTTTTTCGATAAATTTGTAAAGAAAATCCGAAGATGTAAAACCCAATTTACTCCTAAGAGATATGACGGAAAACTTGCTCAACTCTTTTACACACTCTTAGGGGATGAAAAGGGAAAAATCTTGAAAACGGATTTTAGGCGATTATAAAACAAGCCCGAGAAAGAGAAAAGTTATTCGATATATATTCAGACCTGACGGATATGGCTGAATTCATAAATTCATGAAAATGTATTAAACCCCCCCCCCCCCCCTAGTGGTCGAATTTTGAAAAAACCTGAAAACGCTTTTTAGGCACTTACGTGAAGAATTCGTACAATAAAAATATGTCAGAATACCTAAAAGATATTCGTGAAAATATATGTATACCATTTTTACTATCCCACTCCGAGGGGGTTGAATTTCAATTTCGTTTCATGGAAGCTATGGATGCTAAGAATGTCCCAATCTTAGCTTTCGACCGTTTTTAACGTCTTGTTACCACTCATCACTCCCCTTACATCGACACGCCTTCATCAATAATGACGATATTTTTGTAAATGGTCCACTATTAAATTTCTAGTTTCAAACTATGCTAGATAAGTGGTTCCAGAGATCCTGAGATTTTTTCCCTCTTTTTATTAACAGAATGTTACACTTAAATAGCTCCTTATAAAGACCATCTTTCACGTTTCTTTGGAGCCTCAAATGTAAAACTAAAAATAAATAAAAATAAGCATCTAGTAGAAGTGAAAATTTGTCATAAGAACTACGGCGAAATATATTTTAATATAAATAAGTACGTATATAATATGTCCAAATATATTTAAAAAAAAAAAAAATTCCGAAACAGTTCGTGGCACGTGATACTGAACCAATTCAATATCACATCAGGCCCAAGAGATATAAGAAAATCCGTGAAAATACTACGGATCTTTTTTCACCACTTCATCGTTAATTAGAAAAATCCCGATATTTGATAGTATAACTTATGAAAACATATACGATAACTTTCAACCTCGCTCCTGGATTTGTTCATTAAAAATCATGATAATGTAGATATTGCGATATTCGTGAAAATTAAGAATATTTTATCACCACCTCCTTAGAGGATCACACAATACTGAATTTGACTTTAAGGCGATTGTATAAAATAAAAAGATGAACGTAAAATGCTATGCCATATCAAATTATATAATACCTAAAAGATATGACAGAATTCGTGACAACAAGTGCGACTCCTTTTCACTACGTTTGAGGTTAAATATCGAACAAACAATTTTTAGGGAATAATATATTTAAATGGAAAAACCAATTTGATGTCTAACGTGTTCAATCAAATCAAATCTGAATTCTTCATACCATGATCAATTCCTTTGAACTTTCAAACATAAGCCGTTTCTGAAAATACCCCCCTTCCAAACTATTACTTAACACAAAATTTCAGATATACATATGCCACAATAATAACCCTACTTTTCAAGACTTAATTGATTTAAAACTCAATAATAAAATTCTTATAAACAAAGGTTACCATCTGATGTGCTAGTAAGAAAAATCAACTATTATTTGATCGAAAATGATAAGTGAAAACGAATCTCCAAGGTCTTAAGTATCCATAAATAAATCGCATTTTCTTTCGTAAATAGAAACTAAAACCGATATGAGATCACGTATGTTTCAATCATCTCAACTAACACGGCTATATAATGCCAAAATAGCAACCTTTAAAAGCTAAGACGTAGTTTTGCTCTTCGGAATACCTGTCGAAATTGTAACTCTGTGTTTATTTTTCCATCTAAAGACAACCATTGAAAAGAACAACAAGTAGGTACTAAAGAGACGAATACAAAAACACAACTTGACTGCACGAAACACTTTTGTTGACTTCGTCAGTGGTCGTAAAATCATTTAAGCTAAGCGAAGACACCAACCAAAATTTAATTGGGACAGAAATTTGCTATGCATGAACTCATAAAGTGCTTTACGTAGACGAAGCGTCTATTAGAACACATTCTTAATATACAAATTACGGTACGAGAGTACTTGTGATACTTTTTTTTTAAATAAAGCTTTTCTATCATAAATAAAGATATAAAGAAATACCGCTTGATGAGTTTTAGTATCCTTATCCCATAAATGTGTAGGATACTTATGAGTATCATGCGAACGTTTTGTAAGTCCCTCGAATGTCGTTACAAGGCTATTTTGTACGATATGTACTCGAAATTTTATGACGTAGTTATGTGTACAAAAAACGCATACATGTACATATCTCATTTAATCATGTTTCGTTACTTTTTTTCTCTGGTCCTTCAGACCGTGATAAGTACACACAACAATTTACGGAAAAAAAAGGAGTTTTGACATTGCAACGGTGAGCGACAGAAAGCTGGTTCATTTTACGTAGAATTTTCTTATGTGGCTGTTGAATTCTTTTCTAAGGCATGTCATTGCTCCGTTGAAAACTTTCCGAATAGCCTTTATTATGTTCATTTTTAAAGAAAACTCATTTTATTGTTATGTTTGTGCTTATGTTCGGATATGATGAAAATAAGGAAGAAACAGGAAAAAAAAATTTCCTATATACTAAAGTGCATAGGTAAGATGGCATCCTTGTCCGCTCGCAAATAACGATAATAAATTATGTGACAGTCTAGACGCGACGAACTTTTATGACTTAAGGGAGTTTTTATGTTATAGAAATTTCGCAAAAATGATTGGCAGGAATTGTTAAATTTCGTCAAGTTATAGAAGATTTTACGACGTCTTATCAAAAATCAGTAGATCATTTGGTCCTGTTACTGAGATGGATTCCACCTCGTTCACCCCGTTAGTTAATACTCAGTCGCATACCAGAAATACTTCTATTCGAGTTTGATTCTGATTCCCCCAGGATTTGTCTATCACTACTTTATTTGGGGCATTCTCAGAAGCACTATTCCCTATCCTGAGTAACCCGGGGTGCAAGTATAGGGTATAGATTTGGTTACACCGAAAGGCATAAACCTTATCCGCGGTTTATTCCAGAAATTGTAACTATACACAAATCTCTTGGTGAGTCTAAAGCTTGCTTGGATATGTTAAACTTTAGTTCCATATAACTTATAAGGAAGACATATATAAATCGCAAAGTCTGACTTCAATTATCCAGGGAACTTCCCAGAAACAATCGTCAATCTACAAAACTTATATTCGCCCCGAATTGGATAAATTCACAAATCTAGGCCTTTAAATAAGCTTCCAAATCTGCATGAAGCTGAAAGCTATTAAGTTGATTGAAGTCAATGCTATCAATGAATGGCCCGAACGTCGATCAAACCTTATGGCTTTCATAAATGTGCAGTATTCGCCCTTAATTGCGTTCACTTATCTGATCTTAATTTTATCAAAACTTACTTTGCGCAATACTTCAGTAACATTTTGAGTCCAATAGCGACTATAAAGCTTTTGAAGTGAACGAAATTGCGTTCAACATGAAAGCTCCTACACATGGTATAAGACATAAGGTGTTTTTTTCAACTGGATCAGATTATAATTGAAAAAACGATGTGGATCATCCTAAAAGCTTATTTAGCAGAGTTAACAACCCTGTAGGTAAATGCCTCAGATAAACTGTAAGTTGGTTTGGCGGCAAAGTTTTGTATATTATAGGACGAAACGGCACTGTACCAAAGTCATCTAAACAAAAACTTTTTAAATAATTTTGTACATTAAGTTTTTATCTTTCACATGGACTTCCATTTCCGTACAAAACATATTGAGTCCCCCCCCCCCCCCCGACTTGTCGATGAGCATGTTCTGCCTTTTGGGTGCAAATACCTGCTACGAATCGAGTTTGCAGCTGAATCGCGGGCACCAATGCTAGAATAGTTGACATTAAAGTAAGCTTTAAAAGCACAAAACTGATCTAATTTTGATTTTGGATCATCTCTTTGTTGTAGTTTTTAATGTAAAACGAATTATCTTGATCTTGATTCAGTTGAAAAAACACACCTATAGGTTTGGATCTAAATTGTATTGCTAAAAAAGTATGTAGTTAGAAGAGCGTCAGTATACTCTAGATAAAATCTGTCGAGTATAAGTTATAAATTTAAGTCAAATCAAAATATTTTAACGTAAAGAACGGACTCTAGGACAAAAACAAGCCCCATATTTTTCTTTATTAATTTTTAATAATAAAGTATTTTGATCGATTCAACATTTTTTTATAAAAATTGAGATAATGATAATAATAGATAAAACTTACTAAGATCTTTCTATCTGTAAGTAATTTGGAGTCAAGAAAAAAAATGGACTTGCCCCACTTTCAAAATAAACGGCTCATTTCATAAAAATTTGATACCCTAAACTTATTTATTTTCACATTTTAGGACAAGTAAATCCCAAAAAAGCAAAGAAAAAAGTTCATCTGTCCGCCGTTTGAAGGCGGACATATTGCATTTGAAAGGATCGAAACATTTTAAAAATCATTTTTCCTGAACGGTAGATATTAGAGGCTTGAAACTCTATTGTTCTCTTAAGGGTTTAAGCTACTAAGCATCAACACAAATTACTAAAATTTTAAAAAGGTTAGTTGGGTGTGTGGTTGAAAGGTGAAAAACTTCGGATTACAATATCTCCCAAACCAGGAAGATACAATTTGGTTTGAATGTAAGATTTTTGAAGATGGAGGAAGTCAAAAGATTAAAATTTTTCAAAAAAAAAACCCTGATTTTAACTTCTGGAAAACTGCAAAGGACATAAATAAGACAATAGAGTTATTAGAGATGTATCCTCGATAAAGATAGCCAGTTGAGATAATAAAGGTGGAGCAAAAAAAATGTTTGATAAAAGGGCTTTTTTCCACATTTTTGCAAATTTTATAATAAAGCCCGAAACACAATGCTCACGTTCCGTTCCGTTCCGTCACGAAAAGTGATATTATGTGATCCGTAAAAGTTGAATTTAGGTGAACTCGTCCGATCCGTTCCGTAACGACCATTGTGTGCATTTATATGGCCAACCCATAATGTCTACTTTGACAGCTAAACGTGACGGAACGGAACGGATGCATTGTGAGCGGGGCTTTACATTTCGGTATGTCGAGCTATCAAATTAATTCTACTTCTACGAAATTTTTATTCAAACACCTAGAAACTTTTTCCTAAATTTTTTGATATCCAACTCTTAGCGGCATGTAAAGTGGTTGAGCACATTTTCACGAATTCCGAAATATTTCTTATGTCTAATGAGATATCGCATTCACTTTCACTTTAAATATAAACGGGGGAAACTAATTTAAGTATTTTTCTATACTCACCCCCCTAGCGTGTGTTAAAGTGTTGTTGAAATTTCACGAATTCCGACACATATTTGAGGTTTAATGAGATCTGATTCGCTTTTCATTCGATAGTCTTTACATAGAATAATCTAAAAATTGATTTCAGGATTTTGCGATATTCAACACCTAAGAGGGTGTACTAAAATCACTGTGTAGGTTTTTACGAATTCCGACATATCACTTAGGTCTTATGATATACCGAAATGGTTTTTTCCAGATCGGGCTTTCTACTAGTAACGTACACCGTATTTCAGAATTAAACGCGTCCAAGACTAAGTCGCTGCACATTGCATACGACCGAACGAGTTTTCCGAAACGGTTTTTCGTTTTCAACCTATTGTGAAATCTTTAGTTATTGAAAAATTGGTTATAATCGTAATCGAGGAATTTGTTATTTTAATTGATAATAAAAAGAAAAATGAATCTGTCGTACGACTAAAAATTTTCGTACCGACAGACGGACCAAAATACAAATTTCTAAAAATTTTCTCTTATAATATTCTTGAAAATATTATAATTAACGATTTCAACCAATTTTCTAATAACTGAAGATTTGATAATAAGCATGTTTGTTTTCGTTTTGCAGTACACAGTACTATACTTTATACCCAAAAATAATAACACTGGGTTTCAAAGCTGTTTATGACATTCTTCATGATTCGATTGCACAATCTTTTTATGAAGGGTCCTTTTGTAACAAGAGAATGAACATACATAGGTGCTACTTTATTAATTGAAAATGCCAAAGTGTCCAGTGTCCACGCTGGTTCTACAGTTCAATACGAAAATCCAGTGCTTCAAATGACTTCTAACCAATATGATTCCTCAAAGATGAATTCAGATACTCATAGTGCAGTCCTACCGCAGATATACCTACCAACGTCTAAAAACACCCTTAAGGTTCGTATACTTTAGGTGAAATGTTCAACTCTTGCGGAAAAACAATCAGCATAACTACTTCACTTATATAAAATCTAAAACCAATTTTATTCAATTTACACAAATTAAGTACGTATGCATAAGCTCGGAATAAAATACAAGAACCACAACCAACTTAACTTTCTACCTCAACACTATTTTCGTTAAGTGGATGGATTTGAAATTCACTCCTGTAATCCAATTAATAAAATATTCACTGCTCCACTTTATGCTAGCAAAAGTGCATTAAATACCAGAGATCGCAAAAATGCCAACCACTTTGGAACTGAAATACATGTAAGGGCTAAACGTTATTACGAAGGTACATGTTCTCTACATCCTAAATTTAAAAAAAAAAACGACGGCAGTAAGTCTGAAATTTAAGAGCCACAACGCCAGTTCATATTTCTCTTTCCAAAAGAAATATACATTTAGATTCAAACGAAATAAAATACCAACGGCTATAAATTAAATCCTTTTTCTAGTCCTACTTTGGATACTGCTCGAAAAGACAGGGTTCTGTTTCTGATATCGATTACGATTTATGGTCACCGCACATATAAAATCGGAACTTGTCTTCTTCAATGAAAAACGCCAAAACCTGATGCCAATATACTTTCCTTTCTGTTCTTGTAAATCAGAATTTATTGCTCTACATACATTAACCCTCTACGGCACTCCTTCAGCTCGCATTCAGTACACATCCTCTGAAAATACTCCACGCAGTGAATAGAAGCTTTCTCATCATTAATATCACATAAAATCAAAAATAAAACACTTCCCGCAAAATATTACTTCCGTACCATTCAGGTGAAATAGGGGCATGTGTGTTTCAAAGTTATTATATTTTTTATTCGAAATGGTGATAGCGAGTGCTTCAAACATCAAGCTACAACTTAAAGGTACAGCGACCTTACTGAAGCGTTCACTATATCCAAGCCGGTATGCTTTAGAATTGTGTGAGCTTATAAAAGCCGGAGCGTTTCTATAAAGTCAAACACGTTTTCAGGTTCTCGAACAGTAAATCGTTTTTGAAATGCTACAAGTTAAGCCTTGACAGGGCTGTCTATAAAAAGTCCTTTTTACTTCTGGGAGTATTTTTGCCATAATATTAAATTTTTTAAAGAAACTGATAAAAACATACCCTGGCAAGACTTGCTGAGTCTCCAGTGAGGACGACAACAACCTAATGCGAAGAAAAACATCCGATTTACCACTTTGCAATACTCAATGAGAAAAACGTGAAAACATCTGCAAACTGCTGTATACTTCTCGAACACTCTTCTTCTCTTTCTCTAGTCCATACACTTCACCGAAAGCTCTCGACTCAACACATGCAGCATAAAAGCACGACAGAGTTTACAGTCGACACTTTTTCACAGTGAAGACAGAAAAGCGGCTGATTATTAATTTACGATTATTAAATGCGAATAATAAATTAGTGTTATTTCTAGCGATATTAAACGAACTACGTTTTCTTGAAAATTCCTAAAAAATTTGGGGACAACTTTATTATTTTTCAGTAGAAGTCAGGAACGCGTTCAATGCTAAGATGGAGTGTATGTAAATACTATGCGTTCGACTAACAACAAAAAATTCAAAAAGTAACTTTTATCGAAAAAAATAAGGTTGTTATAAAGTTGTAAAAAAATAAAGTTGTAAAAAATAAGTTGTATTGTATAAAGTCGTAAATTTTTTATAATTTTAATATAAGGAATGAAATATCGACATAACCCCTTAGGAATAAGATATCATAAAATTCTGAAAAGATTATAGAAATTGAGGAAAATAAACTATTAGAAAAAATAATTATTAGACCTAAGAGATATGTTGGAAAAATTTCTTAAATAATGTAATATTTATATCTTAGAAACCGTATCAGATATGATCTTGAACATTTTGCAAAAGTTGGGGTGGGTAGAACTCTAGTAGGGATAATATTGGGGGTGTTGGTGTTGGGGTGATAGTAAAAAGGGGTAGAAAGGAAAATATTGTTTTTAATAATTTTTGATATAAAACCCCTAAGTGGGTGTACAGTGGTTGAGTACATATTCACGAATTCTGATATATTTCTTAGATAAAGAGATTTAAAATTCACTTCTATAAGCTTTAAACATAGTCGGGGAAAGACCCGATTTCCAAATATGTAGTTGTCAGTCACATAGTAGCCTTCACTGTATCTCAGCATTAAACACTTTTCGAACTTCTACCCATAAAATAATAAAGTTGCGCCCAGACTGTTGGCTGTTGAATCACTTCGGACGGATAGTAAGGTCAAAATACCGTGTTGAACTTTTTGACTGGGTAGAATCGACCCAGTGTGACCAACGAGATTGAATACAGAGGAACAGAAGTGTGATCGCGAAGGGATAAATTACTTTATAAAGTAATATGTATATATAAAAAATTTCAACTTCATAGACATTCCTGAGATACAAAATACACCCGTTCGCACCTTGTAACCCTATGACAAATTTGTTTAGACTGGACAACGTCTGCTTATATATGTGTACGTCAACTTTCAGCTTTCTATACTTAACGGTTCGAAAAATGAAAGTCCAACCCGAATTTCGGGCTTTCTCCCATCTCCCACCGAAACCCCCCCCCCACTGTCTAAAAACTTTTTTTAACTACTATTATTTTTTGCTATAACTATTATTTAACTATTGCTATTTCTAAATACGATTTTTTGGTATTTTTTAATTTACCTTTTTATTATTTTCCTCACTTTTCCTAATTTTACATGTTATACACAACCTGCTAATACAATCTTATGGTCCTTGTCTAGTCGCAAGTAACAAGAAGGAACTCACGAAAAGGTCGGATTTATATCTTAAGCAGTTTATGTCTATATAATTTATGATAGTATTATTATATTCCTAATTAATTTTTGGCTGGTGTCCCAGCTTAGCTGGAATAATTATACGACAAATGACGAAGTTAGTGAGATATTAGACTTTAATATTTTCTATTTAGTAAAAAGACAAAATTTAAATATTTCGGCTGTAATCACGCAATTTTAGTTAATTAGGTACGTTTCGTTAGAATGTAAGTTATCTATAATAGTTTGCAAACGTAAATTTCGATCTAAGGAGTTTAATAAGCCTTCGATTTTTTTCGAATAATATTTTCTGGTATACTATACAGTTGTTAATCGCTTAATTAAAATATTCGTACATCCCTGAAATATTACTCGTTGCATTTTTTATTCAACAAAACAAAAAAATGATGCTAAAATTTATCACAAAATGGGTCAGGCGTTCCCTTTTTTATGATAAAAAAACAATAACAAGAGGAGTGCACATTAATGAAACCATTCCTATCTAGTTTGAATACCAGACTAACGAGTTGTATGTTAGCTATTATTGAGATTAAATTGTAATTGAAATGGAGCTAGAATGGGTTTCCTATTTGTACAGTAGGTGCAGGATGACTAGTTAGCCTACATATTGTACATTTGTTTTCTGAAAATCATAATTTTGAATAAGTCGTTTGGAAACTGAGTAGATTCAAATGCAACGATGTTCTTAATGGATGTATGAGTAGATGATGATGATAATGATGAAAGGGATAAATTAATGAAAATGCGTTTTGACTTACAGAAAAAGGAGCACAGTAGAACGAAATGGAAGAGAGCTAGATAATAGAGTATAGGAAAATGAGTCTAGTAGGACATTTGGAAAATTATTTCAAGCATAACTGAATGGCTGTTGTTGTCAGAAACAATCTTTTCCGGTTCTATAAATGCTGTTTTTATCAACTGCAGTCACTCAAAACCGACATGCCAAATTTTAATCAAATAATTGCGCATTGGGTTTTTGTTGAATTTTCAAATCGATTATCTTTTCTAAAACTTTTCTTAAAAAACAGTAGTGTTCCCGTTTTGACTTCGCTGACGCCAGGAAATAAGTCAAAGAAAATTCTTAAAGGTTTGGTTGTGCGAGTATAGTAGATCTATGGTCGCTGGATCAAAATAAGTTGAGGTCATGGTAGAGAAGATATTGATTTGGGCATGATCGATGATGATGAAGTGGGAGGAATATTGACCATATAGTAGTGAAATGGGCCCATCGTTCCATTCTAAACTAGCAACACTAATTCGCTCTAAGAAATCAAATTTTTGAAAAATACCCAAAAATATCCAACTGTCATAAACATGTCGGAATCAAAATATCGTAAACCAAATTTAGAAATAAATAAAGTATATTTCATTGGTTCAATGAAAAATCTCATTAAATAAATATATGACAAATATAAGCGTGGTTCACTACTCGTACTATGAAGGAACTAGTTCATTAATTAATTTCTCCAAGCATTTGATTGGCTTATAAAAAAAATTACAGTGGCTTAAAATTTATGAAAAGTTCATAAATTTAATGATTGTTTTCATAGTATTCATGTATCGATTTGGTTCGGTTTAAGAGATCTGAAATATATTGGAACGTCTAAAATCCATTTAACACTACCCAACCCTTAAAATATCAAAAACTTTATGGAAATGTGTTTCGGCATTTCTATAAAAAGTTTATAGAAGTAAAACAAACCATCTCAGCAAACCTAAGAAATATGAAGAATTTTGTGAGAACATTTATTCAGCAACTTTCGCGGACCATTTTGTTCGCTCCATCTCTGTACAGCAATACAAATCAGAAATATTTTCCGACTTAAATTACTTTTGTAGTAAATCTACAATATACATTCCAATTTTCAATTTTCTAGCATAATCCATTCCTGAGATCGGAGGTGAGGCGATCTCAGGTATGAGAAAGTTCATTTTAAGAACCTCACATTTTCTTTCATCATACAGTTTAGATCGCCAAATTTAAAAATCAAAATAGTTAGGGCGAGGTGGGCGAAGGCCTCGCACGATCACAAACATTTCTCTACATCTTATTTCTAACTGCTGTATAAATTCAAAAATCCTGGTTTTATCCACAACCCCATTTCCGTTCTCTACGCGACCACAAAAACTGTAGAATTAAAAACACACATAATGGGCTCACGAGATAATGAGCTGCACAGTTTTTCCCCTGTTCTATCCAAGACCGCACTACTGTCGCCTGTTCCCAAAAATTTTATTTCCAGTATCATATCAATAAATCAAAAGTAAAAGTTTATTCTTTATCTCACTATTTCACACGTCGTTTGAACATCCTTCCACTCTCGTACCCCTCCGTCAATTTCACTATCATAGATATATATAAATTCCAAGTTTCAACTTCTTAGCTTAAATAGTTGCTGAGGTATAAGCCAAACGCGTAAACCCGTAAGCGTAGGTTACTATGCGACTGACAACCAAAAACATAAAGTTCCTCCTGGTTTTTGTTTTAGGTTGACAGTCTAATAGCCACCCACACCGCATCTCAGCATTAAATACGTTTCGGACTTCAACCCATAAAAAAATAAAGTTGCACCCAGACTATTGGCCAATTTTTTTTAGTTTAAATTATTCTAGTAGCACATCTACATATAAATACTAAGTTTCAACTTTCTAGCATGAGCCGTTTCTGAGATATGACAAACCAACCCCCACCCCCGTATTTTGTTACTCCTTATAAACAATTTTATTTTTCTGTGATGTCACTATAGAAGCTCTATACAGTTTAGATTTCTATCCTTTAAAATCAGATTTTTTTCATTTCCGCCCCTCCGACCATCACTTCCTACACCGAAACCTTCAAAATTTTGTTGTCCGCTAATGGTCTACTGGTCCGAACTACTGTAAAAATGTCAAATTCATATCTGGTACGGTTTATAAGATATACAAATTTAATTTTTTTCTTAAAAATATTTCTAATCTCCTAGTATCCTTCAAGTCAACTACAAAGTTTCAGCCATCTGACATCAATCGGTTAGGAGATATGGATTTTAGAATGTTTCAATCCCAGCTTTCCCCACTCGCACACCCCTCAACCCGTACCGACCATTTTTTGGTAAATGGGTCTTCTCTCATAATACAACATAAGTTCCAACTTTCAGCTTCAACTTCCCTTGCTGAGAGCTAGAAACCACCTAAAACGATCCTCCCTCCTCGTTCCGGACAGCCCCACTCTTCCAAAAGATACCACTAGTAGTAGAATCATCCATTCTACCTATCACAAAAATTTCAAAATAATATCTCAAGGGGCTTGTGAGCTACGCACCTTCAAACAGTTTTGCGTACGGCGGACGGCGTACAGACGGACATTTTTTTTTTTTTTTGTTTTTTGGGGTCTGTTAGTCTTAAAACGTGATAAAACAATATTGAATTAATTAATTAATTAAATTTCAGGTCAATAACAATACTTTATTATTAAAATAATAGAGTAAAATTTAAAAATTAGATAAGAATGGAATCTGCTTACATGAACTGCGGATAATTTCTTTTCTGTTTTTTATTGGCTTTCAAGCCCCCTCAATACTGCACCTACAGAAGGACTCTTTTAAGTTCTATAAATCGATTCTTTTAATATTCGCCGCAACTTAATTAAAGACAAGAAGTGCCAGAAGCAAAGTTTATGCAAACAAAACAGTTTCGATGCAAACCCTTAGAGCGATTTTCCTTTCAGACGTGAAGTGGTTGCAACTGCTAACATTGGCACTTTAGTTAGATTGCATCCAAGATTTCAGTTATTAATCTTACATATAGCCAATGATTAAAGTTTGCCGTTCCAATTGAATACGATCCTTTCCAATTCTCCAGCATCGTTAATGCATTAACAATGTTCACACAAAACAACCAACTTAAATAATGAACTGAACAACATGAACATGTGGTCTAAAACTTCCCGAAACACACACTTTGCCAAGAATTAAACGAACTTACATTAAAGTATTTGTTGAACTTATCTCGAACATAATCCCCGCTTTGTCAGGCATTCTAAACCAAAAAGGGCTATTAACACTGATAAATCCTGGTCTGAGTACTACTTGATCCTCTTCCGGCACAAAAACTCATTTACCGCATCCTACAAGTTTCTTGTGAAGGATGTGAACGTTTCATGCAAAGTTTCGAACAATTTGGAAAATACGAAACTCAACTTTCACTCGGAAGTGGTGTCCTTAAAATTCGCAAAAAAAAAATTTTGATCCGATGTGAACAGTGGGAAATGTCGCGTCATACTGAACATCCTCGGGAACGATTTCAGCCTACACTATACACAGTACTGCGGATAGAAGCTTTTCCCACTCCCCCGACAGCTGAGAGTAAAAGTCTTTTTTTTGGAGTATCCTAGCCGGTCATATTTTCTATTGAGCCGGCAAAAAGAACTCTTCCTTGTGTTTTTTTTCACGTCATCGATGAAATGAAAAGTATTTTTTGCCGCGAATGATGCAGGATTGACTTCCTTAATCGCTCATATTTTATGAAGGATTCCGCAGGACTCCCATACTATTCCCATCGTTCGCACTTTGTCAACCTGCTACCCATAGTCTGACGACCTTGTCGACTTGATTTCCGTTTGATTGTGTAAACTTTGCCAAGCTTAACCAAACGGATATTATTGAAGCCGTTGTAGATATAGGCGTCGCTTTAAGTCTAGCATGCAGAATATGTTTGCCGCCACGTGCTTCTAAAAGGACATAAAAATTCAACGGACAAATAGCTGGAGGATGGAGTGAAGGAACGAATTTAAAAAAAAACGCAAACGGCATATATTATTACATGAAATTCTATGGATAGGATGTGTATGTCCTGTGCTAATATCATCTACACTAAGTAGAAGTGTCTATGCTTGAGGCCAGAGGAGAGTCCTTTTCGTTCCGTTTCTTCGGTGGAGTTATGTCGTGCTGAAGAGCCGTTTTTATTCACGTATCCTCGACGTTTCGTTGGTGCAACATGCGGCAAAAAACAATTCATTGCCAAGGATCTGGCTGCAATTACACAGTATGCAGTTGAGTGTAAGTAATGGATTATATCTGGCTCGTTTGAAATTTAATGGCTAATCGATTGGATTATAATCGGGCAGGACATATCCTTTTTGTTTAGATAGTACTGTTGAATTTTGCAGTTACAATCATCTTCATGAAATTTACATAATATAAAACATACAGCTCAGGTGTTTAATTATCGAGAGAATGCACGTAGTTCCTGATAGTAACACAATTTAATAAAGTAAAATCGAACCACACGCTGCCAGTCAAACCATCTCGAATTGTTAAAAATATGAGTTTTTATAAATTTAACTCATCGGATTAATTTACATGAATTAGTAGCAACCTACAAATGACTGAGAATACAAGTTCGCCAGAATTTCATTTCCATTTATAGACTTTACTCACAGAGCTACACTACATTGAATTTTACATCTTTTAGATAGTAGGTCAATATGCCACATCTCTTGAACTAGATTTACATTGCGATCTAATAGATCTTCAATTTTCGGTCAGTAAATTGCAATTTCAACTTCGAAAACAGCAAAATTCACTGAATATTCTTTTGAATGTACACTCTAAAAAAGTGTTTAATTAGCACTAGTTAAAAAACACTTATTTCTTAGAAGAAAAAAAAACCTTGTCTGTAGGTAGGAATCAAAACGCGCGATCAACTCTGCTTTTGCTGTGTAGGTTTGGAGCGCGAAACCACCGCACCACCGAAGGCGTTTCACTTTCATTTCAGTGGAAAACAAAATCGAAAGAAGCGTTCAACTTCGCGGTTTCATCTATTACATGTTTTTCGTCGTAAAATTCAAATGGATAAGTAGAACTACATGAAAAAGAACGTAATTTTCAATTCATGTATAAATATAATTAATTTTACACGAAATGTTGCATAATTTTGTGAGATTTTTATGTTAATTGTACGGTTCAGTTGAAAATTACGCAAATAATTAATAAACCAGTATTTTCTTGTAAAAGTGATTGAAATGTGTAATTTTACTTAAAAAAATTATATATAGGTACAGTCCAGTCAGCTTATAAATGGGAGGTCAGAAATAAGGCCAGGTATGGCAGTGTACTAGTTGGTGTTAATAATTTCAAGTAAAAAAAATCTGCCAACAGTTTGGGCGCAACTTTATTATTTTTCCGGCAGAAGTTCGGAACGTGTTCAATTCTGAGATGCGGTGTAGGTTACTATGTGACTGAAAAGCTATCAAAAAGATCGGGAAGATGTTAGAATAGGGTGTAACATATGAACATATAGGGTTGAAAAAGGAAAAAACTTAAAAATAGGTGATTATTAAACAAGTCCGTAGAAGTGAAAAGATTAAACTTGAGAGATATGGCAGAATTCATGAAACAGTATACAAACACTTTACACCCCCTTAGGGGTCGAATTTCAAAAAATCTTGAAAACACTTTCTAGGTATTTATATGAAGAATCAGTGTAAAAAAAATGAATTCAATATTCGGGAAGACCTAGTAGATATGATGAAAATTGTGAAAAAATATGCATTATTTTTTCACTGATAGTTTTTTTTTTATTATTAAAATAATAAAGTAATTGGATTGAAAATTCAATTTATTTAAAACATCGTACAATACACGGTGCTATGAATGAAATTCACTCAGACACCCTTTTGCTTTTAATTGATCTAGTGTAGTTGAGTCCATACTGCGCTTTAATGTTCCATGTTGCGTATCAAGAAATCTCGAGTACCTACATTCGATGGTTTATGTGTAAAATACGCCAAAAACTTACTTCATTATCAATTTTATTACTACTCATTCAATTAAGTCTATTATTATATTCGGTTCAACGCAAGAAACAATAACAATGAAATACAATTTCAACTAGCAGTTTCAATTTATGGTCAAAGGTATGAAATCACTTCTTAGTTAGCCGCATACATTGATGTATACTTCCTCTTTCCCTTTCATCAAAAAGTTTATGTTCATGACAAGACTTCGTTTAACTATTTCGTTTTAACTATATTATTGTGTTTTAACTATATTATTGTGTTTTAACTATATTATTGTGTTTTTACTATTTTGTTGTTGCAGTTTTATAATGTAAAGTACAGAACACAATTATAGAAAACAGTGAGACTTCCCAACATTAAGAAATCGTATTCACCCTCTTAAAATTTAAAAAGACTAAAGAGAATAATTAAAAAGTTTAAGTTCCATAATATACATCACCATCCCCTACATGCCATAGGTTAGGTTAGCTTGGGTGGCAGTCATCCTAACTATGGATCGAATTTAGATACAATACATGCATTGGGCATTAGGAAATAAATACCCAAAACGTACTAGATATCATCAACCTATGTGCATTTTCTTACGACACGTTTGAAACGAAAACGAAATTTCGATAAAATTGTACATCAGTGGAAAAAAAAACTAATTACTCAACGCTTGATCAAGCTTTCGTGCTTTTTTGTATTGAATAGGCTACAAAAAAGCACGAAAGTTTACTCAATTCATGAACAAAATTCGGTTCAGTGACACCAAGTTCGCGGATAAAAGAAAGTTCAGCAAGAAAGAATTTTTTTTAAGGACACCGAACTAGACTTAGGTGGTTAGCCTTTAATACACTGTAGTTTACAGTCCAGTCAGCTTAGAGATAGGCGGTCAGAAATCGGGCCGGGTATGGCACCTAGTAGGTGTTAATAATTTTATTTAGTGCTGTTTGTGGTTATGATAAATGATCTACTCGAACTGCAATGTTGCCTATAACAAATCAACAACTGTCTAGTATCTATGATGGTTTTCGTGAATCTGCTTTAGAATGTAAACAGTACTCATCTGCTCAGTGTTAAATCCTATTAAACATTCCGCACTGTTCACGACTTATATTAATATTTTAAGCCAATAGCAACTGAAAAATTCCTATAAATAATTTATGCATAGAGTGGGAATTGAACCCACGACATTGCCGAAGCAATGTTTATAAGACCTAATATACTACCACTGGTAGTGTCCCCGTCTTGGGGAGGTAAAAAGCCACGCGAATTTTTCATTGGCTCGGAAGATATTTTGATGAACTTTAGACACCTGTTCCAATAATTATCTTCGTTTACTTCTACGTCTGAAATCACGCAGCGTCTCACCAGATTGTATGAATGAAGGCTCACTTTCTTAAAGGACGTTTGTATGAAGGCATGTCTTGATTTCGCTTGTTATTACATATTTTTATTCTATCAAATGGTCAATAATTGTAGTGACCACAAGTTCTATTCCTTACTTGACGGGGTTTCGTACGCTTAATGCAGTGTAACCAGAAATTTATGAACTTTTGTATGTGATCTACCGAAAAGAGGTGAAGAATTTCGCTTAGGAATGAACACAACTTACGACAACAACTTATTTAACTCAATAAATGCAACTAACTTTAAGGGTGGATAAATAGTAGTTATGGGAGCCAGAATGAATGTAAATAATTTCAATGACTATAATATAGAGCTACATGAAGAACCTGACCGGTTTTTTTTCATTTTACCTGTACCAAATGGAAAATGATCGCATATCATATTTCACATTCCTAGCCTACAGTGTATTGAATTTATCGACCAATGTTTGTGAAAACACATCCTTTAAGAACTTTGGTATTAAGGCCACACGAAACAGTACAGGTATTTAGATCACAAACAAATTACACCTTACTTTTAACATGAAACTAAAGCTGAACCATTTCCGGAATTCTAGTAGTTTCAGGAAAATTAGGTCACAAGTTCTTCAAACGCTTTTAATTCTAACTAAAAAAGGACTGAGGTTAACTTCTGCTCATCTACTTCATTGTAAAGATTAACAAATTCCAAGAAACTGAATGTAAGAAGCGGTGAATGTAGTCGGCATTTGGATATACAAATAATCTATCTCCTTCAGAAATACTCACTCACTCAATACCACAGGACTTAAGTGTCCATACGATAAAACCTTCAATACTAATTACGATAACATAGTCAAGAAAACGAGATTAATGTCAACTTTAATCCTCAGAACCTTATCTGTTTGCGTACATTCCAAAAATATACAAGAATTCTTCTGGCTCCCTATGAATGCTTACAAATTTCCCTGTACCTTACCAACGAAATTGGAATTCACCGAATTTTTCTCGATGAGAGCTTACCATACAAAATTCGTAATTATCTGATTAATTTTCATCTCTTCTTTACAACTGAGACGAACGGACGAATTTCTTCGGGTAACGAAACTTTAGTCGGCATACAACGGAAACACAATAGTCTTCAAATTATCAGATGAATCTAGTTAAGATGTAATTAAGATCTCAACGAATGAAGTCTGCTTTGTGATAATTCGATTAAAACTTAATTTTGATGGCGAAAAAAATTGCAAACGCTAAATCTCAAGTTGTAAGTCGCACGAATAGAAAAAATCCTAAACCAATTACATTTTGAAGGAGAAGGACTATTGATCGAATTTTTAATTCAGTTCCTAGAACTTTAGGCAAAATATTCCAACAAAATTTCGTTATTACACATACTTTCTTATTATATTCCGGAATTATGCAACCGATTTGATCACAAACTTTTGTTTGTACGACATCCTAATTAGTTGGGTAACTTTCTTCTTTCATAAGACCAACTTCTATTTTATTTTAAACGTATAGTTGAATGCATTCAAGCGTTGTTGCGAATTTGGATAAACACAAAGATTTTAAGCACCTTTGTAAGGTAGCTATGTAGTCGAAGAAATACCTTAATTGTACTTAATCTTACTCCCTAATTTTCAAATGACAAAAATTATTATAGTACTCGAATTTAAAACTCCTCAATGTGCAGATTCCACGGACTCTTTTACCCAAAGAAGTAGCTCAAATGTAGGCTTGCAATCGACTTCTGAAGTTTTCAAAGGGACCCCAACCAATTCACAACGCTGTAAATTAAATCTATATTTCTCACGTATATTCTACGCATACCGTCGAATGAGCTCGAGATCTCGCGATGCAACACATATACAGTACAAAAGCGCAGCACGGCCTTAATAGTTTGCCGATGCCGTCACAGTCGCGTCGCGTCTAATTCTCTAATACATTGGAGCGAGACATCAACGCAAAAGGTGTACAGAGAGTTTCTAGCCATTGGTTTTATGGAGTAATGAGTCTATAGAGTGGGAGAGCTTCTCTAGCCAAGGCCAAAAATGAATTGCACCAATAAACTCTTGATGTAGACTGCAGTTTTCGGTTTGAGTTGTTTGAGTTTTCAATTTTTCAATTGTCATCAATTAGATCAATACGTAGAATCCCTCAATCATACAACCACCAGCTCTCTACATCGGCTTGGAGCCTTAATCCTTACCAATAAAAAAGCCTTAACATCTAGCAAGCTGATTTCATCTCAGCCATAATTCGTGTCAACTCTTAGATTCCCTTTGCGCAGTAACATCATGAATACACAGCTAGTATATTATTGAAATGATAGTATTGAAACACTGCACAAATGGTATGATTTGACAGTATCTGGTATGTATAAGCAAACAAAGACATTTAGTTGCGATACTCGCCACACAATTGTTAAATGGCACAACTAGCAGTAAAATGCATAGTATACTAGGTAAAATTATCGAATTTGTATACCATGAAACAAGTTCAATACTAGATTTATATTAGTTTGTTTATCTCGTATATGCGTAGTATTGGGTGATACATTGCTGGTATTGACGGTATTATGATATCAATACCAGCAGGGTATCCATGGTATAAGCTTCCATGTGGTTTCGGAGTTAAGATAAAAGGATACAATAGGTAGAGTTGAAAACAAACCCCGGCAATACCCCTCAAAGTCGAACCTGATCAGACACATCTGAAATTTTTGACTGCATCGTAAAATCCCTATCAAAAAACCACCCTTCAAAATCACATTAACATGAGCAATACGATTACATACCACTCCCCATTGTCGAAACCTAATCACAAGTTGATTGAATACTGTCTACACAGTCCTTCAGTACATCGTCAGTTTCCCTGAGAAACCACCCCTTTTTCAATATTTATTACTGTTTACCGAAACAAATAGGCCATTATAGAGGTCTCCTTGTAAACGAAAAGCCGAACAAACAAAGACATTAGCGCTTTGTCCTGAAATAAATGGCCAGCACTTGACCACATTAAAACCCGAGCAAATTGTTTCGTGTTACGATGCAATATTTTACCTTTTAACGCTGAAGAGTTTACGTACAAATTTGTTGATGGTGATTTGCTACGTTCGAGACTGTAGTCTACATTTAAATGTCGACTATTTCAAGTTAGTTAGCGGTCAAGATAGTTGAGAAAGATAAGTAAAAAAGTTTATGCGCTGATTACAGTAGTTAGTGGTGCAACAGCTATCGCAAATTTTAGTGTATTTCTGAAACGAAAGAGACTAATGACACCAATTAATGAATCGGATTGTCTGTCCTGAAAAGTTGTGGGTAGTTTGTGTAGTATTTGTCCCAGAAAAGGGGATTTAATTAATTAACTTTCTATGGTACATAGAATGAAATGAGGTTAGCCCCTTTACTTTTGATATATAAGACAAGTACAGCCCTACTAGCAAACTACCTTCCATAGAGCCTTACCGAGGCTACGAGGCAGGGAAATAGCTTCGGTAAGGCTTTATAAAAGGTAGTTTGCTAGTAGGGAGTTCTCTGCACGTAATTCTATTTTTCTTAGATCACAAGTGATAAGGCTAGAAGTAGTTTGGGATCGAACCCACAACCTCAATGTTAGAAAACGAGACGGCTTAGCCGCTAGACTATTAGTTGAGCGTACAATATCAGCTATTATTATATGGAGATGCCTGATTCTTAGTTTGCACGGCATACCTTCATTTACAAAATACGAACCGTCAAACAGGAGTCAGTTATTAATTTCATGTGAAGGTACATTTCAGTTTTGTTAAACTAGTAAAGCATAGTGCTTAAAAAATTCCTTAAACCCTTCCAGTCCAGAACTAGTATATTCAACCCGATGCCTTAACTCTTACCATTTCTGAAATCCTCTCCCTAAGCAAAAGTGATGTGCTTTTGTATGAAAAGAAGAACGACATTAAAGAAATAGTAAATAAACATTTCATTAAAATTCAGATCCTTTGTGTCACTTGTTGAATTTCACAGAAGTTTTTAAAAGGACGAATTCTTCTACACGAAACTAGCACGCTATTTTCTCTATCTTTCGTAATCCATCAGTTATTTTAATCTTTTCATTTAAAAATGAGCACTCAAAGGAATGGTCTACCTTTTTAACAAATAAATGTTAAAAGTTAAATTTATAGAGAACTCTTTGATGTAGGAAATAGAAATTTATTTGAAATTCCTCGCATGATTCTGGAAATATAGTTTAGATTAGATTAGATTAGATTTCATCGGAGGCGGAGGGATTCTTCCAAGCACCGCGACAATTGGTCTATTGTGCTATACCTCATTGATCTTCCTCCAGTTTCAACCTAGAGGTCCTCACTCAGCTTTATTTTTCTAAGGAATTTATCTTGTTGCTGTAGGTATATTTTTGCAATGGTACTATGGTCCACAAAGTGTTCTCCGAAACTTTTGTGGCGCTGAGTTGCGACTGCCTCACAGCAGCACTGTTGGCAAGAACCTGCATAGGTTATCAGTTATAATTCCTTTTAAGATAATCTTTAAAGCGCGAATGACCCGTGAAAATATAGTTTTAAATTTGGTCAACGAATTTGAGACGAATGACCATCTGTTTCCTACAAACATTAAGCAGTGGACAACGTCTCATATTAAGAATTTAAAGTATGATCCTTGGAACACTAGATTAGCGTAAATACAATCGGGATCCGGACAGTCTAAGGCCCGTTCCTATGATCGTCAGTTACGTTCTAACTAGAGATGGGTCGTTCATGAGTGAACTGTTCCAAAAGAGGAGTTCATTGAAGTGAGTAAGTGAACTAACTCACTCCTTTTGGTCAACTGTAGTTCGTTTCGCCACGTGACACAGCTTGAAAAGGAAGTAGTTCATTTGCGATGTGAAGCTTTAAAACGAATGAGTACCTTTCGTGTGAAGTGAGGACCTTTTTCTTTATTTTTTAGGTCATCACATTCACTCCGAACTTGAAAAGAACTAGTTCCTTCGTGAGTAAGGACTTTTTTTTCGGTCCTCACATTCACTCCGAACTTGAAAAGAGCTAGTTCCTTCATGAGTGACGTTTTTTGTTTTTTTTTAAGGTCTTCACATTCACTCCGAACTTGAAAAGAACTATTTCCTTTGTCAGTGAGGACCTTCTTTTTTTTTTAGGTCCTCACATTCACTCCGAACTTGCAAAGAACTAGTTCCTTCGCCGGGGAAGTGATCTTCAAAAGGCACTCGATCTACTTCACTGAACTAGTTCCTTTCAGTGAGTGAGTCGGAGTTTACTCATTCATTAAAAGGAACTGCTTTGCCCATCTCTAGTTCTAAACTTTATTAACTGGCATATTGTCAAACAAATCTTGCAGTTAAAGTTCCGGTTAGAATTTAACTGACGATCGTAGGAACGGGCCTTAGTTGTAGACCCAAGAACACTCCAAAAAATGAACTTCTGAGATTCTGAAAACAAACCGGGATCAGGTTCAGCCCATAACCGGACAACTTAGAGGAGACTGTCAGCTGAGAAGCATTTGGATACTATTAGACTGATTCGAGACGGTGTTTGCAAATTATGTGAAGAAAGAGAAGAAAGTATTGTGAAGAACAACTGACTGATTATGCTAATTGAACATTAGTTCAAGTCGGATGTGCATCAGTGCTTCGCAATACTTTCCAATATCCAGCCAACCAAGAGAATATTGCAAATCATTGCTGTAACCGGAAAATTAGTTACAATAGGAAAGATAACCACAAAAGTCCAACAGATTCAGGATTCTTACCGACTTAAACTATATACGAGACATGCTAGACGACTGGCAGCCAACGCAAATGATCTCTATCGTAGCTGCGGTGACCCAGAAGTGGAGGAGTCAATCTTTCACGTGCTATGTGAGTGTCCGGCCCTATCGAGAACGAGAAGACGGAACCTTGGCGCTTATTTCCTCGATGACCTCGGTGCAGGCCCGAGCGCACGGGGGGGGGGGGGGGTTTTGGGGGTTCAAACCCCCCCCCCCCCCCCATTGGCTGAGGTCTATATATTCAAATGATGGCTGAGGTCTATATATTCAAATGATGGCTGAGGTCTATATATTCAAATAATGGCTGAGGTCTATATATTCAAATGATGGCTGAGGTCTATATATTCAAATGATGGCTGAGGTCTATATATTCAAATGATGGCTGAGGTCTATGTATTCAAATGATGGCTGAGGTCTATATATTCAAATGATGGCTGAGGTCTATATATTCAAATGATGGCTGAGGTCTATGTATTCAAATGATGGCTGAGGTCTATATATTCAAATGATGGCTGAGGTCTATGTATTCAAATGATGGCTGAGGTCTATATATTCAAATGATGGCTGAGGTCTATGTATTCAAATGATGGCTGAGGTCTATGTATTCAAATGATGGCTGAGGTCTATATATTCAAATGATGGCTGAGGTCTATGTATTCAAATGATGGCTGAGGTCTATGTATTCAAATGATGGCTGAGGTCTATGTATTCAAATGATGGCTGAGGTCTATATATTCAAATGATGGCTGAGGTCTATATATTCAAATGATGGCTGAGGTCTATATATTCAAATGATGGCTGAGGTCTATATATTCAAATGATGGCTGAGGTCTATGTATTCAAATGATGGCTGAGGTCTATATATTCAAATGATGGCTGAGGTCTATATATTCAAATGATGGCTGAGGTCTATGTATTCAAATGATGGCTGAGGTCTATATATTCAAATGATGGCTGAGGTCTATATATTCAAATGATGGCTGAGGTCTATATATTCAAATGATGGCTGAGGTCTATATATTCAAATGATGGCTGAGGTCTATATATTCAAATGATGGCTGAGGTCTATATATTCAAATGATGGCTGAGGTCTATATATTCAAATGATGGCTGAGGTCTATATATTCAAATGATGGCTGAGGTCTATGTATTCAAATGATGGCTGAGGTCTATATATTCAAATGATGGCTGAGGTCTATGTATTCAAATGATGGCTGAGGTCTATGTATTCAAATGATGGCTGAGGTCTATATATTCAAATGATGGCTGAGGTCTATGTATTCAAATGATGGCTGAGGTCTATATATTCAAATGATGGCTGAGGTCTATATATTCAAATGATGGCTGAGGTCTATATATTCAAATGATGGCTGAGGTCTATATATTCAAATGATGGCTGAGGTCTATGTATTCAAATGATGGCTGAGGTCTATGTATTCAAATGATGGCTGAGGTCTATATATTCAAATGATGGCTGAGGTCTATATATTCAAATGATGGCTGAGGTCTATATATTCAAATGATGGCTGAGGTCTATATATTCAAATGATGGCTGAGGTCTATGTATTCAAATGATGGCTGAGGTCTATATATTCAAATGATGGCTGAGGTCTATCTATTCAAATGATGGCTGAGGTCTATATATTCAAATGATGGCTGAGGTCTATGTATTCAAATGATGGCTGAGGTCTATATATTCAAATGATGGCTGAGGTCTATATATTCAAATGATGGCTGAGGTCTATGTATTCAAATGATGGCTGAGGTCTATATATTCAAATGATGGCTGAGGTCTATATATTCAAATGATGGCTGAGGTCTATATATTCAAATGATGGCTGAGGTCTATGTATTCAAATGATGGCTGAGGTCTATATATTCAAATGATGGCTGAGGTCTATGTATTCAAATGATGGCTGAGGTCTATATATTCAAATGATGGCTGAGGTCTATATATTCAAATGATGGCTGAGGTCTATATATTCAAATGATGGCTGAGGTCTATATATTCAAATGATGGCTGAGGTCTATATATTCAAATGATGGCTGAGGTCTATGTATTCAAATGATGGCTGAGGTCTATATATTCAAATGATGGCTGAGGTCTATGTATTCAAATGATGGCTGAGGTCTATATATTCAAATGATGGCTGAGGTCTATGTATTCAAATGATGGCTGAGGTCTATATATTCAAATGATGGCTGAGGTCTATGTATTCAAATGATGGCTGAGGTCTATATATTCAAATGATGGCTGAGGTCTATGTATTCAAATGATGGCTGAGGTCTATATATTCAAATGATGGCTGAGGTCTATATATTCAAATGATGGCTGAGGTCTATATATTCAAATGATGGCTGAGGTCTATATATTCAAATGATGGCTGAGGTCTATATATTCAAATGATGGCTGAGGTCTATGTATTCAAATGATGGCTGAGGTCTATATATTCAAATGATGGCTGAGGTCTATATATTCAAATGATGGCTGAGGTCTATATATTCAAATGATGGCTGAGGTCTATGTATTCAAATGATGGCTGAGGTCTATATATTCAAATGATGGCTGAGGTCTATGTATTCAAATGATGGCTGAGGTCTATATATTCAAATGAAGGCTGAGGTCTATATATTCAAATGATGGCTGAGGTCTATGTATTCAAATGATGGCTGAGGTCTATATATTCAAATGATGGCTGAGGTCTATATATTCAAATGATGGCTGAGGTCTATGTATTCAAATGATGGCTGAGGTCTATATATTCAAATGATGGCTGAGGTCTATATATTCAAATGATGGCTGAGGTCTATATATTCAAATGATGGCTGAGGTCTATATATTCAAATGATGGCTGAGGTCTATGTATTCAAATGATGGCTGAGGTCTATATATTCAAATGATGGCTGAGGTCTATATATTCAAATGATGGCTGAGGTCTATGTATTCAAATGATGGCTGAGGTCTATATATTCAAATGATGGCTGAGGTCTATGTATTCAAATGATGGCTGAGGTCTATATATTCAAATGATGGCTGAGGTCTATGTATTCAAATGATGGCTGAGGTCTATGTATTCAAATGATGGCTGAGGTCTATGTATTCAAATGATGGGTGAGGTCTATGTATTCAAATGATGACTGAGGTCTATATATTCAAATGATGGCTGAGGTCTATATATTCAAATGATGGCTGAGGTCTATATATTCAAATGATGGCTGAGGTCTATATATTCAAATGATGGCTGAGGTCTATATATTCAAATGATGGCTGAGGTCTATGTATTCAAATGATGGCTGAGGTCTATATATTCAAATGATGGCTGAGGTCTATATATTCAAATGATGGCTGAGGTCTATATATTCAAATGATGGCTGAGGTCTATGTATTCAAATGATGGCTGAGGTCTATATATTCAAATGATGGCTGAGGTCTATGTATTCAAATGATGGCTGAGGTCTATATATTCAAATGATGGCTGAGGTCTATGTATTCAAATGATGGCTGAGGTCTATATATTCAAATGATGGCTGAGGTCTATGTATTCAAATGATGGCTGAGGTCTATATATTCAAATGATGGCTGAGGTCTATATATTCAAATGATGGCTGAGGTCTATATATTCAAATGATGGCTGAGGTCTATATATTCAAATGATGGCTGAGGTCTATATATTCAAATGATGGCTGAGGTCTATGTATTCAAATGATGGCTGAGGTCTATATATTCAAATGATGGCTGAGGTCTATATATTCAAATGATGGCTGAGGTCTATATATTCAAATGATGGCTGAGGTCTATGTATTCAAATGATGGCTGAGGTCTATATATTCAAATGATGGCTGAGGTCTATGTATTCAAATGATGGCTGAGGTCTATATATTCAAATGATGGCTGAGGTCTATGTATTCAAATGATGGCTGAGGTCTATATATTCAAATGATGGCTGAGGTCTATATATTCAAATGATGGCTCAGGTCTATGTATTCAAATGATGGCTGAGGTCTATATATTCAAATGATGGCTGAGGTCTATATATTCAAATGATGGCTGAGGTCTATGTATTCAAATGATGGCTGAGGTCTATGTATTCAAATGATGGCTGAGCAGGCCCGTGCGCACGGGGGGGGGGGGGGGGGGGGGGGGGTTCAAACCTCCCCCCCCCCCCCCATTGGCCTATTTTCACAGGGAAGTGAGGTCCTTTTTTTTTTTCTTAGGTCATTACATTTAGTATGGGGGAACATGATAAAACCCCCCCCCCCCCCCCCATCATACATTCCTGCGCACGGGTCTGCCTCGGTGATATCGATAATGCTATGTAAAATAGCAAACTTTACAAAATCCAGTTTTAGGTTCCAGGAGTTCTTTACACTCAAACGGGGAGCACAATGGACGAACAACGTCTTAGTGAAGAAGGATGACAGCATCACCACCCCATTTACATACCGTACCATAACTTTTATATATATACGATACCAGTCCAACTCTAACCACAGAATTTGAGAAGATTGAAAAGGACCCAATCCTCTTCAAAGAAAACCATTCAATATTTTCGTTACACTGGGATAGAGTTAAGTGATGGAATCTATGCACGAAAGAAAAATTTGAACGTAGGAGAAAAATCAGCAAATACAATTCTTTGAGAATATATAACTTATTTCGGTTTATCTTCAATACCTGAAGTTTCCTTTGAATTTCGGTAGTAAAGCAATGTACGAAAACGAATTTACGTAGCTTCACGCCCAGCTTCAACCTGATACTTGACTGGAAAATGTCAACACAGTTCCACTCTTCTTTAGGCATCATAACAGTGTACAGTGTAAGTACACTACTCGCTACACTAGTTTCATACTACTACTACGCAAATACGCTACACCATTAATTTAACTTATATTAAAACCAACTGGGAAAAATCATATTCGCAGAGATACAAGAGTCTTGCACAGGCCCGTGCGCAGGAAAGTATGATGGGGGGGGGTTTTATCAACTTCCCCCATACTAAATGTGATGACCTAAAAAAAAAAAAAGGTCCTCACTTCCCTATGAAAATAGGCCAATGGGGGGGGGGGGGGGTTTGAACCCCCCCCCCCCCCCCCGTGCGCACGGGCCTGGTCTTGCAGCTATTCCACGAAGTAAATGAGAAGATTCAGATCAACAACAAAGAACTCCTGAATGGACCAGACAGTGATTTCCTGCAAACGACACAACTTCAGAAGATTATCGAGAAGCACTCAACTGGAGTTATCCATAGAAAAAGAAAATGTTTGGAGCAGCCGAGATGTTTCCAGCCAACTGCTGATGGCAAATTCATTTTCAAATTCAACATTCTAGTCTAATCAATAATAAATGCACTCACCAGCTTTGGTACTTTCAATGTCCTTGCTGCTTCCCCGTTTACTTTGCTGCTCACCGGCCGATGTCATTTTTCCACTAATCGTTTTTCTACTAAACTCATCCAGCTCCTCTTGCTCGGCCTGTAAATTGGCCAGAGTCGTTTCAATCGAATCGGAATGGACAGCCAAATCGACCTTAGCCTGAAATCATAAACATAAATCTTCAATTAAAAATCATTTTCATAAACAAGAAATTCGTGTTACCTTATCAAGTGCTTCCATTGCCTTTTTAGCTTTACTAGGTGCTTTCGATTTATGTGAAAGTGCCGCAGTTAGTGCCAATTTTAAATCGTCCCGACGATCCTATTTCCAAAATTAAAACAGTAAACAAATCCGTGATCAAATCGAAACCATAATAAATGCCGAAATCGAAAGTTTATACGTTTATTAAGCGAAAGTTATTATTCGGTTTTTAATTTTAATCGATTGGATCCGTTAAAACTAAGAAAACATTATTTTTAACGCCAAAATCATATGGCCGACCGTGTTGAAAACCGCTAAACTAGCAAAAGATCTAAGAAAGAAAATCGGCGCGCCAAATCAAAAAAGAAATCTTTCGTCTAATTTTAGAGCGAGCTTTTCGAGCATTCACTTATGACTTCTGTGGCTGCAAATTATTACAACAAAGTCGTGATGAACGTGTAGTACAAAAATCTTTTGATGGGGGAGTTTTTAGTAAACTCAAAAATGGAACAGTTTTTTTTATTGTTGTATTTATAGCTTGTTGTCGTTGTGAAATAAATTTGTTTCGGTTAGTAAACAAACAATTTCTGAATTGATTTCGATGGAATACAAGTGTCGGTTGAATGATGAAACGAATTCCGTTTTTAGATGTTAGCAGTGTGTTGAATTTTATGTGTTTCTATTGATAATATCGGTTTTAAATTTTAACAACAACTACAACTGTTACGTCCGATATTAAGTTATAGAAGACGAAATAATCTTTACATCAATATTTTTTAAGAACCTTGTAAGAAGGGTGTTTTGTGTGTAAAAAGTTACTGCAGTGAACCTGAACCACAAACAAGTTCTATTCAAATTAAGGACTTATTTCGAAAGCATGTAAGTGTGTTTGGATAAAGACACCTGAGAGCGAATATCACAATTGAAAAGACACAAGAGAACACGATCGTAACAGATTACGCGCTTCGGATGGGTCCTTAGTAAGGAAGAATCGAATGCCAAAACTCCAGCATTACTGTAACACTATCAGCGAGGTGTACCGCATCCAGTTGCACTTCTTTCGGAATATCGCACCTGGAGAACGTTCTATTTCTGATTGCGTTCTATTTCTGATTGCGAGCCCAAAGGCAACTTCTATTGATATAAAATGACATCACATCTTTCCTGAATTCTGTCCATTAAGGCCATCCACAAAGTCAGGTACACCATGAAGAACACAAGGCTCGTCAGGCAGGATTCAAGACCTATTTAATGCAGCTCAAAGATAGTAGTAATGCAGATGACTGTATATAGCACAAGTCGAAAAGCAAGGACTATAAGAATGTCTGTAGGAAAGGCTCTACTTTCAGTAACCTAATTCACTCAGAGGCTGCCAGGATTAAAAGTGTGATTTCAACGGATCTGACCAACCGTTCTGCAGAAGAGTAATGCCTGAAAATAACAGGGAAACCTATTTTCCAGACTGTTCCATACAATACCATACATACTGTAGATATATTCGCTAAGTGGTGCAAAGACCAAAAAATCTGCCAATGGTCTGAGCGCAACTTTCCATTCTAAGATACGGTGTAGGTTACTATGTGACTGAAAAACTAACAAAAAGTTCGGAAGCGGTTAGAGTAGGGCGTAATATATGAATACCATACCATGATTGGGTCATACTCCGGGATGCGGTCTAGGGGTTGAAAAAGGAAAAAACTCAAAAATAGGTGATTATTAAACCAGTCCGTGGAAGTGAAATAATATTCGATATTTGATCAGACCTGAGAGATATGGAAGAATTTATGAAAAAGTATACAATCACTTTACACCCCCTTAGGGGTCAATTTTCAAGAAATCTTGAAACATCTTTCTAGGTGAATTTAATATTTTGGAAGACCTAGTAGATATGACGAAAATCGTGAAAATATATGCATTCTATTTTGACTGAACATTTTTTTTGTCTCCACTTCCGAACGCCAATGGATTTTCGATTTTTTTTTTAATCCAAATCACTTTTTTAGTTAATTTACATATACACACCGAATATCAACTTTCTAGCACAAGCCGTTCCATAGTTAGGAAAAACACCACCCACCCCCGTACCATACTGATTCTATAAAAAAAATTATATTTTTCCAACATGCCAATACTATAGTTCTATCTAAATACCAAGTCTTAGCTTTTTATCATTATAGGATCTTAAAATATAAACATCGGAACCTTTTCACCCTCCCCCAACGCTCATTCTCTACACCCACATCGCCAATTTTATCTGCTAGGGTTCTATAAGGCCTACTTCCAGTAAAAAATTTGAGCATCTATCTTATACTGTTCTTGAGATATGAAACGTGATTTTTTTGAAAGTTTCTTACCCCCCCCCCCCACTTCCATTTTCCAGCACCCCTTTAAAACAATTTACTTTGAGATCGACCTTTCTACTCAAACCGAATCTCATTTTTCTAGAGCAATTGGTTCGTAAGATATCATAATCTTAAGTTTTTCACACCTCCCCCCCCCCACACGCCACTACCCCACTCGAAAATTTCTTTTCAATCTTTTCTCCTAGTATAGGTACAGATATTTGATAAGTTTGAATTCCGTGCCATCAACGGTTTAGGAGATATGGATTTTGGAATGTGTTGATCTCGGCATTTTTGCGTTTCGGACGCATTATTTCCCCCGCACTCCCACACCCCTTCACCAATATATTTTTTTTTTCCAAACTATCGAAGTTCTGAAGAAATTCCAAGTTTCAGCCTCCTAGCGTAAGCGGTTGCTGAGATCTAGAACCCAAAATTTACGGCGTACGGCGTACAGACGGACATTTTTTTTATTGCTTTTTTGGGGTCCTAAAACGTGAAAATAGAAAATTTCAGAGTAGCAAATTTTTTAGAAATTTCAGGTCGATCACAATACTTTATTATTAAAAAATAATAAAGCAAAATTGGTGATCAGGAATCTCGTTATTTCAAAATCAAACAGTGCATGGTTTTGCGATTGAGAATAGCCGTCTTCATTATTTTTGAGAGTAGTCTTGAAGAATTAAAAGGATTCTATTTATTTCACTCCTTGAAAATAGTTTGTAGATTCGAGTGGAAACTGTTCTACACATAAAAAAGAATCTAAATAGGTTTATAATTAGTAATTGTTGCTTGAATCTCATACCAATATATAACAGGTTGACATGTTTTACCGTGTTAGTATTTGTTAAATATCCTTTTAATGTTATGCTTTAGACTCGATTCATGCAGAAACTTGTGCAACCTGGCGGTTGTTGGTTTACAATGCGAGAACAGTAAAATAATATAGTAAACACTTTTGTGATTAGCGGCACGAAAGAGCAACTGGTAATATTCGTTTGCCAACTTCTACGGATGACGAGTTACACGCATAGCGAAATTAGTCCTTTGTCGCGGAACAAAACAAAAGCCGAATGTATTGCACAAGTTACCGGATGAATGGATCAATCGGTACAACACAAATTTACTTACATTAATTTCCAATATCCGTCTATTCAATTCAAGCTCAGACCCTCTGTCCAATGGCTTCTCAATCAAATCATAAACTCGCTTTAGTCCTTTTGTAAGCAATTCATCCAAATTAATCTCCTGATTAGCTTTCGATCGTCCCAAATCGCCGGGTAACTTCTTATCCAGCATAACCTTAGTTGTTGGACTGTATTGATTCTCACTTCGTTCGGTTGGCTGTTCTTTCAGTAAGACCGAATTGATATCAGTTAGTACCTTGGGAAGCCTGAAATTTTTTAATAGACAATAGCTTGCTGTACAACTAAATTGATCTTTTCATACTTGGCCTGTTGAACCTCACGGAATTTTTCCCGCAGTAGAGTTTGCGTTTTCATTACAATTTGCGAAAGATTTCCCGGTTTGCCGTGTGTCTCGAGGACTAAAGTATCGCCTTGTGAAATAAGAGTGGCAGCATCTGGAGCGATCGATAGCTTGTGATGCTCAACGACACTACAAAGTATAGAATCAAGTACGGCATTTTCGAATTTTAGAAATATTTCATACCTTTCGCCATCATTACACGTTTCAATTTTCTCCTTAGTAGCTTCCAGTTTTCGGATCATATACTTGGCAGTTTTATCGAATTCCTGAACTCTTTGTTCCAAAGATGTCGGATTCTTGTATGAATCATATCTGGCTGGTGATCCACTACTGATATCTGATGTCAATAGCTTGCTCTGCATTGCATTCGACTTCTTCGCATTGGGACTCTCAATTCGGCTCTATATAGAAATTACGACATATCAAAATTATTACAAATTATAAATCGAATTTCAATCGAATGGCAATAACAAAACAAAACTACTTCATGCCATCTAACACAAAACATATTACCGTATCGCTGTCGGATTCGACACCGGGTGTCATTTCTAGAGAAAATCTTGGTATGTCCTCGTCTTCGGAAAACACAAGTGGTTCATCGAAGTTTTCCTTGTCCTGATTGTAAAAACTATCACGAATCGAAGAGCTGTTGGCCGATAGAACAACGACTGGATCACGCGGTGTTTGACGTAGCTTTTTCGGTTTCGAACGAACACTTTTCTCCTTATCCTTGTCCAATTCTTCTTCCGAATCGCGCAATAAATCACGTTCGTTTTCGAGTCGTTTACGTTTCTCTTCGAATGAGATTCGTTGCTTTTCGATTTTTAAGATACCGTCTTGTGCTCGAATTTCCACATCATCGGCATGACTTTGAATGGCATCTAGCTCCTTTTCCGAATCATATTCGAGTAAATTTTCGAGGCTATTACGCGTATCCTTATCGTCTAAACGTTGTGACGAATCGGTATCGGAAGTATCCTCGGATGCATCGATTATGTTAACCGTTTCTACATATTCCGGTTCGAATGTGTCCACACTTTCCAGGATATTAATTGTATCGACAATTTCTCCAACTTTTGGATCCATTTCGTCATCGTCACGCATTTCATCAACATTTTGAACAATCGACATTTTCTGACTGTCGATATTCTTCTCACGAATTGCCACAACGGAAAAATCGTGTGATCTAGATGGGCGCGATGGCCAATTTTTGGTCAACGCATCACTAGTCATCGGCTTATTTTTCGATATGTCCGAAAATAAGGAACTCGTTTCGGCCAAACGGAACGTTTTTGGTAGAAGATCCGGCAAAACATTATGACTAGCTTCCATCTGTGGAGTGGTGGTTGTTTCGCTGAACAATCGATCACTAGCTGCTTCATTGGACAATCGATCACTAGTTGCTTCACTGGACAATCGATCATTGGTACTATCGTTTGCAGACGGTGTTCTGGCTCGTCTCTGCCGAACTGTATTGCTTACAACGACAATTTCCGTGTCCGAATCCTCTTTTACGGAATTTCGTCCCACTATCGCATCCTATTAGTTAGGGAACATTGCAGACGTTATTTAATTTTCGACGAAAAGACATTAATTTAGAAACTAAGTAACTGGACACCAATGAAATGCTGAGTAAGAAAAATGAAAACGTTCACCACTTACTGGCAAAATAAAAATACAATGTGAAATATTAAAAAAAAGGTGGTAATTATTGTAAATTTAGTGCGGTGATAAGCGTAATTTAATGGAATAGTTTGTTGATGAGTTCTCTTCGTCCAGGACAAACGGGCATGTACATGTTTTGCATATGAAATAGAGACATTGCCACCAGAAGTGAAGTTAATCCAGCTTTGATTTTTGGTTGGAGTATATCCAACCAGGCTACATAACAGCAGTAGTAGTAGGAATTGCAACAACTTTATTTTTTATATACATTTAGGAAATCTTTCGTATGATCTACTTGTGTTTTCCGCATCACCAAGCTATGTTTTAGTTGAAGGACATATAATTCACAAATGCGTTTTACTGGACTACCAAGATTTTTTTTTTATATACATTCAAACTTAAAATTAACAGTACAAAATAATTGTTAGTTACAAATGGGAAATGATTACATCGGGTGAAGGATGAAGGAATGAGAATTATTTTAATGCTTTAACGTATGTACAAGACTTGTTATCGTTACACAAAATAAAATCGAAAATAAACCTCGCAGTTAAGTTAAATTTGAAGCACGTCAATGTTAAACTTCCAGAATTTAGTTACCGTTCGAATATTTCGGTAAGCACGGCAGCGGGTTCAAATTGAAATGCTACACAATAATATGATACTTTTCAAATTAGGAGAGTTCTGAATAAGCAATAGATGTTCAGAACAAATAAGAGCAAGGGCGATTCCGAGTAGAATTAGAGAGGAGGTAATCTCATTATACTCCACCAACCGAATAAAAAGGACAAGAGAGCGACAAGTTAGTCTGCTTACAGATAATCTTGCTTTAGTAAGTCTACAAAGCTGAACTATTCTGAGTAGCAGCATACAAATATAGTAACAAATCAACAGGAAACAAACAAAAGGATTAAGAACCCCAACTGTTCAGTCTTCTTCTATACCGCGACAGTTCAAATTAGGCCTTCGATTATATATCTCCGATAGAATTTAGGACATTGTGGTCGCCCCTTCGACTCTTCCGCAAATTACACCTACAATTTCACCTTGCAACTTCTCGCTTGGTAATTTCCATTAAAGCTCATGCAGGGTCTTATGGAATTTAGAATGTAATTCATCAGCAGATCCAGATAATAATCCCGATTTTGTACTCACTGGGTGTTATATCGTTCGACATTATCGCAAACTCTATAGTGTTTCTACTACCCGGAAGCTTACACACGTTCTAACCTCCCCTCAAAAAAAGAAGAGATCGCAGCAATCAATGAAACTATAGACCAATTGAAATTAGATGGGTGTACAGGCAAGTGAAAATTGTTGAGGGTATTTGAAAGCCCAAAAATAAAATGTACTTCATTATTACATAGGTACCCCAGAAGTCGTAGGTTCTAGTCATAAGCAAACAGTAGACTAAGGAAAAGATAAAGGTAGCTTCGGATATAAAACCGATGGAGCGGTAAATCTCATCATGGTTTTTTTTTGTATTAATCCAGTTTCATTCCATACGCTTGGACAATGAAAATTGTGGAATTTGATATTGATGTGCACCAGATTATTTTTTACCTCTGGCAGTGATAGAGAGCGAGCGAGAGAGAGAGAGAGAGAGAGAGAGAGATTTCTCTCCCCAACCCCTAGTCGAATTCACAGTGATACTAGGTTAGGTTAGGGGAGTAGCTACTAGAAGAGACAGCTAGCACATAGATGCAATATTGGTCCGTTGTGATCCCACTGCATCATGGCAATATAAACCTTTCTGCTCACGATTTTTTCCACGGCTGAATGCTGTTTTTGGCTAATTTTCAAAAACAAACTGAGCCTATTTGGCCTCGGTATTGTTCTATCAAATATTTGTCCATGTTTTTGCAAAGGATAGGAAAGTAGGAAGGAATAGTCGAGAAGAAAGGAGATACCGAACTTAATCAGTTCTAAGTGATGGGAAGGAAAATCAGGAATCGGGCCGTGTATGGCAGTGTACTAGCAGATGTTAATAAAGTTGAACGCTGAGTTAAATTCAAAGCGTCAAAAAGGCCAAGCTATGTTTTGTCTCCGAAAAAAACCACCTTGAGGGTGTGTTATATGTCGATTATTTCATAATTTCATACGCTGACTTCAAGATCCAAATGGGATGCTTCTCTACAGCAAAGAAAAACTGCTTTCAATATTATTTTCCACTCAGTAACCGTTATGAAATTCAAGAAATGAATATTCCTTTTACTTTTTTAGGATCCAGTACCGAACAGCTTAGAACGTAGCACCTTGAATATGTTTTTAGAAACGACTATTCAACAATGGCACCTTTGTAAAGGGATAGCCTCTCGAACCAAACATAAACCAGTTTAAATTAAATTCTCCCATTGAAAGAAGAACAACTAACTATATTGAGGGCTTCGAGATAATTCAGGTCGAATGATGAAACGACAGTATTGCCCATAAATCCAATCAAAGGAGTATTATCAAAGAGGCAATCAACGTCCACCGCCACTTCATTCGTTTCCCTCCCGTTCCACCATTCAAAATCCTCTATCGTACCATTTCATCCCTAAAGTATGTCGCTTTAAAGGGACAACCCCTAAAATATTTTCACGGCTCTAAAATCATCGAAGAAGCCTACGATTAATTTAGGATGCCACGCCATAAAAGAAGATGTCGTGAGTTCGAGTCGCGTCTAGCGGAGGAAAAAAAGGAAAATAGTACTATAAGGGTTATTTAGCTAACGGCTCCAGTATTGACCTTTATAAATAAATACAAAACGCATTAGCTATGTACACATGTTAAAGCATATTAAGCAAAAAATATTGTATATACACATATATATCGAAAAACACAAAAAAAACATTACCAAAAAATTGTCTTTACCTTAACAATACCGATAACCTGCGAATGGAGCGTTTCAATCTCAGAATCGGCTACTGTTATTTTCTGAAGATCATTTTCCATTGTCCTGAAAGTGAAAAATATTATTAAAAAAAATCAAACAAAAGCTGTTTTATTAACTCACTTGAGCGTCTCAATCGAAATATTGTCCAGATTCTGTAAAGTCGATTTCATCTCATTTAAACTTTTCACAACATCAGCACTTGATAGTTTCAAATATCGAGTTCGCAACGAGTCGATTTTTTGCCGGATATCTTCCATGTAAATCGGTTCGCATGATTTCGCATATTCGTCGTAGATACTTTCACATTTCTGTAAAAGATCTTCGATTTCTTGAAATTTCGTATTTTTATCCTGAACTTGGTGAGTTTCGCAGCGTTTTAACAAGTCTTCGGTTTGTTTGAGATTTTCATTTAGTTGATCGGCCAATTTTAAGAGACCTTCAAGCGAAATTTTCGATTGTGTTACGCTTTCGCCAAGTGCATTATAAAGATGCTTCAAAGCATCGATTCTTTGTGATAATTGTTTTGGATCCTTTGTAAATTTATCTTCGCACACTTTTCGACCAGTTTTGATCGTATTCTCGATTTCGCTCTTTACTTCGGATAGGGTTCGATATATTTTCTGTGAAGAAAATTAAATTGGTAATTGTTTCGATTATTTATTATTTTTTTTTTATCTGTTGCGAAAATCTCCAAAATCCGTTGACGTCTGTACGTCCGTCTGTCTGTCTGTTCGTCTATCTATCCGCCTGTCTATCCGTCTGTCTGTCTGTCTATCTGTCTGCCTGTCTGTCCGTCTATCTGTCCATATGCAGTCCGCCTGTCTGTCTGTTTTTCTATCCGTCTGTCTGTCCGTCTGTATGTCTGTCCATCTGTCTGTATTTCCGTTTATCTGTCCGTCCGTCTGTCCATCTGTCAGTCGGTTTGTCTGTCCGTCCATTTGTCTGTCTGTCATTTCGTCTGTCTGTCATTTCGTCTGTCTGTCATTCCGTCTGCCCTTCCGTCTGTCTGTTCGTCTATCTACCTGTCTGTCTGTACATCTGTCCGTCTGGCTGTCTGTTTGTCAGTCATTCTACTCGTCTGTCAGTCCGTCTGTCTATCCATCTGTCTGTCCATCTGCCTGTCTGTTCGTCTGCCTGCCCGTCTTTCTGTCCCTCTGTATGTCCGTCTGTCTGCCCATCTTTCTGTCACTCTGTATGTCCTTTAGCACGATAACTCCAGAACGCCTTGACCTAGTATCTTGAAATTTTGAATCTGGTTTCCTTTAACTTATTCTGTAACATCTCTAGAATCGCTGCTGTCACACAAAGTAAAATTTACTTGATATACTTACTAAGCAATGTTGATACTGATCTTGCGCTAATGACGGCCCAGCTGAGGCTACATCCAGTACCAAAGTAGTTCGCTCAACATTTCGTAGTTCGCCTAGTGCTCGACTCAAACGCGATTCGTATCCAGCTTGTGGGGCTGTACATTTACTTAACTTGTGCTGGCAGGATTTGAAACGGCTCTATAATATGAAAATAATAAAATATGGGAACAAATTGTATCTATGTTTTTAAACTGACCTCGAGAAGGTCGAGCTGATCGCGTAAGCGTTTCGCTGCCTCGACTTTTCCTTTTTTAGCATACTCCGTTATAAGATCCTTGACTTCGTGTAAGGTTTTCTCATTTTCATGAAATTCATCAGCCAGGCGCTATCAATTTATGGAACAAAAATTTAAATTATACTCTGAACTTTTTTAAGAAAAAAATGAATTATTCTGTTGTTGAAAAAATAACATGCATATAATTTGAAGGCGATGATTGAAAAATAATGAAGAGGATGTTAGGCGATGAAGCAAAATGAAAACGTTGTACATATTTGGTGTATTTACAAGCATGCGTGAATTTCCATAAAAAAAACATCGTTTTCAACAGCACTAACAAGTTTTAGGTACTTTTAATGAACCCTAACTGAATAGAGAAAAAAAAATTTAATTGAATTTCAAAACCTATTCCAAGTCTCAACAAAAGGTCATTCATGACTGTATTTGAAAGAAAATATAAATAAAACTTTAAAAAAAATCTGCCAACAGTCTTAAAAATAATAAAGTTACGCAACTTTATTATTTTTTCGGCAGAAGTATACAACCACTTCTTACCCCCTTAGGGGTCGAATTTCAAAAAATCATAAAAATCCTTTCTAGGTATTCATATGAAGAATCGGTAGAATAAAAACGAATTCAGTATTTGGGAAAACATAGTAGATATGACGAAAATCATGAAAAAATATGAATTAAATTTTCACTGATAATTTTTTTTGTCCCCCTTCTGAGCGCCATTGGATATTCCAATTTTTTTTATCAAAATTACTTTTCTAGTTGATTTACATATACACACAGAGTTTAAAATTTCTAGCATAAGCCTATAGTTAAAAAAAACACCGCCCACCCAAAATTGTTCATCTAAAACGCTCCAATCTCTTCCCCTCTCACACCCCAACTCTTCTAAGATACCAGCCATAGAGGTTCACCTAATCTACCTACCATAAAAATTTCAAGATAAAGATTTTGCGTACGGCGTACTGACGGACATTTTTTTTTTGCTTTTTTGGGGTTTACTAGTCCAAAAAGGTGGAAATACAAAATTTTAGGGTAGGTAATTTTTTGGAAGTTTCAGGTCGATCACAATCAGGCCCGTGTGCAGGATGTTATGGGGGGGGGGCGGGTGGGGTTCATAATAGATTATCCACTCAATGTGATGAACTAAAAAAAAAAAAGTTCCTCACCTCCCATGAAAATGGGCCAAAGGGGGGGGGGGGGGGGGGGGGGGGTGAACATCCAACCCCCTCCCCCGTGCGCACGGGCCTGATCACAATATTTTATTTTTAAAAAATAATAAAGTAAAATAATAAGCTGAAATAACTGATTAAATTCTAATTGAACAAACGGTAATTGTAGATTGAATAATCGAAAAGAATCTGTTAAGCAGTAGTACAAAGACTTCAGGACTTGGACTACAGGATCCATTCAGGTGCCATAGTTCAGTTCTGCTATAATGCAAACCGTTTAGGCCAAGAAGGCGGTTGATTAATAAGAAAAGTCGTCTACTACTTAAGGAAACCACTGAACAAAAGTTCCTAAAACATGTGCTTACACAGATTTCATGATTATTAGAGAAACACCAAATGCAGGACTTAAGACAGTTAATACCGTAAACTAGGTTTGTTATTTCTAAAAAGGTTTTAAGAAAATAACCATTACAAAAAACACAATTGTTACGGGACTAAGGTCAGGCCACGGTTCCTTAAAAATCACCATAAATCGATCACATTGCCTAATATTATTTAAGTGACTAACGTAATCCAAAATATAAACCTGGTTTTTAGCCTCCAACAAACTTGGCTCGTAAAAAAATACCCAGCAAACATTTCCGTAAATAAGTCACCAAGTGAATTACTTCTTTGAAATCGAATTCTCTAGCGACTCAAAATTAACTCTCTAGCAGTACGTGTCAGTTATATGAATTTTTATTACTATTAAAAAATGATTCATCAACGAATGTACATAAGGCGCAATATACTAACTTTGGTGAACGTTAATCGAATCGTTTCTAAATCATGTTACAGATTCGTAAATGAGTGTGCAATAATTTCAGAAAAATTTTATTTCGAATAATTCGGTCAAATACTACTGAACCGATTTCGAATAGAAAAAAAATAACGAAGTTTTTAAATTTCGCACATGTTTTTGGTGATTAGTTATTGAAACTTTCCAATATCCTCACGTTCGCCTTTCCTTTAGATTCAATTTAGTATTCGATTTTTCTTCACCTCCGGCGAATCAGTACTTAGATTCTCGGTGTTTTATTACAACATTTGACTTCGCCAAAATGTTTGCTGAGCAACGTTCCTCTTTCTTTCTGTTAGTCTGGGTGGCTTAGTGGCTAGAGCACTTGCCTTCGGTGCACCTGGTACCAGGTTCGAATCTGCTTGGCGACAAGTTATTTTCGAGAATGGTATTGGGTGCCTGACTACCAGTTCACTCAGCTGTAAATGACTACCTGAGCTAAAATCGGGGTAATAATCACAGACGAGCGTGTGGCTGACCACTTCAGCTCCTAGTGTTCCGTCGGTCTAGTAATGAAGGCTCGATTAGGGCTGTTGCGCCATTGATTATGATTATTATAACGTTTCTCTTAGGTAAAGTATATGTCCACAGGTGAATTCACTTACCGATTCCTTATTGAATCATTGAGCGCCCTGTTTTGTTTTTCAAGTCATAACTGAACTACGTAGATGTGGACCGTAGGTGAATCATCGAGATCAAGATTCAAATGTTAGTGTGAGGTCTGGAAACCAGGCTATTGTTACAATAAAGATAATCTGTTTGCTGACCAAGTTAGCAAAGATGGGATAATTGAATTGTCGAGAAAAACTTGTACAGCATGTTGTGAAGAACTAGCATTCGAAAGATTTATGCTCACACAAATGGAATTTGTACCTGATTTTAATTCCAAATCAGATTAAAATTTATGGGTACAGATGAGTTACACAAAAGAGTTTTACCTCAATAGGCCCATTGAGGTACCCTTAATCTAATTCTAATTAGTCCTTCAGAACCACCAAGGATTATATTATAGGTTTATTTGAAAAATCAGACCAAAGCTCAATATCAATATTTCCACTAAAGGGAATTAGAATAAATCAAATAATTTTACATATATTTTCAAGGATTAGCACCAGAAGTTTTAAATTTGCATCTACTTATCATAGATTATTCATATAATATTCGTGCATCGTGATTAAATACAATATTAATTCTCCAAAGCCTTGTATATTTCTACAATGGTTAAAAAGTTATTTATATTAAAACTATTTTTTAAAAATAAAGCTCTTACCTGAAAATCATGCGGTAAATCTTCAACAGTAACATCATTTTCCAAATGTTCGCTCAAGATCTCATCGACACGAGTCAACCATCTTTCTAAAACTGTTATACACTTTTCCGATTTTTCCGCTTCGGATACTTCCAGTTCCAAAATTTCGGTTCTTTGTTTTGCCTAAATTTTTCACATAACAGATAATAGGAAAATTGGCATATTTTTGGTTGTTGTTGTGTTATATACAAAAGATTGTCAGGCAAAACATGCAAATCAAAATTATGCAACAAAATGCAAGTTTGATTAAAGTAGAAAAATCGTTTGAACAATTTTGAACAAAACAATTTGAGCTTACCTTGTGCTGAAGATGATCCCATCGATCAACAATCGTTTGAACTTCATCCCTAATTGAATCGGACATGAAACCTAATTCCATTAGTTCGTTACCGATTTCTTGAATTTTATCCAAACGATCATCCGAGTGATTGCGTATTTTATTTTCTAAATCCTATTAGGAAATATACAAAGCGAATTTGGTTAATCCTTTTAATATTCAAATTGTTTCTACTTACATCCAATTCTTCGATGATCTCCTCAGCATCGGCTGCATTTTCCGGACTTTTCCGCAGCTTCTTCTCCAGCTTATCCAAATAGCCTGTTTCCGATACGATCAGTTTTTTCAATTCGCCCAACTGACTAGAAATATGCTCGAGTAGTGCGGTTCGATTATAAACTAACGCGGTAACATCATTCCATCGTGCATTTAATTTCGTGAATTTTTTCGTTAAGTACGTGTACTTTTGTTCGGAATTTTGCTGAACAAGATCATCGATCTGCAACAATATATCACTGCCAGTTTCATTTAATTCGCGAAATTTAACCGTTTCGCGTTCACAAGTCTCCTTAAGTGTTTGGAATTTTGTTTTAATTTGAAATAATTCATTCGAGTTGGTAATCTCGGCATTTTGATTTTTGGGCGTGTTCATTTCGAGATCATTCAACCACAATTCCATTTGATGTACGCGCTGCAGGACTTCTTCGGTTCTGCCCAAGATCTGATGGATTTTTTTCGAATTCTGTTGATATAAGTCGAGAACGTTGATGTATAACTGATTGAGTTCAGCAACACGATCACCTAACTGAATTTTGTATTGTTCGATCGCTTGCTTAATGATGATCTCGCTAAAATTTCGTACACTTATTACATCGATTTCGATTTTTTTCAGTTCGGATGCATGTCTATCGTAATCTTCGGTCTGGTTTTGCAACATTTTGATCTCGCCGAGTACGAAAAGATCAGTTTTAAATGCAGTCTCAAGATTCCTTAGAACTTTCACAATCGTCTCGTATTCGACGTTCAAATGGTTTTGGTTTTCAATTGCGGTATTTTGTTTAATGATTCGTTCATTGATTAAGTCAGCGATCTTTGACCATATGTCAAGAAAATCACCGATCTGATCATGATCACTTTGCTCGTAGACAAACAGATAGTCGTCATCGAGTTCTTGATATTTTTCTTTCAAACGATTCAAGTTCTCCAGGTTCGATTTCATTGCCTTCGTATCGGCGACCACAACTTGAGCAGTGTCGGTTTCGGAAACGAAGTCTTGCAATGCATTCAGTTTTCTCTGTACATCATCGAATCCGCTTTTCGATTGTATCAAACGTGCAATTGCCTTCTTCATATCATTCCAGCTCTCGTGAAATTGATTGAAGTCTAGTTTCCATTCATGTACATCATCGGTTAGTTTGTTAGTGGTGTCTTTTGCTTCAGCGATCTCACCGGATAACGAATCCATGTCGCTTAAACGATTCTCAAGATCCGACTTGGAGGCTGTGTTCGCGTGCTGCTTGTACCAATCTCGCGAGTCAGCCAAAACCAATTTAAAACCTGTCAGACTTTTATAGAATTTATCTTTGGCAATAAGATGGTTGATATCGGTTTGCATTTCATCGATTTTACTGATGAGTAGGCTGTACCGATCCGATATCTGGGCAACTTGTGCAGTTTCCAGTGTTAGGTTCCGACTGTGATCCTCCGCTTGACATTCTTTTAGTAGAGATTCCAGTCCCATAACACTTTCATTTCGTTCTTTTATGATTCGATCAATTTCCTCCAAAGTTTGCGACTGATCTTTTAAACTATATCGATTCAATTGGTTTACCTTATCCTCACAGTCGTCTAACAGGTTAAGATTTTCGATAACTTGCTTTTCTAAAGTCGCTAAATTCTCGGACTTTTGAAGCTTACGCTTCTTGCTCGATTGCGGCGACATTTCATCACCAACACCAGACCTTACATCCTCACCGAATTTGATAATCATTTGGAAATCGGTCCAAGAATTCGGACGTTCAACCTTGCGGTCATCTGTTGGAAACTTAAAACCCATCGTTTCGATTCGAATTCGCTGAACCTCGACAATTTGATTCAGAGCATCCAAACGATCCTCTAAATTTTCGATCTGCTCCAAAACTTGTTCGGAATTCTGGCCTTCTTGCATCGTTTGCACCATTTGTCTTAGGTCTACTAAGTATCTTTCCAACTCTTTGAGATCGATTTCACAATACCGTAGATCATTTATGCGGCGTGTGATGCTTCCCAGCTCGGTAAGTTCTTTCGTTTCCATCGTCTTCAGGTCTTTTTCCCGCGCGTCCATCCACCTTGAAATCACTTTGTATTGGTGAAGTTTTTCAGCTCGAATTTCATTCCACTTTATAACATGCGACCATCTTTCACCTAAAGCCGATAACTTATCTTCCAAATCGTTAAAACTGCCCGATTCATCATTGACAATAACAACCATATTACTCAGATTATCGACCAGAGACTGCTGCTCTTTCAAATCGTTCCGAAGCTGATTCAGTTCTTCAGTTTGTCGATTCAAATCGGCCATAGTTGGACCAATATCCGACATTCGGGAAATCCGATCTTCAGTATTCGTTAAGAAAATACGAAGCTGTTCGATTTGCTGCGATTGGAAATCAGCTAAACATGCCAGAATTTTCGATTGAACATCCAAAGCACGAACTCGTAATGTCTCCCAGCGTTCGTTCAATAAAACCATTTGCTGTCGAATTTCGTTTTGGTCATCTAAAGTAAGTCCCGACGTCCTCTGCGATTCATTAATAAGCATCGAGCCTTCTTCTAGCGCTTCACCAACGAATTGCTGATGTTCGGTCAACTTAAGCATAAAACTCTCGTTTTCATTGAACTGGGCTTTAGCACTGGGAAAATCAGTTGGATCGGCAAGCTCCCTGGACAAGATCTCCTCGTCTTCCAGTAGAAGAGCCAGTACAGCTTCTAAAGCGGTTTGATATCCGCTAATCTCGATAGATGCATTCGTTGCAGTCGATAGCGGTCTTGATTTTGAGTCGAGCATTAAGTACTCCATCTTCGGTTCCTCAACATTTATTTCCGTCAACTTCATACTATTGTCAGTCTTCGAGATAGTAAACGTTGAACTGCGAACGATGTTTTGCGGCACTGTCGATCCAGTTAGATGCTCATTCGACTTATTTAACGATATTTCATCAAGATCGGTAACATTTCCGGCATGGAACGTACTTGCCTGGAAACTGTTTTTATTGAACTCATCGAAACGTCGATTGCCATTATCATTGTTAATATCATCGCCATCTGGTGTCGGTGTAAGTTCACCTTTTTCATCTAGAAGCTGAATCGAATCCATACTTTCACTATGCTGCGCCAAATCATGAACACTACCCCATGAGTTGATCGCATGGTACAAGCACATTACATACATCAGGATTGACTTCTTGTCCGGCTTATTTGTATTGACATCTTCCGGGTCTAGCAACTGATCGATTTTAAAGTAACGGCTAGCCATGTCGAATGCCATTTTAAGTCGTGCATTCGGATGCATCCTGATCGCTGCATTCAAATCGAAATTGGAAATATTCGCATGAATGATGTACAAAAATGCCCGACCGTCCGACCAACTGGTCGAAAAATCATTGATCGACATGCCGTGCGGTTCAGTAAACTTTCGGACCCAGTTCAAAAGTGATTTTTCAACTCCACTTCCAGCTTGTGAATTAACCAAACTTTGACCGTTGAAACTAAGCGCTATTAGCCAAATTAGACCTAATGTTAGCTTGGGATTACCGGCAGCGATATCATCGCTCGATATGTTCACCATTTTCACACCATGCTCCTGTAAAACTTGAAGCGCTTTGTTCAAATTGTTGATGTGATGAACTCGCATTCGTCCTTTCTCCGGTTTCTAAAATTCCACAATTATATTAGTACGAAATTAATTTCAATTATGTACTTACGTATTGTGAATTCGTTAGGACTTCTAGTAAAGCAAGTAACCGATGTCCGTCTCGGAGATCGACAAATAAATCTGTGACTAGAGGACATTTGGTTTTTGATAAATGTGCATTTATCCATTTTGTGAAGGTCTTTTTCTGTATGTCCTGTCTTTCATCTGGAAAAGAAAAAATAATTTCAGTATTTACAAATAACCTAATATATAAAAATAAGTCAGTTTTTTGGTCGAGCGCGATGGAAATCTACACCTGTGAACCGTTTCCTCCCAACTTTTGCATAGACATTCTCGAGACTACCGGACAGGTCGTGAACATAATTATATATTTCCGAAATTGGTGGTTCGCGAGTTATTTCAACATTTGAGTTTTTTAGTAAAATGAATCAGATGAACTTGACTTAGAATTAAAAATTTACAACAGGCAAACGTAGCAGAGCGGGTAAGGCGTCTAACTAGAAATAAGATGATGACAGGTTCGAATCCTGCCGACCGCGAACATGAACATGTGTTTTTTTCTTTTAATTTATTTGTTTCGATTTTACTACCGACTGCGAACACATGACGTGAGTAACAGGGGCGATGAAACATAATTAAAATGAAAAATAATTATGCATATGTTCCCGAAATTGGTGGTTCGCGAGTTATTTCAACATTTGAATGGATGAAGTATGGAGGATGGTGGATAGAGAATGGAGGATGAATAGAGGATGGTGAATGGAAGATGGAGAAAAATGAAAAATAAAAAATAAAAAATGAAAAATAAAAAATTAAAAATGAAAAATGGCATTAATGTCTCCAGTTCCTTGAGCTGAGAAAGTGTACCCGAAACGGGAGTAATGTATCAACGGGAGAAACAGGACCAATGATAAACGGGAGTAACAGGGGCAATGGAACAACGTGAGCGTAGCCGCAGTATGCGGCTAGTTTGGTATAAATTCATTGAGAAAGGACTCAAGATTTTTGTTTTTAAAGCCTCAATGCATCCTCTACTGATGCAAGATGATGTTATCATGATACTGCTGAGCAACTAGTTCCCACAATAAAAACGATGTATTGGTCACTTTCGAATCTGGACATAATACAGATCAAAGGAGGATCCTTTTAGACGTTAAGGAACATGTATTTTATTTGGCAAAGATCAAGAGAAAGTTTTTTTAGACGGTAAGGAACATCTTTTGTATTTGCCAAAGGTAGAGAATTTGAAAAAAGATTACCACTCGCACAATACAAAAGTTCGCAAACAAGAAGCAGAGACTCTTGCGATTTTGGAACCGGACTGTTTGAGTAGACATACATATACCACGCTAGGTAGGTAGGTAGGTACGCGTGGCTGTCCAAGAGAGCACGGACACACTTAAACCTAAAAGGTCCGTTGTGATACCACCAGTTCATCGAATCCGATCCTACTCGTCAAACCATTTAGAGATTGTAATGAAGCGTTGGATTTTCGCGACCTCCATTCTGGCAAGATCACCAAGACAGTTAGTTGAAGAAGTAAGCTCCAAGATGAGCTTTCCTTCTGGCTGATAGAGCTGGACAGGTACAGAGAAAGTGAAGGACTGTCTCTTCCTCCTCGTAATCCTGGCAGTTTTATATATGACACTAGCATTCGTTTCCTTTGCGCAGCACTCAACGAACTTAACTAAAGAAATCACTTTCCATTGGCTGACACTTTCTAAGACGACTCTGGACCTCGATCAATCAATCTCGATATTTTTTCCTCAAAATTAGACTTCATTTTGATAGTGCCCACGATCTGTGGTAATTCAGAAGCTATTATAGTTGCAAGTTCCCAGTTTGAGTCCCACCCAGGTCATGGAACTATTACTCGACAACAACTGTCCCACCCGAGGCAAAGCCGATTATACGTACCGAAATTACAAGCACGTAGCAATACAATAAATTTCATTTTAGCAACAAACACCCCACAACACAAGAACACAAATGCTATTATTATTATTATTATTATTATTATTTCGGCAATTTCGTCCGACACTCACGCGATCGTTAGCATCAAACTCAGTAGTGCTAAGAACAACAAACAAGATAAGTTTGTTGCCACTTGGACGAATGGAAATTTGTTAGTTTTTCCAAATACATAGTACAGCCACCAATTGATGCCTTTTGGTCCAGAATTATTAATTAGTAACAATAGATGGATAGATACACATATGATGTGTGAAATTGAAACTAATTGGATCTATGGTGAGTTGATGTACCAGTTACAATGTCTTGAGTTGTTAAATTATCATTTGTATTGCTGGTAGTAATGAGAGAGGGTGTTGTAGTTGCATTCAAAGTATTTGTATAAAGTTTTGGTGAAGGCACCAGTGAATGTAATTATGCAATCATCAGCCGGACGAGGGTGACGACACTTCGGTCAGGTTCATTCTACTACCCCGTTCCGTTGCGAAACTTAAAGGCCGAACGTTCTTCCTTCCCAAGATGCTTCATGAAATTGAAACAACTCCTAGCATGATTAAGATTTGTGAGCAATAGCTGAGAACAATCCTAATTCTGATTATCTGAAACATCCCGCATAGCATTTATGGATACTGGTATTGTAGTTCTGAAAAACGCCAGAGTAAGTACCGTCATACTGAATTCGGATTTTACCGAATCGATATCTTCTTTCAGTACTGAATACTATTGGAAAGAAACCGAATTTCAGAATTAATGTTTTATATTTATACTGTATGTAGGCGGCCAAGGTCCGGTTTGGGGTTTAGCCCCCATCGTAAGTAAGTATTTATACAGTATCGGAATTTCATCAGTATGTTCCTTTCATGATAAAAATCTTTTCAAAATAGTTAATCATATCTTTGAATATTTTAGTAATCAGAAATGTGTGCGACTATATCTGTCTAAAAATGAAATTTGGAAATAAGCTATTTTTGAAAACATATAGGTTTCAGTACCGCAGTAGAACCAGAGATGCATATTAATTACTTGAAAAATCAGTACTTCAACAAAACTGAATGAGGTAGAGGAATTATTAAAAGAATTTAATATACGAAATAGTGCCGCTGTCGTGTTCATAAAAAAATAAAAAACAATACGTCAAGAAATAATAGTTGAATATAACAACAAAATTTGTTTAATTCGATATTTCACGAAAATCAGTACTGTATTGGTATTGCAAAATTTGTTTCATACTTTTGTTCCATGACTAATGATTAACACTACAGAGAAAGTAGACGAATATCAAAAATGAGGAAGTCGAATTCAAAAGGTGTATAATGAAATTTCAATGACTTTTGTATGGGGCTACTCTAGATTTTATTTTATTATTAAGTACATTCCCATAGAATTAAATATTGAATTTGTAAGCAAGACTTGTGGCAAATTTCACATTAGGTATATAAAAGTTGTAAATGCATAGAAGTTGGAGTGTATTCTTGGGTTGGCTGGTTTAAAAATCAATAGTATTATCAAATAACAAATGTAAATAAGGCGGAACTTATGCAAACTTAACGTTAGGCTGCATTTACGAATACGATAAGCTAGAACTTATGTCACTGTCGCGGTATTTATTATAATTTTAAAAATTTATTTTGTGGAAAACTTAAATGTTGTGTAACCAATAAGCTTGATCTATAATGGAAAATTGTACAGGATGACTTACAACGTGTACATCGAACAAATATTTCATAACTACACAACTATATCCACTTCTAGACAACAAAAAAAACTTCAATACGATGTACGAAATACCTGAGCTTAACTTTGAACTTGATCTACCTGTTGATGACACTATGAAAAGCGTTAAATCTTACAAACATAACCGGGTTCCCTACTATACTCCAAGTATGTGCATCCAGAAATAGCACTAAGCCATAAACATAGAATCTATGGCAATGGCTTCAGGCAAGGCTGTCTATTAGTTTCGGTATTATTTTTAAATGGTGTAGTAATTGATCCTAAATAAGTTCTGAATTTGGGGTCATCAAGCCAGACGTGTTGGTGGTCATCCAATAAATAAGTGGAGATGAACAATTAAAAGTGAAATTCTAGGTGTAATGAAGACAAGACCTTTTCCTATCAGGGAACAATCATCATTATGCATATCACTCTTTCTGAAGGACTTCATTTCCAAAGACGGTAGTAAGCCATCGTTTTGAGATTGGAAGTAGAGGTCTCCCAATCTTCACCAGAAGAAGAAGCGATCCTCGACTCGATGTTTATTTCTTTATTTTCTGACATTAATGTCGAAGTTTCTCTTCTCTCTAGTCATCTCACAAACAGATTCCTTGCATTTATGAAGTTTGACCAAAAGTAAAATGTTTGAACGAAATTCCAGTACTGAAAAAAGCATATCTTCATCGAAACACTTCCAGTGCTGACTAAATTCTGCTAATAGTAATTCATTCAGTACTGTACAGAGATACCGCTTCGAAATTACAAACTCAGTAGTATGGACAATAATGTTATTGTTATTATTATTATTACAACAATGTCTTAATTAGGTCGTTTCCCAATACCTTGCTTCGTCTATGTCTAGTTATAACAATTATGACGTCAGACGTAGCAAAGCTGTGTCTAAATTCATTTTCGGTTCGTGTCTTGACTATCAGTCAATCTAAGTAAACGTAAAAAAATTCCAAAATTTTCTATGGACTTTAATTAATTTTTGATTTTTGAAGTGTCAAATAAGCATCAACTGATCCATTTTGACAGTTTAGCCGAGCTTTTTCTAAACTGTTATAACAGCAATGCTATGCTGTGACGTCAACATAGACGTAGACGTAGAGGTAGACGAAGCAAGGAATTGAGAAAGGATCTTAATGTAGTTTTTTATAGAATAGTTGTAATTTTTATAGAAACTTTTAATAGGTATTATTTTTTCCATTTTTCAGAGTTTCTCTTTGTATATAGAGATAATTGAAACTTTGTATAATTATATGGAGTTACATATTTTAATAATAATTATTTATGATAGTCATATGATGCGACAGAAGAGAAGGCATGGAAGGTATTTTTTTCTATCTCAATAATGGACTATGCTAAAAAGTTGAAAGTGGATCTACATATGCATGAAATTATGCTGAAAATTAATATATTTGGGATAAAGGAAATCTAAGTTCTATGGTTCGAAGAAGTGTGGTAAGAACAGTATTTTTCGAAGCTATGCGACACAGGTACCTATACCAAGATATGCTAAGGAGTATTAATGCAAAAAATGATAAAATTGAGATCAGACTTTATAGATAAGAATATATGTATTATTAATATTAAAACAAAAAACTTCCGCCTTCTTCGAGCTGTGAAACAGTGAGCACAGTTCACTGTAACTGGATTTTTTTTTACATTAGCACAATCTTTATTGAGTTTATAGAAAAAACCAAGAAAATTAAAGCGTTACGACTATAAAGTAGATTTATTTTGTGGTTAATAAAAAGAGAAAATTAATTAAAACATATTTTACCCCAGTTTTATACAATTTTTTCTTATTGTTTTTAAAATAGTAATAAAAGGCATGGTCACGATCAAATTGAAATAAATTGCCGGTTGTTGTATCGACTACCGTCTTGGTCGAATTACCAGAGCGAAACATCGACAATGCTCATTGCGCGATTCAAGTACTGACAAGAACTATATTTGCCCCGATTGCCGACTATAGGAGACAACTAAGTGCGCATAGATTGCACCGACTTTAATGATCAATCATCGATCGACTTCAATTGTAAATTGTAGTCACAAATTATCGATTATATGTAAAATTGCTCGACGTCCATGGCTTTAGACTGTGTCAGAGACATTGCAAATAAATAACAAGGCTTCTAACTGAAGAAACAGAATAAAAAAGAAGGTGACTGACAGACTTGTGTTAACCATACGTATGTATGTTATGCCTAGTGCCAATGACCCAACTGTGTATCTGATTTGTTGTAGGGAGTTATGAAAAGTTAGTTGATGGCACAGACGAAGTACTTGTCAATCCTGTTCAGGTGTAACTTTATGCAGCTCTGTCGTCATAATGGACGTACATTCATATTCCATTGATTGTTTGGTACTCGTATGACATACATATATGGACTGGGTACGACAAGTATGTAATATATGGGTACGAGAATGGTGTATTGTATTCTGTCTTGAATAAATTCAAATAATGGACATTTTGTTGTGCTAGCTAACTACAAGCGCATTTCAATTGATGAGATTATTGAACTGTAGTCAATTTGGCCCTTAAGATTTTTTCAGTAAGACCTAAACTGATGTATACGAAGTTGCGAAAAAAATACAGTTTACGTTCCAAATCAAAGTAATCGTGCAGTGGGTGTAACCATGTATTTTAAAGACTTTTGTATGGATGTTACTCCAAAGAGTCAATAAATTTTGCTCATTTACGAAACTATTTTTTCTCCAAAACTCTTCATAATAAATGGTCGAAGCTTATATGAATAACATTTTAATAATAGAGTAATTACATTGATCAAAAAATTTTTAGGTTTATTAAAAATTAACCCGCCCTGTCTAACATTTATTTTCTCAAAATATATCAAGGAACCCTCCCTTACAAAGTTGCCGACTAAGTACTGGAGACGCTGTATAGAAAGTCCTTAGAAGTAACATAAATTCGATATCTCAACAAACCTAAGAGATATGCGTGCAGCCGCTTTACGACCCTTAGGGTCGAATATTGAAAAATCCTGAAAACAGTTTCTAGATTATATTGAAGAGTCCACAGAAATGAAATTACTTTGATATCTCAATAGACCTACGTAGATAGCTAGGTAGGTACGCGTACCTGCCTGTGAGAACACAGACACACTTTGACCAAAAAGGTTGCCACAGAACCATTGAATTCCTTTTCTACTCGCTAAACAACGTATGATTCTAGCAACCTCCATTGAGACTGTTAAAGAAGTCGCATTCCAGATGAGCTTTACTCCTAGCGGATAGAGCTGAACAAGTACAGCCGGTCCAACCGGTCTAGACAGCTTCTAATCAAATCGTTTGAAAAGAGGCCGTGTCTGAGAGTCCTGTCAGGGCACAGACTGTAGTGCTGATACTCGCTCTTTTGAGCGAATTAAGTCTTCTAAACCTAAGACATATAACGAAATTCCTGAATATACCCTCTTATAACCAACCAATTTTCGTCAACCTATATACGAAAAAGTAAATCTTAAATTAATTTTTTTTTTCACATTTCTATTACATTTACGTATATATACCAAATTTCAACTTTCTATGATAAGCCATTCTTGAGAGAGGAACAATAGTTGCCCCCATATCCAACCACTCTCGAAAATTCTAATTTTAGAATGTGTAGATACCACCATATAAATATCTCCAGAAAACGTTTGATGTTTATATTTCGACAAATGGTTTTCGAAAAAGCACATGGGCACTTTGTAAGTACTAATGTCCTAATACTAAAACGGGTTCAGTGTGGTCCTTGAACAGATTGCAAAAATTTTGAATTCGTTCTAAAAATTCTAGCTAAAATTTTATGGTATATTGTCAGCAGTATTGATTATCTTAATTATAATAATAATAATCAATGGCGCGACAGCCCAAATCAGGCCCAAGCTTTGAAATAATGTTAGAGTTACTTTATTACGAGACAAACGGAACACTAGAAGGTGAAGTGGTCAGCCACACACTCGCCCGTGATTATTACCCCGACTTTAACTCATTTACAGCTGAGTGAACTGGTAGTCCGACACCCAATCCCATTCACGAAAATTACTTATCGCCAAGTAGATTCGATCCTGGAACCAGGTGCACCGAAGGCCACCACCCAGATTATCTTAATTACTGAGCGCGAATTAAAATATTGAACAAGCGGAAACAATACAATATACTGACTGGTTTTTTGATAACGTAGAAATAAACAAATGAAAGTACTGCACTAAATTGTTATTTTGTTGTCAACTATCGATTTCAAATAAAGTCAATAGACTCATCAATTTTCTATATTCTTGTCCTATATTCCGATCAAACCGCAAATTTATGTTCATCATTATCTGCGGATGATATGGTCGTTGTTGCTCTTTGTTATTCTTCGTATGAAAATTGTTTATTTAGTATAGCAATAGCAACAAATATATCAATAAAGTTGTTAGAAATCGAACCGCGTTCATTATTTACATTTTCGATTAAAACTTATAAATAAGAACTTCGGTTTTGTTTAATATGTATGTATAGAAAGTCGCTATCTAAACCAAACAGGAATATAATCGCACCTGATTCAATTTTATCATCGTTCTGGATATTATCCATAATTAAACAAACGAAATCGTCACCATAATATTCAATTTTCAATTAAACTTCTCATGCATAATACGAGTAATTACCGCACAAAAAAAAATCGCACACAGGTAGATACACAAACGATTCAACAAGTTCCTAACAACAATCTTATCTTATCGCGATTCCGAGACCCAGTTAAGTGCGATTAAGTCGAGATTTATGTGAGTATGTAGTACCACCGAACCCGCGAAAAATCGCGTCTGTACTACGAATGTACACACCGAGTATGAAAGTTGTACAAATAACAATTTAAAAATTGTTATTACATAAACTTATCGATATTTGACGATAGCCATGAATGAACTAAAAGTGAAATTCTAGGGACACCTTCAAGTTACATTGCAAAACATATTGGTAGTTAGACTTATCCTCCACTAAGTAGGGGAGACCGGGCCAAAGTGCAATATAGGATGCAGTAAAACGTGAGGCATGTTAAGCTATAGTATTACACTGTATACCAGCCAGCCATGCTGTCAAATATTTAACTAAAAAAAACTTATCAAAATTGAGCAAAAAAAATATTGTTGCAAATAAAAAAACATCACTTAAAGCCATCAAGAAAAAACTGAGAAATTCCAGAGGTACCTACCCATAAACAAATTCCAAAAGAATATCTAAAAATACATAATCGTTTCTTTCACTGGATCCCGACTTTAATTATGACTAGATACATAAAAATGAATTTGAGTTCATTCAAATTTTCACATCTAGATGGCGCTAAGTCAAACCCAATGGAAGATGAAAAAAACACACGCTATGCTCTTTCTGGGAAAAAAATATGCATCACAAATTATGCATCACAAATATGCATCAAATATTTAACTAAAAAATTGCCGAAAAATTCAGATCAATTTACTAAAATTGAGCAAAAAAATGACGCAAACCAAAAAAAAATCACGTAAATAAACCAACAAAAACCGAAAAATCTTACCAAAACGTAACCATGGTAAAAATCGAAAAGGACATCTGAAAATAGTCGCTTTGTTCACTATATAGTACCTTTAATTATAACTAGATGTATGAACATGATAAACCGGACAGAAGTTCGCGATATTCTAAGTCAATGTGATTCAAATTTCCACATCTAGATGGCGCTTAATCAAAAGCGATTGAAGATGAAAAAATCCCACGTTATGCTCTTCCTTGGAATAAATATGCATCACAAAGAGCATGGAAATACTCCTGCAAACTCACTGCCAATAATAAGCCTCTTTCACATCTTGACACTAGTTTTTGGCGCTGGAATGGCTCGGCTCGTAGGTAACCAGATTCATTTCACTTTGTTTCATAATTTATACGTACATAAGTAATATGCCAACTATTTATCTAGAGTACTGAATCGCATTTCTGAGGTGACTGGGGTAGGATATTTGGTTGTATAATCAATGAAATTTTCCTATGCTACCCTACTCTGCTCTGGATACAGTCACATAATAAACAAATCACGCATTTTTCTTAAGGGGGTATTTGCCTCTAACTGACCAAAAAATAAGGCAATTTACATGATTTTTTTTCATAGAAGATGTAAATAGAATGCTGGTATTTTTTCTCAAGACATTTAATAAGTATTTAAGTACATTATTTTTTTTCAAAATGATATCATGGTGGCCAGATATATAGCAAGCACCGTCATCACTTAAAAAAAAGATGGACATCTTGGTAGCCTGTACTAGTCGTAAATTTTATCCGAATTCAAAAATTCAAAAATTTTTCAGAAATATATTTCTGTACTTGTAGCTTATTGTACCTATAAAATCAATAAAACCTCAAACAAACAAAAAACGGCGGCCATACGAAGTTTTAGTTTCGATTTTTCAGGGGTTTTTTATCTTAAAGATGTTAAAAAAAATAGATACAATTTTTTATCACTATTTTGTTGGTATAAGCTCCAATGACTTTAGTTTACTATAAACTAAAAAAAAAACTAAGTCTAAGCTTATTGGGTTCAAGCTCTAGAACTTACGCCAGTTCGCAAAACGTACTTTTGAGAAAAACACGTTTAAGGTTTCCCTTTAGTAATTTTTCATATGGGAAAGTAGGTGCCTAAATGATACGATAGCTCACGTATATAGTTGATTTCAAAAAATCCGCTTGGGTACCATATTCTACACATGTTTATCTACGAAAATATTTAAAAAAAAAAACTACAGTGTCAGAAACTTTAGCGAATTAATCGTATGAAAAATTTTGAAGTATCCTTTTATCAAATTTTTAAGATATTCTGTAAAGTTATAAATTCAGAATATGGACTACTGAATACCGTTCTCCATTACTTTGGAAAGGCTTGCGTCCAGTATAAAGAATCGTTCATGCATTTCAAGTGACTGAAGCCTATCCTGGGTACATTTTCAACCAACCATACCATCGGGACAGAAGTGATGACCTAGGAATACAGAAATTTTATGAAACTGATACTAAAGGAATCAGAAAAATATTGTAGATGGTAAACTTGCAAGGTATTGGCATTTATGAAAAAAATATGAAAGAATTACGAAGGAACTTTAAAAAAAGCAAAATTAGTCTCTACTTGCAAAGTGAGGATAGCGACAATGAAAAAAAAAATTCTGCAAGCCTTTATTGATCATAAAGTTTTTCAGTATTATAGATGATGGGTCTGTAAGGACGGTGAGTGTAAACTGATATGTTTGATAGTAAAACTTTAGCTAGATATGGGCTTAAAGTATATTATATTGGCGAAAAGTCAAACATGTTATTATCTGTAAATACTTAATCCGAAGTAGTCAAAAAGAAACAGATTTCGAAAAATAAAACCTATTCAAAATTGCTTCTTCAGTTTTAGTTTGGCTGGAATTTTAGAATTCGATTGATTTTTTAGCGAATCAAATATTCGATTTTAATTTAGTGGAAAGTTGTTTTTAAAAAAAGCAGTTGTAACATTTTAGCAGGGCAAACAATATCGAGAGCTAAGCAAAAACCAAATCTACCAACATTCTAGTCTGAGCGAAACTTTATTAGTATTTTCTAGAAGTTCGGAACAAGTTGAATGAAAAGATTTTCAATTAATTTTTTTTTTTTTTATTTTACTAAAACATACAGAACTAGCCGCGTACCACGGCTACGTTAACGTTTTTCCATCGCTCCTGTAACTCCGTTGATCCCGTTTCTCCTATTGATCTATTGGCCCTGTTTCTCCCGTTGATCCATTGGTCCTGATTCTAGCGTTGCTCCTGTTTCTAGCGATACTCCTGTTACTCTTGTTGCTCCCATTTCTCCCGTTGCTTCTTGTTCTCCATCCTCTATCCAGAATCCGCCATCCACCACCCTTCATCCATCATCCTCTATCCATCATCTGCCATCCCCTATCCTCTATCTACCATCCACCATTCTCCATGCACCATTCTCCTTCTTCTATCCTCCATCCTCTACCATCTACCACCATCCCCCATTCATCATTCACCATCCTCCATTCAACATACAGCCCTCTATCTACCATCCACCAACCTCCATCATATATCCTCCATCCTCTATCCACCATCCCCCATCCTCCATTCATCTTCCATCATCCTCCATCAACTACCATCTTAAATCTTACACCCACCATCCTTATCCTTCATCCACCATCCTCTATCCACCATTCACCATCCGCCATCTACCAACCTCCATAAACCATCCTCCATTCAGCATCCTCCATCTTTCATCCACTACCCTCTATCCACCATCCATTGTGGTAAAGTTGCCATTTAGTAGGATTGCATAGCTAATGCACCGAAAACGAACGACCTGCCGCTAAATCATATGAAATACACTCAAATGTTGAAATAACTCGCGAACCACTAACTGTTTAATGATTTTTCTAACGCTCAAACCATCGCGGGCGTACCCTCAACAAATCATCAAAGTTTCATCGCAATCGAATGAGTAGTTTAGGAGCTTATACTGGACAAACAAACATTCAATTATATACATATATAGAGATGAAATATTGAATATCTAATACTTCTGAAAAGACACATTACTTTATAACCCTTTATAATTGCTTAAATTTCTTTTTTAGTATTATACATTTACTTTTCTTTTCATTTTCAACTTTCTAGCATCCGCCGTTGTTGAAATATGAAAAATAACACCCATAGTCCAGGTCAAAGTGCACTTTAAGAACCAGTGATGCGCCAAATTGCACATTCAGTTTGAGAACCATTTTATATGAATTGTTTTAATATCAAACCAACCGCTGTTGGTATAGTATCAAAGTTTATGTTGGTAGTAGAACTAGTGACAAATCCCTGCCTTTTCCTGCCCTCCAATCTTAGGAGAACGACAGGACCAAGATAGGTATTGATGATTCTGAAAGTTGCAATGGATCGGTCATGACTTGAGGAAGTCAGAGGAAAACATCGGCAAACATGGTCTGGATAACAAGCGCCGTGGTGGTCCAAGAAAGAAGTAAATTAGCTCTGACGACAAATAAAGGCTGGAGTCCAGGATTGCTACTTACTGAGGAACACTGCCTTCATCGTAAAACACACAGAAACTGAAGAAATAATGAAGGTAAATTTTTTTCTTTAAGTACTTTCTATTAATATTGTTAGCCCATTTGTCGACAGATTTTTACCGCCTAAAGCCTCCTGACTCTTGTTTTGCAGACAAGATTTTAATTATTGCGTCCAAACTCGAATTACATAGCAAAACTTTTCCCAGTTAAAAAGCCAAAACTAACAAAAACTAGAAAACATTATTTGCTAAATTCATTTGCAAGCACTTCAATAAACAGCAGCAACAACTTCTTCTCGAGTCTCGTTACTCTTCACATCTTGATTTCGAAATGAAATTCACACATTTCAGCCAATTGAAATTTGAATTATGAAATTTAAACGATATGCGCACTATTCTTTTCGCGATGTGATACAACATACAATACAAAGTGGTGCTCAATGTACTGAAACATTGAAGATTGAACCCAATTTAAGTCCATCGAAGAGAGTATGACGATTTCTTCATGATGTGAATTTCTGGTATGGCTACAAGTAGTATTTTGCGTTCAATAAAAAAAATCATCTACTACTGCTAGTTCCGCATAAATAACATTCCAATTTAAGAAGTGATCGTATCAGTTTATTGACGAAAGTTTACAAAGCTCCATAACGATGGACGATACAACTGGTTGTTGGTCAGTTTTAATGGAAATTATGTCATCATTGCAATAAATAACATTTAAATTACTACATATCTTTGTAAAAAAAAAATTCCATTAGAAACTAACTCTGTAGAATGATAACAATTAATAACTATTTCTGGAATTATCATGTTTTGTGTTTTTGTTGAATCCGATAACAATGACGAGTTAATGACCGCTAGCTATCAGTAAATTGTTTGAGATGATCAGTGTTTTTGATACGCACCCTTTAAAAAAAAAAAACATTTGTAAAATTGACGAAAATACGATTTAATCTTAATACTAAAAGATAAGGAGTAGGTCAAGATTTTTCATGGTTATTAAGACAACAATATTTGGCGCATGGCTGTATCATGTGGCGCCGGGATAAACAAATATATAAAAGGTCACCTACATTGTTGCCATAGTTTTTCTTTCAGCTCTTCTGTTGTCAACATATAAAATCCGGGTCGATGGTACAAAATATGCTCAATTCTTTAAAAAATCCGAATCGACGGTACAAAATATGTTCAATTCTACATAAAATCCGGCACGACGGAATAAAATACTCGTAGGTATACTCAAATCTTCAAAAAAAAATTATTAATTTTTCTTCGAAAGAGGTTAACCATACCAGCTACATTTGCCAATTTATCTATTTATCATATTTTAGGATGAAGTAATTTAATTAATTAGTAAACAGTAGTTATATACTATCAGTGAAAAAATTTGCCACAAAAATTAATTTCTAAGGAAATGCACCTAAAGATTTTTATGTTCCCACAGGACTCACTGTGTGTTTTTGTGGTTTATGGTTCCCTATCGCTACGGGCCTCCACGCAGTGCAAGAGTATTCGAATAAACACAATAAGCATATTTTTTCAGACGTCCCAAAACTTTAGGGAATCAAGTTAAATTACCTAAATACCTAATTTCATTTTATATTTGAAATATCCTAAAAAATATTAACCTCCAAAACAGCTTATTGGTTTTAGGATTGCAATTGACAAATAACTTATGTTGCATCTCGACTACAACGTCGTTCCAAACATCGACCCAAAAATAATAAAGTTACTGCTCAAAGATTTTCGGACTGCGTTCCGAATTTTGACACAAACTTTCGTCCTAACTATTGCTAGAGTTTTGGTCTGTTCTAATTTTTTTGAGATTGTATGCTACAATATTTTAATAATCTAGTCCAGGGGGCATTTCGAAGAAATGAAGATACGACATGAGTTCCTATTTTTAAAGTGTGTTTGTTTTAAAATATGAGAATAAACATTGGTCTATTTTCCCTGGCCGACATTAGGTTCTCTCCATGATGGTGAAGTTAAGACCGTTGATTATGAAATTAAGAGCATTTCTTTATTTTAAAATCGATAATAAAATTTCAAAAAAATTTGCTACTCTGAAATTTTGATTTTTCAAACTTTAGGGCGCCCAAGGAGGACTGAAAAAATATCCGCGGCATGCAAACGTGTTTAAAGCACGGAGTTACGGAAGAAGCACACTACAAAAATATTTAATTTTTAACAGGAGCAAGGAGCGGTTTGAGCAGTTAACTAATATCTCTAAGGTTTGTCGAGGTATCGAATTATATATACTTCTGTGGGCTTTCTACATATGTAAGCGCGTTGTTTACGTTTGCACGAATTCCGAAATATTTCTTCAAAATCGTCTAAGAACCAATTTAAGCCCTTTTCGATATTAAACTCCAAAGGGCGAATAAAGTTCATGTGTAAGTTTTTTTGAATCTTAACAAATGTTTAACGTCAAATGCGACATCAAATAAGTTTCTGAATTTTATCGAGCTCTAAAGGTGTGTAAAATGACTGAGTAAATTTTTACGAATTACGACATATCTTTCGTCGGTTAAGATATCGAATGGTTTGTTTTTACTTTAATCGACTAAAAATCGTTTCCAATTTTTTTTTTGTAATAAGCTCCTAAGGGATTAGTTCGGTGTTTTTGATCTTACGTTTTTATTGAAATTAGAAATAGGTATAAATAAAAAAAAATTTGCCAAACAATCTAGGAGCAACTTTATTAAAGTTTGGCTAGTATTCCGAAACGCATTTAAAGCTGAGATGTGGTGCAGGTTAGTTTGCGCCTCACAGTCTATAGAATAAAATATTTCAAACGTTATTTGTCGCACAGTAACTAAAATAAAATAAAATTGCGCCCAGACAGCTGATTTTAATTTTTTTTTTTATTTGGTTGTTGCGCGAATAACTTTGATTTTTGTAAATTCGTAAAATATCATATCTCAGGGCAACTCTCAACGTCCCCAATGCTGTGAATCTTCGTTAAAAATTGCTCACAATAATCGGTGCAGACTCGCAAATTTAACATTAAGGCCCCATGGGTCCGGTACGACCATTTTTTTCCCTGCTTGATTTTTTCTTCTTGAGAGTATTTTAATCGATTGAAATCGTTTTTCGTTCGTGTAATTTGGAGTGGACAATTGCCAGCATCGTTCGCTGTCTATCAGTCTTTCTATTAAAAATCAATAATTTTTTCATTGATTTATCTTCAAGAAATACTAATTGATTATACTATCGGTGATACTTTTCAATGAAATGCGGTCTTCTTATGTATGGTAATTCTTTGTCATAAAAATCGTGAAAAATTGCTTCAGTTTGACTTCATATATTATTACTAAAAATGAAAATTTTGTAAAATTTGATTTATAGAAGACCTTCTTTAAGATTTTTTCCAACATTACATTAATAAAAATTACATGTTAATTATTCAAGAAATAGGTAATATGCGTTTAAAAAACTCGAATTTACACATTTTAAAAAATGTTCAAGAGTTGTTGTTCTAATAGAATTTTTTTCCAAATACAGTTTTGAATTTTTTTCTCTATGGACGACCTAGTTTACATAGCAGCTAATAAAGTGGTGTAATTTTTTTTTTGCTTTTTTGTTGCCATTAACGTGAAATACTGGTAAGAAAACAGCCATAAATCATCAAAATCGCATTTAACGTGCTCATGGAGCCTTAAGTTGTTCCAACTATCGGATGGTGTATGGACTTAGGTATCATCATTTAGCTTAGTTGGATAGAAAAACAAGCAACAACTCGTCACATATAATCGATGTGACGAGTTGTTGCCGTTTTTTTTTCGGAAAATACCTTTTCTCACGATGTAAAATAAGCAGAAGTCAGAACTGTATAGTTTCCTTTCCGTTCCTTTTCTTTGAACATACAGCTACCATAACGCATTTCAAACGTTTTTTAAGACCCCATGGTAAAAATCAAAGAGGTATACATGTCGTCATACATTACCTACATATTCAGAAAAAATCACATAATATGTTTTACCACACAACTATGCTAACTAGCTTTACCTGACCGGCATATGTTATTTGTAAAAAAAAATTTCCCGATAATTTGTTTCTCACGTGATTGAGTGGATTCGGTAATTAAATGTCGGAAGTCCGGGATATGTGACATGCCAGTAACTACCTACCTACGTGCGGTGATAATTAACCAAAACCGGCCTCAGCCACTTAACTGTTCAAAGTTTTATAGTTTGATAAAAACTTAGGATAGTTAAACTTAATAATTTCTTAGGCTAGTTTTCACGCGTAGGATTGAGTACATATTTGAAGATGTAGTTATATGTAGAAAGTTTGTAGGTACTCAGGGTGGTTTGACCACCCATAAAGCGATTTGGTTGGCAAATATATTTATTTTCCAGGACCCTTAAAACTTCATACGAGATTATTTTTTCAGTCATCATCTAAAGAAGCTGTTTTATTTTGATATGCAAATTAGAGCTTCGTTTCCAGCCAACAGAAGATAGTGTTTCCAAACAGTTCCTAGTCTTGAAGTGATGATACGTTCTATCTTAAATATTAAGAGCAATCCGTACAGTACGCATGGCTTTGAATAAATTTTCTAATTAGAAAATGATTAAAAATGAAAAAACGTCTAGTCTGATTCCGCTGCCGTGCCAACCAGAACGTGGAATTTCATAATAGAGTAAAAAGTTCAACAGGCATTTGATAGATTTAATCAAACCACTTTATTGTACTAAGGTGAAAAATATATTTAGTTTTAAATTTATGTTTCCTTCTTCTAACATTCATGTGCCAGTTATTGAATGCATCGACATAAAGGTGAATTTTATATGAATGAATATTTCCATTAGATACAGGTGTGGGCGAACTGGAAATAAATTACGAGTAGTACGTCCCACGTAAATTTTTGTCCGGCTACTATACCTTTTGGCTTAATACGAGCCGCAATATGAAGCAATTTGTTATGGTCGAATAAAAAATCTTTTTGCGATTGCCATTTGGCAACTTGTTGACTACTAACAGCTAAAAGTTATGGAAAATACAACAATTTGAGGCTAAACGAGCCAATATTGTTCGAAGAGTTGATTATGTCTCTTAGATCCCCCAATATGAAATCAACTAAAGACCCTCACGGTTATACCAATTTATTTTATAGGTAGGTTCTTGTAAATAGTTTCGTTTGGAAGACTTCATGGAACTACTGGAAATTAATGGAGGCAATACTATGTACATATATCATAAATAATTTTGCAATTTATTCCTTGGGGAAATGCATACCATAGTACAACAGACTGTACAAATTGTTATAACGCAGAGCTCTGCCGAAATATTTCATCAATTCTCAAAAAATTTCCACAACACTTTCCGAGGATGTTTACGAAAACACGTACCTACGACGCATTTTACCGAAAACATGTACATACAACGAAGAAACTATTTAATGCTGCAGAAACTCTATTTTATGCTTGTGCAACGTCTTCATTAGCTAATAAATTCTCTTTTCATTACTACTATACAAACTAATTTGTTTCAAACAATTTCGCAGGTATAATTTTGCTACCTATTTGTCAAAACAACATTAACATTAAGCTATCTAATATATGAAAATACAAGCAGTAAATGTTTGGGGAGGATGGAAATCTACACCTGTGAACCGTTCCCTCCCAAATTTTGCATGTACATTCTCGAAACTACCGGACAGGTTAAGAACATAATTATATTCCCGAAATTTGGTTCGTATATTTGTTATAAATATGTAAAATAAATTTAACTTTAATAAGTTGAACCAGTTGAACCTGATCTAATCTTAGGTTTATACGAGCGGGTAAGGCATCTGACTAGAAATCAGATGATTCCCTCTGGGAGCGTAGGTTCGGATTCCGACTGCGAACATGTGCGATTTTTTTTTTTAATTTATTTGTTACAATTTTTTTTAATTTTAGGTATTCGTTATAAACAGTTTAATTTTCCATAAGATTAGCATTGGCGTGAGTAGCGCCTCCGCTCAACGGGAGAGACGGTAGTAACAGGGGCGAAGGAACAACGTGAGCGGCTTCATGCATAAAAATAAAATAAGTTGCCTAGTCTAAACACTACTTTTTTTTACATGTTAAATTAACCTACTTAAACGCGTTTAAAACGCATAATCTGTATATGGGTATAAGTATGAAAATTTTATATTTTCAAATTTATTCCTGGAATTTAAGAGATTCATTGGTATAAAGTTCAGCAGATGATCAATTTTGGTAAGGAGCTGAAATTTGCGAAATATTATCCTGAACTCTCCACAAAAAAGATTCGAAGGATACATCGCGGAAGAATATCAAATTTGACACACTAAATACTAGTAGCACGATTCTAATTCGATCAATTGCACTGCTTATTGCTGCAAATTTGACATAGTGGCATACAGTGTAATATGTACAAGCTTAAGTGTCTACAGTGTATGAATTTGAGTCTACACTTTTTTTTTAAAAAATTGAGAGTAACTATTTTTTAGTTTCAAATCGAATATGAAATTCAGCAGTAATAGACCTCAGTCAAAATCTGATAACAGTCTGGAGAAAAACTGAATTCCGATTTAGATTGTAGATTTTCATTTTACAGGATTGGAATACGGAATACTTAGATCAAAAATTTGTCCTAAAATTTGTGTTCAATAAAGATGAGAGCAATGCGAGCGACTTTCACGATGACACAATTGCGTAAATCTATTTGCAGTTTAAGTGGGTTCCCTAAGATACATTCAAAAAATTTTAAATTACTTCTGTATTGCTTTACGAAGGAATCCTCGATCTTCTTTATATTAATTTTTTACCGACAACCATTTCAAAGTTAATGTGTGCTGAATTTGAATTTATTGCTTGAAGTAATCTCAGGTTGTTGGCCAAAATGCGTGGACCCCCTTATGTACCTCCTAATATATATATACCATGAACAAATAGGTTGAGATTCTTACAAGTAACCACTTAAATTAAAGGTGCGGATGTTTCCTTTTCAAATCCAAAAACATATTTAAAAAAAAAAAATATTTACGCCCTGGATGGGTACGTAGGAGGTACGCGTACCCCCCAACGTACCATGAGCAAATAGGCTGAGATTTTTACAAGTGACCACTTAAATTAAAGGTGGGGTTTTTTCAAGTACAAATAAGGTTTTTTTAAACATACTTTTTTATACTAATATAATTTTTTTTAATATAAATTTCTTTAATATGTACATTAAAATAGAGTTTTTTTAAATAGTTTTTTTTAGAAGATTTCATCCACTTTTCTTAAGTTCGAAAAAGTCATTAAATTAAACCATGGATTTTCTTGAGGCACTTCAATCTACCGCCAGTGCTGAAAATCTAAAACGCAACCCACCCTATAATGACTTTGAGTTGTTAAAAATGAAATGAGATAATTATATATTTACAACGAATCTTAGACAGGAAATATAAATGTGAATGATGCATCTAAAATTTTTTATTTCTTTTTTTTTTATTTCTTCATTACAGGCTTAGTGGTCGCTTGCGGCTTGGGAATGTATTTTTAGTAAAGAAAAACTCGAAAAAAAACTTTCATATCTTTTAAAAGTTGATTCACATCCATCAAAATGCATTTAATACTACCGTCAACAACAAGTTCTATCTAAAATACACTAACAATTCCGGTAACCATATAGGTTCATCGAATTCAATGAATCGAAAGCGAAATTTTTTTAGAATGTATTCGCTTGGATTGGAGTTGAAAAACTGGTTCCTATGCACCCAAAGCTGCTGGTGGTAGGCCCATCTAAAACCAGATTTTCAATCGTTGGAAAATGTTTTATACAACATTTTGATTACGACAATTGCATGTTTCGTATATACACCTTCGATTTTGAAGCATGAAGTAGGTTCGTATATTTCATTCATGGATTATGTTGCCCGGCCTCTTTGGTAGTTATATGATAATGAAGTAATTGGCCCCCTCGAGATTCTACTCTTACCAACATTAGCGAACGGGATGAGTTTCACGTTTTTCTTACTCATAAGGAAAATCAGACTAAATCTTTAAGATTATGGAGTACTTATTTACATATATTTTTGGAGATGATGGTTGAGCGATGACCTCTAATTGGTTTTTATTTCGCGCAAGGTAACATGCCAATTTATAGTAATAGTTTCTTTATTAATTTTTATATGAAAAATGATTTTTTTTTTTGAATCTATGACTTCTTAGATTTTGTCAAACAACTTATAATGCTGAAACTAAGAGAACTAAATAAGTTTCTAAATTAGCAATGATATTGTCCATTAAATTGTTCAGCTAATAACCTACGATATATTTTTATACTCTAGATGAAATCATTAAGAGTATTATAAGTTTAGTCCTCGGACGAAAAAAACTTATACATATATAATTTTTTGTTTTTTTGTGGCCAAAAACCTCAAATCCGATTGTCCGTCTGTCTGTCCGTTAGCACGACAACTCAAGAACGCCTTGACCTAGGATCTTGCAATTTTGAATCTGAATGGTTGATGGTTGAATTTGTAAGGCAAAGTTCGTTAACGGGCAAAATCGTCCTACTCCTTAGCGTAGCTGCCATACAAAATGTCCTTAAATTACGTGTTCAAGAATATTGACCAATAGCTTCGAAACGCATAAAGCTACGTCTTTGAAATTCTGTATAAGTACATTGGTTTTTCAGTAGTTGAAGCTTAATGTATGATTATGGAAAAAAAAAGTCCTATTAGTCCTTCGTGTAGCTGCCATACAAATATCCTGATAATGTCTTCACTTAATTTACGAAACTCACTATAACTCAAGTAATCGTTTAGTTACGAATTCGGAATTTTGTATTATACAAATGAGTTTTGAGTGATACTTAACAAAGTTCGAGTTCTGGTACCATCCATGCAAAAAATCCTTAAGACACGTGTTCATCAATATTTTTCGATAGCTTTGGAACGCGTGAAGCTACGTATTTCAAATTTTTTACACATTTGAATTTGAATGGTTCAAAAAAAAAGGATAAATATTTAAGAAATCGAGTGAGTCCTTTCTGCACCTTCCATGTGAAAGTCCTTCAAAAAGGATATTTTCTTACGATAACTGTTCCAGTTCAAGATATGAAATTAAACACTGAATATTGTCTTTTAGTTTTGAGTAGCAACCAACTGGAAATCCTTAATAAAGGACACCTTATTCTGCTTTATCATCAACTACGTTATTCATCTAGATTCTGGAGTATCTCTTGCAGCCGATTGCGATTGCGACTGCGGTATGTTTTTTTACCGGATTTTCATTCTGTTTGATTTTTTGAGTAGCTGATTAGCTCACCTTTATTTTTAAAATGCTATACGTGACTATTAGATAAAGCTGTTTCTCGGAATCGCAAGTACCCTTGCCAATTTTTCTCATAAAATGCTAAAAACTCTTCCTTTCCTTAAATTGAACGAGAAAATCGGAAAAAACCAAATTAGATTGAATTTTTGGTTCTAACGCTCCACATTTTCGGCTAGCACCGCCTCGTTTTACAACCAATTTTCATTCTGTCTTCCTTTTTGAGTAGGTGGTGATCCGTTCTTTATTTTTGATATGCGATACATGACTATTCATGAAAAATTTAAGGAAACCTTGCTACCCCTACCGAAAATTGTATTTTTCTTGGTTGTCTCAAATGTAGCATTATATAGTCGTCAATTTTTAGCTTTCTATCTTTTCCTGTTCAATAGGATCTTATCCAGGTAATTGGCAATTAAATTCTTAAAAATTTCGTAGAATTCATTTACAATTATTAGCAGTAAAGTCCATGGTATTTCTTTTTAATTTCAGTCCACTATAATGGATTTAGGTACTTATGTCTGCTTGTTCTCTACACCTAAATTTGATGTTTTAGATATGTATGTATGTATTTCATTGCAGCTGAAAAGCGTCGAGAGCCTCGAAAATTTAATGCACGATGTTAAAAGCCCAGAATGATACTCACAACAATTATTTCCGATTACTTTGTCTGTAAACAGTTTTATTAAGCACCAATTAATAAAATGCCCTTAGTTGTTGTCGCAGAAAAGTTTATTTTCAATCGCCAGTTATTTTCTCGTCTTGATGTTCATATTTCAAATTTTACGGAAATGTTGCTACCCCTACTTAAAATTGTATTTTTCTTGGTTGTCTCAAATGTAGCATTATAAAGTCGTCAATTTTTAGCTTTCTATCTTTTCCTGTTTCCAATAGGATCTTATCCAGGTAATTGGCAATTAAATTCTTTAAAATTTCGTAGAATCCATTTACTATTATTAACAGTAAAGTCCATGGTATTTCTTTTTAATTTCAGTCCACTGTAATGGACCTACTTATCTCTGAATTTGATGTTTTAGATATATATGTATGTATGTAGTATTTCATTGCAGCTGAAAAGCGTCGAGAGCCTCGAACATTTGATGCACGTTGATGTTAAAGGCCCAGAATGATTTTCACAAAAATTATTTCTGATTACTTTATCTGTACATACAGTTTTATTAAGCACCAATTAATTGAAATGCCCTTAGTGGTTGTCGCAGAAAAGTTTATTTTCAATCGCCGGCTATTTTCTCGTCATGATGTTCATATTTCATGGAGAAGATAACTCAAGCATGATCCACCTTTCTTCGGAAGTTGTTTAATTCTTGGTTGCAGCTCCTGGGATAAACATTCTCGTGGATCTTGTAGGTTGGTTTGGTATCAGAATATGCTGCAATTATTAATTGCTAAACATATTCCCTCCGTTTTGTTTGCAGAGACTGGGTTTGTGGCTTATAATAGCCTTGTCTTCGATTTTCAGCGACTTTTGTTATCTTCTGAAAGTAACACTTAATATCATAGTAGATGTTAGAGGAGTTTCAAAATAACATGAATGTTGATAATAAACCTACAACACGAACAAATATTTAATTCCGCACATAAAAACAATTTGAATAGGGCAATTAGTTTTTTTTTCTCTACACAACAACGTTCCTAACTATAAAACCCATGTTCCAGCTTATTAACCTTCTTGATCACCTGAATGTACGTTACGTAGGTATATTTTATACGCAAGATCAAAACCCGAAACTGCGGTAGCCAATGACCCTGATATGACCATGAGCCATGAGGATACAACTTCACGGGTCTTATTTTTATTGCCATCATTGAAGCACTTACCGATGATAACAGGTTCCATCTTATCATTTAATGTTGACATAAATGACTAATCCATTGATAAATCCAATTCGAGAGTGAGAAGAAAATTGTAATTTCGAAAAATAGTAATCTTGACTAACTAAAACCGGACGTGAAACACTTTACTAAAACACAGTGCAGGCAAAAAATTTAATTGATCTTTCGGAATTAATTTTTTAAGCCAGCAATAATGCCGCCATCACAGCAGTAAACTCACAAACACATAGGCAACAAGAAGAAAAAACAACTTAGGGGGCGAATTCCTTCTGTTAAGGCCTTAACACACGATCACCAAAGACATTAAATCACTTCGAACGATCTTCGTTAATTCCACACAGACTTCAAAGGATAAAACGCTCTGAAGAATCACTTTTCACTACATAAATCACCACTTTTCTATTAAATACCGAATGCCGCCGATCAACAGGTGATCGTTCGTATAAAAAAAAAATGTCGAACTTTGAAATTATACTGCACAAAGTGATCGTCGCGTGTGATATTCTCTACAATTTACCCGGGGTTTAAACCGTCGTTAATACCGGCTTCGAAACGGATCGAGCTTAATTCGTTATTCGTTCGATCGTTTTTCTTCAATTTAATATCGATAACGTAACAATAGTACTAATTACTAACACGTTCTGAAGAAAAACGTAAATAAGAGATCGCGACGCCGTATATCTCTTGTACTTATAACGATCGCGTTCACAATTACACTGATGATGACTGCGATCTTGTCTTGATCGTCGTGCCCGTAATCGTGCGCTTTCCTATGCCCATCGAACGGCTGACGTTTCTTTCAACAAGCACCCATCTGTCAAACATACGGCAAAAACCAGTCCGGTAAGAGGTCTTTAATTCTGTATAGGGTCTCACAACTCAAGTTGGGCGATCTGTAGAAATAACACTGTGATGTAGAAAAGTACAGTCATGGTTGTAAGTTCGACTCTATGTTGTTCGAATTCTGTACAAAAAACCGATAAGATCAACTGAGACCCTAAGCGACGCAATAGCTTCGTATTTATGTAATTTTAAATTGTCCGACTCTCATGTTGTAATTCTCAATATATGATAATTATAACTAATTTATTTATTTTTATTTTATTGCATTGCATTCAATTTCTTACACTATTGGCAACTCCCAACGTCTTCATTTACAACACGATCGTTGTTATCACTGAAAATCACGTTATACAGTAAAAATCTTGTAGTAGAAAAACTGATCCGTAAACAAAGCCTGCTGCACTTAAATACTGCATGTGTTGAGTCGAGAACTTTCCGGCTTATTCGATTCATTGTGCAGGAAGTGTCTAGAACATTTGAGAGGTTCGTAGAGCTACCTGTGCCATTCTAATTAGTTATTAAAAGGTTGTAGCCTTCTCCGGACACTTCGATATCATTGAAAAGTAAGTGGTTCGGGTGGCCAGGGTCGAATTTTACAATATATTCATTACAATCATAGAGATGACAAGTAGCGATTGACTTGAATTCGGACGTCGTCGCATTCACATGCACACAAAACAACCAGAATTGACATAACGGCCCTGTTTTGTCTCACTCACTCACCCGCTAAAACAATAACAAATTGATATAACGACCATGTTTTGTGCCACTTCTCATCGTGTTTTTGACTTCAAAGAGCTTGGTACAAAACCGTAGGCTTGTCGTCTCCAGTAGCTCTATGATTACAATACATAACTTGTTTCCGTTAATTAAAGTAACTTCGGATATTATGGTATATGCGGGTAAAGTGGTACAATTGGATATTTCCATTGCCATACATAAATTTAAACTATGAAATTGATATCATGAATTGGGTTCTACTACGGCTAATATTAACGTATACTTGTACACTTGTATACTCTAGCTAAGAAGGCATATTTTCTTATCTCCCGTTTATACTCCCGTTTATCCATTGGTCATGTTTCTCCCGTTGATACATTACTCCCGTTTCGGGTACACTTTCTCAGCTCAAGAAACTGGAGACATTAAAGCCATTTTTCATTTTTCACTTTTTATTTTTCATTTTCTCCCATCCCCCATCCTCCATCCACCATCCTCCATCCTCCATCCACCATCCTCCATCCACCATCCTCCATTCTCTATCCACCATCCTCCATACTTCATCCACTCAAATGTTAAAATAACTCGCGAACCACCAATTTCACGAATATATAATTATGTTACATCGCCCCTGTTACTCCCGACACGTGTTCGCAGCCCGTAGTAAAATCGAAACAAATAAATTAAAAAAAAGCTTACATGTTCGCGGCTGGCAGGATTCGAACCTACGCTCCCAAAGGGAATCATCTGATTTCTAGTCAGACGCCTTACCCGCTCGGCTACGACTGCCTGTTGTAAATTTTTAATTCTAAGTCAGGTTCATCTGATTCAACTTATTAAAAAACTCAAATGTCGAAATAACTCGCAAACCACCAATTTCGGGAATATACGATTATGTTCTCGACCTGTCCGGTAGTCTCGAAAATGTCCATGCAAAATTTGGAAGGGAACGGTTCACAGGTGTAGATTTTAATAGCGCTCGACCAAAAAACTGACTTATTTTTATATATTAGATTATCTTTTATACATTTTTTTTTCATAATTATTTTTTTTTTTTGTTTTGTTTTAGGCAAATTTAATTCATTTTGTTTGATAAAAATAGATATAAACATAATAATACTGTTATACAATAGATTTACGAGTATTATTAATTTTATACAAAATTAAGGCAATACTCGTATATATTATTTGAAATAGGTTTCGGTTAATTAGCTGCAGTATACCACATTACCCATCCAGTGTATACCACATTACCCGCCAAGTTTTCTAAATGGAATTATAGGCATAGTGTCATATTTTTCAAAATAAATTCTTAATGAATTTGAAAAATCTGTACCTCAGAGGTAAACTGCCGTAAGTGACATTTCGTAAAATGTTCAGTAGACCGTTTTATAACTATACATTTGCTCTATCAATACAAGGCAGATACGATTAAATACTCATTGATTATTTTGGCTTCGTTTAGCTCTGCGGATGCGATGATTTACCACTTAAAAATATACATCCCAACAATGCAATTACATTAATAATCCCAAAATCGAAAATTTGGTAGTTACGACAGTTTACCTCTGAGGTACAGAAATAGTCTAAATTAAATGGAAAATGACAACATACTAATTAATAAGTATTTGTGGCTAATAATAGTTGAATTTTTCATGAAACTTTACCAGCAATTGATGAAAAAGTCAAGGGTATACCATATTATCCGAAGTTACTCTATTCACTATAACTCAAATTTTTTTTTATTAATCAGTTTTGAGTTTAAATTATGCTAGAAGTTCTTTAGTGAATTAAACTTATTGTAAGCCCGATTTTTTTAAACGAATAACTTTATGAGGTTTTCTCAACGACAGATATGAGAAACGAAATTTTATTCCATTATATTTTTCTTAAAGCCCTGCAATCGCGTCTGAGGTAAAGGACAAAAAGAACACACGATATATCGTGTGAATGCTTTGTATACCCCAATAAAGTGAAATTTAAATTCATTTTGAATTTAAAGCAAAAATGACCAAGTTGGCATGTGAACAATATCCTGTCCTCACATAAGTTTTCAAATAACATAGTTACAATTATTCCACGAAAATTGTGTACACTCTATTCTTCAGGGTAAGTCAAGAATCGGTCAGTAATATTTTTAATTATTATTTTTTACATTAAAAAGTCCATTTTAGTAGTCATTACCATTAAAAATATGGGCTTAAATTTTCTTTTGTTTTTATTTCTTATAATATGTTATTTTTGAGCTTAAAAAAATCGTTTATTTTTTCCAACAGTTTTAATAATATTTATTATAATAAAACTTAACTGGTTTCTAGTGTTACAACATCACCCTAATTTTGAATTTATTTCAAACGTAAATCTTAAATATCTCACTGTATAAAAGAAATGGACTTATATCAATTTCAAATACAACAGCTCATATAGTAGTAATTCATTTACGGTTTATAAATACAGATTTATTGTTATTCCTTCATTCATTGGCGAATCATCCGATCTGAACAGCTCGTTTACACTAATGACTTATTTACTAATGTTTTAATTTAAGCGGAAAACCTCCTTTACATGGTCTATAAATACAAAATTTTCACGAATTATTTTCTCTGGTATAATAACTCGAAACGCTTTTAAATTTTGAAGACAATTTAATGCACAGTTCAAGAGCACAATGTAATTCTTTTATATTAAAAAAAATAGATTTTGAATTTAAAAAATCGGCCAATAGTCTCGGCCTAACTTTATTATTTTTTGAGTACAAGTCCGAATCATGCTTAAGGCTAGTGCACGTTAAATGCGATTTTGATGGTTTATGACTGTTTTCTTGCCAATATTTCACATTAATAGCAACAAAAAAAAAAACAAAATAAAATTACACTACTTTATTAGCTGGTATGTAAACTAGGGCGTCCAGAGAGGAAAAAATTCAAAACTGTATTTGGAAAAAATGCTATAAGAACAACAACCCTTGAACATTTTTTAAAACGCGTAAATTCGAGTTTTCTTAAACGCATATTACCTATATCTTGAATAATTCACATGTCATTTTCATTAATATAATGCTAGAAAAAATATTAAAGAAGGTCTTCCATAGATCAAATTTTAAAAAAAATAATTTTTTTAATATTATGTGAAGTCAAACTGAAGCATTTTTTCACGATTTTCATGGCAAGAAATACATAAGACCGCATTTCATTGAAAAGTATCATAGATAGTATACTTAATTGGTATATCTAGAAGATAAATCAATGAAAAAATTATTGATTTTTAATAGTTATGCGTTTCAAATAATTTGAAAACTTATAACACTATTTTTTTCTGTAAAATCAAAATTACTTCGCTGATAGACAGCGAACGATGCATACGTATTGTCCACACCAAATTACACGAACGAAAAACGATTAAAATCCTCTCAAGAAAGAAAAATCAAACTGGGATAAAAAATTGTCATACCGGACTCATGGGGCCTTAAGGCTAAGAAGCGGAGTAGGTGTACTATGCAACTGACAACCTAAAGAGTAACCAGGAGGCGATTGAAAAGGTATTGTTTACATTGTCAGTTGCATAGTAACCTAGGTACATCGCTCACAGCATTCAATGCATTCCGGACTTCTACCCAAAATATAATAAAGTTGCGCCCAGACTTTTGAAAGATTTCACAGACACCCACACCCACACCCACAAAATTTTTTTGTTTTTCTACTAAAAGTCTAATATTAGGTACTCCAACTCCTGTAAAATTTTCAAAATTATATCTGCTCCGTTTTTGAGATATAAAAATGATTTAAAATATAAATGAGATATAAAAATGATTTTTTTTTTAAAAAAATTGCTACCCCTCCACTTTTTTGCACCACCTCACCCCTTTCCGCTTTATGGGATGTAACTCATAAACACTGCAGATATCGGCTGAAATGTTTTCAGAGAATATTCTTGAATAGCTTAGAAATTGATTAAGACTATATATATCCAAAAAATCGATTTTTGGACCCGATAAACGAATGCTCCCCCCCTCCCCTTAAGCTAGTATCACACAATGCCGTATTGTCAAATATTTGACTAAAGAATTTGACGAACAGTTCTATCAAATAATTTTCGACAAGAATGTAGAGATTATAAAATAATGTGGCAAACAAAAATTTGACGATTAGACTATATGACAAAATTTGCCAGTCAAACTTTGGACAGCGTAGCATTCAGTGTAATATTAGGTTCAGACGCAGCTGTCTGACTGGAACAGGTTCTTAGTGTAGTGTACCTATCTAATACAAAAATTGCATGAGTTTTCGAGAATATATAACATAAATTACTTTAGTATTTAAAAAAAAAAAATATTGTTATCGATTTTTAAAAAAAAAAAAATTGCTACCCTGAAAAATGTTTGTTAAACGTTTTAAGACTTATAAACACCGAAAAGGCAACTAAAATTTTCAGTCCGTCTGTGCGCCGTCCGCCGTCCGCCGTCCGCAAAACGTTAGAAAGCTTATAGCTCTCAAACTCTTTGAGCTATTAAGCTAATTTTTTTTTTTTGTTGGTAGACTGAGCAGCCTCTTCATGTTGCCACCTTTTTGGTGGTGGGGTTGTAAGGGGGGAGGTGGGGAAAGCGTCTTAGACGAAAAATTTTGGTTTCTAGATCTCAGTAATCGTTTAGGCTAGGAGGCTGAAACTGGGAGTTTATATAGAGCATCGATGGTGGACCCATTTGCAATAAAATTATGATATTGGTTAAGGGGTGTGGGAGTGGGGGGGGGAATAATAATACGTCCGAAACACTCGAAAGACGAGATCGAGACATTCTAAAATCCATATCTCCTAATCGGTTAATGTCACGAAATTAAAACTTAATGAACATCTGTGGTGTGGTGTGTGTGTCTATACTAGGAGAATAGATCGGAAACAAATTTTTGAGTGGGGGCAGTGACTTTAGATTACGATATCTTACGAACCAATTGCACTACAAAAACAAAATTCGGTTTCTGTATTTAGGTTGGTAAACACAGTTTTCTCAAAGTAAAATTTTTTTAAGGGGGCGGTGGAGTATGAAGTGGAGGGGATAAGTTTTCTTTTAAAAAATCACGTCTCATATCTCAAGAACAGTGTATGATAGATGCTTAGAATTTTTACCAGAAGTAAGCCAAATAGACCCCTAGCAGAAAACAAAAATTTAGGGGTTTAGGTGTAGAGAGTGACGGTGGGGGATGGTAAAAAGTGCCGATGTTTATATCTTGAGAACCTATAATGATATAAAGCTGAAAGTTGGTATTTAGATAGAGCTACAGTAGTGACATGTTGGAAAAATAATTTTTTTTAGTGGTAGTATGGTAGGGGGTGGGGGGTGTTTTTCCTAAAGCTAGTATTACACTGTATGACCACGCTGTCAAATTGCAGTAGTAAGCAATGCAAAATAGTGAATTTGACCGAATGAATACTGAGAGATTTATTTATATTCGCCTTCTTCGCATCGCATATTACTGCAATTTGACCACTTGGTCAAACAGTGTAATACAAGCTTAACTATAGAACGACTTATGCTAGAAATTTGAAACTCGGTGTGTACCTATATGTAGATCAACTAGAAAAACTAATTTTGGTAAAAAAAATCGAATATCCATTGACGTTCTGAAGGGGGGCAAACAAAACTATCTGTGAAAATAGAATGCATATATTTTCACGTTTTTCGTCATATCTACTAGGTTTTCCCAAATACTGAATTCATGCGGGTTTTTCATATAAATGCTTAGAAATTGTTTTCAGCATGTTTTGAAATCGACCCCTAAGGGGCTGTAAAGCGGTTGTATACTTTTTCATGAATTCTGCCATATCTCTCAGATCTGATCAGATATCGAATATCTTTTCAATTCCACGTGCTTGTTTAATAATCATCTATTTTTAAGTTTTTCCTTTTTCAACCCTTAGACCGCATCACGAAATATGATCCAATTATGTAATTGAATATGTTATTTTAATCGCTTCCCTAACTTTTTGTTAGGTTTTCAGTCACATAGTAACCTATACCGCATCTTAGAATTGAACGCGTTCCGAACTTCTGCCGGAAAAATAATAACGTTGCGCCCAGACTGTTGGCAAATTTTTTTTTACTTTGAAGTAAAAATACTAACTATTAGTAGATTTTTTTCTGTTTTAAGTTTCATGTCTTGTACAATATGAACAAATTGTAATGTTGAAGAATACTGACATTTTTTGTGAATATCAGAAAATTGCGAGGAGGCGCATGAAGTGGTTGGGAGGCAATTTCTTCGACAACATCGAGGATCTGAAGTCGTTGGGCTAGTCCTGCACGGTTTTAGACTGTGTTGGATTGGCGATGATAAGGTACCCTCGAGCTTTCGAAGGGATCGCTATGTGCCCTTTCTATGCGTAACGGTTCTTTGTGCTGCACCTCTTCCTAAAACTATTGTTTAAATAATAAAGTAAAAATCAGTATCTCATCAACATTATCGGACGGTATTATTGTGATTAACTGCAGTTATGGATTTTAAATTCAATTATTAGCTGAGGAGTAGAAGTCTAATTCTTGTCAAGCTCAACCTCCCCAATTCACAATGATGTCGATATTCTTATAGACAATGCAGACCCCACTGCTGAGGTGAGCTCATATTAAAAGTATAATATGCCTAATAACAATAAAATCGTACTCATGCCTACAAGTTAAAATGCTAACACAATATTAGATTCCTACTTTATTTTAGACATTATACCACCGTTCTATGTAAAAAAAAATAACTAACCGTATGCCAGCCTAATAGAGAAAATATCTTATCTTATGTTTGATTACCTGCTGATAACCATCCTTATATAATGCCAGACTGCAAACAGCAGTTACAAGTCAGACAGTTACAGGCGTAGCTTTCTTTACTGAGATGGGGTTAAAAAGAAAAATACGAAAAAAATATATAAATAACAAGTTATTCAAATTTGTTATTTTCGACAATAATCAAGTCGCATTAGTCAGGTATTTACTGTACAACATTTTTTTGTTTCTGACCTGCAAAATTTCGCCGATAATCGTCATACTGCGGCGGACTTCTTACTCCATATCCCGTACTTAATCCTTGTTCGGCCATTAATAAATCCCAACTATTTTCCACACCCAGATCACTGATCTACACTATCACAACACATTGAACTTCTGCGGAATAACATAAACCGGCGCGGCGACACTAAAATAAAAACGATCGATTTTTAGCAATATCCGTTTGCGCCAATAGCGAAAAAAAAAAACACAACGGAAAAATAAAATTAAACGTTCTCGATTCGAATGTTTAATCGCGGTAACTGAACTTGTACGTTGTACGCTTAACGCTCGATGTCGAGCCTCTTATCATCGAAACTCTGCCTTGACTCTATGCCGAGTTGAAACTGGAATTGTATATAAGCTTCGTATGATTAATTGAAATTCTCTTAACTACTAGTTAATTACAGCGCGCTGGCAACTTGCAACTTGATTTTATAAAAAAAAGAAAGAAAAAAATTTGCGCGACATAAATAAGACTTGGCGGCTTATCAGTAAAGTGTCTCTTCGGTTAGGTCCGATAGATAGAAAGAAGATAGATACCTGTCGTGATCACTGTCTTCGAACATTCACGATATAGGTAATTATTGCCATACAAGTCTCATTCAGGTGAAGATGCGATTAGCTTTCTTCTGTCTATAGTCAATCTGTGGAATGAATGTTTGGCACACTTATGTAGGATAAAAGATATGAGAACTAGGCTCGAAATGCTTTGTAACATTTTACCATCATATTTCCTCAATTACTTTCATATTCAGGTTTATCAGTAGACGATCAGTGATCGTTATCCGTTATTATATAATGATCAACCGAATGATGTTTACCGATGATCAGTGATCACTGCACTGTCCACTTGCTAATGAGTTGTGAACTTCGGATGCCGATCGACAAGCAACAATAATCAGATATCCTTGCTGTCCGTCTGTTTAGGACTAACTTCTAAACGTCTAAACCGATTTCAATGAAATTTGGTTCTGCTTTATAGGAGACAACTAGGCTCATAAAAGGAGGGTTCATTTCGCTGGGTAATGCTGTTATGACATTGGCTATACCGGCTATTTCTTAAGTGCAATAAAAGTGCGATAACTGCCCCATCGTGCGACAAGTCGAACAACATTAAAAGAAAGAGATACCACTCTTTCCGACTCTAGCGGCATCTAGTAATCAACATCAATAGCTGCATTGTTAAGAAAAATACCGATTTTAGCGCGTTTTATAACATAAGATGGCACTTTCCACAATTTATACGTACCGAACTGTTAAAAACAAGTCTGTAGCTGTTCAAAAATCCACTGGACGCAAAATTTTTCTTGGATTAAGTGCTAGAATGTTGCGAACCACTGCTGGAATGCGCTATGTAGCGGCTAGTTTTTGACAGTACTCACTTTATAGCTATACGGTCCGCCTCTCTCACACCAAAGTCAAAATTGTACGTTACATCTTCTATTCCTCTCCATTTAGATTTACTAGCCGCTTTAAAGCCGCGAAAATAGCCAGTGTCATAGCTGCATTAAAATGGAACTCATATACAAATTTAAGGGATTATGCGGGTATAGAAGGCCAAAAAGAAGCATATTTTCTTGAATTTTTTTAAAAGATACTACAAGAATTGTACAATTTAAATTTATTGTATATAAAAGTACTATAGTTAAACGTGTGAAAAGTGCTGTGAAAATTTAAAACGAAAATATCAACAAATCTGCCATTGAGAGTCTAGTGAAGTTGACCATGACAAAAAAAAACTGCCCTCACGGTAGTCACCGTAAATCTAGTAATTTTTATCAGAAATCAAAAAACTAAAATTTTCCTGTTAGTATGTGAATATGGCTTGTGCTTGAACGAAGAATTTTTTAAAAATTGAAAATTGAATTTTTGGTAGCGTTTTTTACGATAAATTTTGGCTATATTTGGCTTATAAAATGAGTTGTAATTAAAGGTAAAAAAAATCCTTCGTTCAAGCACAAGCCAATCATGTCTAAAAGCAGTGTGCAAAATTTCAAGCCGATCGGTTTATTAGATTCTGAGAAATTTTGACTACCGGCTTCAAAAAAGTGGATTTGAGAAAAACGCGTTAAAAATTTTAAAGAGAAATAAAACAGAGAAAATGGAATACATGGAATCATCGATTCCGAGCCCATAAAGTGAAGGTTCTGCAGCAGCTGCAAGGACCAATTCATCCTTTTTTTCCTATCTGAGTCAAATTCTGGAATCTAGGGTCTGAGCTTCCGCGTGGTTGTAGGCATACCTGAGATGCTCGGTGGCCGGTTTCGGGTTGCCGGTAAAGACATGTTTAATAGATACAAGGCGCTTTAAATCTCTCTCACTCCTACAGTTTTGCTCCGATCGGCTTAAAATTTTGAGGCAATATTCCTGACATGATGTACTATTCTACACTTTTTTTTTTTTTTTAAATGATCTTTTTGAAGTGTCAAGACCCGCATAAGCCCTTAAGTTTTATTTTTTTTTTGAAGCGGGTGAAAGACTGTTCCTTACTATGATGACGCCTGTTTGTTGCTATGATGACGGCGCAATATTGCAGGGTTACCCCAAGTAACCCACATCGAGAGGGCTCAACATATTTTTGAGAATTTTTTTTCATTGCTATTTTCAGATCTAACAAATCAAAAATGTTTTTTCACATGCGCCCCGATCAAACAATGGCCGGGAATTATACCGACTAAAGTTGCACATTGCGCCCTTGGTAGCGCTAACAAGAGTTTGAAACTGCTCAGGTAAGTCAAGATTACTATACAAATGGCAAACCTTTACATAAATAATTAATTAAAAAAATTTATTCAGCTTTTTTTTAAATTTTTACTTAGTATTATATCAAAACTTTATCAATTCATACAAATATGTTTTTTTTTTATTTTGTTATTTCCTTTTATCCGACAACTTTCAATTATCTGTAAAGAACATTTCTAGTAAATCAGCATTTTCACATTGATCGCCTTCCAATCGCTGTGGCGATTTCCATCGCAAAAGTGTTGGAATTACACTTAAATGCGTGTCCTTATTGGTACGAAATGGACATTTCATATCTTTCCATCTATAAAGTAATGTATGTATAATAATTTAATAGGTTGAAAACTGTATGTTTTTTTTTAAACCAAAAGCGTGTTAGTTTTGAACTTATGTTCGAATTGATGATGCAGTGAATAGGACAGATAGTGAAAGTTTAACATGCTTGGAACGTTAGTAATGAATAGAATATTAACAAATAAAGTGTAGTTGTGCTATAATCCTATCTACTGTAAAATTCAAAATATACGTCTAATTTTAATGGCATTATATTTAATTGACTTTCTATTGTCTAGCAAAGTCTTAACTAATTACTGTATTTTACAAAAATATTTAAGAGTATGTATTACTTTAGGCAGCATGCTTACTACTACAGAAGGTATTTTGGGTAAGTGCCCCGCTCTATTGTATCTAGAATGGAAGAGCTTCTGTCCTGTTTCAAGTGCAATTGATTTGATTTATGCTTGGTACGATTTCCTTTTAGATTTTTGTTTTTCAAATCCATTTAATTTTAATTTAAGGGGTCATCCCGTGTGCAGGCTCTTTTTTTACGCCATTTTTGGGAATTTGTTCTGGCAAACTTAATAATGATAGAACTGTGAAATTTTTACCATATATTTATGCACATGTTGAGCACACTTTAGAACTTTTTCAGCCCCAAATTGTCGGTCATTGCTGAGGTATGTATACACCAACTTAGCCAACCATTTTTAAAAAAAAACCTTGTTTTCGGTAGACACGATTGCGGGCGTTCTGCTTATCTCAAATAAAAAAATCAAACGGCATTTTAATCTGTGAAGTTTGAACTAGTTTTGGACCTAGGATTATCAAAAAATATTGAACAGTTAATTTCTGGCAGCTTGTTGAACTTTTTATCGTTAATTTTGGTGTATTTTTACTTCTTCAGGTCGCCAAAAAAAAAACGGCTTAATGAATCACAATTATCCTAGTTTGGAAACTGTATACATGTGTACGGAATAAGTTTACCAAATTTCACAGAAATCCGTTCGATCGATTTCAAGATATCGTGTCTACCGATTTCAAAACTATCGTTTCGAGAAAAACGCGACTAAACTTTTCATTAGATTCGAAGCAACAAAGGAGCTTAGAGAATATAACGGCCTGTAACTTCTGAACGGCTTCGAATATCGGAATATCATTCCGCCCACATATTTTACACTATATTTGGATGTAATTTATTTTTGGAAACCGTCACACGGGTACTTTTCACCTCTCTCATATGTTTTTTGAGTAGCACTTTAAATCGATCGTATTCAGCATTTTTTAAAATTTGTGGCAGTTGGTTGTACAAAGTAATTGCAACCGTTATTGGGTCCTTCTTTATTCTATCCGTCCGTGCTTGGGGGACTCTTATGTGTTCCACTGCTCGTGTGTTATAGTGGTGTATTTCGCTACAAGTTATAAATACAGTTGACAATTTTCTTTGTTGTTCCCTAATTGCATGAATGTGTTTTGCTCCTTCTACTGCTATTATATCTTTTATGTTAATTTTTCCTGTCATCCTATATAATTCTGTGGTCGATGATGTTCTTAGTAGGTTGTATACAGCTTAAATAATAATAATAATAATCAATGGCGCGACAGCCCAAATCGGGCCTAGGCCTTGAAGTAATGCTAGAGTTACTTCATTGCGAGACCAACGGAACACTAAGAGGTGAAGTGGTCAGCTACACGCTCGTCCGTGATTATTACCCCGATTTTAATTCAGGTACTCATTTTCAGCTGAGTGAATTGGTAGTCCGGCACCCAATCCCATTTTCGAAAATTACTTGTCGCCAAGCAGATTCGAACCTGGTACCCGGTGCACCGAAGGCAAGTGCTCTAGCCACTAAGCCAACCAGACTACTATATACAGCTTATAATGCTTTTGTTTAAAAGTCTCTCTAATTCGTTAATGTTGTATAGAACTGACTGACTCCATCCTAGTATTCCATAGGTTAGAAGAGAGATAATGTGTGCGTTATAGACAAGTTCCTTAATTCTTACTGCCAGGAACTGACTTCTTCTCAGTGCTCCAATAAAAGGTGCTATTTTCTTGAACAAGTTCTGAATGTGAGTTATCCAAGATAAGTTTTCATCAATTGTAATTCCTAAATATTTAGTTTCTTTTATTCGTTTAATCGAAGTGAGTTGTAATGGGATTTATTTTAATGTCTAACCTATTCTTTTGTTTAAAAAGCATGCAATTGGTTTTCGTCGTATTCACGGTTAGCTTGTTTCCCAATAACCAATCACCATATTTCTTTAGATCACTGTTTATGTTATTTTCCAGATTGGTTTGATTCCTTTCCTTGTAGAGTAATAAAGTATCATCGGCGAATATAACATACTTTGCTAATAGTTCTGCTTCACATAGATTGTTTAGTATTCCCTCTCGAGTCAACATAAGTTTCCGAACCGAAAATCATTGGTGTTGTTTAAGCTTATTGTCAGTTCTAAAGCTTTTAGATATTTATCAACTCTGACTTGTGACAGAGAATCGGCCATTGTCATTTTTGTAAACCGAACTATTTTCGATGAAACTTCAAAATCTATCAGTATTTTATACAGTATGCGCCTTTCGATACTGTCGTATGCCTGTTTGAAGTCCACAAATATCTTGTGCACATCAATGTTAAATTCCCAGCACTTTTCAAGTTCCTGTCTAACTGAGAATATTTGGTCCGCGGTCGATCGCCCAGCTCTAAATCCGCTCTGGTATACTTTGTCAGCAAAGGGTTGATCAATTCTCTTTTCTAGAATTTTCATCAAGACTTTATAAGACGCAGAGTTTGTCACTTTTTTTATAAATTGGATATATGATAATCCTGCTCCTATCTTCAGGAAGTGTTTCTTGCATCATGTCCGAGATCAATCTGTGTAGGACGTCGATGTGCCATGCAGGTGTCGCCGGTTTTCATAAGTTCAGCTGGAATTTGATCAGTGCCCGGCGCTTTGTTGTTTGGGTGGATCCTTAGGGCTGTTTTTACTTCTTCGAGTGTGGGAGGACTCGGAGAGGATCCTTCTTCAGCTGTTATCTCGGATGGGCACGGCGTCAACGGTGTACAGTGTTATTACCATATGCGGATCATATAGACATCGAAACTGAATTCTTTTTCAGTAAGGGACACGCTTACTAAAAACGCGGGACAATAAAACGTACTGTCAATCCATTCCTGATACGATAAAGGGTGGAACCGTGCCAAAATCTGGTCGTAGTCTCATTAAACTCAACGCAATACCAAAAAAAAGTTCAAAACATGAAAAGGAATATGTTAACAAATACGTGCAGGTCTATGTTATACGAAAAGGATGCAATAATTGTTTCAAAAAATTAAAAAAAAAACTCACATTGCCCGGTCTCCAACATCGACATAAACAAACTTCGAATTCGGCTCGCCATAATTTTCGACGGCCTTCTTCACATGCGGCTCGGCTGTAAATGGTCCAAAGATTAAAAAACAATAAAGATAACAATATCGATAGGCACCGTCCTATTTTTCCAATTAAATCCAATAAATTACCTTGCACACAATCCGGGCACCAGCTATTTCCCATTTCATCTTTCGAACCGCTAAAGTAAAAGTTTATAACCTCGTTATTTTTCTTCAGTTCGGCAACGAATTTCGAGTATTCCTCGTAGCCGGTCAGGCGTATTGTTTCGCTCATTGTTCAATTCAATTGCAAATCGACGCCCTAATTAAATCCAGAGATAAAATTTCAACTGTACGCACTTGATCGCAATGTACTGTAGCGCCAACCACTGACAACTTATTTGTTGCTGTTTTTTTTTTCAATTTCTTATCAAACTGAGCGGATTGCTGCGGTGCTGCCACTCTAAACTTATCCCAATTCAATTAAAAGACGTGAAAATACTTTCGTTATAATCGACGAAAACTCCTTATGTCCACATTAATCGTAAGAATTGAATGAAAATCTTGAAAAATAAGCAATTCAAGTTCGGATGTTTTTCGAAAAAATTCAGTTAAACACGTTTCCATTTTTTCAAATTGTTCGCGCTCTACTCTACGCGTCATTTTTCGCTCAAAATTCAAAATTTTCGCGCTGTCTACGACTGACAACTGCAAACTCTGGGCATGAAACAGTTTTCTGTGTGGTTGTTCTTCTTCGCGAAAGACGACGGACACAATTGACAGTTCTCTCAACACAAAAACACATACGTGTACTGGGGCCACCCGAAGAAATTTCCTATGTGAATTTCTATCATTTATTCTGGTTTATTCGCAATCAGTTAAAGTTTCACGCATTCAAAATTAACATATTTTTCGAGTCGGTCAGCCATTTGGCTGGAAAATTCCTCAAGATGCGATCGCTGGGATTGTCCGCTTTGAGCCTGGTACTGACGGCTGTTGTCATCGGGAATGCCTACTATCAGAAAAAGCAGTTCTATCCGTCGGTCGTTTACATCACAAAATCAAATCCTTCGATGGCCGTAAGTTTTCCTTTCTTATCGTTTTTCATTTCTTTTCAATAGTGGCGTGATAGTTGGTGCTGCAGCCCCCGTACGGGCGATTTGTTTCACGGGTGAAAATCGACGACGGCTACGGCTGTCTTGCGTGACGTTTTCCGATTGGACAAAACGCGTTTGTGTGACCTTAAGACGGTGGTTGCACCTTTGTCGCCGTCCTATTTCGGAAGATCGATGAAATTTATATCGCGGACAATTACGGTATTCTCCGTGTCACCTGCTTGCATATGGCCGAACAGGACTGGGGTCAATGTTACGTAAAACTTAACGTGGTCAAAATTAATAAACAAACAGCAGGTGGGTGGAGAGTAGCACTTTGTTGTGCGGACAACGCAGGAGTCTTTCCGGTTTTTTTCGCATGTTAGATATATGCGTCTACTGCTTCAATGGAAAATTTCACAACCAGCGGTTTTAATTTCAATTGGACATTGCCTTGAAATAATGTGAAACACGGTTGAAACGAACTTCATAGCTTTTGTATTGCTTAATTAGAAGGAAAGTTCAACTTCTGAATTCTTACTTTGATTTTGCGTCGCCTTCGTCTAGACAAGTCCCGTTTCAACAATCACTTTAACTTTTCTGGCTTCTCTGCGATCCAACTTCTTTATAGGAGTTTCGAGGTCATGGTCACCTCTAGGTGTGGTACTTTCATCGCATAATTTTAAATTAATTCCGAGCATTAAATAAGTCTCAAGAAAAATGTGAGATCCAAGAGCTTTGCTCAGGCAAAAGTGAAACTGTTATCTGTCTTCTTTGCGAGTGTCCTAGCCCTTACCGGAGCCAGACCTCGCGCACTAAGCAAACCTTTCTTTAATAACCTTGATGAGATCTCGAAAACCAAGATTGGAGAACTGCTCATGTTCTTGAACCGGATAGACATGATAATCCATTCTCTGTAAAACTATGTACATATGTATCTCATTCATCAGCCCTCAACGACCAGATTAAACAAGTTTGTGGTATCAAAACGGCGCTTCCTGTGCTAATCGGGTCTGTTTTCGACAGCCGGGCTACCCCGCAAACCAACCAATCAACCATCTCACGCAAATTTAATAAATCACAAGTCTTGGACTTCAGAATATACCGTCTCCAGCCCTCTCATCGTGTACGTGGCTTTTCTGTTGTTTTCCGACATTTGCTTTGTCCTTCAAAATGCGTCTAGAAAATCTTGTCGTTGATGGGATCCATGTGAGCTTCCACATGTAGTTCTGTCTGTTTTTTGTGAAGGTTGTAATGCTCGTTGTACTGAATTCACAAGTCAGAACCTAACTAGTCCCAAAATTCTATTGATTTTTCGGACGCTTGTCCACCGTTGTGAACAATTTATTAGCACAAATCTAATTACATGCAGTGGTGGCTCGTAACATGGCTAGTAAGGCTGAGGAAAAAGTCATCAAGTTACTAGTAATTTTTAGTTTTGAAAATATCACTTAATGACTTTCCGCAGTAAACCGACGTCTTTACTCATATAGTTTTAGTCCGACAAAGCCGTGTTTTAATATTCCATTTCAGCCTCGCGAAGAAGGGCACGAGCCGCCACTGATATGCGGACTTTATTCTTTCTGTGCACTTTTTCAATTTAAATAAAAAGAGAACCGCATAATAAATCTTTTTGCCATTGATAGTTCGTCTGTTTCGTTTCCGTCTTTAGCTCAGCTGTATTACTAAGTAAACGAAGCGTCTACATTCTCTTAGTGCTAGGCTCCTAAATGCATGTCTGATTGGCGTCCTCTTTCTCGTTTTGGTCGCAAGTTTGATCTTTTGCTTATTGATCCGAAACAGGATTCGTTAATTCCATTCAGAAAGCGGCATTAAATTGCTCCACATGTGTCTGAAATTTCTTCAAAAACTCAATATTAATAAAGCCACTGTTCTGGAAGGCATTCTACACAACTCTTAAAATAATGCTTTTCTTCTCTGGCTAAAGCGCTTCGCAAACTTTATTATCTTTCCCATTATTCTGAAAGGTGTCTGGTAAATGTTTAACCTGTCATCATCAATGGCGCGACAGCCCAAATCGGGCCAGGGCCTGCAGGATACATTGTCTGAAGTCATCTCGGTTCAGCGCTCGCGTCCTCCAATTGGTGCATCTAAGAAGCGATTTGCAATCTGCGTCAACTGAGTTCTCGTATCTTTTTCGCGGTTTTCCCACCGGTTGCTTGCCATGAGCTCTACCTTTCAATGTGCGCTTGGGAATTTTTCCGTCATCCATTCGCTCCACATGACCTGCCTATTGCAGCTTACGGAATTTTATAAGAGTCGATGCGGCTGTTTAACCTGTAACTAAAAAGAATTTCAAATGAACCCCGTAAATTACCCACCCTCTGCACTTCTTTACGTTCTAATGTTGCATAAAGTACTATCAGTCATAAGATCGTGCAATACTTGGAAAGTAATCGTTACATTATCGACCGCCGATAAAGGTTTTAGCTGGGGCTTTCAGGCGGAGTTTTGTCCTTGTCATGACAAAGGCAAAAGACAAAGTTCGATATAAAGCTCAATCATAGAGATATACATTGGAGATGACAAGCAGCGATTGAGCTGAAGGCAGACACTCGTCGCATTCACTTGCACGAAAAACAACAACAATTGACCTAACGACCCTGTTTTTTTCTCACTCACATTATTTTTATTATGTCCCGGTAGATACGAGTCGGCGAATGACTAGTTATTACTTAAGATTTCTCGTCCTTTTATTTAAGTTCTTGGATTCGAATCCAGTTTTGTGTTTGCAACCTGAGTGCCTAGGCCTCAAACAGCTACCTTCGCACTCCCTTCCTAAAGGAAGATCCTAGGTCCTCATTGAAACATGTCTGCTGTTTTCGATTTGCTGCTGTCGCGTCTTGACTGTTGAGCAGCTGCGACGGCTCAAATCGTTGTCATCGTGATTTGTTTGGGGGCCATGTATGTTGTGTCGGCACTGAACGTTACCGATTTCTTTTGCTTTTTTTGGGTTCAGAGCCGTGGACTTCAGCGGCGTCAGCAATAATCGCTGTCAACTGTGTTTGTTGTTCTTTTCGCTACGACGGCTTAGGCAGTGTCATTGTCTTTCGCTATGATGTCCGTACTCGCTAGCTACGACAAATATCGTCGACGGCGCTTATAGTTGGTGCTGCAGCGGATGCTGCAACTGCCATGGTGCCATGACTTCAGCTTAGTTACTGGCTGCCACTTGGATATCTCATCATTTTATATGAATCGAAAGGGACAGCCAGAATCTACTTTTGGGTGAAGTTTTTGTAATTTGAGTGGTTAATTCACAAAGAACTCCCTACAAATGCGACGTTTCATCGTCTTCAATTCCTATCAACTTCGAACTCCCTCAAGAAGGCTAAGCCTTATCACCAACTCGAATCTCTTAATAACGAATAACTTCACTCTGTCGGTCACTCTAAGCCCGGTATATAGATACAGTGGTTAACAGTGCACTCAAAAATAACTTCGATACAATTGCTTGGTTCATTATACTCCAACATCAACTGAATCCGGCAAATCGAGTGTAGAGTTTAGTCACTCTAAAACACAAGTCTATTATATTTTCCTTAAACACGACACGGTGGTGTCTGATCTGATCTTCAATTATGTAACGCTGGATAGCTGGGAGCAGTGTCTTGATTTTATATATTCTTACAGGCTTTGACCAAGTTTTCAATTCTAAAGAAACAGGCTTTTCTGTTACTTAAATTGTGTAATTAGCTTACATTATGGAGGAATCATCTATTGCAAGCTAGAATCAGGTTCAAATCTGTCACACTGCGAGAGGAATGCTGTAAAATATTAACTTTATTTCCTTTCGTAATTTTTAATCAAATTTTGGTTTGTCGTTCTCTGATTGAAATTTCGACCTTACTGCAAATTGATCTTGAACAGAACTTCAAGGAAAAAATTTAGTTCTAGTGTTTGTGCAGCTAAAGCACTCATGACTACACCATGGCTACATGGAACTCAAATTCACTACTTACGGATTGGTAGACTGCACATAATTGCCTTCAACAGACTAATTTGTCACAGCAAATCATCAATAATTGTTTTTCTTCTATTTCAGGTTATATATATCCAATTTTTTGTTATAGTACTTATGCTTGGTAAATTACTAAGAAAGGTGAGAGCATTTTTAACAATCAAACACGCAGCCTACAATATAAACTCTATTTTGAATTTTATAGATTTTTCTTGGTACACTACGAGCAGCAGAATTCGAGCATTTAATGGAACGATTCTGGTACGCTCTAACAGAAACATGTTTGGCATTCACAGTTTTTCGAGACGATTTCAATCCGAGATTTGTGGCACTTTTTACAGTTCTTTTATTCCTTAAATCATTCCATTGGTTGGCTGAAGAGCGTGTAGACTATGTAAGTATTCAACTGCGTGTTGAAATGCGAAGGACAACATTCTAATGCGTTTTTAATTTTTCTTGTGGGTTTTCTTTAGATGGAAAGAAGTCCGGTTATTGGATGGCTGTTCCATGTTCGTGTGGCTAGCTTACTTTCAGTTTTAGGTCTCCTAGACTATCTGATGATTATGCATGCGTACAATTCAACAATCAGTAAAGGACCAACGGTTCAACTTGTATTCGGATTTGAATATGCAATTTTAATAACAATGGTCGCAAATACAACTATCAAATATGTATTACATGCGGCCGAACTACGAGCCGATAGTCCGTGGGAAAATAAAGCTGTTTTCTTGCTCTACACTGAATTAGTAATTGGCTTAATTAGAGTCATACTCTATCTGTTGTTTGTGATCATAATGGCACGCATTTATGCGTTACCGATGTTCGTATTCCGGCCAATGTTCTTCACTATGCGGTAAGTTTAAATTTTCGTTGCAATGACATCTTTTCTGATTCAGTACTTACACTATACACTTAAATACGGCATATCTTATCACGCTCTGTATATTTTTATATATTTTTAAATTAGTATTTTAAAAACTGATAACGTTCTGTCTACGATCGGCAGTCATTACTTTGCAATTTTAATTTTAGAATGTGATAACATCGTACGTATTAGTGTGACCGACATAACAAAAAAGCAATTTTGGTCCAAATGTCTAAATAAAATATTTTGTCAACAGAAACTTCAAGAAAGCTCTGAACGATGTAATCATGTCAAGACGAGCTATTCGAAATATGAACACTCTATATCCAGATGCGACACCCGAAGAGCTTGCAATGTCTGATAATATTTGCATTATCTGCCGGTAAATTAGTTGATTGGAAGCACCATGCAATAGTATTAGTTTGAAACGTTTCCATTTTTGTTGTATTTTTTTAGCGAAGATATGGTTAGTAATTCAAAAAAATTACCGTGCGGCCACATCTTTCATACGGCTTGTTTGCGATCGTGGTTTCAACGTCAACAAACTTGTCCGACTTGTAGATTGAACATTCTACGTACACCAGCAACATCGTCGCCGCCGCCACGACCAGAAGCAGCAAATCCGGCTAATCAAAATATCGCTGGAAATCAAGCACCAATACCTGGATTTAATATGAATAACAATAATAATATCGCAAGTAAGTTCAATGTCAAATATTTTTTTATGTAATTATCATCAGGCGATGTTTTTCTTTTTTCTTCATGTGATATTTCAGACGATAATCCATTTGCGAATCTCCTTGCACAGAATTTTGCACAAACGCAAAACATTCCGCCGCTCGGTTCGAATGTGCCATTGGCTGGCCAAGGAACTCCCCTAGTCATACCACCGTTTCCGTTTGTTGGTCCGTATGCAATACCGCCACCGCCAATGCCACCATCTTTGGATACGCTTACCGATGACGAGCTACGAGCTCTGGAAGGTAATGAGCGACGTCATGTCGAGGAACGTATCAAGGTAATTATTTATATTACAAGTTTCTTGTTTATTTTTTCTTATCAGCTAAACGAGATACAGAATTTGATAGTTAAGAGATAATTAATGAATTGAAAACGAGTGCGAGACGCCGAGTTGTGTGTTAGCATAATGGCGTGATAATTTTATTTGTCCGTTGGCAATTAACAGATTTCAGGTTTTTGTTTTAAACTAAATGATAAACAAAACGTATGCACGTTTAGATAGTTCATAAATATTGTATACGTTGTCGGTTCCAAAGGAAGATATATTTCCTGTGAATACACTACGACCACCCGAGGCACCAAAAATCGTTGGGATACCCTGGCTATGCATCAACATCGACCGCAAAGCCAAATATTCATGGTTCCAAAGTCAAGCTATGCATTTGGTGGTGTATTATGAGTTGCTGCAAACGAGTGAAACCATCACAGAACCTCTTTATCGAAGACAACTAATGCATTTGAGTCGAAAAGGTGATTTTACTACACGACAACGATCGGTCACATGTTGCTCAGGTTGTTCAATCCTAATTCTTGGAAACACTGAAATGGGAGGTCCTATCCAAACTACAGTATTCACCAGACATCGCTCCTTCTAACTACCACATATTCCGATCGATGGCGCATGGCTTGGCTGAGCAGCACTTCAATTCGGTCGACTCGTGGATCGCCTTAAAGGACGTGGAGTTTTTTCAACGCAAAATTCGTATGCTGCCAGAAAGATGGGAAAAGATTGTGGCTAGCGATTGACAATATTTTTTAAAAAAAAAATAATGCAACCAATTTCCCAGAATAAAGTCTCAAAGTTTGACACGCCGGGAACTTATTTGTACACCTAATATATGAAGCATTTTGCAATCCAATAATATGATCATTCCAACGCAGGAATAACGTTAAGGTACTGTCTGGCTGGTACTGCCGACTGTCGCAGTCGCAGCACAAACTGCCGGCAGTAGACTACTGCTTCAAGCCAAAACAAGCTGTGTTGTCTGTTTGCGACTGCTTAGCAGTTGACGGTTGTGAGTGCAAAGGTTGATAGTTACTGCTGTCCGCGACGGTCGGCAGTACCAGCCAGATTGCACATTTAGATATGCTTATTTCTCTAAAAAGATAGTTGGAATATGTCTGTCTCTCTTGAAAAATGAAAGACAGCTTTGTGTTTTTGCTCCATTGAATGACTCTATTCTTTCTGTCCAGTCAAACATTTTAATAATATCCGAGTTCAATGAATTTATCACGTTTTACTTAATATGAGGCAAGGAACTTTAACGCGCTTCGGTGTTAACCGGAAAGCTGTAAGAGAAGGATATGGTACTATCATTGGAAAAAGGAATGAATAATTGGTTTGGAACTAAATGCTGTTAGATCAACAATAAAATAAAAAAAAACGAGTGGGAGAATGAAATCTTGAAAGACGCCAGCATTAAAAAAAAAATGAAGAGAAGAGGTTATACCATCTAGTATTGTAGTATTATCCGGTTGTTAAAAAACAGCTTCCAATAAATATAATAAGGAAATCTATACGGACACTAGACACGCACATAATTTAGCATAAAGGGTTAGGGACCTCTATAAAAAAGTTTGCTCTCGGCGTGGACAACAGGATAACTCAGTTCATCCAAAATTAAAAAAACAAAAATTTTCCGTTAGTACATGCATAGAGCTCATGCTTGAACACTTAGCACGTGTGGCTTTAGCGAGATAGTACCACGTCTCATCCATGGAGAGGTACCATGGCTCTACCGCGACTATTATTTCGCAAAAAATTGGTTAGTCCACTGAAATCATCGGAGTATAAAGTTTAGGAAAACAATCCGCAATAAAGGTGAATATTACTCGAGAAGAAAACGATATTAAGTCATCACTTCTGCAGCTCGTTGTGCAGAATATTGGCGACACATTCTTTAAAACATAAACTTCATATTTTTCATATTTCATCGAATAGTTTTAGTAAATAATTTCATATTTAAATAATAAATCTGCCATCGGACAGTTTCTTCTGTCTTGAGATGAGCGAACTCGTTTTTGACTAAAAATTGCTTGGTTATGATTGTTGGTATCAAAGGACAAGTTCTAACGGAAGATCTCAAGGAATCAAGAATCTGGCATCAAGTCGGCTTTTAAAATGACTATAACACAACACGGTGCCTATTTTTGTTAATAATAATTATAATCAATGGCGCAACAGCCCAAATCAGGCATAGGCTTGAAGGCTTGAAGTAATGCTAGAATTACTTTTTCACAAGACTATCGAAACACTAGGAGGTGAAGTGATCATCTACACGCTAGTCCGTGATTATTACTCCCGCACCGAAGGAAAGTGCTCTAGCCACTAAGCCACCCAGACTACAGCCCGTTTTTGTTGCTATAACTTAACTCCTTGCTCGTTGTACAACTTAAAACTACAATGTTTATATTTCACAAACCGTTAATTATTATTTTCTTTGTATTCTTCTAGCTCCTGCGTAACGTTCAGCTCCTTTTAGATGCATCGAGCGCTCTTATGACTCAATATTCGCTAGTTACTGCTCGTCTTCCTCCAGTTCCTAGTCCACAAATGGCAACAACAGCATCATCATCATCAGTCTCGACAACGGATACACCGGAGGCAACAACTAGCAAAGGACCAAGCAAAACGAAAAACGATGTTATTACACCGGTTTCATTACAAACGGACACAAGTAAAAGCGACAATGTAACAACTGCTGTTGATATGCAGAAAGAAAAAATCCGTATTGAAGATTTAGGTAGCGAAGAACATGTCGATTCGGTGATAGATCGTAGTTCGCCGAAGCCAAGTACGAGTAGAAGCGATGATGGTATGGACGAAGAGAGCTCCGGAATTACCGAAATACGGAGGAGAAGACTGCAAAAATTCGAACAGAACGACAGTATGGAGACGACTACAAATGAATAAATTTACTATATATAATTGAATTAAACCGAAAAAAAAAAATCATTTCTCATATAACAGTGGTTTTGAAATTCATCCTCCCAAACGTATGTCCTTGTGTTCTCAAAAACAAAAACTTTTCATTCATATTATTGTTGTGTGTGAATGTGTTTTATCTATCACATGATTATGACAATAATATGGAGAGTTGAGTTCATTTTTATTATTTTTCTTTTTAATTTTTTTTTTTTATTTATATTATACTATACCACGCAAACATAATATTTTTATTTACAAGTAATTATATAATAATTTCATAGTTTATAAGTTTGTCGAAGTCGCATTGTTTTTTTTTTGTTTATATTGTCGGTAAATGATGTTCAGTTCGATTGTGCGCATTCTTCAGTGGCTGTTTTAATTCCTGAGTTCCGGGCAATAGGGGCAACGAAGTGTTTGATGTCTTTAAAAATTATATTAATATTGAATTTATCGTAATCATTCTTAGTTTCTATTTACTTTTATTTTAAACAATGATAGAAATTTAAGAACCTTTGACTTTTCTCGCATTGAATTCAAATCGGATGCACCCATACGTTCGATTTCACGTTGTCGCGCTACATAATCATCGAAATACGAATGTCGAAGTAGTTTTTCGCATGTCCAACGCTTTGCAGGATCTTTATCGAGACATTTCTGCGAAGAAAAGAACGAAACGAAAGCAATAAATATTATTAATGTAATGAAGACGTATTTATTTACTACAAGGAAACACGAACCCTTAAGAAGTCCATTGTTAATGGATTTTGAAGCGATTTTGGCGGCATTTTTTCTTCTAACGGTTCCAAAGTAGGCGGTACTGGTAATGTTATGCCCTGTAATTCGATCAATTTCCATTTTTTTTCTGTTCGAGTAATTCGGAAAAAATTAATTGCCTACCTTAAAATATTCATTTTGATTGAATATTTGTACATGACGTGGTAAAAGATCACCCAGTGTACGTCGTATTAAAAACAATTGATCTACATCACTTCGACCGGGCCATAGCGCTTCGCCTTTAACAAGTTCGGCAAATACACAACCAATCGCCCATACATCAACCGGTGTTCCGTATTGTGTATCGCCCACAAGAAGTTCAGGAGCGCGATACCATCGCGTTGCAACATAATCTGTATAATTTTCGCCAGGACCTAAAAGTAGTTTTTCTTTTTAATCAACTTCATTGTCTTTTGACGATTTTAAAGCACTCACTTAGCATTCTTGCGAAACCAAAATCGCATAGTTTAACCTGTCCTTGTGCTGTTAGTAGGATATTTTCGGGTTTTATGTCACGATGTAAACAGCCTTGTTTGTGACAATACGATACGCCTTGCATCGTCTGATAGACGATTTGTTTTGTTAGAGTGTCGGGACAACCTTGTGGATGCCGTTCCAATTCGTGTAGAACTGTATGCTCGCAAAATTCAAAAACTAAATGTAAGCGACGTTTTCGACGGAATACTTCCAGTAATGATACTAAATTCGGATGTTTTAAGTTCTGAAAAAGAATCGATTATAGTGCATTTGCTAGTTTGCTATATGATTAGAATTTAAACTCTACTTTTAACAAACGAATTTCTCGTAAGGCAATTTTCCTGATGGCAGGATCTTCTTCCGACTCGACGAAACGTTTTACAGCTACTAATGCACCTGTGTCTCGATCTCTACATTTGTAGACAACGCCGTACGATCCTTCGCCAAGTCGACTCAACTTTTCGTATCGATCCATTTTGCTGCTTCCTTGAGATCTGCAACAATTTTCATTTGGTTTCTATTGCTTAAGCACTTCTAATAATAAACAGACAAAATAAGTATTATTTTTTTTCGTTATATTCATCTTCTAGACCGATTATTTCCACGATCTTCCTACTTTCTAAATCATCGATTCAGAAACCATCGACAGTTCTTAGTGAAGTCGTGCCTAGAGCAATATTTTTTTTCAATTCTGACTACAAAAACCCCGGAAAGAATGTTTGTGATGCTAGCTCCTGAAACTTAGATCACACGGAGGATAAATGTAATGTTTAAAATGAAATTAACGAAGAGGGTGCTGCCATATTCTCATATTTGGTATATAAAGCACTAAAGAAAGTTGTAACTATATACCACCTTGATCAAAAAGTTCCCGGAATTCATTGAGAAAATTCAAAATACAAGTTTATTCATCTAAATCTATATTGTCCCCTTCAAAGTAATCCCCATCGACTACAACACACTTATACCAGCGCCTGATCCAATCCTCGAAACATTTTTTATATTCGGTATGACCATCAGTGCTCCCTGCGATTCTTCCATTACTTCCTCTCGGCTGCTGAAACGAGTTTTGGGTTTTAAGCTCGATTGAACAGAAAGAAGTCACAGGGAGCCAAATCAGGTGAATTCGGTGGCTGTTGGATAGTATTTGTTGATTTTTCGTCAAAAAATTACGAATAATGATGGCACTGTGCGACGCGGTGCACTATCATGGTGCAAAATCCACAAGCTTTCTGCCCACAATTCTGGTCTCTTTCGGCGAATTGCTTCACGCAAACGTCTCATAACGCCCAAATAATACTCTTTGTTTACTGTCTGGCCTTCTGGCAAAAATTCATGATGCACTACACCGTTGTAATCCATGAAAGCCGTGAGCGTTGCCTTCTTTTTTGACTGAAAACGACGTGGTTTTTTTGGTCTCGGCTCAGCCACTGGTCCGACCGTTTTCTTTAGAGAATCGTTGCCGAAATACATTTCCAACGTTTGCGCACAATTAAATCCATTTTTTACGCAAAATTTAATACAAGTTCGTTGTTGCAAATTTAAATCCATTTCAAAAATTGTAAAAAACCGCCAACACACAGAGATAGATATACTCTTGGCTACGTAACTTTTGCAAATGTCAAGCTATGACGCTAAGATTTAAAGGGAATGTCAACAACAGATGTACCAACTTAACAAAAAAAAAACAGAACTCAAATCGGAACAATAAAAGCACTACATGGTGGTTATTATTTATTATTGATCAAGGTGGTGTATATAAATCCTCCAGACACATCTCTTGTAGCTACTAGGACTATCAATATTGTTATTATTTCAATCTTTAAAAGTTTTCGTCATCTTACAGAAGAAGGACACAGACGCAGATTGCAAATCGCTTCTAAGATGCACTAATTGGAAAACGCGGGCGCTGAACCGAGATGACTTCAGACAATGTATCCTGTAGGTCCTGGCCCGATTTGGGCTGTCGCGCCATTGATGATGATAACAGAAGAAGGAAGGTAAGCTACCGTTGATTTAGCATCAAAAAACCTCTGTTCGATGAATCACTTTCATTCAGTTTGCCTGATATGATCAATAGTTTTCTAACAAATATAATGCAAATTTCATCTTAACCTTCCTCTTGTGTGGTCTAAATTTAGGCAACATTGAGACAGGTCAGCGTTTTCTTATTTCAATTCAGATCATATGAGTACAATATAAATAGAATTTCTTTACGTGAAAGAAAGTCTCACGTGGGTGAAAATTTTGTTAGAATTTCCATCAAGCAAAGATCGAATATAGCTTAAATGTAGCTAAATTCAATAAAGTTTTCTATCTCCTTATTTAATTAACGCGTCATTAAAACGTTTATTGGTTTAAGTCTAGTCCTCGTCAGAGCAAATAACGATTTTATTCCCTTTGATAATCGTGATGGCCAGATCTTAACGAAATTGCGTGCTTCGGACGTAGGCTAAGTTGCTCGAATATTTAAATACGCTCGTGGCAATTTATAGTTGAGGAACCAAGTCTCGCAGCGGCAATAAAGCAGCAATTAAATATATGTTTAATTCGGGAACTGATGAAGACAAAACTCGAATGCTTATCAGGAACTCGAAAGGTCACATTGTAGCATATCAGATGTAATTAGCAGAATATACGAGTATTTCTCCTTTTGTATTTGTATACCTATTACCTATTGTTACTGTTCTGTTTACCTCATAGGGCATAGGTGGCAGTAGGAACTTATTATTACTTCGAAGGTTGTAGTACACTGTTTTAGAGAAAGCAGTGCATTGTGGAAAAACTCTATCGTAACTGAGTTGAATATAAAAGCATTAGCATCAAGTCGTGAAACTATTCCACAAATAGATTGCATTACACTCATATGTTTAGCGGACCCATTAGTAATAACAAAATGCTTTTTTTTTGTAAACAAAAGCTCTCTATTCACGATAATATTTACTTCTTGAGCGATAAATGTTAAATGTTTGGCTATAGTCCCTTCGTTAAAATCACCCTTGCGCTTTGAATTGTTTGTTGAATTGAGATGGGCAAAGCAGTCCCTTTTAGAAAGTGAGTGAACTGAGACTCGCTCACTTTAATGAACTAGTTCAGTGAAGTAGTTCGAGTTCCTTTTGAAGATCACTTACCCGAAGGAACTAGTTCTTTTCAAGTTCCGATTGAATGTGAGAACCTACAAAAAAAGGGTCCTCACTCAATAAGGAACTAGTTCTTTTCAAGTTCCGATTCAATGTGAGGACCTACACAAAAAAAAGGTCCTCACTCACGAAAGAACTACTTCCTTTTCAAGCTGTGTCACGTGGCAAAACGAACTACAGTTCACCAAAAGGAGTGAGTTAGTTCACTCACTCACTTCAATGAACTGCTCTTTTGGAACAGTTCACTCATGAACGACCCATCTCTAGTTTCGATTGCAATGTACGGATTCTTCTAAGACATGAACATCTGTATCAAAAGAATAAATAATCTGTTGTATTATTGCCCAAGCTACTAACAACAGAATAAGAAACTCTAGACACCAGACAGTCGAAAAACACCTAGAGCTTCTTATGTTAAAATGGAACAGGAATTAACTTTGATGCTTATCCCACATATTCATACAATTTAACTAACGCTAACCGATATATTATGCAGATTATGCGATAGTACACAGTTGGCACAATGAGGCCGACCTCCTAATCTTACCTTCACTAGGGGGATAGTCAAGAGCAGGTCAGGGAATATGTAAATTAGCCCCCCTTTAGTGCTGTTTTGAATCCTTTCCACCTTCAGAATTTCGGTCAGGAAACGTAGAATTTCTACGGATTCCTTTTTAGTGATTGAGGGCCATTACTTAATAGCCTCCATCGATAAATAATCAACTTCGGGGGGTATGCTACTGATTGCACAGACATATACTGCGTTTACATGAAGGTTTGAATCCGGATTCACTCCTCTAAAATTGCATGTAGCTATACGCGAAATATTAATATTGAAGTTGTAAAGACCATAAAGTAGTCTGATCACTGTTGAATTTAAACTAGACTATAAGCTAAACACATGTTCATAATTTAAAAATCAAATCAAATCAAAATTGCATGTAAACGCAGATCGGATTGAAACGAGATCGACTCGATCCAAACCAACTTCTCGACCTAGATCGAATCGAAATCCGGGTATGTCGTTCGTTTTACTGCCATCTCATGTTTCGATCTTTCGATCCGGTGTTGTCGCGAACGCGATACAAATTTCGATCTTTGGATTCTCCATGTAAAGGGAGGAATAGTTAAAGTTTAGAGATATACTCTATCATAGTACCCATGTAGAGTATTTAATAGTAATTAATAATTTAATTAAGAGACATTGTTTTGATGAATCTAGAAATAACCTTCAACCGCGAGTCTATTTATTTTTCTGATCTTAACATCTAGATTAAACCCGGAATATGCAGGAAAAAATCGTACAAGCTCTGCCTCAGGATTTCTATATCAAGAAAATTATGTTTCTGGAACCAAAGGATGTTTGGAATGGCGCCTTGTTCTCTCAAGAGTTTTGACATCATCCTAAACCAATTATTTTACTAAATCATTTAGCCACTATTGTGTAAAAACTTGTTATGCAGTTTCAATTCATTATTCGTCCTTATGATGTTCTTCTGAACTTTGTACAAATTTTTCATTTAAATTTTGATGTAGAGACGAAATAAGTGTGGTGGATTATCTCATGGAAGGATTTATAGGAATTGGGAAAGATAGCCAAAAATAAAAACTATTCTTTCAACATTCAACTAGGGTTTTGTAGTTCGTGAACGAACTAGTTCGGTAGAGCGATCCCATAAGTGAAATGAACAAACTATTTTGCAGTGAATTCCGATCCCAGTTCGTTTGTAGGAAGTAGTTCGTCATCACATTTGCGTTTGGCATCTATCATGCCACTCTCGCCAAGTGGAAACTAAAAGAAGGAACTAGCTAATTTCGTGAGGTAAGTGAGGACTTTTTTTTTAGGTCATCACATTCAGAACTAGTTCCTTCTCGCAGTTCGCGAGAAAAAATTGATAAATTGATGGTGTATGGTAGTGAGATGAGCTAAAAAGAAAGAAAAAAGGTCTTCACTTCCGTTGCGAACGAACTAGATCCTTGTTTTAGGTTTGTTCGCGAGACTGCATGTGATGACCTAAAAATAAAATCTTCACTTCCTTCGCGAACGAACTAGTTCCTTTTTGGAAGTTCGCAATTCCCGGAAAGGAACTAGTTCGTTCGCGAGGGAATTTTTATAGGTCATCACATTTCCCTAACCATTTATCAATTCTTTCTTACGAACTGCGAAGTACAAGAACGAACTAGTTCGCCAGGGTTCGGGAACTAGTTCGTTCTGAACTGGAACGCGCAAGACTACATTCAAATATTACATTCAATACAAAAAGTGAATTGAAGCTATCCGGTATACCGCATCAGCATCAGAGCAGGGGCCTTATTACTGAATACGATACGATCAAAATCAATCGTAAATGCCTAAATTCGGCATACTGAAATTTAGAATTTACGATTGGTTTTGATCGTATCGTATTCAGTAATAAGGCCCCTGCTTACTGAACTTAGAATTCTCATAAGCCTAATTGTGTTCAGGATGAACAAAACAGAGAAACAACACAATTTCAACTACGATGTTTAAATGAGTTGTTCAATGTTTAATTTAAAGTAGTTTTTTTTATAATTCTCAGAAAAATTTTACAGCGGGTATGTGAAATTGTCGACGATCTCTAAATTGTATCTTTGCTGGCGATATTCCGTGTCAGTAGTTTTCGTCCTCTTCAGTTCCTATACGACCCCTTCTATTTCTGGGACCGAGTGAAGTTATAGACAGTGGTCTTCTGAAGCACTGAAAAAAATATTTTTTTGCTTGCACCACAACCAAAATTTTCCGTTCCGTTTACATTTTTGTTCTACTTTTCTGTTGCGTAGTATTTTTTAACTACCTACACCAAGCAACACAATTGGAATCGTGACACTAACTTTAAACAAGGTTAAATGTTTTTCCGTGTTGTGAATCGCTATCCCTTTCCGACCCTTTTCCATACTACCATGACGAATAAGCGTTAGTCACTTTCAGATTTCTACGACAGCTAAAATCGTAGAAAAAGTATATTTCATCATTTTCACTATTTCTAATTTATATATACAGAAATCATAAAATGTGTAGCAATCAGTCACACGCTCGAAAAACTAAACACAAGTTTACTACGTTGCAACCAATTTAAATACATACCAACTGGGATAGCTAACGAATATCTGAAGCAATTCAATGTATAATTAAAAATGCACTTATCAAAAAATTACCTCCACAGTAAGTAATTATATATGCGAATTCTTAAGTGTACAGTTAATATCCATAAGAATTTTTTACACTAATTTTATCTAAAGTTTTATTAGTCGTCCGTTTTGATGAACTTGTACAGTTCATTGTCTGTTCGAAACTGAAATATAAAAACGAACAATGAACTCGCAATCGCCATCGCCGGACCTGACCATGCATTCATTACATTAATTATTAATTTTAGTTGTTTCCTTTTCGATCGATTGATTAACGTCAAGGTTCGAGTTATTGTTACGAAAATGATAAAAAGGAAAAATCGATTTAATTGTTTTTCATGTACACAATCAGCACTCTAGATTGAATGTGATATTTAATAATAGCGTAAATACGGAGTAGTGTTTCAATTATTAAATAGAATTTTCTGATAGAATTTTACAACGATAATTTGAAGAAAAAAATACCTTCGTGGCAATAGTGGAAGATGATTACCAAACAACCAGAGCCTTTTTTCACCAAACCATTTGTCCATACAGCAATTGATACACGAAAAAATTTTATTATTACTATGTCAATTAATAAACTTTATGAATATCGAATGTAGTAAAGTTTTCTTCAGGCTACAACTTTGAACTTTACACTTTTTCGTCGTACATATTCTGAATTGTTTTTTTTTTTAGAGTTTTGGCGACGTTGCCCAGGTGAACTTGGAATGCAAACTAAGGGCAGAACAGGTCGTTGAAATTGTTTTGCTTCGTTCGTTCGAATAAGCCTTGAATACTACCTGACAGGATTATCGATCCGTGCATAATGGGCTTCATGAAATATAGCTCTTCAAACCGAATAAATAATTACAATGTCGACATTAAATTGCAATGCGCACGGAAATTTTCCATAGTAAAAAGGTTAACTTTAAATAAAATTGCAGTATTGAAAATAGAATTTACATTTCTTTATTCTTATTTTGACTAACATTAATCTTCAATTATCTATCGAAACAATAATTAACTTATGATTAAACTTTTATCACAGGTTATGAACCCGTTGTCCTTTGCCTTTTGCTTTTCTCTCATAGTCGGAACTTTACAGTTAAAATTATAGGTTTAGCACACATCACTGCTTTCATTCACAAATTAAGTTGCACCTTGGCTTTGTATAACTAGATAAATAAATAATAGTTCTACTTCATGTACATAAATAAGATGTCGACGTTATTTCAAAAGCAACTTTGAGAATTTTTTTCTTCCTTCTGCAGATTTGCGAGAAAATATATAAAAAAAAATACTGTACAGACTCATCGCAGCAATAATACATAATAAATTTACAAAAAGAAAAGAATTAATAATATTGTACTATTGAGAATTGTTGTATTGATGAATTTATTCCTTTTTGGGCGTCTTATTAAATATATATTCGTTTGCCATTGTATAGGCTAAACCGATTGTTAGACATCCTACGACTGTTCCTTGTGCGGCGACACGAAGTTGCATCAAAAATACACTAGTGCTCATTTCTCCGCGACGCTTAAATTTATAAGCGCCAACAGCACATGCGGTCGCTAAGCCGGCCAAACCTGATTAAAATTGAAAATAAAATTAATTTTTGATTATTTGTAGAAATAATTGTTATTTTATAAAATTTCTTTAAGCATTTATAAGTCCTGAAAGTTTCCTTTTGTGCACTTTAGAGTGAGGGAATATTTTCTATAAGGCTCCTAGAGTTTTAACTGACTTATATCAGTCATATAATTTGCAATAAGTTTGTTGAGTTGTCGCCGGAAGTCGGAAGTTCCCTCCGGTATTTGAAGGTGCATTTGCGAAGATTTGTCTGGTATCGGATGCACTCACAAATACTGGAACGCCAGAAAACCGGTTGGAAAGAAAACAGAGCTAATCGGCAGATGCCGGCGTGATAACGGCACGAGAAGAAAGGAAGAAAAAAACAGGGTAGAGGAGTCGAATAAAGAGTGACTTCTCTCCCGATGGAAAGCACGTCCTTATAAAGTACAACAACGTCCTCGTGTACCCTAGGCGTACGAATATACAGCTATGCAATTCATAATGATTATCTGGTTAAAACTATATCCCAATGCGAATAGATTCGAAAACCCCCTCGACAATTACATATGAGCAAACTGCAACTTCAAAGGCATAGTAGGAAATTCCGAACAAAAAGTCAACCGCAAATAAATGGCTGTAAACGAACTATGACTCGCCATTGAGGCATCAGCAGTTAAAGAACATTTCGAATAAACATTCAACCGCAAAGAAATATCCGTGGAAAAACTGTGACTCACCACTGAAAAGCAAACGTAGAGGAGGTCTCAGGTTATCACATCGGTTGCAAGAAAGCGACAATAAACAAGAAGGAAATAGAGAGAAAAAAATATAGTTTACACACCAATTTTTCAGCAACCAACAATAGTCAAGAAAAATGATTTGCTTACAAAATATTCAGACAACAGAAACGGAAGTATCCCTATAGCGGTCTATGCGCAATCGACAAAAACTTCAAAGAGACGGGTATTTTTATTTCGACAGATCGCCGGAAAGAAAATATGTTAAGTCAAGTAGGTTACAAAGGCGTTCACCAAATAATCGAAGATTTAATTATACTGATACTATGACAGGTTCATACCGTACAAAATGATGCTTGAGTTGGGAATACTTGCGATACTTGGCCAACTGATCGAACTTGTGGACTCAGAACAAGGCTAATCCGTTATAAGAACGATAATACTCAATAAAATTCGTTAAAACAATTGGCTGTTTAAATGAAGACAAAAAACATCTTGGGCAATCACGAAAAGCTGCAAGAATCGTATAGACTGCTTAGTTTTACTAATAAATTGGAGGTCACTAAGTTCAGATGATTAGAGGCGAAGCATACAGACAACCAGAGTTAGTTTTGGGCTGTAGTATTTTGAACAAGAAGAGTAATCACTAAAATCTTTTTGTTTTCAAAAATCGCCCGACATTGTACAATAGATTATTAATCGATCTTTTAGTTGGACAATTTATCGTTACAACCTCTTCTAACTGGATAAATTTACTATTTTCAGCCAAATGAGCTTAGAAGGTTAACTGAGACCTTTAAACGAAAAGTGGTCTAAGGGAAAAGTAAAAAAATCAAATAAGAATTCGAACTGTCTTCGTTGTCATCTTTTTGACCTTGCCGATTGATTCAGCATCGTCGCTACCAAATCTTTGAACAGAAAGACAATCACAATTGGTTATTGGTACATTTATAAACGGCTGATATCTTTGTACTTCAGAAAAACTCGCAAACCAATCAAAAAATCATTTTTTTAACCCAAAAGAACGTGGACAAATTTACACTACGACGAAAAATTCGTAAGGGTTCCGTGAACTCTGGCAGGGGATGTAAAAGGATTGGGTCTATCCTACGGTTTTTATTTCATAACTAGTGCAATCGAGAGACTCAGTAATCGCAAAGCTGAAAGTGAATATCCTCTTGGATAACGCATCACATAGTACAAATACTCACGAAGTACTGTCGGACATCCAACATAGTTGGATGAACTCCTGCGGATTTCGTGGGTATTTAAACGATAATTATACATTAAGCTTGTAATGAAATAAATAGAGTCTGATCCCCCCAAAACATGCCCCCGATAACATTTATATCTTAGAGTGCCCATTGAGGCCATTAAGAATGGTAGCAGCCTAGATAAAGATTAATTTTAGCTTTAGGATTAAGATAGAAAACTGTTAGTATTAAGTATACATATAAGGCAAATTAAGCACATTTAAAACCTAAAACCTAAACGCATCACATAAAATGATCTCCTCTTTTCGAAATTATGTGCCAATCTCTTACCGAAACGTTTCGAGATTTTTCGAAATAAACGCCATCTTTTCTAACATTCATTTGACCAAGTTTAATAATAAATGGTTACCAAAATCGTGCTCGTTTGAATATAATCAATCTATGTACTGTGACGATGTAATGGAGACAATTAATCTGATATTTTTCGTCCAATATACAGAAACTTTCCGGTATTCTTTAAAAACAAATAAGTAATAAGAGTAACTTTGTTTTACAACAAAGTTTGTAGTAACTGACTCTGATCATATATGACTCGAATAGACGTCTATGGTTAAATTAGCTAGAACATAGACCGACGCAACCAGTTTTATTGTGATTTATGTAAAGGAAATAACCTTTTGTCCCTACCCAGCGTATTCACCACAATTTCCACAAGAAACTTTCATTTAAATAGACGATTGCAGATTAATCACCTTAAATAAACCGATATATTTTATACCTACACGAAATAATCTCGACAATTTCGTTATATAAACACAATATCAAAAATGTGTAATACATGCATTTATACTTTTCGTTTATGTTGACTAGAATTGGTGTTATCTGAATACACGCCAATGCACTATCGCAAAAATGCGATTGTAAGATATTAAAAGCAGATTAATAATGCTAGTGCTTCAAACTGAAGTTAATCATTAAAATTTACAAAATTGCAAATTGTCGCGAAGACTATACAATGAACCCAAAAAAATGGGATATGTTTTCACTGTACATTTTGAAATTGAAAAAACAAGTTTTTCGTGACGTTTCGCGGACTCATTAGAACTGATCGACAATAGCGAAACTTATGGTTTTATTTATAATGTGAAGGTAAAAAAAAATTTCAATTACGTTGTTCCAGAGAAGGCAGGTTTACATGGTAACTGGAAACAATTTTTACTGAGATTTTGATGGAGAAGGACAATATCTAATGAAAAATATTATATCCACCAACAAATAAATATTGACGTTATTTGTGTGAATTTAATTGTTTGCAGTGGTTGCTTTCTACTCCATTGAAAATTCGATAATCTGGCTCCGTCTCAATCTCAGTAAAAAATGTTTGCATTCATCATGTAAACCAGCCTTTCGATCCTGTAAAAATCCCCAAACTTAAAGAATAGAGTAAATCTTCATTGGGACAAGCAAACAGTATCTTGGACAATTAGTTTTACATAGAAGGATCGGTCGGTGATTGACAATCGTTTTACGCAAAAATTAAAATTTAAGGTTAATTCATCGTCGTGCACAGAAAATATCCTATTTACAGATGAAAAAATCTGCACTGTTAAAAAAATATTTGAGAAGCAGACACCTCTGGAGAAGTTCCTGAAAAAATTCCACCAACTTCGGTGGCGGTTTTGGGCTCATAAACTGCACTTTGGTGAACAGTGGGTCGGAACACTGGCGAAAAAGGACAGGGCCCCGACTTGGGCTGTCGCGCCATTGATAATGATGACTTTAGTACACAGTAATGCAATGGTATATATTTATTTTCAATAAGTAGGAGCTAGACTTGATGGTATTTCCTCCATTGGCTTTAAGAACTATTTTTCACGAAAATATTTCTGCATTAAGGCAAGGTATCAGTTCTCGACGAAAAAAAATGCTTTTTTCTTTTTAATTTTCATCCTTAACATATTGAGATTACGTGGACAAAAGGATATTTCGATATCAAATGTATTTCACGAGTTACAGACCGATTTGTGAAACGATCGGCCGATATTCAATACGATTTTTTTTATAACGTCAAACTTTAAATACGTTTTTCTCGAAACCGCTTCTTCCGGAGCTACTCATGGCGTTTTTTCAAAATCGGAAAACGTTGGGGACCCGCAAAATTTGATCTAGTTTCATAAACTTTTTGAATTTTTGGTTTTAGCAAAGGCTGTAGAAGGTACCGCGTGCATCAACTCACGCCGATCGTGGTCTTACGTCATAGGAGCCATTTTGTAATATATTTTTTAACAAAAATTCACAATTATTTTTCAATTGTACCTCTAAATAACCCAGTAATAGTTTTATTCATATATATTTATTTTATATCCAAAATAAAATCCTGAAATTGAGGAATTTTTCGGGCCTTTTAACTGATACCTTGCCTTCATGTCTTGATCCTTTCCAACATTAGCTATGGATTACTCTCTTGGAGCTGTGGCGTAGTTACACAATACACAACACACACACACAATTTCATATATACATTTATACTTTACATAAAAAACACTTAACAATTAATCACAAACAAAGTATACACAAAAATGTAATTTTAAAAAAATAAACATTGAAAAGTCAGTTGGAAAATATAATTAATAGAATCAAGTTGTATAAAATAAACTTTTTTAGTATTTTAATATTACTAAATTAAGATAATAAATAATAATCTAATATATAAAAACTTAATATGTTTTATTAAAACAGTTTAGTGAAGCTAATAATTAAAGAATAGCTCCACAGAGCCAAACAGCTTTGTAAAATTTGGAAAAAATTGCAAGATTGATGAACAAAGGAATCAAGGCGGTATACAATTTCTCTCGACTGACGCCTTCGTTGACTCTCTACTCTGACTACAAGATTTTAACAATATTTGAACTCATAGCGCTTGAGAGAGTAAAATTCATTTACAAATCTCTGAATAAAAAAAACTAAAACCCCGCTTACCATACGACACATTAAAGACTTGCATCAATTTAACACACATAATGCGAACAATATTGTAAATCTATGTAGACCAAGACCGAATCGTCTGAGAAGAAACCCACTATATGAAGCAATCATTGAGTTCAATTCCTTACCCAGCTCCATAAAAAATGCAGCCAGTATTGCCGACTTCAAAGCCCAAGTGAAGGGATATTTCCTAGAGAAGCGGTCCTGAAAGACGCTTGAAGAAACGGTTATGGTTTTGTGTTGTTGTAGCGCATGTATACGTACTTTATCTTATTTTTTTAAATTATTTTTTCTTAAATAAAAACTCTCTTTAATTTGCATGTATTACTTAATATTTTGATCTTTTGAATTTTCCTTATTATTCACTTTATTACTTTAATTACTAATATTTACTATAAAACCTCTTATACCAGTGCGTTGCACTGTCTGAGGAGTACTAGGGGTTAAGGTACATTATTAGGTATTGAGCCTAATGCCATCATACACGCATGTGTATGTTGATATGGTGAAATTTTTCTAGATCATTGAGCTGAGTGGCATTAATGTCTCCAGCTCCTTGAGCTGAGAAAGTGTACCCGAAACGGGGCAATCTTGTTCATTTCACTGAGTTATGAGGCGGTACTGTCCTGTTTGGCTTCAGCTAATAGGCTGTATTGTCTCGTACTCTTGAGATGGGGATTACTTGCCCACGTAGCATGAAGGGATTAAGTCAATTATTATTAATTATTATTAAAGGGTTTTGTCACCACGTCTGTATCGATATGGTAAAAGTTTTCGAGTTGTGGATCAGGATAAGAAATTGTACTTCAAACACGGGACAACAGTCAAGACATGCCTGTATACCAAAGAAACACTCTTTGAGTGAACCATGGTCCTGGAATGGACGCACTCGTATTCAACTAAAAAAAAGTGTTATTCACATATCCAACAGAGATATCTCTCACATACTCTATGCTTGCTCTTACACAAAATTGAGCGATGAGAGATTAAGCCGTTTCGTCTGTATTTACTTTATTTATATTTATTTCCATTCCAAACGTAGTAAGGACCTAATACCTTAGCTCTTAATCGCCCCGGCAAATCTCAATTATTTCCCCGATGAGTCCAACCACTTCCATTCGCAAAACTTTCGTGATAACTATGATCCTCTAAACGCTTAAGTCTATTCCCTTTCGATCCACCTTTCTACTTAATTCCTCTACCGTACAATTTGAGACGACTGATCCTCTAGCTACCGAAATAAAGCCTCTATTTCGACGGTCGTAAAACAATACAAAAAAATAGTCAAGACTAAGGGCCGAATTAACAGTCGCGTCCTCCAATATATGTATCTAAAAAGTGATTTGCAATCTGCGACCTTGTATTCTTGAATGTATTTAATTTCAAAAGATTTCATCATTATTTGAAGCTTCCGATCAGAAAAATCGTTACCAAGAAAATTAACACCATTAGAATCAATCGATGCAAATTTAATTACACTACCAAATTTCCGTTCAATCAGATTATGGATGAGCTATTGCATCAACCGAAACCGTATGATCATCAACAACCAAGCAGAATGATTAATTTCGTTTGCTACGCAAATATGCAGATAAATGCGTCTAGGGCCTGGCCGGAGCGAGCGGAGCAAGCAACAATTCGAATATTCTACAAACCATTCTCGCATGCGGTCGATTAAGTCGTTTGGAAAGAGCGAAAGTTTATCTTGGCAAGGCAAGAAGGCCGCTACACTCTGTACTCATCACATCATGCACACGTGCCCGTCGAGGAGCCGACGTCACCAAACGGCGAAATGAGAGCGGACATTGGGGAATTACTTTGCAATTCTGACTGTGTTAAGTAATGCCTGAATAGTTGCGTCTCGAGAATAGATGCAATTCCATTGACATTATATGAATCATGCGTTAAAAAATGGGTCGATATTCAACAAGTTCGGAATTTTGTAATATTACCGAACTGCTGAGAAGTTTCCATTCGATTATCGCGAAAAATGTGCGGCCAGCAGGTTTAAGTTACGCAAGCTGCTGTGCTTTTAATTGTTTGCTGAAATGCGTGTATCCAAGGCGATTAGTACGTTGGGTAGCTATCTGACTGACATGGGTTTTTTTTTTATTGCATTTCCTTTAATCATTCCGCACTCTAGAAGCTTAGTGTTAGCTTATCAGGACCGTCCCTTTGCCACTATCTCGTACACGTGTACCGAGTGGGGAATCTCTTCGAAATCAAACTGGTCGTACGTGACGAACACCATCTAACCTTGCGCCCAATCACTTTTACAGCTGTCCGTAATTATTTCGCTAATCTTATGAATTTTGTAGTTCACAGCTTGTTGTTACGTCACATTTTGCATTCTAGAGGCGAACTACATCCGACTGAATTACTTTCCGTTCATTTCGTAAGACCCGCTTTTTACATAACAAAAACAATGGGGCGCAGGGCTCGGGATCTTCGCGCGGCTACTCTATGCGCAGTCCCACGAAATTCTCTCACGAACCGGAAGGTTATTCTCATCGAAATTCACTATCAAGGTCAGGACCGATTTTCTTGGTTGCCAAAATAAAAATAGATTTTTCTGCTGAACTGTGCACAATATGGACACGGGACTTACCGATTAACATGAACGGCGATTCCTTCGCCTTTCTCGCCAACTTTCCGGACGAATCCTCGTCGCCGTAATCGAATAAAGACTTCGAACTCATTTCTGCAACGAAAAATTCGATGACGGTGAGAAAATAACTCGAATGATTTTTAAGACGATAAACGACTTACTGGATGGCGTTCGAAACGGTTTTAATTCAGATTTTTTTCGATCGAAATTAATAGATAAAAATGCAATTTAAAAGTCACTGCACAATTTCACTCGCAGCTCAGCTGTTTTACTGCGGCGGAAATTACTTCGTTCCTCGCGCTCACTTTTCCACGAATGATGATGACATTTGGGGGTTTGGTTATTAAATGGGATTTTAAGTTTGCAGCATTGCCAACGTTGAATATTTATTGGGTGTTGTTTGTGAAACGGGTGGACCGGTGAGTCTGAAAGATCGGATATTGTAATGGCGGATGATTTTGTAACGATTTTCGGCAAGCGCAATGAAAACCTTTTTTTAAACGGCAGGAGCTAAATAATAACAATAAAAATAACCGCCGAAATACAATGGAATAAAAGAGTTACTGTTCAGAATCTAAATTAAGCCTTTTTTTACGAAAGAAGTGTCCAGGGTTGAAATAATCTAACGTCGGAAAAAAGTATTTAAGACGGAATTATTTGATTTTATAAAAACGAATATGATTTTATTGTCCCGTAGTAAAAATAGACAGCGTCGAGTACACATTAGAGAAGCGAAGTGTAAAGGAATAAACGGTACAATAGCCTGAAAACCTAAAGGCAATCAAACCAATCGGATAAATAACATTCACTGTAAATTAACGTTTTAAAATTGAATACATATTCATAAATAGGAAATCTTCAAAAGGGAATCAGAAATATGTATATACATTCAGTCACACTGATACTGTCACACCTAGCGTTTTCTAGATTTCTTCAAATATATTCGAGACACACAATGTTTTTAGATGAAATATAACATAATATACTTTGCCAACGTATTATATTAAAAATATCAAAAAAGAAACGTACTTCACTATAAAACTAGCGAGAAAACTCAATAAAAATAAATACATAGTCATAATTTTCCTCACATGGTTATTGGCACGATCAAATCGGTGGTCACAGGGAATAACTAGGTAAGTCTAAAAACGAAACAAACTATTCAGAGCAGCACTTTCTTGTTAGTTTTACTATTGAACAATTCTGCACTTTCTTGTTATTTTTATTATTGAACTATTCCTGTAAATCCAGTTTTTGGTGAACCATTAAATTTGTTAACCTCTCAGTGATCAAATAACATATAACAATAACATCTTGGGAGGTGGCCACAATACACTTATCCCATTTTATCATTTTTCGACTTACCTAGTTATTCCCTGTGACCACCGATTTTTTTTTTTTATTTTTTTTTATATATAAATGCTTTATTCAAAATATTCTTATTCTAATTATATTATTGCACTACTCCCCCTGCTAAGGATATATCCTTGTGTTAGGGGAGAGGAGTCTTCTACAATTTAATATAAAAAAAACACTTGAGATACCTGTCAATACTTTTCAATTTTACAATTACATTTCTCATTTGCTCGAATTAATAATAAACATCAACAATTTCCTGTATTAACGATTCTTTTCTTATAATTTATTAACAAAGTTCAATTCAAAGTTAAACTAGTAAAATATAGTTCACTAAATATAAAACAATAATTCAATATGGTTTTTTTTTACTTAATTCATTTCAGGGTAAAAATAATAAAATTCAATAATTTTTTTTTTTTTGAAGTCATTTTCATATTAGCAAAGCTGTTGCTTTTTATATGATCTATATTACCGTAACAATTTCTTTTCTTATTTTTTTTATTTAAGTTTAAAGTTAAACTAATATAATCCAGTATAATAAATTTTTTTTTAAATTCATTTTGAAGTTAACAACGCTGTTACTTTTTTCAAATAGCTTGGCAACTATACCTAGATGTCGTATGTTTAATACTCTCTTTAAAGGCTTACAGCTACAACTACTAGTACATTGTGTGGAATGTATTTTAATATCTTCGTGTTCTGGTTGTCAATTTTGGGTAAGTGAAAAAGTTATGTAACATGTTTTTTGGGCGTTTAGCGTGAGAAAGTTGTAGTTCAGCCATTCTTTTAGTATACATAGACCATGATTAGCTTTGATCTCTGTTCCTACCCATTAAGTATCCTCGAAGAACAAAACCGTGTCATCAGCATAAGATATCATATCTCTTTGTATTGGCTGCTTATAATATATCGTTTATGTACAGTAGAAAGATAACTGGTCCTAAAACTGTACCTTGGGGTATACCGTATTGGAAGGTCTCTTTTTGTTGCTTCGAGTGTTGTTTATTTTAACATATTGAGATCTATCCTTTAAATAGCTGCTGATCCATTTCACCCAAGATATATTTATACCGGATGCAATAAACTTTTCAATTATTTTGCCATGAGGAATTGAGTCGAATGCTTTTGCCAAGTCTAAGAAATATTTCAGTTGATTAACAATCAATTTCAGGTTGTCAATACTTCGTTAGATAACACTTTTGTTTAATAACTGCAGCTAACCGTCAGGGTATTGGTTCCACCATTTTGTTTAAATAATTTGTTTGTAATTTATTCCATTCTTCCAGCAATTTCGACCTTAATTCACTAATATTCGAAATTTAATGGTTTCCAATTGGACGTTCCAACTCATCCCGTTAATTTTCGATCGGGTTGATATCTGGTGATTGGGGTGGAGTTTCTATAACCTTAAGGCAGTTGTGCAATAGCCACTCTCGTACAACGAACGACTTGTGTTTGGGTTCGTTGTCTTGATAAAATTGAAAACGATTAATGATATCCATTTTCTTTGCACTGTCTTTCAAATTAAATGTTAAAATGTTTAAATAATCCATTTTATTCATTAGAACCTCAATAAAATTCAAGTTGGCAACAAAAAAACCATTACGCTTCTGCCGCCATGTTTGACTGTAGGTGTTTTCCTTTTATTTATTTAATGTTCATCAACAAATGATTACTCTAAATGAAATATTACAACATTAATAAGTTATTTTCTTAATTGTTATTATACATATTATTATAATTTTATTTATTTCTATTATTTCAACAAAGCTGACTTTATCTGGGTAAAATTAAGATTAAAATCAATATGGCTATAGTTAGCGTTAAAAGCCCGTGAAATAGCGGTCCTCGGCTCGTGCTGGCCGTAATTGGTTCGATAAAACGGAATAACGAATAGTGCGTAGTCTCTCAATGGTCGATAAGAAATCTTGATGCGGAGAGGTCCTAGCAAAACAGGAGAGTCAATTTCGCCTGAAATTAATTTGACTGCAACTGCAGCACTATGAATTAATCGCCTAACTTCGAGTGAATTCATTGAAAGCAGTTGCAGTAGCTCAAGATATGGAGGCAGACATATTGGGTCTGACCAGGGGAGACCCTTAAGAGCAAATCTTAAAAATCTTCGCTGTACAGATTCAATTCTATTCTTGTGAACATCATAATAAGGAGACCACACAGGGCTGGCGTATTCGAGACCTGAACGCACAAAAGCACAGTAAAGTGTCTTTGTGATGAAAGGGTCGTTAAACACCACCTTTTTACGAAGCCCCAAATGGAGTTACAGTCGACATGATCGTCGAAGGTAAATTTATCATTAAAAAGCACCCCCAAATCACGTACTAAGCTTAATTTTTGCAAAGCGGAACTCTTCCCAATTTACTGCAAGTCTTATTCCGGGTAACGAATCGACTGACCAGTTAGCTAAGCGGGGAGCTAACTCACCAATGATGGGCCCGGAACCATTCCGTGGAATAGGTAAAGGCTTCATTAAGGATGACATTTTAAAGTGTGAAAATCTTCAGATGGAAGAATATTGGAACTCCCTTTCAGGACTTAGGCAGTCAAAAAAATTCCTGACCTTCTCGAGTAGGAAAGTGGCCAGATCAAGAAGGCAGATTCTCGGTGGATTTACCCTCATCTATGAAGACCTGTCGAAGACTCACCTGAGCAAAATCATCTCCCTTCTCAAGGAAATAGATATGGTCTAGCCAGGAACAAAAGACCACTAAGGGTTCGAGAAGCAGTAATAATAATAATACATCAAGTTTGGGTGCGCTGATCCTTGGATTCTTACGAACTGAACTCTTACCCTCATAATTTGACTGCATTCCCTATCAATCGTTTGTTTTTTCGTTGGACCTGGGTGCTTCTTTTGCGCAACAATTCCTTCATACCGTTTACAAACATCTCGAACGGTAGAAAAACTTTTTTCACTATTTCGACCATTTCTCGGTAACTTTTTTTCCCTTCTTTTCTATGTTCGATGATCAAATTTCGATGATCTAACGATAAATTGCGACTTTGACCCATTATTTTTAGCACAAATAACAACAAATGTCGTTAATTTCGTGTAGAACACCGAACAATAGCCAACACTACAGTGACTATAGTCAGACACGTGCAAAATACGTTTCAAATGGAATGATACCAACTTAACTGCGCCAAAAAAAGCAGGTGGGCCTATAAAACGTGACCATTCTTTTAATTTTTTTTCTGATATATTGCTTTGCATAATTGTTAAATATTTTGATCTATTATTTATATTATACTTTGCAGAATATAATCCTTAAAATTCAATTATTGCATAGTGTGCTATTTTATTCAAAATAAGAGTCCCAGTTGTAAATTGTAAGGTGTGCCAATCAGGATCGTCATTTCAGTTTTTCTAGGGGGCAAGATGTTATGTATGTATATATTTTTATTGGTATAAATATACATGTCATATTATAATATATAAAAATACCTACAATAATTCAGGGTGGAATGCCTCCTGCCTCCCTACAAATGACGTCTCTGGTGCCAATATCCAAGTGACTAGAGCTAAATAATATCACAATTAGAGATGGGTCGTTCAGGAGTGAAGTGTTCCAAAAGAATACTTCATTGAAGTGAGTGAGTAAAGTAACTCACTTCTTTTTGTGAACTGCAGTCTCATTGGACACAAAACTTTACCGAACTTTTTTTTGTGGTCATCGTCTTCTAGACCGACCGACCTTTCTTTTTTTGGTCTTCAACTTGGAGATATCCAGACATTTCTTTTTTTTCATCTTCTAGATCTACTGACCTTTTTTTGCTCATCTTCTTCACCCCTCCAGTTGAACTATGAATGAACTAAAAGAACGAACTAGTTCACGAGTGAACGAAAACGAACAATGGAATGAAAACGAAGAAACAATGAGACGAAGAGTTGCGGAACTGCTTCATTGAACTCGTTCTTTAAAGTGAGTGACTCGGAGTGAAGTACTTCACTGAAAGGAACTGCTTTGCCTATCTCTACACAATGGAAGGAACGGAATACCGAATAAGATACTACCATGAATGGGAATGAAGCAATTGAAATGATTAAATTAGCCAAGGAAAAAGTATTTCAATGAGCATTTTGCGAAAACAGGAAATGCTAGAAAAGTGTGGACTAACTGTGGATTAGGAAAGCTTCTGGTATTGACGGCAGTGCTCGGGATAAGTCTGAACGTACGTACATTACACACGCCCAAAGAATCAATTAATGAACGAAAGGGTTTCATGGTTTATTTATTATGAAAAAAGCCGTAATTCAAGGCATGTTTTTAAAGATAACAAAAAATGAATTTCAGTCGAAATAATCAACATGATCACCGGACTTGAACTTAAATCCTTCTAAAACTTCTATAAACTTAGCTGTCGTTTGAGCCGTTGTTAAAATCGTCTTTTGATCAATCTTCTCGGTAAAAAATGATCGTAATCCTTCGTCCTTGCTATTCCTCTTGATATCCTGAACCATTTCAGTATCAACTGGTCCCGGTGAATAGTTCAAAACAACGGTGTTCTCTTCTTCGGCGGCCAAGACCTTAAAATACATTTCGCGCGCTGCTTTTCCCGAACAGTACAAAGTTAGACTTTTGAATGGTTCGATACCGCACAAGGACGTGATATTTACAACCAGCTTCTCTACAGTTTGGAATATTTCCATGAAAATCGAATTCAAAATCGTTACAGAGAAAACGTTGAGTTTGTAGTAATCGGTCCAAGTGGCTAAATTGTCCAGTTCTTTGGCTGATTTAGTGCTATCGCCTGGCGATCCGGCATTATGAACTACAAAGGCCCGTTCGAAATCTTCGATTTGATGTCCTTCCAGTGACGATGTGATGGCCTGTTGCATTTCGGCTTTTGATGCTTTTGTGAGATCAAGGACAAATGTCTTCACCGATATTGTGCTGTTTTCGGCGAGAATTTGATTTTTTGTTGCAACCAGACCGCTTTCTGTTCGAGCCAGGAGCACAACTACGGAGCCTGGTTTGAATTTTTTCGAACATTCAATTGCCATCGTTTGGCCAATTCCTCTAGAAGCTCCGGTTATGAGGAAGTAGGTGATTTTTTTGAGGTCCATGTTGGAGCTGAAATCGACAATGAGAATGAGAATGAGAATTTTTGTAGTTTCAAAAAAAAGAATTGCTTGAAACATGATAAGGATGTGTTTTTGACCCATTCCTACGATCGTCAGTTAAATTTTAACCGGAACTATAATGTGTCAGTTAAAGTTCCTTAGAACGTAACTGAGGATCGTAGGAACGGGCCTTACTGGTATTCTTTCATAAATAGAAAAGAAAAGCCTACCATTTCAGCGTTATCGAAAAGAAACTGAAGACTTCATACACTAGTTCGCTTCCTAAAAGTTTTTTTAGGAAACTGAGGACTTAACACACTAGTTTGCTTTCAAGAAGATTTTTTAAAACCATTTGCAAACATGTCTTGTGTATAAATTTATTTTTGCAACAATAATTAGTTCAAAAAATGAGATTACTAATAAAACGGATATGGAAAATCCGTTAAACTATCGCATGGAACGTGGAAAATACAATTCAAGCCGCTGTATAAAACAATGCATCGGCAATGCAGTTCACAGTCCAAACCAACACAAAAATTCATCGCAAATGGCAATACCTCTTGTGAATCACTTTTTGTGATGTCAAAAGAAACGTCAAAATATTTTTGAAATTGCGCAAATGAAATTCAAGTGCTACAACAATTTTTTTATGCTTGAAAAGTTGGTGAAAATACAAAGCGAAAATTATTCTAATTTTCGCAATCAGTGAAAATGTTACATGAGTGATAAGCTAATCTTGTTAAATATTCAAAAAGTCTCACCTGTTGAACTTTTCTGACACACGGAAATACACCGGAAATTTATCAAAACGACCTGGATCCAATTTCTACGGTATTTTCACTTAGATTTAAATAAACGCCGCAAAATTCCCGTCATCCACTTCACTACTAACGATCTAATGACCTAAACTAGCCTACGAGTCGGGGAAGAGAGCGCCGGAGACCTAACATCGACCGGTTTATGTGTGGACAACTGGTTACTGGACACTGCAGACAGTGGATTAATCTTCGATGGCTTCACATCATCGAGAGACATAACTCTCGGATCTGGTTTCTGGTTGTGCCGATTTTGTCCCAGCTGCTTGTGAAGGCTGCGCCGGAGATTACCATCAAGGCCATTCCGGTACTCTTGGCTTTTCTTCGCGCCCGTTATTGCTGCCACGCTGCGCGCACAAGAAACTTTTTGGCTTCCAGCTCGCCAGCAGCCCCATAACATTTTCACATCACATCGCAGCAGGTGCAAAGCCGTTCAATTGAAGCAACTCTTTTCAGTTTAACAGCTTCAGCCGCGGCTCCAGCATCACAATTTTATCTTTCCTAATTTTCCTTTTTTTTTGTGTGTTCGTGCGTTTCGTTCGAACGCGTCTAGTAGATAAAAGCTGTGATCGCGCTCATCCGAGTTGTTATTTGATAGTCCATCCAGTGAACCGAGTGTTCGTCCTCTGCGAATCCATTTGATTGTTTGTTACCAAGTTTAATTCGAAATAGAACATTGTTGTTTCTAGAGAAAGTGTCGGGAATTAAGTGAAGTTGTCGCCGAGAAAATAAGTGAAGAAATTTTTAGTTTGTGGTGAAGTGAATTGATTTTTTCGTATTTTTTGTTTTGTTTTGTTTATCGATTTGCGCTGGATTTAGTTTCACGATGGATTCGATCAATTCGGTAGTACACTCGGCCGTTGAGTTTTCCAATTATTTGTCGTGCTTTGCAGTTCTATCGTGTGTCGGTGCTGTTTTTGTCTTTCTTATGAAGTAAGTTTAATTGTTTCTTTTAATTATTGTTTTTATTAATTTTTAAAAAATATTGGGTTAAATTTGGACACTAACATATTTTCCGTTTGGCTTGGTTCTCCTTTTGCAATCCTTTAAAAAATCTATCGTGGATATGGGACTATCGTCTAGTGGTAAATATGTGATTTACCTTTAAAGGTATTTGAGAAACTGTCTACCACTTCTTCTTAAAAATTTATACTTGAATCTTAAGTAGTGACTTGGCGAAAGCGTTACTGAACTACTGACCTATTTTTACAAAGGTAAACAAACTGGAAAGTGTAAAACTTTAGCTTTATAGAAAAGAAGGCTATAAATAACACATCAGTACGTATTTTCTTACGCTACGACAGGACTAACATCTACTTTAAGGAGCAAATTATTTTAAAAGATAATAATAAGAACACAATAACCAAAAATACCAAATTAAGGCTCCATGTGCACGTTAAATGCAATTTTGATGATTTATGACTGTTTTCTTACCAATATTTCGCGTTAATGGCACCAAAAAACACAATAAAGTTACACCACTTTATTAGCTAGTATGTAAACTAGGTCATCTATAGAGAAAAAATTCAAAACTGTATTTGGAAAAAATGCTATTAGAGCCACAACCCTTGAAAATTTTTTAAAATGCGTAAATTCGAGTTTTTTTAAACGCTTATTACCTATTTCTTGAATAATTAACATGTCATTTTCATTAGAGCCGGGTGTAGTCCAGTGGTAGTGTGCTAGGTCTTGAAAACATTGCTACCGAGGTTCAATTCTCACTTAATGCATAATTTATTTATATGAATTTTTCAGTTGTTATTGGCTTCAAAATGTTAATATAAATCGTGAACAGTGCGGAATGTTTAATAGGTTCACTTGTAAAGGATTTAAAACTGAGCAAATGGCTTCTGTTGAAATTCTAATCAGCTTCACGAATACCATCAGAGCTGCCAGACAGTAGTTGATTTGATATAGGCAACTTTGCTGTTCTGGTAGATCGTATCACAGCCAATATTACTGACAAAATTATTGTCATTAACACCTTCTAGTACACTGTCATTCCCGGCTCGATTCCTGATCTTGCCTCCCATTCCTAAAAACTGATTAAGTTCGGTATCCCCTTTCTTCTCCACAATTCCTTCCAACTCTCCTTCGCACCAATAACATATGGAAAAATATTCGATAGAACGAAACCGCGGCCAAACGAGCTCAGTTTGTTCTTGAAAATTAGCCAAAAACAGCTATCAGCTGTAGGCGCCGTGCTATGGTGCAGTGGAATCACAACGGTAATTGGTATTTCTAGAAGATTAATCAATGAAAAAATTATTGATTTTTTAATAGTTATGCGTTTCAAATAATTTGAAAACCTATAATACTATTTTTTTCTGTAAAATCAAAATTAGTGCGCTGATAGACAGTGAACGATGCAGACGTATTGGATAAAATACCGTTCGTTTTTTTTATTTGAGATATCCAGAATGCCCACAATCGTGCCTACCGAGATCAAGGTTTTTTCAAAATGAGTATGTAGCTGCAATGTTGCCATGTACCTCAGCAATGAGTAACAATTTCGCGCTGAAAAAAATTTAAACTGTGCTCAACTTGTGCATAAATATGTGTTAAAAATTTCACAGTTCTATTATTATTTAGTCGCCAAAAAAAAAAAAATTCCCAAAAAAAGAGCCTGCACATGGGATGACCCCTTTAAAACGAAAAAAAAAGAAATCTGCGAATCATGGTGAGGAAATACCATAGAAGCAAATTTTTAAGACAAATTTGTTGTTGTCCGGCGTCAGGGGAGTTTCTGTTGTGAAACCCCCAATACAAAATCCCCGACTGTTGATTAATCGCTGTCCTTTTTTATAATGTTTCTGGGTTAAAAACCGGGACGCATTTCATGTTTAAATGCGGTGCGGTAAACAATGAGTATAACTTCATAAAAAATACGGTCCTAAATATCCTTCTGGTTAATAATAAAGTATTTGGTTTTAACGAAGATATTTATAGATATTTTTCTGTAATTTTCGAAAAAAAAAAACAGACGGAGTGAGCCCTTCTCAGGGGTGAACATTTTGTGAGTAATTCTGTGAAGGAGCAAAAGTTTTAGACGAAAGAATTTGGTTTCTATATCTTCGGAGCCGTTTATGCTACGCAGTTGAAATTTATAATTTATATAGAAATGAAATTGTTTTTTTTTTATCATCAATAGTGCGACAGCCCGAATCGGGCCTTGGCGTCCTGAAGTTTTCGCCTACATTCGTCTTGATCCAAAGACCGCTGCTAATTTTAATTCTCACGTTTAAATTGTGTGTATTGTGTAGATGGCTTAGCTATATTCATCAACCCAGTTTTCCAATCGTTTGCCTACTGGCCTGTTAGCAGGCTTTCGACTTAAGAGCACGTTTTGCAATTCGTTTATATTCCATTCGCTCTACATGGCCAGCCCGCAGCAGTTTACGTAGCTTGATGAACGTTGAAGCTTCTGACTCTTCGTAGAGTTGATAAAACTGTATTTTATTCGAAAGTCCGTTCCATCGTTCAAAGGGCCGGGTGTAATCCAGTGGTAGTTTTCTATGTCTTGTAAACATTGCTTCGGTGATGCCGTGGGTTCAATTCCCACTGTACGCATAAATTATTTCTAAGTATTTATGAGTTGCTATATGCTTTGAAAATATTAATATAAATAGTGAACAGTGCGGAATGTTTAATAGGGTCACTACTAAAGGATCTAACACTGAGCAGATAAGAGTTCTGTTTATATTCTTAATCAGATTTCCTAACACCATCAGAGATATCAGACAGTAGATGATTTGTTATAGGCTACATTGCTGTGCTGTTAGATTATATTACAACCAGAAACAGCACTAAAAAAAACTACCATACTCGGCCCGATTTCGATTAAAGCCTAACCACCTAAATCCAGTTCGGTATCCTTAAAAAAAAACCTAAATTCTTCGTAGAACCTTTTTTCGAATGCGTTATAACTACTTTTTCGGAAGGTTGCGTCAATGTCCACGTCTCGCTGCCATAACAGAGTACATGTCGTATATTAGTTTTATTTATATCCAGCTTAATGCCAGTGGCTTCACTGGTAAACAGATGGGATGCGGGTGCGGGGGTGTTCGTAAAAATCTATGCCCGATAAGCTTTGAGAAGCACGTTCTGAAAATTATATCTTTGGAATCTACAAATTTGATATACCTATTCATTGTACAGCTCAAAAAACTAACCCACACAATATAATATGCCCTCTTTCGATATTATGACGTTCGTAAACCATTTTTGTCGTTTTCAAAAAATTTTGTCACCGTTGAACTAAAAATACTTGGTGGTTTTTAAAAAAGATCTATTTTTGTTATTTCTGATCACCGAATCGCACCTAAATGTTACTAAAATTTTTGATTGGTGACTAATCAGTGCACATAAGCTCATTAAATTTCCAGTGCAACATCGACACACGAAACACGTGTATTCAACAACGTTTTTCACAAACACTGATTCGCCTAATCAGTCTGAGGCTATAGTAGATGTCTAGCGTGATTTAAACCCGTTTCTATAACATTCTAGAGGAAGAATTTTGGTTCACAACCATCAAGGCCCGATTTGTCTGTTGCATTATACGACAAGAATTGAACCTCCCACAAATACTGAATCGTCATCATTTACCATTTTCAATCAAATATTAAATTTGAAACATATTTTTATTCAAATCTGTATCAAAACGGTGTAATATGAGTTAAATTTAAAAAAAAGTGGGGTGGGTTTATGTGGGTGGAGTTTAGACTTTCTTCTGCGGCATGTTATGAACCGCTTATAGAAACTGCTGATATTTAGGTCGTTTCCCAATAGCCTTGCTTCGTCTACGTCTAGTTATAACAGTTATGACGTCAGACGTAGCAAAGCTGTGTCTAAATTCATTTTCGGTTCGTGTCTTGACTATCAGTCAATCTAAGCAAACGTAAAACGACTCAAATTTTTCTATGCAATTTAATTAATTTTTGATTTTTGAAGTGTCAAATAAGCATCAGCTTATCCATTTTGACAGTTTAGCCGAGCTTTTTCAAAACTGTTATAATAGCAATGCTATGCTGTGGCGTCAACATAGACGTAGACGAAGCAAGGAATTGAGAAACCACCTTAGAATGTGTGTATATAGATTTACTAGAGCTAGAGCGACTTTGAGAATGGAATTTTTCATGGTAGAACTATTATATTTTAGGCCGTTTTTCATTGTCAATGGACTCTTATTTCATCATATGAAATTTCCAACTGGATAAATCGATGACCCTGGCCTTTGTCATTACATTTCAAACATACTAACATTTTAAAAAGCTTTTTAAATGCCAGGTGTTGAACTAGGCCTGAAGAATCGGTCTCATTGGGGTTGAAATTAAATTACCAGAAAATGTATTAATGTTACCGACAAATAGCCCAACAGGTGAAATTCCTTTCCACGAATAATAAGAAGCTTAAGTTCTCCCCGGACATGAATCATTGTGAGTTGATAGACTACCGGACTATTGAAGTGTGTTTGAAAAGGGTATAATCCAGAATAAACGCATTGTTATCCTCACGGACAGTCAAGAAGCGATTAAAGAGATTGACTCAGACTCGATCCAGTCTTATACAGGTCCTTAGGAATTATATGCGTCCCTTAACATCACTATATATGTTGCGTTCTTAGCCGCAGCGAGATTCCTGGCAACGAGTCGGCGTATAAACTAGCACGGAAAGGTTCAGCACTAATTCAGGCGCTGTCTTTATCTGTGAACAGGCCGAATGAATCAGTAAAGACTCGCTGGCTGATAGGTTTGGGCTGCAGCTACAGCGATCCTGACGCCAGAGATGGCGTTTTCCATTTCCTTTGCGAATGTCGCGGATTGGCAAAGAGGCTAGAACGTACACTGGACAAGCGCTTTGCTACTGATCTGTGAGAATTCATCAACATTAAACTGTACAGACTGTTGCTGTTCGTTCGGCTGGCAGGTTAGTATATTTATACTCTAGATGAACATATAGAGTATTATGAGTTTAATCCAGCCCGAAAAGTTTATAACGCATAGAACCGAGCCTCGGACGAGAAAAAGTTATATATTATTTTGTGTTCATTTTCGGCCAAAACCCCCAAATCCGTTTGCTGTCCGTCCGTCCATCCTTCCGTTTGCACGATAACTCAAGAACGCGTTGACCTAGAAAGTTGAAATTTTGTCACATCTTGTAAAATGGAAAAAGTAAGGACAAATTCGTTAATGGGCAATATCCTTCGACTCCTTCGGGGAACTCCCATACAAGAGTCCAAACACGTTTTCACAATTATTGCTCGAATGCTTCAAGTTAGGAACTTGAAATTTTGCATACTTAAGGTTCACTATGTTTGAATCGAAAGTTCCGAATATGACGCAAATCGAATGAGTCCTTCGTGTAGCACCCTACAAAAGTCCTACAAAAATGTGTCCTTGTTACTGAATCCACTATAACTCCAGAACGAGTTAAAGCGGGAATTTAAAATTTTACAGGAATTAGTTTTATACCAAAACCAAGACGGAGTTCAATAATTAGCGCCATCCGTTGACTCCTTCGGGTAGCTGTCATACAAAAGTCCTTAATAAATATGTTCACAAATATTGAACGATAACTTTAGAACACTTTAAGTTACGACTTTGAAATTTTATACACATTAATTTTATAATAGTCGCAGCTGAAACTATTAATATGAAAAATATCCCATGAGTCCTTCATGTAGTTGCCATACAAAAATTCTGTAAAATGTCCCAACTTACTTTATAGAACTCACTATAAATCAAAAAATCGAGTAGCCACTATACAATAGTTTGTACCTGTAAGTAAAAGGTCATGTAATAATTACTTGTGCACTCCTCATTCTTTTGATATATTTCCAACTAAAAAGTAAATCGGAGTTCAGTATTTCATCTAGAGTATCATACAATTGGCTTGCAGCCGATCGTGACTGCGTTATGTTTTTGAAAGTATTTTACCGGTCCTCCTAATAGGTCCTCCTAATAGGTCCTCCTTAGGGTCATAGAGCTAGTGGAGAAGATAAACCACCGGTTTTGTATAAAGCGCTTCAAAGCCAAAAACACAGTGAAAAGTAAAGCTTGTATTGCACTGTATGACCACGCTGTCAAATTGCAGTAATATGCAATGCGAAGAGGGCGAATACAAAAAAATCTCACAGTGAAAATTATTTGTATTCGCCTACTTCGCATTGCATATATTACTGCAATTTGACAGCGTGGTCATATAGTGTAATACAAGCTTAAAGCTAAGTATTCATTCGGTCAAATTCACTATTTTGCATTGCTTACTACGGCAATTTGACAGCGTAATTCTAGCTTAAGACAAAACAGGTTCGTTATATCAAACTGTTGTTGTTTTAGCATGTGAGTGAGTGAGACAAAACAGGAGTCTTAAGTCAATTTGTTGTTGTTTTGCGTGCAAGTGAATGCAAAGAAGTCCACCTTCAACTCAATCGCTGCTTGTCACCTCCAGTTTATATGTCTCTATGGAGTGGAGGGTTAAGTGCGTGTGATTTGTATATCTCGAAAATGACTAACGCTAGGAAATTAAAGTTTTGTACAATAAAAATGTTTGTAGTCTCATATTTAAAAAAGTGTATATCTTAGAAGAAAGGACGTACGGTTGAGAGGAGCAAAAAATTCTATGTGTACATTTCTCAGGAAACACTTTGGCTAGGAAGCTTGAATTAGATACATTGAAACATTTTTGATGTAAAATAATTTGAAATGTTGTAGGGTGGCCAAATTTTTGTCTACCTGTTACTGTGCTCGAAATCTCCCTTTGTTTTTTGCTGCTAATCTCTGTGCAGATTTACACATTCAAGATGATATTTTTTTATGACTTGGTAAATATTAGAAAGGTGTACCTAATTCGCGAATGACTTTAATTTCTATGTGGGTTTTTCTTTAAAAAATATTTTTCTAGATTACGCTCAGACAAAATTAATCTTACTGTTTACTTAAACTTGCTTTCTTCGGTTCAGGATCTTATCTAAGAACACGAACACTTGGTAGTTTCTAATGAAGCGCGCAATAAAGAATAAAGATAAGCAAAAAACACTTGCAACCATGAGGTACATAAATTACACTTTTTTTCTGTTCAACTAAGTGGCACAATATTTTATACTGAATATGTATTTTTAATTTGTACTCTTTTTTCATAGGCACGCAATTTTTTTTGAAATAATCATATGAGTACATAAATCCTTAGGTCCACACGGAAGTGGTTTTCAATCAGCTTTCTTGTCTGACATGCACATTTAAAATTTCTAGTTAGTGTAATTATGTATTGTTTGTAGTCTACGTTTGCACATATTCAATAAGTTTCTTGCTTAAGCAATGCCTATATTTCTTTGGTATTTTCCGAATATCACGCAATATTACAAAACATTAGTTTTATCTTAAGTCATAGAAAAAGTGTATAATTAATTGAATACTGGCATTAATAAGGAAACAACGAGATTTTTTGTAACCGAGACGTCTGAGGAGATACCAGTGAAAAGTTCGGATCTAGTTAGGGTTTCAGCATCTTCCAAGAAAAAGAGGACCTACTCATTTGAAAACATTTTATAAGTTCAAGTTTGTTGATGGGTAAAATTCCTTATTTTTCGAGAAGTTACGTCAAACACTCACTCACATTCTGTCTCTTCTTCGAGAGCGTCGAGGATTTAAGTGCCTTAGGGTATGACAAATTGGTCAGGTTCTGCAAGGAATTGGAGTGTTTTTGATGTGATGAAATAGCCTACGAGGACCTGAAGGGATCACAATGGGCTCGTATGGCGCCTAGTGAGTGCTAGCTAGCGCTGCACCCCTTCTTAAACCTAAACCTACGTCAAACAAGTTCTTAACAGAACCCATTTCATTAGAACTTCAGAACATGTTGATAATATTTGGATATAAAAAAAAGGTCATTACTTCCCCACCCAAAAACTAATTCCTTTTCAAGTTCGGAGTGAATGTGAGTACCTAAAAAAAAGTCCTCACTTCCCCAGAAAAGGAACTCAATCCTTTTCAAGCTGTGTCACGTGGCGAAAGGAACTACAGTTCCCCAAAAGCAGTGAGCTAGTTCACTCACTCTCTTCAATGAACTGTTCTTTTGGAACAGTTCACTATAAACGACCCATCTCCATCTTCCAGTAAAAAACCTCCTAGAAGCTATTAAAATCGGATAGTTCAAACGGGTATGCAAAGATTCAAAATTTTTTAAAAAACAAATTTCCATTCCCAAGTTGATTAGCAAAAACTCATACGTTCATAATGATTCATTGCGATCGCTCTTGAAATTAAAAAGAACCGAAAGAACCAAACTTTTTTACTACTCGTTAATTTCATAGAACATGAAAAAGATACTTACATCTAAATTCATTCAATTTATTCTAGAAAATTAGCAAATAAGGTAATTTTGTTGTTTGTTTATGGCTTGAATGCAGCGGCAAATGGAAGACAAAATTACTTTAATAATAGCACAGTCAAATAAGCAATTAATCACCTAATACATAAATAATAGTGATGATATAAATTAGTACAGATAAATTGTCTAAGTTAGACGGTTTGCAAACGATAATGATTATTACATTTACATACTATTTTTAATTTCTTAACACATTTCATCAATTACACTCTGATCCAACTTATTTGATTAATAATTGTGATTGCAATAAAACAGCATTGGATAATAATGTAAATTGTGTTCTGCGTTAACAAATTATTGCTTGATTTAATTAAGATTAAGATCTTTATATCGTTTAGTTAAAACAGGTCTTATTACATCTGGTTGTATTTATACAATTGTCTTTAATTCTACGGTTACTAATGAATTTCGTTGTGCTTAGGAAACCCATACTATCATTTTAATTATCCTGTTAATTTTTATACATTAGATAGTTTTATATTGTAGGCAGTGTTGAATAACATTACGCGACTTCTTGAAATTTTTTTTTGCTTAGGCTTAAAATTGTTTTTCATGATCATCACATGTATTTTGGTATGCCTTCTGATGAATAGAACGTGTTACCACTGTCACGAAACGGTCTATTGTCTGACTAAGTCCAATTCAATGCACTGGCCTTTCCTGTGAACTTTTACACTCGTTTTAATCAATAATATTCTACATCGGGTGGCGTCTTCTCCAGACGAGTAAAAATAACAAACCTTAAATTAGCTTTTACATGAATAAAATATCTTTTTCAACGTTGTTTTTACTGCTGCAATCCTAGGACTATCTTAATAACAAGTAGAAAGGTGTTGGTTTTAATACAATTACCTTAAAAAAAATCTTGTGACACGCAATTTCAAATTACACCTATCTATATAACTTTTCAAACATCTTTAAAGAAAACTCAACACAATAATTTAAAATTTAAAAACATTTTATCTTCAATAGATACTTCATTAATTTTTCACCACCATTTCATCATTTCATTCGATTTTTATTTGTTATTAGACACTTTTTTTGTTTAAATCAAATAACAATTTCAACAATTTGATGGTCAAAAAGTATAAAAATAATTGTGAGATTTGGTGGGTGTAAAAATTTTAATTTATTGTTTTTGTTTTTCTTTTAGATGCAACATTGATGATTCTGTTAACATTGTGAATTCTATCATATGCAGGTGATATAGTTTACTGTACTATTCATTAGAAGCTATAGATAGAAACGAATCTTTTGAAGTTGTCAATGAATATCTTCGGTGAAGTTATTTTTTTGTGGACTGTATAGAAGGATTTTTTTAAAGAGACATGTTCCAGCTCCATTTTTTGGTCATACCGATATAAATAAAAATATTATGTAATGTTAAAACACAAAATTTATTTTTTCGAGTCCATATCAAAATGTGAATTGTAGTGTTTGCAGTACTATTTAATAATACATTTATACTGATCTTAGTGAAGCCTTTGACTTCTATAATATATTGTTGTTGAATATATCTTTCTTGATTACTTCTAGTGTACCTCATTGTAACTACCTGGGTCCTTTGTTATTTGTAGAGTACCAATGGTTGTTTTCGAAAAAGATGTTTCACTATTCTGAACACGCAAAAATCTCTCGAACAAATTCATCAACAAAATTTTGGTTGACAAAGAAAACAGTTTGAAAAATAGGTGTTGTTTTGATAAAGAGAATTGTTTTCTTCGACAAAAAGTTATATTCGTGGCCTTTACATTCGATGGACTCGTTATTGTCGGAAGTAAGAGAGTCCTAACTTATAGGAGATCTAATCCGGAGAATGGAGTTAGCATTGTTGGGAATAATTCGAACCAGAGAAAATTTCTTTTAGGCATCATTGCCCTTTCGTCTGATCTCAATCGGGGTTCCGCAACACTGCCAATTTTTATACTCTAGATGAAATCATATAGAGTATTATAAGCTTGATCCAGCCCAAAAGTTTGTAACGCATAAAACCAAGCCTCGGACGAAAAAAAGTTATATATATTATTTTTTGTTTATTTATCGTCACACTCCTTCGGGTAGCTGCCATACAAAATGTCCTTAAAACACGTGTTCAAGAATATTCGCCGATAAGGGTTTAAGCTACGACTTGGAAATTTTGTATGTGTTAATTTTCCAATAGTTGGAGCTAAATGTGCGATTATGAAGAAAATTCTATTGATCATTCGTGTAGCTGCCATGCAAACATCCTTTCAAAATGTCTTCAGTATAAGTAATCTTTTAGCTAGGAATTCAGAATTTTGTACAAATTAGTTTTGAGTGAAGACGAACTTCACTAGTCACTAGTTTACTAGTCAGCGAAATCCTTTAACTCCTTCTGGTAGCTGCCATACAAAATATCTTTAAGACATATGTTCAAGAATATTGCCCGATAACTTCATAAGGATTTAAGCTACAATTTTGAAATTTTGTATATGTTAATTTTTCAATTTTTGGAGCTAAATGTATGATTATGAAGAAAATCCTATTAATCCTTCGAGTGGCTGCCATACAAATATCCTGTTAAAATATCTTCATTCAATTCACGAAACTCACTATAACTCAAGTAATCGTATAGCTATGAATTCAGAATTTTGTACAAATTAGTTTTGAGTAAAAACAAAGTTCGAGTTTACTAGTCAGCGAAATCCTTTTACTGCTTCTGGTACCTTCCATACAAAAAATTTTTAAGACACATGTTCAACAATATCTTCCGATAACTTTCGAACGCTTCAAGCTACGAATTTAAAATTTTGTACACATTAATTTTTGAATGGTTCCAAGTAAAAGGATGAATATGTAAGTAATCGAGTGAGTCCTTGCTTCACCTCCCATATGGAAGACCTTCAAAAAGGATTTTTTTTCTAGTTCAAGATATGAAATTAAACACTGAATATTGTCTTTTAGTTTTGAGAACCAATCTTATAGGACTCCTTAATGAAGGGCATACAACATGCGGACACGTAATACTACTTCATCCCCAACTACAATATAAATCGGAGTATACGATTGGTTTGCAGCCGATCGTGACTGCAGCATGTTTTCCTATATTATCGCCTAACCTCCGTCTGTTATAGATTCCTTGGTTTAGTGTCTTTAATACACATTATGACTTGGTCCTGATCTATTAGCTCCTACCGTCCCGCGAAGTTATGTTGACCTAAATGAACAAAAAAACTAATATTTTGATCGTTGCGACAAGACAAGAAGCCTAGCATTAATGACTAGATCTTTAAGTTACATATTATCAGAGATAGTATTTTAAATTGCTCCTTTGATTTTTAATTCGAAAATTACTGACTTTCCTCCTACAATGTACTGAATAGTTTTGCGCAAAAAACTCTTTAAAACTCTCCAATTTTGATTTAGCAGCTCGGACATCCTTGTTCTGGAGCATATTCGAGTTTAGTTCAATGCCTCGAAAACAAAAGTTTCTCATCTGTGTATAGTCGAATATATATCGTCCGAATTCATTCGAAAAGAGTTTGGAAAAAAATTACACACAGGAAAATTGGTTTTGTATTATGTAGAGTGGAATGTAAGAATAAATTAACGATCAAAGCAAAATACCTTCAGTTCTATCCACAGGTTTATAAATACCAGTGCCGAATTTGTAATGAAGTTTTACTCTAGAGTTTGTAGTGTTAAATTGGTTGTTTAGCTGGATGGAATGAAAGGTCGCCTAGTTTTCAATTAACGCGGAATTGCTTGTTGGCGGTGGTTATAAATTAGATTGAGATTTCAAACAGAAAATAAAACAATTTAATTATATAATTATCATTATCACCTATTTTATTAGTGAGGTAAAAAGAATTTAATAGCTGCCTTAATATGTTCAGCGTCAAATGAGATGTGCTATCATAGATTTGCTCACTATAAAATTAATTACTTCGCAAGTTAACAAAGTAGATAATCCATATAATGAGCAAGGTCCTTGAAGTGTTGTGTCCTCTAAGCAAATAAATTTACCATTTCCGCAACATTAGCCGGCAAATTCAATAAAAGATTATGTTCGTTGCTAGCGAAGTCAGGGGCTCACCTGGATCTCAATAAAAACAATGCACTTTCCCTAATTAATCAATTACCGCTTTTTTTGCTATCACTTATGTATATTATAATTACACTTACTGTTGATACTTGCGCGGCCTTTGCGGTAGGACAGCCGTTTTTTTCTGCCGTAGCAATCGTGTCGCACTTGATCAGTTAATTGATAATCACGAGTATGAGTTGGTTTTGTGTTTTTATACTACATGTGACGCTTCGCAAAATACGTAGTTCACTCGATAGTGTGTGTGATATCATTTAGAACTATTGAGACCTTCGTGAAACATTGGACTTTATTTTACCATTGAATTAGCAATTTATGTTGTTAGTGAGTAACATTATCTTCGGCAAATCTATGCGATGCGAATATAGTACGACGAGTACGACTGTATAAAATTTTTTTATTTATTGATTTACCATCCTTCCACTGATATATCGAAATACAGTAGAACTTGCAGAAGTGACACCCTTCATATGTTGACCACTTGCCTAAAGTGGCATTTTTTTTTACAGTCCCAACGTAAATCACCGATTTTCCATACACTTTTCGTTTTGTATTGTGACCATTTCCATATTGTGACCATTGACCACTTTTTAGCCAAAATTTTCGTATCACATATGTGTGGAGTACATCCTATAATGTGACCATAAAATACTACGTCATATACTAATTCAGACACAAATGTTGCAAAATGCAAAATGAGGCTAAAATAAATGAAGTACGAAGCTTAGTATCGAGATTATGTTTTGGATAAATGCGTAAAAAAACATACCTTTTATATTGGTAATGTTGATTAAAATTACATACATTATACTGTACTAAATTATTTTTATAATCTGACCACTCGTTTAAAGTGACCAATTTTGCACAGTCCCTTGGGTGGTCACTATACAGAAGTTCTACTGTATAATAAATTTGTTCCTGTAAAGAATTTAAATCGCCGTGAAGGTCGCGAAATTTTTCTTTCCACACCTTATATGCGACTGACATAAGTTCCCTCCTTGAAATTTTGGGGTGGTGTTGGCGCGACCACTAAAGTTCTAGACAATTGAACTCTTAGTATTGTCATACTGTTCTCGTCCCTGGCAAATATTCTTAGCATTCAGTACGTGATAGGATACCTATTAAAATATACTGTCATATTTAAGCGACGTACTGCAACACCCATGCATTGCATTTTACCATCAACTAGGTATATTGAAAAAAATTAAAGACAATTATTTCCACATACCTCGCTTGTGTGGCTTTGTATTACATTTAAGATATAATTTATTCCTTTATTCTTTCGAAATTAACATACAAGTAAGATTGACTTGATTCAATGATACCTTGCAAAAAATGTCTACGCCTTTTGTATTGTGAAATCAGTTATCTTTGTTTATTATGTGGGCGATAAGTGCATAATATAAATAAGAGCCTGAAGCATGCTACAAAAGTCAATACAAGTAAATCGACAAATCACAAACCTTTCCGGTTACCGGTTTCATTTTTCATTTTATAGAGAAAATTATGAAAATGCTTTGTTCCATTGTTCGCAGGGATTTATCTTCTTGTAGACGGTGGAAAAAGTGTACATCTTTTTTTCGCTGAAAAGTGCTAACTTTGTAAGTTTGCTCATTGTGCTGAACACGGTTTATTTATGTTTTATGTATACGCTAATCAGTTAACAATTAGCACCAGTATGTACTATAGTAATTCATTTCCATTAATTATTTCAACTATTTGTTGTTTGCTTAAAAAAATCATGAAAAAGAATTTGTTTGACAATTTAAATATAATGCAAGAGACAGATCATATTTAGCGTTGTTGAAGAGAATACTTCAAGGTGATAGCATTTCGCTTTTATTATAAATATTGTTTAGATTTCAAGCTGAGTTTGAAATTATAAAGCACTATTTGTTGAAATTTATATTAAAGTTCAAGGAGTAGCCTTCTTGTGAAAAGTCTAGTTGCAAGTGAAAAAGTATATCAATCTAGATGCCATATACTCGTTATACCTGAGGGTTTCCTTCCTTCAATATTCAATCCTAAGGGCCGTTCTTACGATGTTCAGTTATGTTCAAACTAGAACTTTAATATAAAACTACAGGTTGAGGTTCCAATAAAAGTTTATTTGAAGATCGTAATAATGGCCCTAAGAGCTTCAAAGTAAAGATGGGCAAAGCAGTTCCTTTTAGTGAAGTACTTCACTCGGAGTCACTCACTATAAGGAACGAGTTCAGTGAAGTTCGTTTTCGTTTCTTAGTTTTCGTTCCTTAGTTTCCGTACCTTTGTTTGTGTTCTTTCGTTCGCTCGCGAACTAGTTAGTTTTTTTTTAGTTCATTAATAGTTCAACTTAACGAAAGAAAATGATGACTAAAAAAAGAAATAATCAGTCGATCTAGAAGATGGTTACCAAAAATAAAAAAGGTCGAGAAAGTGTTTTGTCACGTGTCCAATGGAACTGCAGTTCACCAAAAGGAGTGAGTTACTTCACTCACTCGCTTCAATGAAGTGTTCTTTTGGAACAGTTCACTCGTGAACTATCCACCTCTACTTCAAATGGATTAAATATGTTTTCACAAATACGAAAATATCTCTCAGGTCGAATGGAATTTCAAATTGGGGCTTCCTTCGTCAGGCTACTTATATAAATGCTTAAAACATAATTTAGAAATTTGACGATTTTCAACCTCCAACACGATTAAATGGGTTTGAATTTGGTTTCACGAATTCTTTAATATTTGGATTCAATAAGATATAAAATGAGTTGCCCCTTCGAAAGGCAACTTATACATAAAACGCCTAAAAAGTGATTTCGAAACTTTTCAATATTCAACCTCAACGGGTGTATAAAAGATTTGAATTTTTCGCAAATGGCTATACAAACGCCTAAAGCGCTATTTCGAGAGTTTTTTGCTATTCAACCCTGAAGAAAGCAACAACAAAAAGAGATGAGCCAAAATCATAATAGGATCAAAGTTGTTGTTTTTCGCTATTAAACCTGCTTATCAGCTCATATGAACTTCCACTATGTTAGCATTTTCACAGATGGTTTTATTCAATTTGTAGCAGGTATTTGCACCCACTAGTCGTGGGAAATCAATACATTTTGTACCGAAATTTAAGTCTATGTGCAATATAGCATGCTCTACATCAGCATGTTCTATGTGTATATAGAGACAGCATGTTCTATGTGTAATATACAGCATGTTCAAAATTATTGAAAAAAAAATTTATTGTTTTGTTTTTTTTTTAAGGGAAACTACACGTAGCCCTGCCCATACAGTTTATCCAAGGCATTTACCAACAGGATTGAAAACCCTGCTAAACTAGCTTTTGGATTGATCCACATCGTTTTTTTCAATTGTGATTTGAACCAGTTGTAAAAACTCACCTATAATCGCATAGCCCCGATATCACTTCCAATTGACTTCTGTTTCTGAAGACGATGTGGTCTTCAAACCTGCTTCTGGCATTTTTTCATAAAACCTGAAGGAAGTTTGTAATAATTGTCACTATCTTATGGATATCTGTTACGACGTCAACGCCTTGTCGGAAGTGGTGTCGAATACGTTCACTTTCTGTTTCGGCAGACAGGTGTCACTAGCCAAAATCAATCATATTCACGAGGTTAAGTGCCTCAGGTAAATGATCTTAATCTGTTCATCGGTATTGTTTTGGCTTGAAATAATAAAATTGTTTCAGTAAGCTACGTGACTTTTCAAGTGTCCGCAACAATTCTATCTAGTATGTTACCAATGGAGAGTCAAGTTCGTGTTGGTTCACAGTTTGTGTTTATGGGAACATAATTTGATTGGAAATTCGTATGATAACTCCAATTCTACTCCGCTCATGGAAATAAAGGATAGGGATACAATAGGTTTGTTTCTTTTGCCCGGTGTAAGTTGCACTTTCTTGCACCCGATTTTCTAAACAGCCTTTGACGTCAAACCAATGACACAAACTCAACCTCAAATAGTGTTCTTGTTCCTTCCCCGCCACTCCCTTTTACACTTTCCTGCACTAGCTCGAGAGCCAGTGCAAAAAGTGTAGAAGGTGTACACTACACCCGTCAAATAGAACAGACCTAATAAGAGGTGTGTTTTTTTGGCCAATTAATCCAGATCTGAGTAATGATTAAAGCCTGAAACACAATGCTCACGTTCCGTTCCGTCACGTTCAGCTGTCAAAGTAGACCTTATGGGCTGGCCATGTAAATGCACACAATGGTCGTAACGGTACGGATCGGACGAGTGCACCTAAATTCAACTTTTACGGATCATATAACCTCACTTTTCGTGACGGAACGGAACGGAACGTGTGCATTGTGTTTCGGGCTTAAAGTTTACATTGAGAACACTAAGAATCTTGCTGTTTTTGTTATTTTTTATTGCTTTTTCCTGTAGATAATAGGCTACGATATAGATTTTAACCGGAATAATAAGTTCATTGGGGCAGCTATTCGGGATAAATTCTCTAATATAGCCTATTATCTATAAAAAGAGGTTATTCAGAATCAATGCTGTTGCTATTTTGTATGCATAATACATTTTTTAACCTACACTGTTCTGGATAATGGCGCAAAAAAATACACCTACGAAGCTAGTCTTGGTAACTAGTGCTTAAGAATAATTGTGTGTATATATATACCTTTTATTAAAATATAATAATAATAATAATACACTTAAGGCCTGTTCATTATCGTATAGGAGAAGGATCAAATAATATCTTGATAAATACCCTAACTATCGAAAAACTTTTAGTGATTTTATCTAGATGGCGGTTTCTTGAAGAAAGCTAAAGTAGAAGTCTTCATCTATTGCATGACAAGCAGCTGAAATCAGCGCTTGGTCCTTTTCGTCCGAATATGAGATATCACAGTGGTCCTATAATTTTTTATTTTTGTAAAGTTTCGCCGACATTGTATCGAGAACACGAAAAATAAAATAAATCATGTTTCGACGACAGAAAGAAAAATAAAATAAATCATGTGTTTTCCGCCGTCCGCCAAATTCAAGCAAACATTATCATCACAATTAACATACCAAAATGAGGCAGATTTTTGTTTAGCAATTTTTAAAGTACAGAATGTGCTTGCGCCCTTATCCAGTTCAGAGCAGGCTAGCGACATAGAAAAGCAACAACAGAGCAGAATGGTCACACCTCTAACTCTTCGTGTGGTGAAATAGAATGCGCTGACAGACATTGCTCCGTGAATTTTCGCTGACGTCTTAGACAAAAAACAAATGCATTCTTTGTTTAACCAAATATTGTTTCAGTATCGCGGATTGTTTGGATGTAGTCACGAAATATTCGTCACTCTTGAAGATCAGCAAACAATAGTTAATAATATTTGGCACCAAGCTTCAAGGCAATCTAGACGGTCAAAGTGAAACCTACTTGCTCTGTATCGTTCTTTTCCAATCTCTCTCCTCTGCTCTAAATAAGAAAAATCGCACCTAATGACCAAATATGCGCTACTAGCTTTACTACTTAGTTTCAGCATTACTCAATGCTCATTTCAAATGGAATTACTTCTTTTTGGACTGTATATCAAATCCAAGTTTCAATTATTAAACGGCAACAATTACATGTCTTGGACAGAATTTTTTAATATTTTTTTTAAATTTAATTAATTAGAGATGGGCAAAGCAGTTCTTTTTAGTGTGTGAGTGAACTCCGACTCACTTACTGAACTAGAACTAGTTCAAGTTCATTTTGAAGATCACTTCCCCGGCGAAAGAACTACTTCTTTTCAAGTTCGGAGTGAACTAGTTCTTTTCAAGTTCGCAATGAATGTAAGGACCTAAAAAAAAAAGTCCTCACATACGATCACTTTTCAATCTCGCAGTGAATTGTGAATGTGAGGACCTAAAAAAAAGGTCCTCGCTCACGAAAGAGAGCCATTCCTTTTCAAGCTTCGCAAAGGAACTACTTCCATTTCAAGCTGTGTCACGTGGCGAAACGAACTACAGTTCACCAAAAAGAGTGAGTTAGTTCACTCACTCACTTCAAGGAAATGCTCTTTTGGAACAGTTCACTCATGAACGACCTATCTCTAGTATGTATACAGTGGTACTTCTTCTACAATTTTTCGTCAAAATTGGAAAAGAAAGTATCCTTTCCTGTTAGTGAAGCAAGCTGAAAATAGCGGCAGTGGCCTAGAAGTTCCAAACAGAATACCTAACGCTGTGCAAATTTCAAAAATGGTTCCGAAAAAATTAACAGTCTTGGTAAAGCGACAATTCCGTCAAAAAATGGACAGAAGTTTATCGAGGAGTCTCAGCTTAACTTTGCCTCATAAAGACAGAAGAACATTATGTTCTATTTTTGACGAAGCTAGACTATAAAATTTCATCTGAATAAAAATAATAGTCTGAATTAAATGGCGGATGTACTGGCCGAACAAGAATTCCATTTTAGCTTATCTTTAACCAGTTACTCAGGTCTCAGATGATTAAAAAAAAAAATGCATACTTAAAGAATTCAGTAACAAGATTCTGAAAGCTATGAATTTTTCACCTCAGATTAAAAAAAAAAATGTTAACGCTAAACAGGAGGACATAACTTTTTATGATAAATTTTGTAAAGGTCATGTTGCAAAATGAAAGGAAAAACAAAACCGTTCAAAATTCCGCCTATGAAAATATTTATCCAACGAAAACATACCGAAAACCATTGAGCGCTAAATTTAATAAATAAACAGTAATCGGCCTCACTACAGTACGCTACACAAAACGTACATATATGGATATTCATATTATTATTAACATTTGCACTTTGTGAAGCTTGTTAGCCGCATAATCGACTACGCGGTCTAAACCCCGATCAACTTGACTATTGATTTCCTTGAAAAATAAAAACTCGTTTCAAATAGGCCCCCGACTACTTTCTTTATTAAGAAATTTTTATTATATGATGCAATTGCCACCATTGTATAGTATTTTCGGAACAAATCAATCAAACTACTTTAAAAAATCTTCAGTCATCAACCCAGTATCGGTCAATTACTTTCGAAACTTCACCTCAATAATTTCTTACGAAAAGTTCAATGAATTCAAAACAACATCCTAAATTTCTTATTACTACTTTTATGCATGCACGATCACTGATCTCTCTAAATAGATATCATATTCGATTTTTGATGTTATTCACAGAGAGGTCATCCAGTTTTATATTGACAATGAACAATCTAATAGAGGTGACCTTAACATAGAAATTTAAAATAATTTTTTTCTTTTTTTTTAAAAAAAAACCTATAGAGATTTGAACAAGATCGTTTTATCGGATGTTTCGGACGTTAATACAGACACAAGGACGATCTCGCGTGCCACAAGCACTAATTCAAATTAAAACGAAACATTCATTACGAATTTATTCATAGTGTTTGATCTTGACGGAATTTTCTTATAGCGCTTTAGTTTATGTCAAGGTCTAGAGGGCATTCTATAAAAAAACCAAAAAAATTGAAAGTTATATGATCACTTCTTGATCGTACGCTACGATGTTTTTTATGTCCATGGCCCCTTACTATACGAAAAGACCGTGGACCAAAATGAACATTCTTTTTAGGGCTCTTAGTGCTTTTTTTTTAAATTTACATCCACAAGAAAATTAATATCATAAAAAAACTACTGAAGCCTACTCAAACAATTTACTAAAACTAAATAAAAAGTAAATCTAATTACTGAATATATAGCAGTTATTTCGTTTTAGCAAGACCTGAATATTGTAGAGTACTCCAGAGATGCAGTCCACATAACCGACTTTTACCAAAATTTGAAGATGTTGTGACCTTCATTTTTGAAGTTATTTGAGACTATGTTAATTATAATTATGTGTAATTTGTATACGCCACCGTCGAAATATGTAAGAAAAACACTTGTCTTTAAATTTTACTGTCGGGTTAAAGTATAGATATACATATACATATGTAGCTTCAAGTGCGAGCTGAATATGTAGACCGACTATATTTTTTTTCATTAGTTTTACTATTATTTACGGATAGAAAGACTTGTAATAGACAAAAATTAGTGGCATTGTTCTTCGTCACACGAAATAAGTGAGAGCATAATCTATAAATAGGTTACGGTGAGTGGGTGATTATTACAAAGTAATTGACCAAATCGAATTGAACACAAGACGATAACATTCTTTTAGATCATATTATATTACACTCTAGCCTGTGCCTTGTATGCACTGTTTTCAATTAGATATGGGCAAAGCAGTTCCTTTCACTCTGAGTCACTCACTTTAAGGAACGAGTTCGGTGAAATAGTTCCGGAACTCTTCGTTTCTTCGTTTTCGTTCCTTCGTTCGTTCCTTGCGAACTGGTTTGTTGTTTTAGAAGAGAAGATGATGAGCAACAAAAAAAAGGCCAGTAGATTAGAAGACGATGACCTAAAAGAAAGATCGATAAAGTTTTTTGTCACGTGTCCAATGGAACTGCAGTTCACTGAATGGAGTGAGTTACTTCACTCATTCACTTCAATGAAGTGTTCTTTTAGAACAGTTCACTCGTGAACGACCCATCTCTACTTTCAATGGTGCAACGTTTTTTTATACTCTAGAATCAAGGCTCTCAATCAAGGGTCTCAGATATCATCTAAAGTCTAGATGAAATTTTTAATCCGGATGTTTGGTTAAATTTGTAAAACTAACTTCGTTAACGGACAAAATCGTCCTATTCCTTCGAGTAGCTACCATTCAAAAAGTTCTTAAAACACGTGTTCAAGAATATTAGCCAATAATTTCGGAACCGCTACGACTTTTAAATTTTGCACGCATTGGTTTTCCAATAGTTGTAGTTCAAGGAATGAACATAAAAATCCCATGAGTCCTTCGAGTAGCTGTCATACAAAAATTCTGTAAAAATATGTGAACTCAATTTACGGAACTCACTGTAACTGAAAAATCGACAAGTCAAGAATTTGAAATTTTCTACAAATTAGTTTTGAGGAAAAACAAAGTTAAATTTCATTAGTCAGTAAAATTACTTTACTCCTTCGAATAGCTCCCATATAAAAGTTCCATAAAATACGTTTCAATGAAGATTGGCCGATAACTTCAGAACAATTTAAGGTACAACATGTTATGTGTTGATTTTTCAAAAGTTGGAGCTAATGGTATGATTATGAACAAAATAGTAATTAGTCCTTCGTGTAGCTGCCATACAAATATCCTGTAAAAAAGTCTTCTCTCAATTTACGGAGCTCAGTATAATTTTTGTTTCGAATGGCAATGAAATAAAAGTCCTTAATACAGGACAAACTACATGCGCTCTCTTTATTCTATTTTATTTCGAACTTCAATATAAATCGGAGTTCAGTATTTTATCTAGAGTATCATGCGATTGGCATTCAGCCGATCGTAACTGCAGTATGTTTTTTAAATAAATGTATTGGCGCGAAGTATCCTTTCCTGTCGTGAAACTAGTATTATAAACTTTGGACGCAATATATAAGTTAGTAATATTATTATAAAGAGAAATAGCTACACGAAAATATCGTATCTCGTAGAATATACGAGATCGTAGAATATACGAGACACGATATTTTCTATGAGAGAAATAAAAGTTTACGCAGGGTCGTCTACTATGATTAAAAATTATTACCCGCAACTAAAAGGAACCTAACCTTCTTTTAATTCAATTCTTCATTCTTTAGAGTCGATCAACGCCTGTCCACGGAAAACGATCGTTCATTCATTCATTCATTCATATTTATTTTTTATATTAAATACAGATTAAGTTACGAAATTAATAGCTCACAAATATTGCCCCATGACATATTTTAAGATAGAGGACATAACTTCCGAGTTAAACACTTATCGCAGATTTTCATAAATTTTTTTCAAGTTCAGAAATTTGTGATTACGTACTAAAACAGAAGAAACTACATATTAATTGATAACCCATGTACTTAAGAGTCTTCTTGTAAGACGCTAAATATGTACGAGTTTTCGTTTATTTATTTTTTCAATTAGATAAGTGAAATGAAAATTGTCTAATACATTTTGAAATATAGTACACAGCTCAAAAATTATTATTTTCTTTAATTTTTTTAACAATCTGAAAATGATTTATTCCAAATATTGATTTATCAAAACCAAAAATACTACCATAAATAACTTCAGCAAAATCAGTTTTTTATTACTTCTTTCCTCTCGAAAAGAAAGTTTTTTTTATTATCTGGGACTGGGTCATTTACCTAGTTTCTGTTGTCACAACAACTTGTTTTGGTCTTAGAAAATATATATTTTTTTCTAGAACGACAGGTTTATTTACACTGTTTATTTATTTTTTTCATTATTCTCTATTTTGGAGTGTGACTTTCAGTTCAAAGTCAAATTGAAAAAATGCTTGCCAATCAAATATGTTGTTTTCGAATTAGTCACCTGTATAACCTGAATGCCCTATTGTGGTTAATATTTGCTTAAGAAATTTTTAACTCTTATGATACTGAGGTTATTCCTCTTATTATGAAAAGAATTTTGTATGAATAGTCGGAAAAAAAGGTTAAACTTTTAATTTAATATCATCAAACTAGAGGTTCACTTAAAATACCTGCGAAATTTTGGATTCGTGTTAAAGTTGTCAATAAAGACGATCGGATTGGAGTAATCGTTCGTCTTGAAAGAGCCGTTCCAGAGATGAAGAAAACTGTTAATTTCTTTATTTTTTTTAAAGTTATTACCTGTATTGTAGTTAGTGTTGTGAGTCACATTAAATATTATGTTACTATTTCGTCGCAAAATAAGAACCGAGTTTTTTAATAAATCGTAGGTGTGGCCGAAATTAGCGGCCAAATGTTTGTCGGGATAATTTCTGAATTAAAATAAGAACATTCTTGAAACTGTTGATGGAGACGAGTAATTGGATATTGGATATAATTGTCATATAATATTATACCCCATTTTTGTTGAGACTTGTACCGCTTATTTGCGAAATGTATTTTTTTTAAAAAATATTCCACGCTAAATTCGGAAATATGATTATTTTTAACGATAGTTGAATCGTCAGATTTTACTGAAATGAAATATTTCTTTCGAAGGTGAATCAGCAATGGTCCGTCCTACTCAAAAAATTGTATTGTGAAATTAATGTTTAAGGCCCGGACTAGGTACATGGTTCGTTTTTTTCCACTCCGGAAAAAACCAATTCCGGACAGCTTTGAGCTACACGTAGAAGGGTCCTCTGAACCGGCCATGTCGATTGAGCACAGTAACTTAAGTGACAAAATCTCACTGGAAAAAATTTCGGACATCCACTTGTAATCGAGCTAATATAACTCTGTATGTTGTTGAAATTTCATTCCGGATCGGTCGAAAAAATCCTGATCAACCGTCCGGAGAAAACTGTACGCATGCTCAGGTTTTTTTTGCGGAAGCGCTGTTTTCCGGAGTTTTGTAGTCGACAAGATAAAATCTCAAATTCGTATATAATTTTTGATGGGGAAGTTTTGTAAAGGAGTGACAAAAATCTACAAATTTATATTTCAAAATCAGCTTATAATTTTTTTTAATTTGCAATGAAAATATAGTTTTAAAATATTTATTCAATACGGACATAACATAGATCAATCATAGAATAATAGATCAATTGTTAAACCAGCTGTGTGATATGTAACACCATCTTGTTGGAATCACATGTCAAGTCAATCTAATTCTGGCCAGAAATAGTCTTCCAACATGACACTATAGAGAACTGCATTGACCGTAACATGGTGATAATTTCATTGACAAAAACGATCCGAAAACACATCCGGCATGAAATTAACACCACACGGTCACTTTTTTGGATGCAATGGAATCTATTGAAGCACATGTTGGTTTGTTGCTATCCAATAACGCATATTTTGTTCATTTTCGCTAAGCCAAAAACGAGCTTCATCGTTGAAGATGATTTTTCGATGAAATTGGATCTTTAATTCCAAATTTTGCAGAGCCCAACCGGAGAATAATTTCCATAGGTTGCTCGTTCGTGAGCTTCACCATAACAAAAATGTAAACATTGACTGACGTTTTGACATTGACAGGCCAGCAAAAAAGTTTAAGGGAGTGTTTGTATTAAAATACAAAATTGTTATGTACCTATTTATTAGTCCTTTAAAACTTTTAGATGACAAAAAATTTAAAAATTTTAGTTGGAAGCGGGACTGAAGTACTCTTTGACATATTTCCTGTGAAGTTTTATCGCCGGTAGATTATGTAGTTGAGGTGCAGGGTCATAGTATAACACTGTGTTCTGGCAGGAGCGCTTTAAACTAAGATTTGGGGTTTTCGTATCATTGAAACGACTTATTTTTAACTGCCGAAACTCTATAACTTTATAAAGCTGTATTTTAGCCGAATATGTTAGAAATAAACTTTATTGTTTTTCGGGACAAAGTTCAGGGAGTGGTTAAAGTCGGGATGAGACGCTCTTGCAGTGTTTGTGCCACTGTCAACCGCAAAACAATTAGAATATAGTCGAGGCCGTGGTCAAAGTCAACCTTTAAAAATTAACAAGGAGTCTTTTGGAAAATACACCAGGCACTTTGAAAAAATATATTTTTAACCTAAATCTAAGTGAAAAGACAAAACTCTTTTAGATCGCTAGTATGTAAATCTATTGAGGTTAAAAAAATTTTTTTTTAATGTTATCACTTATACTTATTGAAACAAGACTTTTTTTGTAAAAGAGCAGATTTTTTACAAATTAAAGCTGTACCAGTTTGATAAAATTTTTGGCTGAACTCTGAGATCTAAATGTTTCTCATATTATCGTCGATAATAAACTTACTTTATCTTACACTTCAATAAGGCCCGTTCCTACGATCGTCAGTAACGTTCTAACTGGAACTTTAACTGACAGATGTTCATACAAAACTTACAGTCAAAGTTCTGGTTAAATTTTAACTGAAGGTCGTAATAATGGACCTTAGTGATAATTCAATGACAATTGATTTAGAAAATTCTGAAGAACAACAAATGATTCATTAACAAATTAGACTATGAAATTTTAATGAAACTAATGAATTTCAAGAAGTTATTTCGGATTAAAAATTTCCTAAAATTTCAAAAAATTATTCATTGGAATTATTGCGTCCTTTTGAGTATTTGATTTATATTTGTTGTGCTCCATGAAATTCTATCTTTTAAAGTCAATATTTATCACTGAAATATGCAATTAGTCATCAATTCACTATCGTCGATGAAAAGTCGACTAAATTATGCTGGATTTCTAGTCGTTTTAGTCTTCCTAGAAAAGATAGTGAGAATCAAGATCTTACTATGTTTGTAGAGAATTTGAAGGCCTCTCGACTAAGGTATATTCTGTCAATGGAATAGAATATATCAAATACCGTAAAAGGCACATCAACTAACCAGATTCTAGAATAAAATCGTAATATAAAAAGATTATAGACTTTTAATTTATTATAATAATATTCAATATGTTGTCGACGATCGCAACACGTTTGCTTGCATTCATGCATCTTACAATTAACGTAATCGATCTTAATAAAAGTTTAGATGTTAATCTCAATATTAACTTGGTCATACGTAGGATAACATTGTAAATCAAAATTTATGTAAGAAAATAACGAAACGAGTTTAAAACTCTGACACTGAAAATTTAATAAAAATCGATCCAAGATCAATGTATTCCATGTACGTTTTTGTATAAAATACTTAAATGAAAAGTGAGAAACGAAATATAAAGCGAAAGTTATGCCTTGAACTTGACTTAAAGGCAAACATAATACGGTGCAGAAGGCGCAACATTGATGCCTACTTCGATTTCGATTAAATTTACATAACACATTACAAACTAGATTAGATTTTCTTCGGTTATGTTATGTATGGAAACAGAAGTATGTGAGAAAAATGTTTTATGCAATTCTGGGGTCACGTCTCATGTGCCGGGTAATTCAATAGATACCTGTATGTTTTATATAATTTTTTCAGTTTACGTAGTATGTATAATAAAACCTTTTGGACTATTGTAAATTTATCATAATGGACGATGTTTGTGGTAATCTAATCGATTTGTCTTCTGGTCTATTGATGACTTCAGTCTGTTATGTACGTTGGATTACAAATTTTAGATTTTTTGTGCTTATTTTTTTTTACCTAAAACCTGTGAAGACTAAAGGTGGATTTATGCCACTTGTTGAAAATTTCAGAAGTAGCCAAGTCGAGATTGAGCTTAATTCAACTTTCCCATCGACAGGGGTAAACGTCGAAAACGTAAACTTTGTTCTTATGATGTCTAGATTTTGTTACATTTGTCATAGCCTTTAAGGTGCTCGTACATGAGCAATTTTTGAAGCAATTAATTGCCCGACAACTACTGCCAAAACTAGTGGAGCAACACAAGAAAATAACGAAACGAGCTTAAAACTCTGACACTGAAAATTTAATAAAAATCGATCCAAAATCGATGGAGCAATACAGGGCAATATCATTCTAGTTTCGGCAATATTACGGCAATGTGGCAATGTTTTCACAGATTGCCGGGTGTAGTCCAGTGGTAGTGTACTAGGCTTGTAAACATTGATTCGGCGATGTCGTGGGTTCAATTCCCACTCTACGCATAAATTATTTAAAAGAATTTTTCAGTTGCTATTTGCTTTGAAAATATTAATATAAATAGTGAATTATGCGGAATATTTAATAGGATCACTACTAAAGGCCCGATTTCTGATCTCCCATCCTTAAGCTGACTGGACTGTACACTACAGTGTATTAAAGGCTAACCACCTAAGTCCAGTTCAGTTTCCTTAAAAAAAAAAATTCCGGTGTTATTTGCCCTATAGTTGTTGTATTTCCACTGACTTGAAATATTCCGAACAATTGATCTCATTCGGTGATTCAATTGTCAAGTTTTGTTTTGAATTTTGTATTTATTTGTCAATTTTCGTGTTGTAATGGCTTGGAATGCAAATATCTCAAGTTTTATTTTAAGTTTTAGATTTGTTTGACAAATTTTCTTTCCTATTGTTCATAGGTTGAATTACTCGTGAAAGCCCTTATTGCTGAATTGCTTGATATTAGTCAATATCGCTCATTTCAATTAAGGAACGAGTTGATGAAAAGTTTATTCATATCGCCTGATGCTATTATTTCTGTGTTTTGCTTCATATTTTTGTGACGTTGAAATTGACGAATATTGCTGCAAATTGAGCAATTTTAATCGCTCGTGTAAAAGCCCCTTTAATGCCATAGATTTGATGTGTGGTTTCAAGCGTGATCATATCATTGATGTTCCTTTTACATGACTTGGTTTAAAATCCACCTCTAGGCTGGTGATATATTATATTCTCTTATTTGCGAATATTATAATACTTTTAATTATTAGGTACATAAAATAATTTGTTTCTACTTTAAAGGTCATTTCTTTCGTCATGCGTTTGATGTAAAAAAAATACATTCATTTCTTGGGAAAAACAATTTGTTATTCCCAAAAAATTGTTATAAATATGTTTTAACGACTGCCCAAACTTCTTTCTACGGTAACATTTATTATTGTATACGGAAAAAAAACTTGAAATGTAAAATGGCTAATTAAAATACTGGTGACGCACACCTATAATTTTAAGATGAATGATTCGTGATTTTCTTAAGAAACATTCAAATTTCGCTAAAATTTGTTATTCCTTTCTTTAATGATAACATATCAATTATTAACAACTATGTATTTACGTTTTTTGTGCGGCTTTTGTTTTATTATTCATTTTGTATACCTAGTTCAGATGAATTTATGAATCGTGCAATTTATTTATGTTTTTTCTTTTTTTTTCAGAGCAACAATAGCGATCCTGGCGCAACGCGAAGAAGGTCTAGCTCCTGCGAATAACTACAATCAAAATGTGATACAAGTACCTCGATTAAAAATGACACGAGTTCATATTCCATTCACTTTTAAACTTTTGGAAGCTGGAAATAATTCGCTTGAAGGTACTTTTTTAATCTGCTTATACGTTTAGTTAATCCAATCAAAAGAAGTTATCTTTTAACCCATTTGATCTGAAATTCAGTCAACTCTATTTTTGGTGATGATCACTGATTTGCTGTAGCCTGGTACAATTGATCGATTAATACCAAAGAGGGAACTAGACCTGTATGGTAATCGTCCTATCAAACTGAAAAGAATATTGAATAGTTAGACAGAATATTAGAAGTATAAGAAAAAAAACAGGTCCAATGTCAAATATTTGACTATTTTTGGCGTCAAATTTAATGTAATCGTCAAATTTTTGTTTGTTTAATTATTTTTTTTGCTTTTGATAAAGCATCAAAAATTTGACTAGAATTTTGGCAAATTGTTGTGGCAGTTTTAAAATTTTTGCAAAAGGTCTGGCAGTCTCAAAGTGGTTCGAAACAAATATATCGAAACTGCGGAAATGATGTTACGTTATCTCAGAATTCGCAAATTACAAGCTGAATTCAACTCTTGATTATAAACGAACTTCTAGAAATATCAAACGAGGATTCTCAAAAGAATGTTGTAGAAGAGTACTATTTCGAGATTATTTTTTCGTGGGTTTATTCTTTAGATTGAAGTTTACTTAATTTTTCAATTTCGGTCAGTTTCTATATCGGGAGATTGATATCTGCTGCTCAATTTTTGGCTACTATACCGGTGATTTTACCAGAGTAGGGATAGTCAGCAATACGAATTTGATGTCGAATTACAGTTGCTCTTTTTCTCAAAAGTATACACTAGATAAATTTTTGAAGTTGATTTTAGTAAGTTACAGAACATTATCCTATTAATTTGGGTAGGCAGATAAAAACGGTTGTAAGTTACGTTTCTGATAACATTCAGAACATCATTTCATTTAAGTATTACAAACTCTTCAAGTTTTGCTGAGAAGTTGAAACTAAAACCATGATGTTTTTTATGTTGGAGTACGGTGGTCAGACCAGTGCCTGGAATAAGTCGGTGCGATTAATTTTTCTTCTACATCCCTAGGGTTTTTGGTTTGATTTTCGAACTACTAGCCTCCCTCCCCCCAACAGCTATCTCGGATGTAGGCAAGCGCATCCAGACCGAACTTCAGCCACCAATTGGGAAAATTTGAAGATTTTATATAAGTATCAAAGTCGTCTTGATAAAAGGGGCTTCATTTTTGTTATTCGAATATCTTTTATCTAAAGTACTAGCCGCATACCGCGACTACGCTCGCTACGCTCACGGTGTTCTATCGCCCCTGTTACTCCCGTCTCTACTTTTGATCCATTAGTCCTGTTTCTCCATCTACCATCCTATATCCACCATCCCCTATCCTCCATCTTCCATTTTCCATCCTCTATCCACCACCCCCATCCTCCATTTTCCATTTTCCATCCTCTATCCACCATCCTCCATCCTCTATCCATCATCTAACATCCTCCATCTACAATCCTCCATCCTCAATCCTACATCCACCATCCTCCATTCTCTATCCACCATCCTCCATCTTCTATCCACCAACCTCTATCCACCATCCACCATCTTCCATCCTCCATCCTCCATCCTAAAACCCTCCATCTACAATCCCCATCCCACATCCTCCATCTTCCATCCTCCATCCTTAAATCCTCCATCTACAATCCCCATCCCACATCCTCCATCTTCCATCCTCCATCCTAAAACCCTCCATCTACAATCCCCATCCCCTATTCTCCATCCTTCATCCACCATCCTCTTCACAGACTGCTCTGACACCGAAAGACATACAACACACTTATATTGTATATACACGGCTTAAAGATAAATTTAGTTTGTTTTAATTAAAAAAAAATTTCTTTATTTCAGAAATCAAAATTGTTATCACCAGTCAAGTGAAATATTCAATTCAAGCATTTTGGGGTGTATCAATTCGTGATTTGCACATGTTTCTTTGGAAGTCATGGCAAGAAATTAAGGATCAATCGTATCTAACAGACAGTGCTATTTTGACTGATCAATATTATAAGCAACTTGCAATTGACCGAAGGTATATTTCGATGTTTTTTTTATTTAATTTGATTTAATGTCTAAAATCCAATCATTTAGAGATCAAGGACCACATGGCGAACAACAAATAACATTACGATCACCTAAACCATCAATGGTATTGGGAGCACCACCACGCCTTGCATATCCTCTGGTATTGTTCCTAATACGAGATGCCGATTTTAATGCCACACATCCGGATGAAACAGTGAGAGAACTTTATAAATTAATTTTTTTAAATTATATTTTATAAGATTGGACAGGTTGCATGATTTATTCTATATTTTATCCCATTCGCCATAAAGATAATTCTAATGAAAACGAAATTAAATTGCAATAAAAGGCAGTTAAGTAAAACGAGCTTACTACTAGAAAATAACCGAATAAAATAAATACGTGATGTTGTTAAGTGGTTTTTTAATAGCTAAAAAACTGTTTCTGACATTGAACCTCAACAAACTTTACATATATAATTACGTAACACCTTTGACGGTCATATTGCAGTAACACAATACTATTATTGTCTTGTTAATTTTTATTAGCCCATAGGCTGTAAAAGATTATTGCATTGTATACTTCAGGGTTACACGGGTCTAGTGCATTACTCGTATCTTAGCAATTTATGCAACCTGAAACTAATCATTCATAAAGTTGTCCTCACGTGGATCAAGTCACGTAAGGAATGAAAAGATCGATACAACGATCACGATTAAATGATTGTGTATCCGTTACACAAATCAGAACATTTCCAATGTAGTCACATCTGAAGATTTTATGGCTATTATGCGACGTCACTACTATGAAGAATTCTTATTCTAGACTCCGGTATTGCGAAAATATGCGATCATCCGCACGTAGTCCAAGGCAGGATAATTTTATGTTGTATTATTTTTAGATTGATTGATTTGCGCGAAAGAATGTTGCGCCCGCAAGGAGTAGACAGAATGAAGTTAATGTAATGTACAAGAGTTATATTTTACTGGCTTATAATGATACCTGTCTTGTTTTAATATTGATTTTTAGTTTTATTTTCCCTCAAGTTTTAAGCTTATACGGCAAAAGAAGTATGCGTAAATTTGATTGGTTGATATGGTTGGGAAATTATATGCATTTGCCACTTGCTCACTTGTAGTTACTAAACAGCTAATTTATGAAAAACATGTTTCCAGGTTAAATTACTGTTGGATGAATCTATGCTAATTCATGTAAAATATGTCGTTAATATTTCTTTATTATTATTTATGTATATTTTACACAAATTAATTTAATTTTTCTTTTGTATACTCGTATATAATAAGTAAAATAAAAATTAAATAGTAGTATCTTTGAAAATACCCAGAACTTCGTTTTCTCGAAATGCTACGCAAACTAATAAATTAATATTTTTTATTGCATGTTATGCCTGTCGTCCCCCTCATTGTGATGACATAGTTTTTCACGTGTTTAAATATTCGCTCAATAAATTCAACACCCTACATTTATTCGATTTGAAAAATTATGAATGACCTCTGTAAAACTGGAGGAACCAGTACGAATAACCTTGCCATTCAAACAACATATGTTTTGAAAATTTGATTTATTACCTTTTGGTGGATGTGGTATGCTTTGGCCCATTCGATTGAACATGGTGATAAAATCATAAAATTAATTTCTTTTAATGACGTCTGAACTCACGTGGTGTAAATAACTACACAATCTAAATTTGGTCAATTGCCATATTTACAATGCGGAAATAGTTTAATAGTTTTTCTTATGTTCGAATAATTGTTAAGAATTTTCTATGCTTTGTATAACTTGGATGTTCTATTTAAGGTAATGCAAGATTATTTTTCATATCATATTTACATAAAGTCGTATTTTCTGTAGGTTGGCAAGGTTTATGATATTTCATATAATTTACCATGTTCGAAACATTTTTAATTGCACAACTAACTCCCTCACATGTTAAACCCGATTAGAGTAAATTCTGTCAAATTATTATAAATTATTATTACCCAATTTGCCAAAACTGGAAAGCTAAGAAATATAAACACAGCTGCGACTATATAAAGATAGCTTTTGTAGAAAAATTCAGATTAAATAATTGTTTAGTTAACTATGTTTGGTTTAAGGAGTTAGATAACCTGGGTAGTTCAAATAAATCGATGTTTACTTTATTATCTTAATAACACAGTATTATTATCGATTAAAAAAATCTGCGTAACTTTATTACTTTTCCGGCAGAAGTTAGAAACGCGTTCAATTCTGAGATGCGGTGCAGGCTACTATGTGACTGAATACCTATCAAAAAGAACAAGCCCGTGGAAGTGAAAATCTGATCGGATCTGAGAGATATAGAATAATTTATGAAAATGTACACAATCACTTTACACCCCCTTAGGGGTCAATTTTCAAAAAATCTTGAAAACACTTTCTAGGTATTCATATGAAGAATCCGTAGAATAAAAGTGAATTCAATATTTTGGAAGACCTAATAGATAAGACGAAAATCGTGAAAATATATGCATTCCATTTTGACTCAACATTTTTTTGCCCCCACTTCCGAACTCCAATAGACATTCGATTTTTTTTTAGTCCAAATTACTTTTCTAGTTAATTTACATATACACACCGAGTTTCAACAAATGGGTCCACTATCGAAGTTCTATGGAAATTCCAAGTTTCAGCCTCCAAGCGTAAGCGGTTGTTGAGATCTAGAAACCAAAATTTTTCGTCTAAAACCCTAACCTTTCCTCCCCCCCTCACACCCACACCGCCCTAAAAGATACTAGTCGTAGAGGTTCGCCCAACCTACCCACCATAAAAATTTCATGATAATACCTCAACGGGCTTGGGGGCTACGCACCTTCAAACTATTTTGCCTACGGCGTACAGACGGACATTTTTTTTATATTGCTTTTTTGGGGTCTACTAGTCCTAAAACGTGAAAATACACAATTTCAGGGTAGCAAATTTTTTTGAAATTTTAGGTCGATCACAATACTTTATTATTAAAAAATAATAAAGTAAAAATAAAAAAATTGCTAATTTGAAAATTTTTGTTTACACATTTCATGACTAGTAGATACGAAAAAAACAATGAAAAAGTCCGTCTGTCCGCCGTACGCCGCGCCGTACGTCTACCGGTGTACGCAAAATCGTTAGAAGTCTCCTAGCTCCCAAACCCTTTAAGCTATTAAATGCATTTTTTTTATGAATAGATTGGGTTGGCACCTTGAAGTGTCCATATTTTGAAGGGTGGGGGTGTTAGGGTGAGGTGGGGGTAGCGTTTTAGACCGAAAATTTTGGTTTCTAGATCTCAGCAACCCCTAAAGCTAGGAATCTGAAATTTGAAATTTGTATAGAACTTTGATAGTGGACTCATTTGCAAAAAAATTACCGATATGGGTGAAGTTGGGGGAGGTGGGAAAAAAATAATGCGTCCGAAACGCAAAAAAAAAAGCAGAGATCGATACATTCTCAAATCCAATGACTTCATATATGTATTACTAACAAAAATGAAAATTTTTTAAAATTTGATTTATGGAAGACCTTCTTTAAGATTTTTTCTAGCATAATATTAATGAAAATGGCATGTTAATTATTCAAGAAATATGTAATATGCGTTTAAAAAACTCGAATTTATGCATTTTAACAAATGTTCAAGGGTTGTTGTTCTAATAGAATTTTTCCAAATACAGTTTTAAATTTTTTCTTTATGGATGACCTAGTTTACATACCAGCTAATGAAGTGGTCTAATTTTATTTTGTTTTTTTGTTGCCATTAACGTGAAATATTGGTAAGAAAACAGTCATAAATCATCAAAATTTCATTTAATGTGCACATGGAGCCCTAGACACACGGCAGCGTTAATATCGTATTATCTGCCATTTGGCTATTAACTCGACTTAATATGTAATTATTTGACTAATTTACTACTACTGCACTAATTTAATACAGTTCAAAAGTCTGTATTAAATTGTGCGACGATATTATTAAAAGCTTGACACAATGCTATGCATCGAAGAGCTTCTGTTTTTTCTTTAGAAACATATTTTTTTGACATTTGAGCCGTTGATTTTGAAAGTGGAATAAGTCCATTTCCTTTTTAAATCGACATGCTTAACAGTTTACGTTTTAACATGTTTAAAAATATTTATGCCATCTTTCAGAAAAATTTACTGGTATTTGTTAAAAGTGTGATGAAACAATCGCATCAATAGATTCTCAGAAAGTTGCTTCGTGTTGTATAGAATAATGTTACAATGTCACAAAAAATATTTTTTCAAAATGGACTTATTCCACTTTCAAATACAACGGCTCATTTATTGAATGAAATTGAACAATTAATAAAATAGAAATTTCTGCAAACGGATAAAACGCGTAAAGAAAAAGTTTTGTGGGCCATGTCTGACGAACAGAAGCTGAAAGATGCTTGAAGGGACAGTTTGGCAGACTTAAGGCAAGCGAAACAGAACTCGCATGTTTTCGCGGCAATTTAATTGTCAATTTTTTTGAGCTTTTTTCTGGATTTAATATAGGTAGATTAAAATAAAAGTACGTGTGTCACCCTCCAATTTTCAATGAAAGCTTTTGATTTAATCTATATTAAATATTACCGTGTGTCTAGGGCATTAAACAGATGCTCCTGTACAATTTAATTTTATTACTAATACATATTACATCGGTTTTAATTGTTCGCTGCGTCGTATGCACGAATACGAACGCTTTTTGGAAAATTTGAAATTTATTTAAAACTCAAACTGACGCAGAGTGTGAATGGTTATCTGACTTGATGATTTATTGAAGGCGTCATGCTGCGCCGTGCTGCCGCATTCTACTTTGTATCTGACTCAAGCATGATGGGCTAATAACTTCAAATTGGCATTAGTTCGGAAGTAAAGGTACCAGTATTACTGGTTCTGCTAGAATTACTATCTTCTAGAGACACGTGGATCTTGATTGAATAAAATACCACACGTGTTATATAGTTTTGACCCTTAATTAAAGAAATAGACAAAACTAGTTTTTTTTTTATGAAATGGCAAACAGAAAATTCCGTAAATTGGACTCAATCCAGTTCTATTAAGCATATTGTATTCGGCGTCAGAAAGATGAATGATAAAAAATGATGATGAAATACTGTGATATGATAGACATGTAAGAAAGAAATACAGGGTGATGTGATCATCCTCCTTTTCTTCGAATCGAAATTTATGTCCTTTGATCACATAAGGTCCCACCCTCGTTGGTCTTCAACTGTTTGTGTTGCTAACTTCTTATCTGCACTGCGGGTAGAAGAATCGTACAGATGGGCGTGAAGCGAATACAAAACAATTCGATAGTACGAAGGTTACAATTCTAAAATGTTGTGAAGTATTCCAGGGCAATTAATAATTTGAGAAAGACAAAGTTACACCCAGGCTATTATCAGATTTTTTTTACACTTCTTCACACACCTTATTTTCACTAAATATTAAACTCAACACGAAATTAGCCATTAGATCGTTAAAGAAAGATTGTTTAACCCAACATGGCATTTCGTGCAGTATAGAAAATTCGATACAAAATTCTTCAAGGGCATAAAAGATAATAACTTAATGACGAATTACACAATTACGACATTGTGAAAGAATCATTAAATAGAAAATTGCAAAATAAATATTTACTTCGTCGTATCGCATGAGTGCACTGCATTGACTTAAAATTACTGTTCTCAAAGACAAATCCATTTTTGTTTTTGGCAAATCAATTAAAGTACGATCAAAGTATTTTTTGTGTAGTATACGTAGGAAATTTTTATAATTACAAACTAGGCACGGAAATTATAAACTAATTAATAAACTTAAGTATCAATTATTTACTATATATAATATTGAGGAAAAAAAAACAATTGAGTTTGATGCATTGAGCATTTCATCTTATAGTTATTATCTTGTACAATTTTACAAATATAATTTCTTTTTTCAGGTAGTTCTAGTCAATGTTATTCATTTGCGAGATCCAGTTTGCCCACTTCCAACATCGATTTTGGCGCAATACCTGAAACAAGCCAACGGACAGCTATCGTGCTTAAAGGTAATTTAATATAACAAAAAAATTAGTCTTTCTTACATATTTTGTAGTTTAAACGGTCAAATTACGATGACAATTTTCATACTATAATTTCGAGGAAAAAAAAATTAACCTACCTGGTTAGGCACAAAAAAAACTTTTAATGTTATTGTATTTGTTTCGCATGTGAGATGAAACAAAGAAAATCAGTAGTAATTGGTGGTGATGTTAGACTTTCAATCTTGAATTCCCTTAAGCAAGAACTGCATAAATGTACTTACATAGGCACATGTATGAACGCGATCGTAACCCACAAGATATTACGTTTTGCAATGCAGCACCGGTAGCTAACTAACTTGTATACCGGTTTTAAGGTAATTTCATCAACAGTTACAAATTATGCAATTTTCTCAATTCTTCTTTGAGCGTTCTCGTTCATCTAGGTCATTCGTTGACGGATTTTTTTTCCGTAAATCTCATATCCGTTGCCATTTACGCGAAACCATGAAATTTAAAATAGTATGTATCTGGTTTTGGTTGGAGAATTGACAGGAAGTAGAATTTTAAATTTAAGAATATGTTGTTTGTGGGTTCAAACGGATTAGTCGTTGTCTAAATTTAATTTAATTCATTTTCTAAATTTAAAAATGACTAAGCTAAAGATCAAAATTTATGTGATTAGATGGGTATATACACTTGAATTCCTTTTTGTTTATGGTTGAAAAATTCTACGTACATACATCTTGTGAGTCATATCTGGAAACACATAATAATTGCAAGGGACCTTTGGGAGTGTCCTCTCTATGGCACTGTCCGGCAATCGGACGGTTCTGTGTCAGTATTTGTTGCTTCATTTAAAGGGATTATAATCCAGAACGATTGTTTGAATCACATTATTTTATATGTTTCAGTTCTCTACAGTCATTAGGTGTCTTTTTTCCTCAACTGGATCAAGATCATTCGTTTTACATTGAAAACAACAACAAAGAGATGATCCAAGATCAAAATGGGATCAAAGTTGGATCAGATTATCCCTCTAAAGCTTATTTAAATTGTAACTACTTCAGCATTTTCAGAGATGGCGCCCTGCAACTCAGCACCATTTGTAGCAGGTATTTGCAACCAGCAGGTATTTGCAACCAGCAGGTAGAACAGGTTCATTCGATGGGGTAGCAAGGTACAGGTGTAGGGTAGTTTTTCATATCTCATAGCCAAAAACTATACATGGTTGTTATAGGACCTTTACACAGTTCCGTTTCGTCGAATAGTATACGAAACTTTTCCTTCTGACAATTTATCTGAGGCATTACCAACAGGATTGTTAACTCTGCTAAATTAGCTTTTGGGATGATCCACATCGTTTTTTTTTTTCAATTGTGATCTGGTTCAGTTGAAAAAAACACACCTATTGTCAAACATATCCTGATTACTTTCTTTTTATGTTTCAGTCAATTTCAGTTACTGTCGCTTTACTTCTCGCTTTCGTCTTGACAAGTCAAACAATTGGGACGGTCTACAAAAAATTGTTTCTATTGTATTCTACTAAACATAAAAATAAATCTTAAGCTTACTTACATTCGACATAACTGTAATCATTAGTTGTTGTGACTCTTCCTGAACTCTGCTGTTTTTGTAGATTCTCAACAGTTTTAGTTATTTTAAAAATAAATTTATATAGTAGTTCAGGAACAGACAGATCGAATAGATATACCAACTTGATCAAAAAGTTCCCGGAATTTATTGAGAAAATTAAAAGTTTATTCACCTAAATCTATATTGTCCTCTTCAAAAGAAATCCCCATCGACTGCAACACACTTATTCCAGCGCCTGATCCAATCCTCGAATCATTTTTTATATTCGGTTTTCGGTATGACCATCAGTGCTCCTTGCGATTTTTCCATTACTTCCTCTCGGCTGCTGAAACGCGTTCCCCGTAGTGGTTTTTTAAATCGATTGAACAGAACGAAGGCACAAGGAGCCAAATCAGGTGAATTTGGTGGCTGTTGGATGGTATTTGTTGCTTTTTTCGTTTAAAAATTACAAATAATGATAGCACTGTGCGACGGTGCGTTATCATGATGCAAAGTCCACGAGTTTTCTGCCCACAATTCTGGTCTCTTTCGGCGAATTGCTTCACGCAAACGTCTCATAACGCCCAAATAATACTCTTTGTTTACTGTCTGGCCTTCTGGCAAAAATTCATGATGCACTACACCGTTGTAATGGTCTGCCACTGCGTTCATTATCTTCGATTGACTCACGACCACTTTTGAACCGCTCGTGCCACTGGTAAACGACCGTTTTCTTTTGAGAATCGTTGCCGAAACACTTTTCCAACATTTCCAACGTTCGCGCACCATTAAATCCGTTTTTTACGCAAAATTTAATACAAGTTCGTTGTTGCAAATTTAAATCCATTTCTAAAATTGTAAAAAATCGCCAACACACACAGAGATAGATGTACTCTTGGCTACGTAACTTTTGCAAATGTCAAGCTATGACGCTAAGATTTAGAGAGCATGTCAACAACAGATGTACCAACTTAACAAAAAACTCAAGAACTCAAATCGGAACAATAAAAGTTATTCCGGGAACTTTTTGATCAAGGTGGTACGTATGGAGTGCCTAGTTCGCTACTCGAAGAAGACGGCAAATTATCCCACTTTTAATTCGATACTGAAGACTTTAGATGAATCAATTAAGCAATTCATATTACTTTCGTATTGTGTTCTGAAGTTGTTTAATTATTAATTAAGATCCTTTTTATGGAAACAATTCATTGAACTAACGTGATTATGCTTAACTTCTCCTTACGACTCAACTCTCGACTCAGTTCTCGAGTTGTTGCCAAATGCCTAGTTTCTTGTATGCATGGTCCGTTGTTATTTGCTTCGACATACGAATATGTGTGCTGTTCGCAATACTATATTCAGTGTTTGATTATATTGTGGAATATCAAACTTTAACATCAGTTAGAGCACTACCAAATCTGGCGCACTCCCTAAAACTCTTTAAATTTGTACAATTGTCTTTACACTTATCCGTATCAATCACGGATGAAATTCTACAGAATAAAACCGTGGCTAACGTTCTCAAAGTAAGCCAAAGGTGGGTAGAAAAATTTAGATTATTATAGTTCAGTGGAATTGCAAATTTTGGTCTATGCGCTGACTAACTTTATAAAAATCAATCCACCTATCTCGAAACTAAGTGGAGAACAATTTCAATTTCCTGACTTAGCAATGAGTTAGTTGTTGATTACGCGTGATGATTGCAAACAATTTTCAAGGAACTTCAATCGATTTTCTTCATGTTTATTCTTTCACCTGGAACCATTGAAAACGTAATGCGTGGAAAATTTAAAATTTCTGGGTTGAAACGTTCTGAAATTATTGATCAACATCCGTTTCACGCATATCGTACACGAGTTAACTAACATACCACTAATAGCGGAAAGAGCAGCGAATTTTAATTTAAAATTCTACGAAAAATGTCGTAATCTCAACATTCCTCTAGCTTCCTAAGTTGGAATAGCCTACATTGTCTTTTTATATTTCTTTTTACTGTTTTATTTTCTACTCTTCTGCTTTTTTCAAATTTAACTGAAATTTTAAAGGAAGTTATACAGGTTTACTAAGCACCAGAGTCACAAGTCACAAAGTAAGTGAAGGAAGAGTCACAATTTTGAGTTGTGACTTTCCACCTACTTTCTAACTTTGGTGGTGAATAGGTCTGAATGTTTCATCACGTGAACATTGTTTAAGCAAATCTGTAAACACTCAACCATAGAGATATATATACTAGAGATGACCAGCAGCGGTTAAGTTGAAGGCGGACGTCGTCGCATTCACTTGCACACAAAACCACAACAAATTGACATAAGGCTTCTGTTTTGTCTCACTCACTCACACTCTAAGACAACAACAATTTGATATAACGACCATGTTTTGTCTCAATTCACATCGTGATTTTGGCTTCAAAGCACTTTATACAGAACCGGTGGCTTGTCGTCTCCACTAGCTCTATGCACTCAACAATTTAATAAATATGTTTGCATAACCTTGAGAGAAAGGTTTCAGCTCGAAAGTTGTGAAGTTATAGTTAGCAATGCTAAATTCGTTAATAGACACAATCCTAACACTCCCTGAGGTACCTACTTCAAAAAAATCATTCTCGACGATATGAAGAGAGAGAAGAACACGACTGCCTAAGCGATCCCAAATTCCAAGATACAACTCGAGAGGTGCGACTCCATCAGAAAAGCAAGACGTTCTCAAACATCTCCTCACAGTGCTCCATCCAAAACCTGCACTTGTCATAGTACACCCAATTGTACTTGGAAGCACTGTTCCTGAAGCATATGGATTCTTGTAGTTTTCTTATCCAAAAAACCAAAACAAACATACATACGAGTACTTATAACTTTCACTTTATGCAGAAAAGATTAATTTCGGCTGACTTCTGGTAACTTCTTTAACTAGTTCTTCGTTCCAATTAATACCAGCCAATGCTGTATTATTAACTCATTTGAATTATTCTGATTAGATTTTCACGATTCAAATTTATACAAAAAGTATCGTGATTTTACAAATGTGGTGGGTTTCATCAGGAACGTAATTTCTTACTGACCTAGAAAACGGTTGATCTTCGAATCAAGTTCGTTGTTTGTTCTTTTTGTACGTTCACTTTCAGCGCAACATTTCTATAACTTTCTCTACACCTCTATGAGACCTACTAATTTTATTCGATTTGTTGTAAAAGGAATATTAAAATTAATCATCACAACATTAATTTTACTTGTAGCAACTTTATTTAGCAACAAGTGAATCAAGCAACTCTGATGAATCTGGATCAGCCGTACAAACTAGTTCCTTATCTTTGGCAGAACCGGTAGCATGTGCCGGTTCGGGAGGTCCACTTTTATGCTCAGATGGACCACAACCGGAACAAGTATGCATAGTTTGTCATTATTTTCCACTTTCACGTGCATTGCTACCGTGCCGACACACATGCATATGTGCGATATGCTTCGGTAAGTTTCGTATAATTAAATTCGAAAAGAGTCATTTATAAGGTTTTATTTGTTTTAATTTCTACAGCTAAATTGAACAGATGTCCAATGTGTCGGGCTCCGATTTCGAGCTACTTCTGTATACGATCCGAAGATTATATTCCGCCGGGAGCATTTGAACAGCGCTCAACGAAAGCAAAAAATACCGTCCACTGGCTGGACGCATTGAACGATAGACTGACCGATTTCTTGGGTTTTCGATAGTATTTCGTATAAAAAAAATTTAACTTTTTTTTTTGTACATATCATTTGAACTATATATATTTTAAGTA